>OY720430.1:101260127-102460127 GCA_963082735.1 Pocota personata
TGTCTATGCAGCAAATTCCGAAGTGACTTTCCATTCTGGCAGAATTTTGGTTCAACTGTCCTTTCATTCGAGTTCGTGTCTGGGGACGAAGTCTCCACAGCTCATGTCAACGAAAGAGACGAATAATATTAGGGATAAAAGGGAATTATAACTGCAAGAATTATTTCTCTTGTTCCAGTGGTCGAAGAATTTGCTAGAAGTTTCTGGCTATCAGAAACTTCTGCTATATAAGGACAGATGGCGATCAAAAAAAGACACAGTTGGTTTAGAACCGTGGCGAAGAGATTGGAAAAGTGGTAATGGGCGAAGTGGTAATTTGGTGATAAATTGAAAGTTGAGAGTGAACAAGAAAAAGTAATTAGTTTGGATTTGTGAATTAAAGTAATTGAAAGGAGATAAAGTGATTTGAGAGGAAAGAGACCTTGTGAAGAAAAGAATTTGCGAAGAATAGTATAGTGTGAACTTGATTTATTCTATAGAGTAGAAAATAAAGAAATAATTTCACAGAATAATTGTTTTATCTACTCGAGCCGTAGCTCGCATATTACATTGGTGTCAGAAGTGGGATAAAACTTATTCTGTGAATAACTATTTCCGTGGTGTGAAATTGTACAAAAAAAAAAAAAAAAAAACCATTTCTGTGTGAGTTAATTAGTTGCGCAAAATGGGTCGCAAATTGGGAAACTAACTATAACTCAACTAAAGGCAGAACTCAGTAAGCGGAACCTCGACACATACTGGGGGAAAAGATGCCCTGCTGATTCGTCTGGAAGAAGCAGTAACGCAGGAAGGTGAAAATCCGCACGACGTAGAGTTTGACGTGGAAGAGGAACCAGCAAGTACAGCAGCCGACCCGGGTATAACAAGTCTGCTCCTGCAACTTAAGTTAGTCATGGACGAACAAAAGAAAGCAATAGAAGACCAAAGGAATTCTATAGAACTTAAGCTGGACGACCAAAAGAAAGCAATGGACGACCAAAAGAACTCTCTAGAACTTAAGATGGACGAACAAAAGAAAGCAATGGACGACCAGAGGAATTCTCTAGAACTTAAGCTGGACGAACAAAAGAAAGCAATAGACGAACAAAAGAATTCTCTAGATGCTCTGGAAAGTAAACTTGATGAGCAAAACAAGAACTTGGAATCCAAATTCGAAGTGATCGAAGAGAAAATCGAGAAGGTCGAGACGCAACTCGAAAAAGTCGAAACTAGATTCGATGAAAATTTTGAGAAACATGAAACTCAGTTCGGGAAGATAGAGACTCAGTTTGAAAAAGTAGAAAAGCAAGTCGAAAATCTTGCTAAGGAGCTCAGCAACGTGAAGAGACAGAAAGCACGGGAATATTCCACTGACGGTCTGAGAAGAAAGGAGATGCAGCCTCCTATCTTCGATGGTCAAACATCATGGCCAATTTATAAGAGGCAATTCGAAGCGGCCGCAATGACCAATAGCTGGGACGATGAAGAGAAGTCTATTGCACTCACGCTTGCACTGAGGGGTCCAGCTGCGGAGCTCTTGCAGACCATCCCGGAAGATAAACAGCAGAACTACGACTCTCTGGTTCAGGCTATCGAGATGCGGTTTGGGGATGAACACATGCAGCAGGTGTACAGGGTTCAGCTGCGTAGTCGAGTCCAGAAAAGGGGGGAAACGCTCCAACAGTTGCAAGCGGATATAGAGCGACTAGCCCATCTTTCATACCCTAAAGCCGGTGAGGAGCTTATCAACGAAATGGCGGTGGAAGCTTTTATTCAGGCCATAGAGGACAGACAACTGCAAATGGCTGTAAGGATGGCTGAAAAGCGAACACTCCCCGAGGCATTGGCATTCGCTTTGTCAATGAAGGCTGCGGACCAAGCATACCAGGGAATACACCGTGTCAGGGAAATGTCCGTCGTGGAATGCTCATGCCAGAGAACAGCCGTCATGGATGAAGACAGAGCTCGCGGAAGTCAAATCCGTTGCTGGAATTGCAACCAAACCGGACACCTACAACGGCAGTGCAGAAGTGCACCTAGACGAGGAAATTGTTCACATTGCGGAAGTAGGAGAAGCAGAGAGGAAGCATCTGGCTGTCAGTCAGACTTCCCAAAACCAGCAGTCGGGAAATGCGTAAGGACCAACTTCGCGGGGCAGAAGTTGGTTACTGGAATCGAGGCCCCCAGGACCACCATTCAAGTTTCGCAAACCAAACGGGGTAACAAGAGCCTGACAGTGGAGGCACTAATCAACGAGAAGAAGTGCGTAGCCACCATCGACACAGGTGCCACTGCCTCCATTGTAAGAAGAGATATCGTCAAAAGCTCCTGGCTGCACAACACCAACAGCTACTGCCTGAAGACTGCAACAGGGGAAATGGCGAAGGTATTTGGAGAAGTTCGTCTTACGATTACTCTGGCAGGACTGACGTTCTCCCATGCGTTTCTGGTGGCAGATATATGCGACGAGTGCATCATCGGAGTAGACTTCATGAAAGCAAATGAAGTAATCTTGGACATCGGGATGCAAGTACTGAGGTATCGAAATGTGGAGATTCCGATGGTGTACGGAAATGAGAATGCCGTAACTCTCAGGACAGTCATCAGCAAAGACGAAGTTTTGCCGCCGTCTTCAGAGACAATCATTTGGACGAAGCTGGAAGGTGATCTTGGGAGCCACCGATTCTACATAGTAGAACCAGACCCAGAGAAGAATTCTCAAGACTACATCGTGGGAAAGACGTTAGTCGAACCAAAGAACACCATGGTTCCAGTGAGGGTTTTGAACGCAAGACCACACACTGTCAAACTAAGGCGAGGGGAGGTGACTGGAAAATGCACGCCGATTACCGCCGTCGCAACAATATCTGAACGTGATGCTCCAAAACTTCTCCCATCACCTTGGACAGCGGAAGCGAGAGAGACGATTCTCCAGTCCAGTGAGCTGAATCAGGAGCAGCGAACTATGGCAGAGAATCTTATCAATGAGTACGCTGATGTATTTGCCTCACAGGACGGAGAATACGGCCGAACACACCTGGTACAACATCGAATAGACACTGGTGATACTAGACCAATTCGTCAGCCTGCTAGGCGCCTTCCATTGGCAAAGCAGACAGAAGTTGCAGAGATGGTGTCGGCAATGGAGAAAGAAGGTCTGATTGAAAGTTCCAAAAGTCCGTGGGCATCACCGGTTGTACTGGTTAAGAAGAAAGATGGCAGCACGCGGTTCTGCGTGGACTATCGGCAGCTCAATTACGTCACCAAGAAAGACAGCTACCCTCTGCCACGGATTGACGACACGCTAGACACACTATCAGGAGCCCGATGGTTTTCCACTCTCGACTTGAAGAGTGGCTACTGGCAGGTACAGATCCATCCAGAAGACCGGGAGAAAACCGCCTTCACCGCAGGAAATGGGCTATGGCAATTCACGGTAATGCCATTCGGGCTGTGCAATGCTCCGGCGACTTTCGAGCGATTGATGGAATGTGTCCTGCAAGGGTTAACATGGAAAACCTGTTTGGTATACTTGGATGATGTCATCGTCGTAGGAAAAACGTTTGCGCAACACCGAGACAATCTAAGGGATGTGTTTCAAAGGCTTCGAAGTGCCCACCTGAAGCTCAACCCCAAGAAGTGCGCCCTGTTTAGAGCGGAAGTCAAGTACCTGGGACACATAATTTCAGCGAAAGGAGTGAGAACCGATCCAGAGAAGGTCGAAGCGGTGAAAAACTGGCCAGTCCCCAAGGATAAACACCAACTAAGGAGCTTCCTGGGCCTAGCCACCTACTACAGACGGTTCGTGAAGGATTTTGCCGGGATCGCAAAGAACCTGCACCAGTTGACGGAAAAGGGAAAACAATTCAAATGGACAATTGAGTGCGAGAAGAGCTTCAAGGCACTTAAACAACGGCTATGCGATGCCCCGATACTGGCTTACCCCACTCCCGGGGAAACGTTCATTGTGGATGCAGATGCTAGTAATGTTGGGGTAGGAGCCGTACTCTCCCAGGTGCATGACGGCCAAGAGAAGGTGGTTGCGTACTTCAGCAAGGTGCTCTCTAAGCCAGAAAGGAACTACTGCGTGACAAGGAGAGAACTTCTAGCTTTGATCTTGGCTACGAAGCATTTTCACAAATACCTCTACGGGAGGAAGTTCGTTCTTCGCACAGACCATGCAGCCTTAAAATGGCTATTACAGTTCAAGAGTCCTGAGGGTCAGGTCGCAAGATGGATCGAAAGGCTGCAAATCTACGACTACGAAATACAGCATCGTAAAGGAAAACTCCACTCTAATGCGGATGCACTGTCCCGGAGACCATGCAGAACGGATTGTAAACATTGTGCGCGTCAGGAAGAACGGGAGCTGGTTTCCATCCAAAGAATGAGAGCCGAACCTATCGCCGGCTGGAGCGTAGATGAGATCCGGAACGCTCAGAAGGAAGACCCGGATATCGAGCCGATTCTGGCCTGGAAGGAGAACATGGAGAAACCGGATCATCAGGACATCTCTCACAGAAGCCCGACCTTAAAGGCATATTTTGCGCAGTGGGACTCCCTCCATGTCCAAGAAGGTGTTCTGAGAAGAAAATGGGAATCCTCCGACGGAAAGTCGTTTGTAATGCAGCTTGTCGTACCGCGGACGAGGGTCAAGGAGGTGTTACAGGAAATGCATGGCGGGGCGACCGGAGGCCACTTGGGAGTGAATAAGACGCTAGAAAAGGTACGAGAACGTTTTTATTGGTTAAAAGCGAAGGAAGATATCGAAGACTGGTGCAGAAAATGCGACGTGTGTGCAGCTAGCAAGGGTCCGAGAATCAAAACTCGAGGTAAGATGCATCAATACAACGTGGGAGCACCTTTCGAACGAATCGCCATTGACATCGCAGGGCCCTTTCCGGAAACCGACAATGGTAATCGGTATATACTCGTAGTGATGGACTACTTCAGTAAGTGGCCGGAAGCGTTTCCGATCCCTAACCAGGAAAGCAGAACCGTGGCGGAGCAGATCGTCTACAATTGGGTTAGCAGATTCGGTGTGCCCTTGGAATTGCATTCTGACCAAGGGCGGAACTTCGAGTCAAGAATCTTCCAAGAGATGTGTCAACTACTCGGAATCAAAAAGACAAGGACAACCCCGCTTCATCCACAGTCGGACGGTATGGTGGAGCGTTTCAATAGGACTTTGGACGAACATCTCTCGAAGGTCGTAGGTGACTACCAACGGGATTGGGACCGGCAGATTCCCTTGTTTTTGATGGCCTATAGAAGTGCCGTGCATAGCACTACTCGACATACGCCGTTCGAAATCTTATTTGGTGGAATAGCTCGTTTACCCAGTGAGGTGAAATTTGGATCTCCTACCAATGAGCCCAGAAATGAAGAAGAGTACGTGGCGGACCTTAGGGAAAGGCTTAGGGACATACACCAAAGGACCAGAAGCCAGATTAAGATGACGAGCGACCGCATGAAGACCAGGTATGATGCCAAGGCAACAACGTCAGGATTCCAGGAAGGAGATCTGGTGTGGCTGTATAATCCCCATCGCCAAAAGGGGAAATCACCTAAGTTACAGCGGAACTGGGAAGGTCCCTACAGAATAGTAACCCGCATCAACGATGTTGTCTACCGCATCCAGCGAGGACCAAGGGCCAAAATGAAAGTGGTTCATGTGGACCGACTGAGTCGATACAATGGCCGAAATGAGGATGCACTTGTTCGGGACGAACACGTCTAAGAGGGGGGCAGTGTAGCATAATAATAACTACGCGCCTATGTCTATGCAGCAAATTCCGAAGTGACTTTCCATTCTGGCAGAATTTTGGTTCAAACTGTCCTTCATTCGAGGTTCGTGTCGGGGACGAAGTCTCCACAGCTCATGTCAACGAAAGAGACGAATAATATTAGGGATAAAAGGGAATTATAACTGCAAGAATTATTTCTCTTGTTCCAGTGGTCGAAGAATTTGCTAGAAGTTTCTGGCTATCAGAAACTTCTGCTATATAAGGACAGATGGCGATCAAAAAAAAGGACAGTTGGTTTAGAACCGTGGCGAAGAGATTGGAAAAGTGATAATGGGCGAAGTTGTAATTTGGTGATAAATTGAAAGTTGAGAGTGAACAAGAAAAAGTAATTAGTTTGGATTTGTGAATTAAGTAATTGAAAGGAGATAAAGTGATTTGAGAGGAAAGAGACATTGTAAGAAAAGAATTGCGAAGGATAGTACAGTGTGAACCTGAATTGTTCTATAGACTAGAAAATAAAGAAATAAATTTCACAGAATATTGTTTTATCTACTCGAGCCGTAGCTCGCATATTACAGTATCAATATATGTATAAGCAAGAATGTGTGCAAAACTTATATCCAATAAATTTTAACGATAGTAAAAAGTTTTGCCAAACACTGGTGACATTTTACATTTCACTTGCAAAAATCAAGATAAATGGAACCACCTTTTGTAATGGGGAAAAAAATATTTTTGGACTCCGAAAGGGTTGAAACGTATACAAATAAATTGCATATACCAACAAAAGTACTTAGACCTTTTTTATAGAGTGGATACTTTTGTCATGATATCAATACGTAAGGAGTTATTTTGGGAAATAAAACATCTTCAATAATAAGATAAGGTGTGTAATCATTTTCTAGAGATTGTTTTACATAAAAATGTCTACAATTTTTGTCATAACAATTTCTACTTGCTCCTATGTACCTACATATGTATATGTAAGTACTGGTTTCCTGAAAATTTTCGATAGAGAAACTCAAAAAAGTGTATCTCTCAATTATGCCTGTCTGTCTGTCTGTCCGGACTGCAGCCTAAACGGGTAAACAGATTCCCTCCAAACTTCATATCTGGGATCTGTAGGGTTACAATTCGAGGCCAAATCGGGGTTTTCATTCTAACTGCGAAATTAACGTTACGATTTTGAAAAAAAAAAAAAAAACATTTTCTCGAAAACGGCTCTTATGATTTTGTTTAAATTTGATATTTGGACTGAATTGAGCATATGTTACTAAATGGCGTACCGGATATGAATACCATTATACTATTACAGGGCACGGACATTGTATAGATAGTCAGAGAGAGAAAGAAAGAAAGTTTTGGTGTAGTGGTTTGAAACTCAGGTAGTGTTAAGTTTCTAGAATCTCCACTGGGGAGCTTTTTTGTTTTGCTTTTGTCGTTGCTCATGATTCACAGTATTTTATCGTCCACCTGTATTTATCGTCGCATTTTCGGCCACATGACCACTCTACTGCTGTGTTATGTCTTCGCAGTAGTTGACTTAGTTTTCACAATTGATCGATATTTTTATTTATTTCTTGCGAAATACATATATGAGATAATTATTAAGAATCTCCAAGCGCAAGCAGTGTGAAAATTAAGTGCTCGACTGGGTCGCACGTACTTTTAAATTTAAGGGAAATTGCTAAAATCTAATATTTTGACAAATGCGTTAAAAAGTAAACACGTTTTTTTACAATTTTCAGAACTTGCTATATTGCTTAGATTTAAAATTTCTACAAAACCATTTGAGTTATGCAACAAGATGTGAATGTGCGCAAACAAGTCCGCATGTAAGGGACCGAACTGGGTGGATACATTTATTGGTTGAGGCCCAGGTCCACCTGTAGCGCTATCTAAAGAAAAGGAACGTAAATGTGAGACAAATCAAAATAAAGTGCACTACTGGGTCTCACGTATGTACACACTTGTGTACTGTTCATTTGCAAATTAATCAGATTTTAAATTTTAATCGAACTTGTATTTATGTTTTTTAAATGGCTTAAAAAAAAAATATTTTCCAAAACTTGGTATGCCAATGTCGATTTTCAACAAAATCGTTTGAACCGTTTTCTAGAAAATCGGTTTTTGTGCCGGTAATTGTGGGGTTATTGTTTTCTTTTTTTAAAAAAAAATCTTGCAAGCCTGCAGTACCTTGTTGATTTGGCCTTGGATTTTGCCATATAATTTTTCGAGAAATATCATCAACCAATTGAAGGGGGACGAATGTAATTGAAAATAAATTCTCGTCGCTATATTCTGCATCATCCATAGTCTGCTTCTACCGACTGTGTGCTGAGGCACATTTGGAGAAAAGGCGCAGAGATAAGACATTCGTATCAAAAGATGCCAAATGTCCAGCTATGTCGCTTTGTGCGTTGATGATGCCTTTTATTGTAATATCGAGCAAAGTTTGTAATTTCACTTCAGCTTCACTTTTATATTAATACCCATATATTAACACATCAGTCAAATTAAAAGCTTCTTCTTCAGGCTAGCAATCTTTCTTTGCCTCTTGAACTAAATAATAAGCAGGGTTCACATTCGAATTCATATTTTTCAGCTGCTGGCGTATGTATTTGTACTGAAAAGTAATTAATTTTATATTAACCATCAGCAAAAGCGCATCCTCTGGAGTAATATTTTTATTGTGCGTTGCTTGACTTGATTTACATTTTTCAGATTGAGTGCCCTTGCAGGAGAATCAAATGCAAGCTCCCTTACCAGATTTGCTGCATCTCTTTTGCCACTCGATCGTAAAGTCACTTCTGCAGCAATAGCAATCTCACTTGTCGTTGTAGTGCACAGCAGTTCTTTTATTTTTCTTCTTTGGACTTTGGGTGTACATTCGTCAAATGCCTTCGAAGGTCATCCAGGATTCGATATCAAGCTTCATGTTGGGTCTAGACCATAGAACTGTACCGACAATCTGATTTCCTCATCCAACTATTTCGCATTATCCTTCTGAAACCTTTGCATATCTCGCATACTTCCCTCCCACCTTGTATGAGGTGAGCACTCAGAAGCAAAACGTGTAAACGGATTCTAACAGATAAAATACAGGAGGAGGTATTAAGCAGCACTTCACCAGGGTCACAAAGTACAACAAAAAAACAGACAAGCCAAGTCTATCTTACCTAAAAAATTCAGTAGATAACAGAAGAACAATTAAATAAGATATTTAGTAGGTTACCGTTGCTTATTATTTTGAATAAAGTTTCACTAGATTTCCGAAATTACACACTGTGCGACCCCATTTCTTTACAATGTTGGATTACATTAATTACCTTTTTTTCTCGGGCACTCCGATTCCCGCGCTATATCGTAATTTGAATGCCCTTCATTCTTATAGACAAGAACACATCGCCTGAAGTCATCCGTAGAATGATTTCCTCGTCCCATACTGTCGTCGATATACCAAATTTATTAAATGTTCGTCATTTCTTACAAAAGAATCTCTTTATTATTATCTTAATAATGTCAGGAATCCGAGTTAAAATGGACCAATAAACAAAGGGTAAAATGAGGTAAACAAAGGGTGTGCTATTTAAATTGTCCACACTTAATCTGCCAGCTTTCACAAAATGATGGTTAGTTTAAAAGGTCAGGGATGCTTTAAGCAGAACATGTACCTTTACTTTACAGGGAGGTCACCTAAAACTCAAGTGATTGGAAAATGAATAAGGAGGAGGCAAACAAAACAATATTGGAAGAAAGCATTTTGACCTCTGGACTAAGATTAATTGGCTAAGGTTTCACATTTCAACAGGACAACGTCAAGACATTGTCAAGACTACCTGAATCGGAGAGAAGTTGAAGAAATCTTGCAAATCATGATATTGCCACCGCAATCATCAGATTTAAACCCTATAGAGCTGTTGTAGGAGGATCTGGATAGAAGGGTCCGGGATTTATGCCCACCATCAGAATCAGAATTTAATAAATGATGACTAATCACTGCGTAGTCACTTTGTATTTTTGATGTTTAACATTTAAGTTAACACATTCCCCAATTTGACAATACATTTCGTAGCCTAATTGAAAAAAAGTAATGATCGTGAAGATCAGATCACATCAATATAGATAAATTAAAAAAGAGCAACAATTTGAAAAGCAAATTTCTTTTTTCATATTTTTATTAACTATGAAACCTTTTTACATAATTTAAGACTTTCATAATATTAAAAAATGATTCTAGTATTTCGTAGCACCACCCTTCGCCCTAACAACGTCATGGAGGCATAGAGATTACCGAGGTAATTGCTATTAATTTCATTGAACCACACTTCTTCAATGATGCTCTTTAGATGCTGCATGGTTTTTGTTTTTTTATCTTGAATCTTCTTTCCCATAAGAGCCCAGACATTTTCGATGGGGTTGAGATCTGGACTGTTTCCCGGCCAAATTAGGGATTCTATTCCTAATTCTTCTTTCAAAGTTTTAATCTGTGGAGGAAATTTAAAAATTAAAATCATAAGATTTTCAAAACACCCATAAATATGAAAAAAAACCTCGAATTACTCACAGATTTTGCTCGGTGGCAAGGTGCTGAATCATCTTGAAAAATTGGTTTTGAAGAAACATCAAAACCAATTTTTCAAGATGATTCAGCACCTTGCCACCGAGCAAAATCTGTTATCATTTCCATACTCGGTACAACACCATCTAAGATAATTTGTTTGTACTGCATGGCGTTAACAGTGCCCTCGAGCATAATTAGAGATCCAACTCCGATTTCGGTGATGCATCCCCACACCATAACATAAGGAGAATGTTTTACGGTGTGAGCTATACATTCGTCGCTGTAGCGTTCTGTCGCTAACTTCAGCCCCAGTAGCTTCTCGCAGGTCAGCTCTTAACTCCGATGCATTTTTAAACCTGTTTCTCAAGCTTAGCCGCTTCAGTTCCCGGTCCTCCCGAACAGTGGTACATCTCTTCAATCCTGTGCCAATTTTTCTGTCCAGATTGTGATCCCGATGATATTTGTTACAGAATCTTCTTACAGAACTCTCATTGCATCCAATTTGTCGAGCAATTTCACGAAATGACTGATTCTGTTTGGATAAGGCGACGATAACTGCCTTATTTTCTTTACTCAATTGTACCCTTTTAGACATCGCGATATACTCTTTTCACTTTTATTTAAGAAATACAACTGCACGCACTGTTAAATACTGCCAGAATGAATTCCGATCCGGAAGCAATAAAATATAATTCGGCGAATCCCTTAAAGATAATTAGCGCAAAAAAATGGAAAACCCGTATGCGGCTTTTTTTGTTGCGCGGGGTGTATGTATTAAGAACAAAGTGAAAATATGTTTCTTCTTATTTTGGTTTTATATATTGTAATATGCAGGCTACGGCTCGAGTAGATAAAACGATATTCTGTGAAATCTATTTCTTTATTTTCTACTCTATAGAACAATTCAAGTTCACACTATACTATTCTTCGCAAATTCTTTTCTTACAAGGTCTCTTTCCTCTCAAATCACTTTATCTCCTTTCAATTACTTAATTTACAAATCCAAACTAATTACTTTTTCTTGTTCACTCTCAACTTTCAATTTATCACAAAATTACAACTTCGCCTATTATCACTTTTCTAATCTCTTCGCCACAGTTTAAAAATCACTGTCTTTCCTATTGATCGCCATCTGTCCTTATATAGCAGAAGTTTCAGATAGCCAGAAACTTCTAGCAAATTCTTCGACCACTGGAAATAATTCCAAGATGACAATCATTTCTTCCAGTTATAATTCTCTCTTTATCCGTGACGTTGTCAGCTATTGCGAACCTCGAATGAAAGTACAGTTTGGAATGGGCTGTAGGAGCGTAGTTATTATTCTACATTATTGTTGCATACTTTTAGACGATGTTACACTGCCCCCCTCTTAGACTTGTTCGTCCCGAACAAGTGCGTCCTCACTTCGACCATTGTATCGACTCAGTCGGTCCACATGAACCACTTTCATTTTGGCCCTTGGTCCTCGCTGGATGCGGTAGACAACATCGTTGATGCGGGTTACTATTCTGTATGGACCCTCCCAGTTCCGCTGCAATTTAGGTGATTTCCCCTTTTGGCGATGGGGATTATACAGCCACACTAGATCTCCTTCCTGGAATCCTGACGTTGTTGCCTTGGCATCATACCTGGTCTTCATGCGGTCGCTCGTTATCTTAATCTGGCTTCTGGTCCTTTGGTGTATGTCCCTAAGCCTTTCCCTAAGGTCCGCCACGTACTCTTCTTCATTTCTGGGCTCATTGGTAGGAGATCCAAATTTCACCTCACTGGGTAAACGAGCTATTCCACCAAATAAGATTTCGAACGGCGTATGTCGAGTAGTGCTATGCACGGCACTTCTATAGGCCATCAAAAACAAGGGAATCTGCCGGTCCCAATCCCGTTGGTACTCACCTACGACCTTCGAGAGATGTTCGTCCAAAGTCCTATTGAAACGCTCCACCATACCGTCCGACTGTGGATGAAGCGGGGTTGTCCTTGTCTTTTTGATTCCGAGTAGTTGACACATCTCTTGGAAGATTCTTGACTCGAAGTTCCGCCCTTGGTCAGAATGCAATTCCAAGGGCACACCGAATCTGCTAACCCAATTGTAGACGATCTGCTCCGCCACGGTTCTGGCTTCCTGGTTAGGGATCGGAAACGCTTCCGGCCACTTACTGAAGTAGTCCATCACTACGAGTATATACCGATTACCATTGTCGGTTTCCGGAAAGGGCCCTGCGATGTCAATGGCGATTCGTTCGAAAGGTGCTCCCACGTTGTATTGGTGCATCTTACCTCGAGTTTTGGTTCTCGGACCCTTACTAGCTGCACACACGTCGCATTCTCTGCACCAGTCTTCGATATCTTCCTTCGCTTTTAACCAATAAAAACGTTCTCGTACCTTTTCTAGCGTCTTATTCACTCCCAAGTGGCCTCCGGACGCCCCGCCATGCATTTCCTGTAACACCTCCTTGACCCTCGTCCGCGGTACTACAAGCTGCATTACAAACGACTTTCCGTCGGAGGATTCCCATTTTCTTCTCAGAACACCTTCTTGGACATGGAGGGAGTCCCACTGCGCAAAATATGCCTTTAAGGTCGGGCTTCTGTGAGAGATGTCCTGATGATCCGGTTTCTCCATGTTCTCCTTCCAGGCCAGAATCGGCTCGATATCCGGGTCTTCCTTCTGAGCGTTCCGGATCTCATCTACGCTCCAGCCGGCGATAGGTTCGGCTCTCATTCTTTGGATGGAAACCAGCTCCCGTTCTTCCTGACGCGCACAATGTTTACAATCCGTTCTGCATGGTCTCCGGGACAGTGCATCCGCATTAGAGTGGAGTTTCCCTTTACGATGCTGTATTTCGTAGTCGTAGATTTGCAGCCTTTCGATCCATCTTGCGACCTGACCCTCAGGACTCTTGAACTGTAATAGCCATTTTAAGGCTGCATGGTCTGTGCGAAGAACGAACTTCCTCCCGTAGAGGTATTTGTGAAAATGCTTCGTAGCCAAGATCAAAGCTAGAAGTTCCCGCCTTGTCACGCAGTAGTTCCTTTCTGGCTTAGAGAGCACCTTGCTGAAGTACGCAACCACCTTCTCTTGGCCGTCATGCACCTGGGAGAGTACGGCTCCTACCCCGACATTACTAGCATCTGCATCCACAATGAACGTTTCCCCGGGAGTGGGGTAAGCCAGTATCGGGGCATCGCATAGCCGTTGTTTAAGTGCCTTGAAGCTCTTCTCGCACTCAATTGTCCATTTGAATTGTTTTCCCTTTTCCGTCAACTGGTGCAGGTTCTTTGCGATCCCGGCAAAATCCTTCACGAACCGTCTGTAGTAGGTGGCTAGGCCCAGGAAGCTCCTTAGTTGGTGTTTATCCTTGGGGACTGGCCAGTTTTTCACCGCTTCGACCTTCTCTGGATCGGTTCTCACTCCTTTCGCTGAAATTATGTGCCCCAAGTACTTGACTTCCGCTCTAAACAGGGCGCACTTCTTGGGGTTGAGCTTCAGGTGGGAACTTCGAAGCCTTTGAAACACATCCCTTAGATTGTCTCGGTGTTGCGCAAATGATTTTCCTACGACGATGACATCATCCAAGTATACCAAACAGGTTTTCCATGTTAACCCTTGCAGGACACATTCCATCAATCGCTCGAAAGTCGCCGGAGCATTGCACAGCCCGAATGGCATTACCGTGAATTGCCATAGCCCATTTCCTGCGGTGAAGGCGGTTTTCTCCCGGTCTTCTGGATGGATCTGTACCTGCCAGTAGCCACTCTTCAAGTCGAGAGTGGAAAACCATCGGGCTCCTGATAGTGTGTCTAGCGTGTCGTCAATCCGTGGCAGAGGGTAGCTGTCTTTCTTGGTGACGTAATTGAGCTGCCGATAGTCCACGCAGAACCGCGTGCTGCCATCTTTCTTCTTAACCAGTACAACCGGTGATGCCCACGGACTTTTGGAACTTTCAATCACACCTTCTTTCTCCATTGCCGACACCATCTCTGCAACTTCTGTCTGCTTTGCCAATGGAAGGCGCCTAGCAGGCTGACGAATTGGTCTAGTATCACCAGTGTCTATTCGATGTTGTACCAGGTGTGTTCGGCCGTATTCTCCGTCCTGTGAGGCAAATACATCAGCGTACTCATTGATAAGATTCTCTGCCATAGTTCGCTGCTCCTGATTCAGCTCACTGGACTGGAGAATCGTCTCTCTCGTTTCCGCTGTCCAAGGTGATGGGAGAGGTTTTGGAGCATCACGTTCAGATATTGTTGCGACGGCGGTAATCGGCGTGCATTTTCCAGTCACCTCCCCTCGCCTTAGTTTGACAGTGTGTGGTCTTGCGTTCAAAACCCTCACTGGAACCATGGTGTTCTTTGGTTCGACTAACGTCTTTCCCACGATGTAGTCTTGAGAATTCTTCTCTGGGTCTGGTTCTACTATGTAGAATCGGTGGCTCCCAAGATCACCTTCCAGCTTCGTCCAAATGATTGTCTCTGAAGACGGCGGCAAAACTTCGTCTTTGCTGATGACTGTCCTGAGAGTTACGGCATTCTCATTTCCGTACACCATCGGAATCTCCACATTTCGATACCTCAGTACTTGCATCCCGATGTCCAAGATTACTTCATTTGCTTTCATGAAGTCTACTCCGATGATGCACTCGTCGCATATATCTGCCACCAGAAACGCATGGGAGAACGTCAGTCCTGCCAGAGTAATCGTAAGACGAACTTCTCCAAATACCTTCGCCATTTCCCCTGTTGCAGTCTTCAGGCAGTAGCTGTTGGTGTTGTGCAGCCAGGAGCTTTTGACGATATCTCTTCTTACAATGGAGGCAGTGGCACCTGTGTCGATGGTGGCTACGCACTTCTTCTCGTTGATTAGTGCCTCCACTGTCAGGCTCTTGTTACCCCGTTTGGTTTGCGAAACTTGAATGGTGGTCCTGGGGGCCTCGATTCCAGTAACCAACTTCTGCCCCACGAAGTTGGTCCTTACGCATTTCACGACTGCTGGTTTTGGGAAGTCTGACTGACAAGGATGGATGTTATCACCGCCAGATGCTTCCTCTCTGCTTCTCCTACTTCCGCAATGTGCACAATTTCCTCGTCTAGGTGCACTTCTGCACTGCCGTTGTAGGTGTCCGGTTTGGTTGCAATTCCAGCAACGGATTTGACTTCCGCGAGCTCTGTCTTCATCCAAGACGGCTGTTCTCTGGCATGAGCATTCCACGACGGACATTTCCCTGACACGGTGTATTCTCTGGTATGCTTGGTCCGCAGCCTTCATTGACAAAGCGAATGCCAATGCCTCGGGGAGTGTTCGCTTTTCAGCCATCCTTACAGCCATTTGCAGTTGTCTGTCCTCTATGGCCTGAATAAAAGCTTCCACCGCCATTTCGTTGATAAGCTCCTCACCGGCTTTAGGGTATGAAAGATGGGCTAGTCGCTCTATATCCGCTTGCAACTGTTGGAGCGTTTCCCCCCTTTTCTGGACTCGACTACGCAGCTGAACCCTGTACACCTGCTGCATGTGTTCATCCCCAAACCGCATCTCGATAGCCTGAACCAGAGAGTCGTAGTTCTGCTGTTTATCTTCCGGGATGGTCTGCAAGAGCTCCGCAGCTGGACCCCTCAGTGCAAGTGTGAGTGCAATGGACTTCTCTTCATCGTCCCAGCTATTGGTCATTGCGGCCGCTTCGAATTGCCTTTTATAAATTGGCCATGATGTTTGACCATCGAAGATAGGAGGCTGCATCTCCTTTCTTCTCAGACCGTCGGTGGAATATTCCCGTGCTTTCTGTCTCTTCACGTTGCTGAGTTCCTTAGTAAGATTTTCGACTTGTTTTTCTACTTTTTCGAACTGAGTCTCTATTTTCCCGAACTGAGTTTCATGCTTCTCAAAGTTTTCATCGAATCTAGTTTCGACTTTTTCGAGTTGCGTCTCTACCTTCTCGATTTTCTCTTCGATCACTTCGAATTTGGATTCCAAGTTCTTGTTTTGCTCATCAAGTTTACTTTCCAGAGCATCTAGAGAATTCTTTTGTTCGTCCATCTTAAGTTCTAGAGAATTCTTTTGTTCGTCCATTGCTTTCTTTTGTTCGTCCATTGCTTTCTTTTGTTCGTCCATTGCTTTCTTTTGTTCATCCATTGCTTTCTTTTGTTCATCCAACTTAAGTTCTAGAGAATTCCTTTGGTCATCGAGCTTATGACTTTGATCTTCTATTGCTTTCTTTTGTTCGTCCATGACTAACTTAAGTTGCAGGAGCAGACTTGTTATACCCGGGTCGGCTACTGTACTTGCTGGTTCCTCTTCCACGTCAAACTCTATGTCATGCGGATTTTCACCTTCCTGCGTTACTGCTTCTTCCAGACGAATCAGTAGGGCATCTTTTCCCCCAGTTGTGTCGAGATTCCGCTTACTGAGTTCTGCCTTTAGTTGAATTATAGTTAGTTTTCCCAACTTGCGACCCATTTTTGCGCAACTAATTAACTCAACGCAGAAATCGTTTTTTTTTTTTTTTTTTTTCTTGTGCAATTTCACACCACGGAAATAGTTATTCACAGAATAAGTTTTATCCCAGCTTCTGACACCAATGTAATATGCAGGCTACGGCTCGAGTAGATAAAACGATATTCTGTGAAATCTATTTCTTTATTTTCTACTCTATAGAACAATTCAAGTTCACACTATACTATTCTTCGCAAATTCTTTTCTTACAAGGTCTCTTTCCTCTCAAATCACTTTATCTCCTTTCAATTACTTAATTTACAAATCCAAACTAATTACTTTTTCTTGTTCACTCTCAACTTTCAATTTATCACAAAATTACAACTTCGCCTATTATCACTTTTCTAATCTCTTCGCCACAGTTTAAAAATCACTGTCTTTCCTATTGATCGCCATCTGTCCTTATATAGCAGAAGTTTCAGATAGCCAGAAACTTCTAGCAAATTCTTCGACCACTGGAAATAATTCCAAGATGACAATCATTTCTTCCAGTTATAATTCTCTCTTTATCCGTGACGTTGTCAGCTATTGCGAACCTCGAATGAAAGTACAGTTTGGAATGGGCTGTAGGAGCGTAGTTATTATTCTACATTATTGTTGCATACTTTTAGACGATGTTACAATATGTTCTCCGTTCATTTTGCATGATTATTATTCTATTAAAGAGTCTTTTTCGATGTTATATTTTGTTTTTCCTTCGATTACTGAGGGCGGTATCAAACTTTTGGCCTGGATTGTACATAAATGCAAAAAAAATTATATTGTAACAAGGCAACGCACGGTTCTCCAGTCCATTAAATGTATTTATAGCAACTTAAATAGCCCACCTAAACATATGCAATTCTCTTGAAAGTTAGTAACAATCTTCTGAGCATCTAAAAATATGCAATGAATTGTAACATTCATTCCTATGTAATTTGAGTGCTAAACAGGGCCATCTGTGTTGAAGGAAAATAAGTTTTATTTCTGTGCACTTTCTTAAGTTAGTAGGTACATACGATTATGTATCTCGATTACCAGACTGATACCTAAAGTATGCATCAAAAAATAGGTACGGTGCGACACGGTTGCAATCAAAAACTACAAATTCGATTATGAAGAAATGCATATTTTCGCAACATTTCGCAATTTTAAAATCTATCAACAAAAGATTGTAAAAGAAATGGCAGACAACTGTCACATTGTTCTTGTAAAGAAACTGGTTTTCTGATAAATCATGTTTTTTGAAGCGTTTGTCCCGTTTTCTCTCCAACTGCTTATCAGAATTCATTCATTTTTTTTTGTGTTCCTTGTTTTGAACAAAGGAATTTAGTTGATCGAAGATTATCAAATTTAAATAACCCAGTACTGAGCTGTAGGCTATAAAAAATGGTTAAAAAAGTACCGAATTTTGAACAGCTGTTATAAAAAAAGGACAGCGATTTTTTTTTAAATGCTTCGATTAAGTAGTAGTACTAACAGAGCTTTACAAATGAAAAAATACAGTGATACGATTAGCGGTTTAAAAGAAAACCCCTTAAAAAAGACATTGAATATAGAAATTCTATTATAAACAGTTGCATTTACATTTTGAAATTTGCAGACCTTTTTTCCTTCAAAAAACTTTACAATATTTTTGAATTTGTGAAAATATGTACATATGTTTCTGTACATGGTACCCAAATAGTATTTATGTATGTATGTACATATCCATGTACATATATACATACATGTGTATGTATGTGAATGAAAACAGAAATGTGATCATAACGTCTAATTGTTTTTGTGCGTGACACTATGACACAACGCGCAGTCCTCGACCAGAAGGCTATCAGACTCTGTCTTCTATAATAGCAACTCAAGTGTAACAGTGAGGGCCTTCAAAGTTTCCCCGCAAATCTTACACCAACTATAGAATCCTATTACTCACTTTGGAAAGCTACTAAAAAACTTAAACGTTCTATACAAGCGGAACCTCCGATGGGGGAAATTGGGCAAAGTGTAATTGCGGAAAAGGAAAGCCCTTGCGGATCATTTGCTTGAAGCGACGAGCAACAAATCGCACCCAATTTCCCATGTAAATGCAAAGACTGCCTCAGAACTGCTTCAAAACCATATGCCCTAGAAAATGATTAGAGACTTTGAGAACCTTAATAAATACTCGTATGTGCACATCATTTTCACCCTAATGTAAATCTACAATCTACAGAAGTGAAATATTCTGACACATAAGGGCAAAATCGGCTCAAATAAAGCTCAAAGTAATTCAATTACACTGGTTACTGAAAAAGAACTCTAAATTGATCATAAAATTCAATGTGCTTTTGTACAAAGCCACCATGATACCTATCTAGTCTTATGGTATCCTGCTGTGGGAAACAGCACCAGCTTCTAATGTCCTAAAACTAGACTAGTCTACGACATTAAGGATCATAACAGAAGTTCTCTGGTTTATCAAAAATTCACCGAACCTCAACATTTCTACCATCCAAGAGGAAATAAAAACAAAGAACACAACTATCTGCATTGACAGACTTGAGAGTCAACCCAACCCTCTTGCCAGAGATTTTTTTAACTGGTGAAAGGCATACTTGCCCCAAGAAAAGAGATACGCTTGATTTAATATAATCTAGACATTTTTAAGGTAGGATTTTTTCAAGGCAACGACAGAGAAGAATCTTAAGATTTGAAAAATTATTGTAAAGATCTTTTAGTGTAAAAACTAATTAATTATTGTTGTTAGTAATTACAATTATTGTCATAAAAGATGGACCTGAGAAAGATGTTATAATTCCTTAAATTAAATTTATGCATCATCAATAATATTAACAATTCAACGCTTCTAATTAAATCATTTTATCATATATACGAGTATAATGACATCAATTTATCAACGTTCTATACCGAGATAACAGCCTTAGAAAAAATGCATATAAATTGTCCATAATGTTGGGAAAACATTTTAGAACACGACACTCTACTCCATAAGAAAGTCAAACAAGAGATGTTTCTTCTCCCTCCAACATAAATTCATCGACATAATATCGATTTCCAATAAATCATATTATCACTACATTCACCTATGTATTTATACCAATCCCAAGGACGACTCTACAACTCAAAGGAAAGTATACCTTCAAGAAGTATGCCAATGCCAAACCTTGTTCGCTTCGCATGATTTAATTCTCTGATTACTATTCCTTACGGTACCCTCATCCTTTTTTAGGAACGGCGAATATCTCACCTGGATCGACATGCTCAATCGGCTGTGAAAGGACAGTTCTTTAATCGCAGCGTACAAGCAAAACCCTTTTCTTTTTAGCTATCTATTGTACATATAGTATGTATACGAGTATGTATCTAGCAGCAGAGAATTTCATTGCTGATTCATTGTAGGCGAATGATTTAATTTGCATGTCATCTGTTCAATTACCTTTGGGAAAGGGTCGGGATTCATCCCTTTTCTAGAAATGAAATAAGAGGATGTGAGGATGAGTTGTAGAGATTGTGGATCCATGACTGCTTGAATAATTGTGGGAAATTAACGGCGATTTTTTAAAAAGAATCATTAACAATAAAAGTATCCTCGATGAAACGAAAAAAAGGAACAAACCTCCATCAGATATGCATGATTGCGCAAAAGGGCACATAAAACCATAGACTGTTGGAAAATATCCTTCGGAAGTGATTTGATGGGTTTATGTGAAGCAGCGATGAGTAGATGCAAGAAAATGAGGTATTGTGATGTACCACAGAAAGATCATCCTACAAGTAAGCTGTATTTTTTTTTTAATTGTGCGATTGTGAGTAACAATTAATTTAAGTAGATTATTATCTACTCAGAAAAGTGTACATGTATTCTTTGGTGGAAATTTAAGAAGGTTTGTACCTACATACATATGTACATACATACGAGTACGTACAATCTGTTATCATCGAACTAAGCGACTTTGACGTTGAAAGAAGAAAAAGTATGAATGGAAGAAACGAATGGTATCACTACTCCAGGTGGCACTTGCGAAAGCAAAAATCTATCCGTGGTCTACTCGATATTGGCGGCTAGGGTAAGGATTCTGGAGGCTCTAACCATCATACCCCAAGGGCTATGAGTTAAAGAGCGGAACCTTTATGGTGAAGTGTTTCTCACAGCAAACCTCTGAATGGATTAACATGTCGGTGCCGAAAATCCCCTCTTAGAAACCGCTACTCTTGAGGTCTTCAGGACAACAAAACAGACGCGCGCGGTCTGCTGGATTCGTCTGCGTACCCAGAATCCTGGACGACCAAGTGGATTGTTTATTCACATAGGGTGAGAAAGAATCCTCAAAATAAAGATGGTTCTACTCTGGTTGTGAGTTTGAACAAGGGTTCTGCCGAGGCCATTAAGTCTAGGTACGAAATGAGACCGTATTTGCATCTTGGTAGGATTCAGTTCCGCTTCGATACCAACTGTCGAACAAACCCCTAGTATTTATTAATGATATTTAATCAGATTAACCTACAACGCTAGGCTGCCACCACTCTTATCAGTATCAGACTTGCAGCTAGTAGAACAAAACCCCACATAATATCTATCCAAGAGGCATGGGTGCATTTGTGGCCTTGGAAGTATGTGCAATGGATTGTCTTATTGTACCAAATTCCCTCTCAGCAACTAAGCCTGGACAGTTTTGTGACCAGGACTTAGTCGCTGCAGAACTCAGAACTGCATCGAATTCGTAAGGAAATCAGAAAACTTCTAAATAGGTCACTCAAGATTGAAGCAAAGAGAATATAAGAGGTTAATTCGAATTTCGAAGTGTACCTCTTATAGAGATTTATGTGGCAAGAACGAAACTCTCGGTTCTTAAGAATGGAAAACCAATCAAGCCGGAATCACTCAGGAAACTTGATGGTACTTTCACTGAGTCGAAAGCGGATGCTTTCAGTTTTCTGCTGGAGACTCACTTCCCAGGAAATCAGATCACCATCGGCTCGTGAAGCTGTTAGCAGGCTGAGTCAAACAACTCAGCACAGCTGGTATACTGCATCGGTCGTGGCGACGGATGAAGCTATCAAATATGCTGTCGCATCTTTTGATAGCTTCAAGTCACCTGGCACTGACGGAAGATACCCAGCTATGCTGAAACAAGGTATTAGTCATCTGCTGCTAACTCTGAAGAGAATCTTCACTGCTGGCTTGGCACTGGCATATACATCATATACGGCGAACAGTCAGAGTAGCTTTCATACCGAAAATCGGCAGAGATGACTACTCTCTCACCAAGAGCTTCATACCTATTAGTCTGACGTCTTTCCTGCTGAAAACCTGGAAAAGGCTGGCTGAGCTACATGTGCGCAAAATTGCTTTGAGGGTACATCCTCTATCAGAGATGCAACATGCCTATCAATGTGGAAAATCTTGCGAGACTGCGCTCCAAAATCTGGTCAGTAGAATAGAATGTGCGCTTGAAAGAAAGGAGTATGCGATAGGCATGTTTATAGACACTGAGGGTGCCTTTGACAATGCTACTTTTGGCAGCATGTGTAGCTCCGTCAGAAATCACGGCGTATAAGAATCACTAGTGTTGTGGATCAAAGCAATGCTGGTGAACAGAATATTGATTGTAGATGCAGGTTGTGGCGGGCGTGTTATGGCAGGTGTAAGCAGGGGCTGCGCACAAGGCGGTGTTCTGTCTCCATTGCTTCGGTGCATGCTGTTTGACTCTCTGTTAAACACACTCAATAGTTCTAACGTCTTCGCTCAAGCATATGCAGGTGATGTCGCCGTTCTGTCTGTTGGATCGTGCCTAGCGACTGACTTCTCTAAGGTGCAGATGGCCCTAGACGCAATCAAATTAACCACTTCCAAAAGAGTTCAAGAATGCAAAACATCCTTGAATTCGGTTGGAAGGCTGAACTCACTGAAACTTGTTTGGGTTCCAGGACACAGCGGGATAACAGGAAATGAGATCTCTGACAAGCTTGCTAGATAAGGCTCAGAAGAGAATTTCTCTGAACTTGAACCCACATTGGGTTAGGGCTCGGTTAGGACATTTTCAATGAACATAATCGAAGGTGGCATGACTTTCCAGGATGCAGGTAGACCAATCAAATGGTCCCCGTCGCCTGTAAGAAATCCCCGGCATTCTCAGAAAAGACTGCAGACAACTTACTGGAGTTCTTACGGGCCACTTCGCCTTGGCCAAGCATCTCCATGTGCTAGGTTTGAGCGCTACCCCTGTCCGCGATACATTGAAATGGGGTTCTCTGCCTGGTAGTACAATGGACCTGTTTGGAGCCTGAGTTCTCCATTAGGGTGTGCCAGCCCAAATTCTGGAAGTTTGATTTTCCCCCTTCCTTCTTGCACGTACCGGCAGGTGGATGTATAGCTTTTCACAGAAAAGAACGTGTAATTTTTCCGGTGGCATTGATTTCAACCCAGTTCGACCAAAATCTGAGTTTACAGAGAACAGAAAAAGGGTCATAATGCGATTTTTCGACTTTAAGTGAATTTTTGCTAAATCAATATAAGAAAAATAAATATTTTATAAAAAACATAAAAAAAAATTACACTTACAATGCAACGATGAGATACCGCTGCCTATTTAGTCTACATATTATACTGCATTTTCCTCAGACTTCTAAAATTAGAGAGAAGGAAAATGAAAACCACTTTTGGTGACTTTATTATTAAATTTTCATGGGCTCATAAAGACATTTAATAATAAACGAATTTAAACTAGGCTCTAACTAAAAATCGCTAGTAATAAAAAAATAGTAAAGTTGTCGAATATTAAGCCTTTTCGTTTATATTACTAGATAAGTAAAAATCTTGTTTTTAGGTAAAACTGAGCATTGCTTTCAATGTTATCTATCCAAATTCATGAATTAGGATAGTTTTCTGATCTTATTCATAAATCCATTTATTCTCTTAAAATAGCTAAATCATGTTTTTTTTTTATAAAACTCCCCCAATAAGTGGGCGTTAACCTACGTTCACAATTTATGAGTGAATTTTAGAACAAGTCAGTGCCTACTTATTTTGTATCTACGACATAGCTAGATTGATATAACTTGGTTCTGATCACACAAATATCTACATACACTTTTGGCGGTCTATAATATTTGTCTCCATACTTATTACAAGCTAAATATGTATGAATCTTAAATTTATATAAACGATTGAAAAGTCAAAAGTCAAGTGTGTAAATTATCAATAACGAAAATTTGAAAATGACTCACAATAACTATACTCTCAGTCCAACCTTTGTTAAATTTTCAAATCTTGTTAAATTTGCTTAAATGGCGCTACAATTCGAGGTGAACGTGGCCTTCAACCAACAATTCTCTCCAGTTAGCCCGATCCTTATCTGCGCTCCAGTTGAACACTCGAATTTGGTTGAGGTCCCCTTCTACTTGTATCCACCTCCAAGACGCCCATAGAATCTCCTTGCGGGCCGAGGTAGACAAAGTCCCTTACTACCTCAAATTTATAGCAGCCCTATGATGTGATGGGAAGTAATTGCATAGACTTTAGAAAATATGTGCCTCTGGCGTTGGCTTGTGAGTTTCTCACAATTCTTTCAAGTACATTTGTTGAAGAAAGCACACGACAGCGCGTCACCTTGTCTAAATCCCTTCTTGACATCAAAGGTCATTACCTACCTTGATGGAGCAGCGAACATTCTCCATCGTCATCCTGCACAGACGGACTATTTTGGCTGGGATGCCAAAAAGTAGACATGTGTCTATATACTTTGCCTCTATAAAACCTGTCACAGGCGGCTTTGAAATCGATGGATATCGATTTGGACATTTTGGGTTTTTGGGTATTTGCCGAAGTGTAATTGGTCGATTGTGGACTTTCCTGCCCTAGATCACATTATTGACGAAAGGCTTCAGGCGTTCACACAATTTAATATGGCAGACAAGATCTTGTACGCGATGCTGAGAACACTTATGGCTTATGGGGCAAAGTTGAGAGGGTCTCCTTTCTTGTGGATGGGGCAAACGATGCTGAGATTTCATTCATCAGGCAAAATTGTTGAAATGAGTTGACGTATGCTCTCTACCAGGTAATTAACAGCTATTGTAAATGGCTCGGCAGGTAAGCCGTAAGGCCAGCAGCCTTGTTGGATTTAAGTTCGGATATTGCTATACTCACTTCATTTTGGTCAGGTGGACGGAAGTTATCGCCATCATCATCTTGGTTGAATAGTTCAATCTGACAAGGGGATGTTGGTCTTCTGCTCCGTTAGAGTCTTTAGAATTAGTTTTTTAATATTGTCAGCATCGACTGTGACTCTACTACAAGATTTTCATTTGTATCTCTACAGGTTTCTGTTCGAGTTTTGTTGCCATGACATGTTCTTTTTGCATTGTGGAAAAACTTCCGAAGATCATTCCTGAAGTAGTACCCCTCTATCTCCTCGATCGCGCGCTTCTTATGCCCTTTCTTTTTATTTAGGAGAAGCGGGTGTTCCTCCCGTCTCTTCTGCTCATAGCGCTCGAGAGCAGCTCTCATCCTTCTCTGTAGCGCCGCTTTATATGCCTCTTGTTTTGCTGCGTGCGATTTGTTGATCCCCTTATTAAGTTGGGGAGACCGCTATAGTGACGTTTTGTCCCGCAGCAAAGTTAATTAGTCTAAGCCCATTTGCAGGCGTGGTCGGGTAGACTGTACTTACCGATTGTATTTGAGCTTAAAGTTCTGCACTATGCAACGGTCACCGTTATATGCCACCGTTTTTCACCTTCCTTTGGCCCGGCTCATCCCATCGTATTTCCTGCATAGCGGTTATGTCTGCTTTATAGCAGTCCATGGCCTCCGCTAATCGATTGGCTACACGCAGCCTGTTCAGGGTTTGAACATTCCACATACAGATCCGAAAGTCGTTGTCCTTTTTTCATCATTCTTATTCGTGGCTGTTGGTTGGTTTGTTGCTCCGTTTCCTTGGTGAGGCAATTAAGCCCATGCACAACCCCAAACTAGAAGGGCCAAGCCCGTTGCTGAACCCCTTCGGACAGAAGGGGTCGGGTATTACGGTACTTATTGGCCTATGGTCTGATTACGTCGAAGAAGCCCACAGAAGGTGTTCACCTAGCAGTTTGGCCTAACTAGAACTGTGAGCGCCACCGTTAACTTCGTATATGAAATTCATTCGTTGCCGTCCATAGAAGAATGCCTTAGTGCAAACATCCTTCTGTTTCCAGGGTAATTAGTTACGACACATTACTCCACTTCGACCTGTCGACCATGGGTGGCTCTTTTGTTAAAACAAGATCTATGATCCTTTTGTCGCCGTGGCAAGGCTTACTCTTTAGGGCTGTTAAATTTGTTTTATTACGGTACTACAAAAATGAATTAGAATCACCTGAGTAAATACAAATGAATTGACTAGTGATGATTGAAATTTATAATACTAAAGGCCAATAACTTTATCGTGCAACCATATTAGAAGGATAAACTGAATTCTAATACAGTTTTACTGGATCTAAAATTAAAATTGATCAGACTAACAATATTTTGAAATGTGCCTCCTCAGCTTTCAGACGAGACCGTCTATAAACCAAATATAACAAGACGTGATTGGAAGCAGACTTTCAAAAAAACTGCAATAACTAACTTATGTTTTATATTTTTGTACTTTACCGACTCTCATTAAACCATCGCAATGCGCATTTGCCCCAACTAATTAATTCCCATTGCATTACCCTTTGTCGACACTTCAATTGAGGAGTAAAGTCACCTTAAGGCACGTACTGCATCAATAGACCACCATTAGATACACAAAACCTTAAAGGTAATCGGAATGTTAGCTCGAAAATAGGAGAAAAAATAAATCGAAATCTATTCCGGAAATGAATGCATTGGTCACTTGGCAGTAAAGTCACGAATTTCCGGACCAAAAAAGACACACCTAAGGTTTTCGTTCATTCATTAGTTGAGCGAAAATATTGATAAATATCATTGCACTTTTTCCATACACGAAGCGAAGTTGCATAGTTGAATGTATTGTACATGTTCACAAATTTGTCAATTCGATGACTCATCATGTTACATCTCCTCATCTTCGAGCGCCTTCTTCTTGAGAAATTCGAACGAACAATTTATGTCTTCCACAAAAAAGTAACATTATTCTTTCCTGCTTGTTGAGATGTAATTTTGTCCACTTTCGCACGTTCTCAAGAGTACGCCCAGCATATATGACACATATGGCCAATATGCCATGTGTGAACAAAGAAATCCACATCACTTCACTTCCCAGTCATCGATGATTTCCAATGTCAATGCCTTTTATTTCTTCTCTCGAGTATGGTAGCGGGATCGCGGAGTGCATACTGCATACCTGCTGTTTATCATTAACATTTTCCGAATACTATGTGCAATATGTGGAAGTTTCGTGATACATATGTACATATGCGACAGGAAAAGTGACTGAATCTCGAATGCATAAAATGCAATTTTATTTCGAGAAAGGAAAATGATGAAGTGAAAAGAACTCTAAAACATGCAAATGTATACAGGGATATGCAAGGTAATATTAGATGGCCTAAAAGGCCAAATTAAAAACATTCATATACGATTTTTTTCTTGTTTTTGTTTCTCAAATCAACAGTTGGTAACATGGGGGAGACGGAACAAATTATTATTATCTTTGTTTTTTTTTTAATTTTATTCTATAAAGGGATAACCACTTACTTTAAAAATAAAAATAACAGCTTTTAAGTAATTTAGGAATTTTCTTTTATCAGAAAGCAACCCGCAAACACCAGGTGCTTATTTAAATTTGCTGACAGTTTGCATAATATCGAAAGGGTTTTGACCACCGACCGGCCAGCGGTGGAAAAGCAGGGTGTTTTGTTCCCATTTCCATGGAACACCATATTTACTCTATTATTCTTTTTCGGTAGAATCTACATGCTGAGACAAAATGGCTTACTTTAAACCGAAGCAATTCGATGAGAAAAAATATTTTTTGATATATGTACATATGTATATCAGCTTTATTCCACAACCCACGCGGTCTACTGAGTCTTTATGACGTTTGTGATATTGTTGGACACCCACTTGTAATTAACTTACGCCAATATGTAGTACTCGTATGTATCGCAGTCGGTGCTGAGAAATTGGAAAGATCCCTTCTGCAGACTGTTAAACAGCGATAACGACCAAAACTTCGCTATCAAGCAAAATACTTCATTCGACCCGGACGATGACGATCAACATCCGACCAAGGTGAGGTGAACATAGCAATATCTAAACTTAAATCCAATAAGGCTGTGCCGACGTTCAATTTTCCGAGCTATTTAAAGCAGCTGGGGATGATTTAGTACAGAGCATATATCAACTCATCTGTAAGATACCCTCTGAACTACATACGCCAACTACAGAGGTATCAGTTTCCTCAACATTCCTGTCTGCCATATTATGTGATCGCCTTAAACCTTTTTTCAATAATGTGACTTGTCCGTAGTAGTTTGGTTTTAAGCCAGGAAAGTCCACCCAGGAGCTCCAAATCGATACTCACCACCTTTTCATCGATTTTAAAGTCGCTTATAATATCGTCTGTGGAAACGAGCTACACAGAGCCATGTCTAGTTTCGGTATCCCTGCCGTTTGTGCTGAGTGACGGAGAATGCACGCTGCTCAATCAAGGTCGATAACAACATCACCGAGGCTTTTGATGTCAGAAAAGGGTTACGACAAGGTGACGCGCTGTCATGTGATTTCTTTAACAACATACTTAAACGGATTGTACTAAATTCTCAATCTAAAGTTTGTACAAATACAAATACGCTGACGACATTGGCATAATTGGAAAAACGCAGCGGACTGCCAGTGGTGCTTTCACGAGTATTGAAACAGAAGAAGATGGTTCATAGATGCAAACAAGTGGAAAGGGGCCCCAAGCTACTTTGTGCGCAAAAATTGGAAGTGGCTAGTACAGAATCGAGCTGGCTGGAGATGTTTGTTGATTGAGGCCCAGGTCTACCTGGATTGTAGCGCTATCTAAAGTAAAATACGAGTAAGAAGAGTTATATATAAGCAGTATATTTTTCAGTTTACTACTTCAACAAGGATTGACTTAATTATGAATTTAGTTATCAGTCTAAATCCGGGTTAAATACCTCATTTCGTCTTTGATTAGGTTTGTGGTATGACACAGAAGAGAGAATTTCCTCTCCTAAAACCTATGGATTTGCTGGTTTTTAAACCAACCCGAAGCTTCAATGAAATTACATATCTTACAGACGGCTTGTCGAAAAGCTCACCTATGTCCTGGACAAAATTATGTCCTAAGATATTAAATATAAGGTGGTAGAGTCATGGGCAGGAGCATAGGAAGTGAAGTGTATCCTCATGGATTTCTTCGTCACCGCAACCTCTACCTATATCACCTTCCTTAAGTTTCAATTTGTTTGTGTAGTATTTTAGTAAGCTTTGCCCTGTGATTATTTCTACGAAGGAAGAAAGAAAATATTTGTTCAGCTGTAGGATTCTCTCCGTACGGTTTCAATTATAGAGTGACCACAGCTTCTTTGCTCTTAGTTGGCGTACGCCGTCTGTTGTTCGCTGTTTCGATCACTTTGAATCCTACTTCGTGCTTGAGGTCACAAGGCGGGATATTGATTGAAAATAGGCTTGATTTTGGTGAAGTGCTGAAACTTTTCTCACCAGCTCATAAACTTTCTCATTACCCGATATACTATAAACGAGAACCCAGTATAGTTTTAAATTGATTTTAACAATCCGAGCGCTTCGGGAATTCCCGCACCTACCCCTAAATTCATTTTAAACCCGTCAGTGTAGATGGATTTGTCGTCTAATAATAGGTTAGTTTCCCATTGTTCTCTAATTGAAAAATAGTAGGGTACCATATATGGATATGCTATAGACTATAGTCTGTGCTGGCATTGGTACCCAAGTATTTGTGTAGAATCTAAACTTGTCCTATCTGACTAGGTTTGCAGCTTTCAGATTGGCTCAATTTAAATGCTCATTTTGTAACACATATTCCAGCGACTCTTTATACATTAGTCATTACCTTGAGGTTAGTGACCCCTTCAATTTGATTACAAATAGTCCGAAGAAATTTCTCTGTCGCTAGCAACGCTACATCGCCTGCGTAGGGTACAGCTTTGATCCTACTATACGAGTATCTAAACTTCATTAAAATTGCATTAACGACAACAACCTAGAGTAGGGGGAAAGAACACCTCCCTGTGGACATTGTATACTCTTTATCCTGACCACATTATTAGGTGCGAAACCGATACTTTTACCTTTCGTACAGGAATGCTGTGCCGGGATTAATTCTCTGAATACTCGTATTAGCCTTTCCAATGTTTCCAGAATGAAAGAGGTCAAATTTATAGCTCTAAAATCCTTAGCGTAGTTGTGGCTGGGTTTACCTGCTTCCGTTATAAAATTCCCTAGTGAGGATTTTCCGTAGACTTGCCGATTCTGCAGTCATCATTGCAGAAAACTCGCCATGAAGAGCGTTAGAAGCTTCGTCTAAGTTCGTTCTTTTTGCTGTGTTAAAAAATGTTCTTATTTTTGTTCTAATACTAGATAGTTTCCCCATCACGCGAGTGTCTTCTTTATTTGTTTAACCTTCCTTGTCTTTAAGGTACAGGCTTTTCAAAAGGCTTTGCCATAGATGTTTAATATTACAATACATCTGCTGCCTCGTCGATCTCTGCAGGTTCCTGTAGGGTACTAATCATTGATCAATAATCTGCCTTACTGCTAAATAGATACCAGTCACTTTTCCTAGGGTTCCTATGTAGCTTAGGGTGTTTAGAGGTTTCTTTCAAAAATTTGTATTATTTTGTGCTTAGAAAAGGTTTTGTCCTTCAGAACATTTCACTGCTCGATTTCTAGCTTCTTAGTGTTACTATAAAACATGTCTTTTTTTACATGCCAAAACAAAATACGAATTCCCCAAGCAGTTAAAGTAGGTTTTTGGAACCCTCCCCAACCATTTTCCTAACTGCAACCGATTTTGATGATTCTTAAATGGAACAATCTATATATTAGACCACATTAATGACCTAAAGTAAGCCTAACAAACACCATTTTTGGAGATTTTTCAAACTCTATCCCCATGATGGTAAGAACCAAATACTAAATCATTAAAATTCTTGATCTAAGCGTGGGGAAAGCATATTTGACAGTATATATAATTGATGTTGAAATTGAATGGAGTCTTGAATAATTCAATATTCATTTTATTTTATGGCAAACAGGATTGTTGTCTGAGATATACGTACAGTCGAATTCCTCTGAGTTCGCACAAATTTCACTCATAAGGACAGTTGGCAGTTTTGGGCTTTCAGAAAAGGGCTTTGTGAAGTCTAGATGATTCCGTTTTGCTGTCCCTCTTCTCAAAGGAACAGTGCGAGAAGCTCTTCTGTTTTGCAGAGAATTGTAGTTCTCCCATACCTTGTCCGGCCTAGGTCAGCATTCCACCAGAGTGGGCGCTTACTGATTCTCTTCCTGACCTCTTATAATCTCTTTTACCAGAGACATACTCCCGTATTAATAAAAGTTATGTAACAAGTAGGTAGTTAACTTAGCTAATGGTATAATAATTTTATTTATTTTTAAAGTATTATTAGTGTTCCGTACCAGAATGGTATAAATGGAAAACTAATGGTGTCTGTCTGTCCGTCTGTGTCTGTTACATGCTTGTAACTTTTGAACCATTTGACCTAGAAAGCTGGACTTTTGAACAAAAATAGAACCTGGTGGACCAAAACGAATCCAGAAAAAAAAAGTTTTATTAGACAAAAAATACAGTTCATTGGGTAACGTATGTGATAATAAAGAGATTGGTACAGTGAGTCAGATCTTTTATCATAGATGAACTATTTTGACACTCCCACTTTCTTCGATACATAAAAAAAAAAAATTGTCAGTTCAGTTTCTTGAAAAAAAAAACTAATTAAAAGAAATTAAAAGCTTTTGCAAACAACATTAAACTTTTAGAAAAATTAAACCAATTTTAAACGTAAGAATTGAAATTGTTCTTTTGGTAGAGGCTTAGTGAAAATATCTGCTAACTGATCATCTGTACATACAAATTATATTCAAGTTCAAAAACGTTCCCAGTGAATTTTTCCTAAATAAAATGGAATTTGAACTTCAATGTTCTTACTGCTTTTGTGCAATTCAGGGTTCCGCACCAGCTTGATTGCACTTTGATTATCAACATAGAAATGTGGACCGTAACTGTGTTGAGAAAACATTTCTTCGAGTTGCTTGGTCGCTGCCATAGTTTATAGAACCACACATGATTGCCTCTTCGATGCCCTCGATATCGGTGACTGACCAAGTAAGAAACATACCCGCATGTTGAACGTCGTGTGTCAGGATAACCGGCAAAGTCTGCATCGCTGTAACAACTCATAATTAAATTAGAATTTACTTCAAAAATGTACCATAATCCAAAGTCCCTCCAACATATCGGATAATGCGTTTCACTGCTTTTACGTCGATTGCATTACCGAGAGAATTTTTTAAGAAATGTCGGACCTCGACAGTTTTTAGAGGAAATTACCTACGTATCGAAATACATATATAGGTGCATACATACAAAATTTGATTAAAATGTCCTTAGTAGTTCTCTAACGAGTCGTGTGACGACAAACATATGTACAGACGTGGAACAAAAAGTGTCTGCTTGACCTGACCCTTTCATGAATGACCACCGCTATTTTCCTGTGAATCTACATATATATTTATATAAACTTGAAGAATTTTTCTTTTTTAATTTCTTTCTTTTTAGAAGAATGAAGTACATCCCATTCTCAAGTTATTTTTATGCTTAACACATGAGTTAACTCTTTTAATTTTTTTAAGTAAAATTTAATTTACGTATGTACGTCCTAAGTAAACTCGATTGGAATATTTAACATCTGTTATATAACCAGTGGTGTTATATAATATTCGTGAGAAGTTTTGGGAACATTTTTTATAATATTCGGTTAAATATAATTGAACTCATTGCTGAACATTATTTTATTTGAGACTTTTTGTAAATTTCTTTTCTTGCTCATTCTTGGATAAATAATTAGTTCTGCGTTATTTCGTATTACAATCATGTAACCCGAAGATACATACATTCATACACATGCTCATACATATGTTTATACATATGTACATTGCATACATATGTACATACATACATATGTATCTGAGACAGAATATCTTTACAATTGGTATCTTTCTTACCCTTCCCTTACGTAATTATTTAAGTGTTAACACATGAATCCCCCTTGACACAACAATATATCATATCATATTTACAATTACAAAACAATAAATTTGCCATGAAGCAAACAATAAGAACATTGGTGTCAAATTACCAAAGAGAAACATAAAATATGTAAAGAAAACAAAACAAAAGAAATTGAAAGGACGACGTATTTTTGCAAAACCGGATTTTATTTTCATTTCAATCTACGACTGCAGCTCTTCAAAAGATAGTTTTTCTACACAATTAAAATGCCATCAAAGAATATATTTAAATGGAATAGAAATGTTGAAATGACGTTGTTAGGTATCTAGATCTATTTGGGATTGTTGTTTGTTTTTTTTTTTAGGGAAAAATATTGCAGATTTATTTAGGTGAATGGAAATTCTGAAAAACGAGGTCAGCTACACAATGAAAATGAAACGGCCAATGGGAAAAACATGCAATAGAACGCCGAGGCATAATACCCAGTCACTATAGAAATCTGTGTAGGTACGGGCTGTAGTGTAACTAGCAGACGATGTGTGTTTATGGTTGAAACGGATGCGGGCAGGAAAAGTTATTTCCGCTTGTTTACTCAAAGGGTTGAAAAGGTTGTTCTTGGTAAATGTAGGTTAATTGGGATCCGCTTTTTCCTAACTGGGGGCGTTTCACCTTTGGAGATACATATAATGAATTGGATTCATGTACCTAGAATGGTACTTCAGTTTATTAGGTGAAATACCGAGTTTCAGAGCAGTTTCCAAAATATATATTATTCTGAATATTTGGTTTCAAAGTTCAGTTTTATACCGCAAAGAATTTCCTCGTCTTCAAATTTGGCATAAACGCTTTTGTCATAAGATCAATAATTATGAGATATTTGTGGAAAATTAATTTTCAACATCGTACTCGTAACAATGTCTACATACATATGTTATCTTTTTTTTTTTTTTGCTAATCTTTTTTTTAATTTCTATAACTAATAAAAACGAAGAATCCGTATGGTTCAGACTAGTGTAGTTAGTATAGAATCAACCATCGTTCAATAGTCTAAGTTTAATTATAATGGGAAGTTTGTTTGAAATTGGATTTATTTTCTCCTACATAAATTATGTAGACACCTAAATACTGATTTGTTTGTGGAGTATGGCATATAATGTGACGATAATAGACTAACTTCCCTAAGGTATGTACATAACTACTAACAAATACTGAACGATTCCGATATTTGCTAAAACTTATTCATTTTTCATTCCTAGCAATAACCCAAATAAGAGTCGCCTATTAGGTGCGATATTTTTTTTTTAACCAAACTAGATTTTATTGTTTACCTCAGTCAGAACTGTGTTTTTGTGTGAATATTAGTTTGTGATCTGTGAAATACGGATGGCTTGAAAATAGCTGCTACAAAGGAAACCGAAATTGAAAATAATTTGGGAAAGAAAACCAATGCAAAAATAGTCAGCAATATCTTTCGAAAAAAACAAATTGAATGTAATAAGTACTCGTAGAGGATCCTGCCAATATGTAATATGTCATCGAAATACCACTTAAGTAACCCAATTTACATTTACAAATAGAAAATTTATGGTATTTCTTAAAAATTAACATCGGACAAAATAGTGACGTTTTGTTAGCAAGGACTCCCTGACGAATGGTCACAAATCGCAAGTGAGTACACCGAGAATCTAGTATATTAATGAAACTACGTCTAAAGGATTTCACCAATATAAGTAATAAATGTTACTTTTGTTTGACTCTTTAATAACAATTTCATTACTGTATAATTTTCGTTGTGAGATTAAAGTATTGAATATTTTTTTGTTTTTTACTCTTATATTCTTTTTATTAAATGATAATAAAATATAGGTTTTAAATTCATAATTTTGTAGGTACAAGTATACCTTGTTGATAAATAAAGAAAGATTCATTAAAAAGTAGTTCGGCCGTTGGTTTTTTATTTTAAAGGGGTTACCTATTCTTTCGTATCATCTTTTTTAAAGAAGAAAATACGCTTTCGTGCATATACAATACACAGAAGTTAATTGTACGCATTCATATATGCATATATGTATATGGATATGTACGTACTTATTTATGCATATGCATGTACGAACATATGAATGCATACTGTAGATGAGCAGAACAGTATAATCGGTAAGCATAGATGCGATTTGGTCATTCTTCAGAGTTGCAGCAGCACCTACATATGTATGTGAACGACTTATTATGTTTCGTTTGATCTCAATGCGGATGTTGTTTACAAATTCATCGACAACTTGCAATTATAGTAGGCAATGGTGATGTAATCTCTTAAGCTGAAATCGTAGTGTATGCTCATATGTTAAAGTATTTAATTTCAAAAATAAATTCAAAATTTTTCTCATTTCTGTTTTTGTATGTTGAGGAGTTCAATTCAATTTAATTTTAATTTCATTCCATTATAAGTTTGTGTACATTAAGACTTAATCTTTTATAGTACTAGTGTGCAAATTTAGTATTCAAAATTCAACATTTTTAAAATTCAATAAGGGTGTCCCAAAATTCACACAGGTTTTTAATAAAAATTTGTAAATGTTTTAATGATTCATAAAGTATACAGTATATGGTTTTTTATAAATAAAATAGCATATCGGGTAAATGGCCTCCACGGCTTTGATGGCACATACGCACTTGTGGAATAAACGTTGATGACTGTTGGTGTTAGGAAAATAAAATTCCCAATATCCAGAGTAGGATAGTTGATATATATATAATTTTATTTTCTAGGAAAGGAAAATGATGATATAAGATAAAAATATGTATGTACAGAACTTACGGTTTCCTAACCTCTTCCCAACAGCGAACGCTACCACTTTAACCAAATCTAGTCAAAAGATGAATATTATCTGACATGTGACGACCGGGAAAAAGGAGAAAAGAAACAGCTAGCTGTACGAAAAAAAATCTGGGTCGTGTTCAACATGGAAGTGTTTTGTTCGCTGTTGGGTTGAGTTCACACTGAGGATATTTTAAGATCGAATCGCTGACAGCACTATTTTGTTGAAATGTTCCATGACTGCTCTGCAGAAATGTGGCTGAATTTTGTTGATTCAGCACTCAATTTGGTCCTTTAAGGCATGGGCTTGTTGGCATAAACCTTAGACTTAAAAAAAACCTAAAGAAAAAAGTCCAACGGCGTTAAATCGCATAATCTTGGCGGCCTATTTTGATCACCAAAACGGAAAATTACACGACCAGAAAATGACTCATGCAGTAATTGATTTTTTTCTCGAGCTGTATGGTACAACCGTCTTGTTGAAACCACATGTCATCCACATTCATAACTTGCAATTTAGGCACAAGAAACTAGCGAATTAACATTAACTGCTATTGCCTGACCAGCCGCATTTTCAAAAAAGAATAGTCCGATGATGCCTCCAGCCCAAAATCCGAACCAAATTGTGACATGTTGTGGATGCATTTCTTTCTCAACAATCACTCGTGGATTTTCTGAACACCAAATTCGACAAATTTTGATGATTAACAAAGCCATCAAGATGAAAATGAGCCTGATTTTGTTTGGAAAATCAGCATCCAATTGTTATTGTTCCATAATCCATTCAACGAACTCTCTTCGGCGTGCGTGATCAGTAAGCTTCAGATCTTGAGGCAATTGCACTTTGCGTGCATAAAGATGCAAATCTTCCGTAAGAATACGCTGTAGAGAGCTTCTCGAAATGTCCAATTTTTGACCACAGTGCCGTATTGATGTTCCTGGACTCTCAACAATACTCTCACGAACTACTTTGATGTTTTGTGTTGAACGACTGGTTGAAGGACGGCCAAAGTGTCTAAGATCACTAATTGATCCAGTCTCCCTGAATTTTTGAATTAACTTCTTCAAAGTTGATGAAGTTACATCACTATTCCGAGCATATTTTGTACGAAAATTGAGAACTGTAGCTGCCAAACCTTCATTATTTTTAAAATATTGCTCAATAATGAAAACGCGTTGTTCTTCCGTGTAGCACTCCATTTTTAATAACCCTGAACTGTCACGCTGTCTTTTTTTTCGTTGGCAACACTTTGCCGCACAAATGGCGTAAAATTCAAATATTGCCTGAATTTTGGGACACCTTTTATTTATCTATAATTAATTTAATTATATCAATCAATCAAATTATTTTAATATTAGCATAAGTATAGCGAAAAATAAAAGTTCATGAGTTCATAATACTTGTAAAGAAAAGTGAATGATTGAATTTTTACATTGGTTGCTTACGTGGAAGGGCAAAGAATTCCATAATCTTATAGCGTGAATGAATAACAGGCGAGCAGAATTTAAATATGATAGTTAGCTATAAAACGGTGCAGTTAAGTTTAAAGTTCTCATGGAACGAGCGAACTGCAGTTTGTTTGCTTTTAATGATTGTGTAAAAATATTTCATTTCCAGTTGAGGTAGGACAATCAAATACTTAGATTGGAGGTGCGGTCTTTATTTTTCAACGTAATTATTAACGTACTTACATACATATATATGTACAGTGTACATATGTACAGTGTACATATGTACATACATACATAAACAATAACTCTTATAAGAAATAAATAATTTTATCGTAGGTTGGATATTACGAACCCAAGCAGCTTTTGATCATCGCTATATTCCTCGTGTGAATGATAAATTTCAAAATAGTCATGCTTGCAGTTTGTTCTGATGTTAAAAACCGAGTTTGAGGTGTACGACTTGTAAAATTGTAATTATGTTAATTTTTCAACCTCCGAAAATCAATTTACTGTACGTACAAACTCCTGGTCATGAGCGTTCGAGAATTTTGGTTAATCTGTACAGTATGTGCAGAAGAAAACATATCATAATTCTCCTTCTTCAGGAAGCGTTCGTGCATAAAACGCATCAGATCGAAACACTACCTACCATCTGATGCTTTTTTTATTTGGCTATATCGCGGTTGCAATCGCGCTTCGTATTAAAGAACTTTTTTTCTTGTACGCAGTTGGACGCTGCCCAGAACGCCACAGAGCCAGAACAAAAGAGTTCAACACTCAATGATGCAACGCACACCATGCCATTCCGTAATTTTTTTCAAAAGTGTTACCTTGTTATGCCTGCTTCTGAGGAATAAAAAGCGACACAATCACAAAGCGCCCCTGGTTCATAAAAGCAGCTGCTTCTACACAAAGGTGTGCGCTAGAACATTCCACTAAAGTAATAATCATCCTAGGTAGCAATTTTGTCGGCAGAAAATTCGCATCATTGATTTAATCTGCAACAAGGACATTTGTTAATGTACACATATGTATTTGATGTGTGCAAAATCCTTCAACAACAACGCCTCATGACTTCTTCACTGGTAGTTAATATTGTGAACCTCCGTGTATGTCCAACGTGATTAACTTTCTACGTGAATGCAATTTAAAATGGGAAACAAAATGAAAGATTATCCTTTCAGGTATTGTAATGCAAATTTGTGTGCTACGAAATGAATTGCTCGTAATACTGTTTGGCTGTGTTGCGCATGCTTAGTTAGCTCGGGGTTCTGGTGTGCATTGCCATGGGGTGCATCCTTTCGAGGACAAAAAGAGGAGCCTTCGGAGAGGGTCGTAATAAGAAGATTAAAGTAATTCAATTTATTTCAAATAACTATGTGCATCGGGCTGTGAGTTGTCAATATGTTGAAATGCAAGGAATGATCTGTTGGTAAAAATAATAAATCTAAAACTATTTAGGGGCTTTGAATTGAAGCGAGAATAAGCATTCTTATTAATTGTAGGAAATTCAAGTAAAAATTATTGATGCGTTTTTAGGTTAATCAACTCAATAAGTACCTATAACGGATGCAAAAATAGTTTTTAATGAAATAAATAAAACAATTATTATATAGATAATTTCACAAATACTTAATAATTTACTTATTATATATTATTACATATAGTACCTAATGATTTTTTTAAATTTTTTTGCAGGTGAGTCTTAGCGCTGTTTATATACGTACACGTATCGTCATGGTAAGAAACTTAAAGTTTTTAAGTTTGCATCTAAACATCTAGACATACAGTACCTAAAGGTTTCAAAATTGGTTTATTTCGTATTTCATTATAATTACTTACTTTTTAAGTGCACCGCGTGCTTTAATGACCAGTATAGATTTTGATCAAGCGATCAACAACACCGGCTTATGCTTATGCTGAATATTCAAAGTTGTTTCGAAAGTCACAAGTTCAAACCTCGTCGGCACGGAATTAGTTTTTTTTATTTTTTTTTTTTTCCATTGTTTACATACTTACAAATATGGCATATGCCATGCAGCAAGGCTCTAACGATGCAGTGAAATTGATATTATGTACATATATCGAGCTTCAAATTTATAAACGCTTACTGGAGTTACTTTTGCCTTCTTTTGGTGTTTTCAAAGTCGTATCCGGTTTTCAACCACATCATCCACCCGTTACCAATTTTTCAATATCACCTTTATTCCCAACCAATACATCATCAGCTACAAATGCATTTATTACATATAATTTTTGTACATACTTTCAGAGCTATCTTATATGCATACATTTTATGACATTTTTTTTATTTTTCTCGAAACCTTATAATAACGTAAAGTAAAAATAATGGAACTATACATTTTTAGAATCAGCGCATCGTCAACTTTCATTTGATATTTTTTGTTACACTTTCACTCTAACCTTCAAAACTTTGTTGTTTTTCCACTTTTTAAACTTTAGAACTGTCTGCGGGCTACTAAACCTTAACTTTGGTCTACGTCTGACAGTTCAAAAGTTATGAGGTTGTGGCAGAAGGACGGTCAGATGAACGGTCAGACGAATGAATTGAAAATTGACTCTCACTATTCCGTTTCGTTCTTACTTTTTGTTGCCTTGAAAGTACTGGAAGCCAAGTGGATTGGTAATATTTGGAATGAAACGCATTGTAAAACTCCGAACTAACGGCGCGCGCTATGCCCAAAGAAAACATTCCGTCAACATCTTACATTTCTTCAATATGTGCATACATGTAGCAACATGTGAAGATAATAGACAGGCCATTTCCATTTCGCTGCTTCATTTAGCAGATTCAACATATCCTAAGCTTAATAGTTGCAAAACCATCACTCAAATCGATGCATTTCTGCAGAAGTTATCGTGCGTCAAAAAAAAATATCTGCTTAGATTACCCAAAATGAACCGTATTTTCCAAACCGCTAATCCGATTGGCACTAAAATCAGTAAATTTTGAGACCTAGTTCAGCTAAGCATTCCACAAGAGAAAAATCATTCAAATCATGAACGCAAACAGAAAATGGTGAATTTTAACAAATCTAACTGTATTTTCAAAACCTTATATTCAATTGACACATTTTGCGCAAGTTATAGTGAACAAAAAAATAAAAAAAAGCATACAAAAGCGCCATAAAATTGACTTGTATTTTTCTTAAATTGAAACCTCTTGAGACTTATTTCAGGTTAACACTCTGCAAAAAGAATTATTCAAACCGTGCATTTTCGCAAAAGTTATCTTGAATGAAACAGGCGAAAGGCAATGCCACACGTACGGACTGACATATGCCATACTGAAAGCCACTTATTTTGGACATTTAGAGTACAGTACTGTTAGGATCTGATCTTATCTCGGATAAGAATTTTTGACACGATCACCATTTCCTTAGGAAAATAGAAGTGAAGGAAAATTCAGAAAATATTTTTGTAATCTACTACAACAATCTTATGAGAATAAAGTGCACGACTGTGTCGCACATATTTGCACTTATATATATATATATATATATATATATATATATATGTATATATGTTACTATGAAGATATATATGTATATACTATGAAGGCTGCCATGGAGGACCGGGGTACGGCACCAGGAATTCTCCAGGTGAAGACATCCTAAGCATGTGCAAGTCATACGGTCTTATCGTGCTAAATACCATGTTCGTCAAACAAAGCCGGCACCTGATCACTTACAGCAGTGGTGGAAATGAAACACAGATTGACTACCATTTGGTAGCCAGTTTCATGAAGCCCCGGGTTAAAGATTGCAATGTGATCCTGGGAGAGGCGATCGCCCAGCAACACCGTCTCTTCCTGACAGAAATTTTTATAGAGACGGGGAAGAAAACAAATAAGCAAACAAAGGTGGCTGAGAAAATCAATTGGTACAAGCTGGACAAAGGAGAAGGCGAAATTTTTATTACCAACATGACAAATTACCTCTTTACCATCATCGATGAGGTCGGTGATGAGGAGTGCAGAGCACAAGATATGTGGGATTCCCTACAGCGATCTTGCTTGGAGAGAGCCAAATCACTGCTTGGAACGTCGAAAGGCCCCTGCCAATACGCCAAAGAAACATGGTGGTGGATAGATGAAGCTAAATTAGTGTTACGGGAAAAGAAAACGGCTTTGAAGGCTTGGTCAAAGTGCTCTTCTACTAATAGAGATGAAAAAGCTCGCTTGAAGTGATATATAGATATTGCAAAGGTCTCGCGAAGAAGAAGTGCGCCCAATTACAAGCAAAAAGTATGGAAAGCCTCTATCGGGAGTTGGAGGAAATATCGTCTTCGACGTCTGATAGGAACCAGGCTATCCAGGAGCTTCGACAAAACAACTTGAATAAGGGAGCAACTATCTTCAAAATAGCCGCCCAGAGAAGAAGAAATGCTCAGGAGGTTCGTTCCCCAAAGTTCATTAACAATGCTCAAGGCCAGCTTCTTGTGGAAGACGACAAAATTCTGCACAGATGGCGACAGTATTGTGAAAGACTTCTGAACGAACAGTTTCCCCGGCTATACTTTCCACGAGCCGCTCCTAACCATGACGAAATATCCGACATTACTGTCGAAGAAGTTAGGAATGCCGTCACATACTCCAAAAAAAAGAAAAGCGGTTGGGCCAGACGAGATACCCTCTGAGTTCTGGAAAAAGATGGGAGACATCGGGTCCAGATGGCTCATGATTCTTATCTCCAAACTTATGAGCGGTGATCCAATGCCTAATCAGTGGAGGGAAAGTTATCTTCTTCCTTTGCACAAAGGGAAGGGCGATACGCGAAACTGCGATAACTACCATTCTGTCAAGCTAATGTCACACACCATGAAGATCGTTGAACGGGTATTAGATGGCCGACTGCGGAAAATAATAAGACTATCTGATGACCAGTGCGGGTTTGTCTCGGGTAAATCAACAACAGATGCAATCCAAAGTATAAGGATCATAATGGAAAAACATCGTGATTCCTTAAAGGACTTGCATATGGTGTTGGTTGATTTTGAAAAAGCCTTTGATAGACAACCAAGAGATCTCTTATGGGTGGCGCTAAGACAACGAGGAGTTCCAGAAATCTACGTGCGCATGATCATGGACATGTATGAGGGAGCAAGGACAAGAGTAAGATGTCCCGCAGGAATCACCGAAGAGTTCCCAATCAAAGTCGGTGTACACCAGGGAAGCGTCCTTAGTCCTTTGCTATTTATTGCAGTCCTTGATTATCTACTTGAAGGAAAAGTGACGGACCCCAAAGTGCATCAGTTATTCTTTGCTGACGATGGAGCTATCATAAGCGAAGATCAAATGGCCTTGCAACGAGCACTTGATGTATGGGTGGATGTTTTGGAGGGAAATGGGTACCGTATTAGTTCGAAAAAGACAGAGTATCTGTGCTGCCTGTTCTCTGATCCACATCGGCCTATTCCAGACATTTACTTTAATGGAAAAGTGCTTCCCAAGTGTGAAAAGTTCAAATATATGGGATCTGTGATCAATAGCGAAGCAACTGTGATGATGACATCAATCATCGCGTAAGCGTAGGGTGGATGAAGTGGCGGGAAAACTCTGCTATCTTCTGTAATCGAAAAATGCCCCCTAAGCTTAAAGGAAGACTCTACACCGCAGTTGTACGTCCGGCGCTCACATGCGGTTCACAATGCTGGACAATGTACAAAAAGTATGAGGGCAAATTAACGGCAGCTGAGATGAAGATGCTTCGCATGACAGCATGACAGCAGGAGTAACGAAGATTGATAGAATAAGAAGTTCAAAGATTCGAGGAAGCCTTCATGTAAAAGAACCCATCAGAAGCAAGATAGAGCACGACCGGCTCAGTTGGTATTGTCATGTTCAAAGAAGAGATCCTTCGAACCCCGTCAAAAAGGCAATATCAATCAACGTTCCTACGCAATCGCGCAAAAAAGGCAGACCAAAAAACAACTGGATCACACAAATGCAAATACACCAGCATTTGATTGGCCTCAGTGACGAAGTGATCCGAACCTGGGAAGCCTGCCGGTACTTTCTGAGGCCAAACCGGCAAACCCCACAAGCGGACAAGTAGGGATGCAGTAAAGTGGGAGGGTTGTGATCGTTCTACTCCGGATCATAACTTCGCCGTAAGAAGAAGAAGATGTATATATGTTACGCAATTGCAAATCATTTAGATTTCAAATTTAAACAAAATCTTTAAAATGTTTCAAAAAAAATACCAGTAAGATAAAAAAAAATATTAAGTTTTTCCAACTCTTGGTATGCCATAATTTTTCAAATATTGATTTCGAATGAAATCGATCGAAGAATAGCCGAGAAATAGCCGATTTTCAGAAACCAGTTAATAAGCAAAGTACCGTTAAACGCATTGGAGAAACCTGGTACGCCATCTGATAGCATATATCCACCGCAACTGAAATATTAAATTTAATCGAAATCGAACAAGCCGTTTTCGAGAAATTAGTAAAATACCGTTAATGTTGGGGTTAAAATGAAAATTCCGATTTGGTCTTGAATTGTGACCCTACTAATACAAGATTTGGAGCTTGAGGTGCAGCTCGCACCTCGTCCATTGGAAAATTGTCCACTGCACTGATAAGTGCGCGTTTTAATCATTCTCATTGATTTCTTAGCGATCGGTTGTGTTTTTTATAAGCTCTATTGTATTTCTTTGAAACTGTGTGGATTTTTTTTTCTGAAAAGCCCAATGGATGGTTTTTGTGGCAAGTGCGACCGAGGTTTCAGCCGCGATGACAGCCAACTCGTACCATGTAGTGGATTTTGCAAAAAAAATTTCCACAGAAAATGTTGCAAGGGCCAAATCACGGAGTATGATGTCGGACTTTTAAAGAAGAATCGGAACCTAGGTTACTATTGCAATGAATGTGTTGTGCTACCGAAGCAAATATTAAAACAATTTGAAGCATTAATGGGAGTAAATCAATCAAAATACGAACTTTTGGTTGAACTTTTAAATAAAAATACGAATTTAATAACCGAAATTCAAAATAATGTTAAGAGTGAACTGCTAAAACTGTGTGATAAAGACAATAAACAAATTAAAGAGAGTGTTCAAAGTGTTACGGAAACAATAACGGAAATCAAAAATCAAATCTCGAAAAATATTACTGGAAGTGAAAGAGACATGCAACTAAAACAAAGTGTTGATCATATTTCAAAGTCTGTGAGTGCACTAACACAAGAAATAAAGAAGAAGAACAACGGTTCGGAAAATCCGGTAAAAAATAAACATCATACACTGTATTCGGATGTAGTGAAGAAAAATGAATCGTCTGTCCTTGTCTATCCCAAAAAGAAACAAGAGTCTAACGAAACAAGAAAACAAATAAAATTAAACATAGATCCTACTAGCGTAAATGTAAATAATGTGGTGAACAAAAATAGTGGCGGCGTTGCCATCAAGTGTGGTGATAAAGATTCATCAGAAAAATTAAAAAATGAAATAGAGAGTAAATTAAAGGGTGATTATGCCAACATTAAAGGGTAATTAGTGCCAACAATGTTTAAACCAAAAGTGTGTGTGATGAACCTGGAAAACGATGGACTTGTAAACGAAGAGGTGAACAAAATTAAAAAAACAAAATCCTGAATTAAACAACTGTGATATTAAATTAATGAGCTCGTTTACCAATAATACAAAATGGAGAAATTTGAATGTAATTCTTGAAGTTGATAGCAATGGTTTTAAAAAAATAATTGAATTAGAGTACTTAAAAGTAGGGTGGGTAAAATGTCCAATTAGAGAATACTTGAATTTGCGAAGATGTTATAAATGCCACGGCTTCAACCATAAAGCAAGTGTTTGTAAAAATAAAATATCGTGTAGGAAATGTGGTGGTGAACATTCTATTAAGGATTGTACCAGTCATGAAATTAAGTGTCCAAATTGTGTAAGAATGAATGATTCTTTAGGGATGAATGCAGTTGTGACCGAGAAGCGAATGATAAATGTTGTCCTGTGTTTCTACGTAAATTGAAGGTGTTGAAAGAACGGATTCAGTATTAGCAACCAAAGCAACTGTCTTATCTGTGTGCTAATGTACAAGGACTTACAAACAACTTCAACGAAATTGGAGTATTAGTGAAGGACAACAGTTTTGAAATCTTTAGATCTTTAGTTGATTTTGTAATAACACCTATTGAGAGAAATATTTGGGCAGATACAATCCCTGAACTAAAAATTAGTGATCACGAATCAATTGTAATAAAAGTAAATGTGGCTGACAAACAAATTAGAAAAGTTAACAAATATATCGATATATTTAAGTATAAGAAAGCTGAATTCCGGAGTCTAATTAGTGATAAGTGCGCCCAAATGACTGATCAGACTGACTTTAATGTGTTATCTGAAGTATTACAAAATAGTTTAATGTATTGTGTAAAAAAACAGACTATTCGTAAGAAAATCGCGCTTTGTGAGGACAAATGGTTCACCAATGAACTTAGAACTCTAAAACAGAAAAAAATTCAATATTTTCTAAAGGCGACTATATTTAATTTTGCATCAGACTGGGAAAGTTATAGAAGTATACGAAACATGTACAAAAATAAATTACATTTTGCTAAAAAGAACTATATATGTAACAAAATTGGATCATGTGAAACCCAAAAGTCTATGTGGAAAGCTATAAAGGACTTGGTGTTAAAGCAGAAAAAAGTAGAAATCAGTGAAGTTCGGTTCGGTGATAGATTGGAAAGTGATAGCTCTATAATTGCCAACAAGTTTAATTCTTACTTTATAGAAAGTGTAAACGCTATCAGTAATTCCATAGCGACAAATAATACCTCTTCGATTTTTAATTTAACGGAACATCAAACGATATTTAAGTTTAGACAAATAGATTTGAGTGAACTACGGTTAATATGCAAAAAGATTAACAATAAAAATGCGTTACATCTAAATATAAAAATTATTTTGAATTGTTTTGATATTATTGGTCCAATAATACTTCAAATCGTAAACGAGTCATTTAATCGTGGTGAATTTCCTAGAAACTTAAAAGAATCGATAGTTCTTCCAATACCCAAGGAGTCCGGTACAAAAATGTGTGACAAATTTAGGCCCATTAACATGATGCCTATTCTAGAGAAAATAGTGGAAAAGTGTGCTCATCAACAATTTTATAAATAAGTGTGTGATAATAAATTATTGATCGACAACCAATCGAGCTTTCGTCATGATCACTCCTGTGAAACATCCCTAAATTGGTTAGTGAAGACCTTTAAAGAACAAAGACACAGTGGTAATAAAATTATAGCATTATTTTTAGATTTTCAGAGAGCATTTGAAACAATTGATAGAGATATATTAATACAAAAGCTGTCAAAATATGGTGTCAAAGGTAACGAGCTTATGTGGTTTAAGTCTTATTTGTTTGATCGTACTCAAAAAACTAGTGTAAACTGTGCAATGTCTAGTGCCAAAAATACATGTTTCGGTGTACCGCAAGGAACTATACTCGGTCCCTTATTATTTTTAATTTACATAAATGATATCTGTAAAGTGTTAAGAAACAGTCAAATATCCCTGTTCGCTGATGATGCCTTAATGTTTGTAAGTGGTAAAGCTTTAAATGACCTTAAAGAGCATATTGAGAATGACTTAAAAAACCTTTGTGTATGGCTGCAACAAAACAAACTAAAAATTAATGTAAACAAAACTAAATGTATGGTTATAAATAGTGACGAATATATTAATTTAAAAATATATGGTGAAGAGATTGAACAAGTTCCTGAAATAAAGTACCTCGGTGTAATATTAGACAGTAAAATGAATTTTAATAGCCATATGATGTACATAATTAAAAAAATTTCCAAAAAAGTGTCCTTTCTTGCAAGAATAAGAAAAAATATAACAACCATTTGTGCAATTAACATATATAATACTATAATTAAACCACACTTTGAGTTCTGCTCTACTATTTTGTTTATGGGGAATAATGAACACGTAGATCAACTGCAGGTGCTGCAGAATAAAGCGATGAGAACAATTCTTCGATGTAGCTATTATACCTCGAGTAGATGGATGCTATCTTGTTTGAAATGGCTAAACATCAAGCAGCGTATCATCTTCAATGTACTAACATTTGTATTTAGGATGAAATTCAACATGGTGCCACAATACTTGACCACAAATTTAATATATACAAGGGACGCTCAACCATATAACTTAAGATCCAACTACGATTTCAGACTACAGTTGTATAGGGATTCTAGAACACAGAATATGCTCTTATATCGTGGATTAAAATTATTTAACGAACTACCCAATGAAATAAAGAATGAAACTGTTTTAGGAAGATTTAAAAATTTGTTAATATCACATACGGAATACAGTAACTTAAAAGTAAATTAAATATTATTATATAAATTAAGATATACCAAATGAATTGTAATAGTAACTGATACTAAATAAATAAAATACATACATACATATATATTTGGATGTCGAGTAGAACAAGCCATCGATTTAAAATATAACGTAGCTTATAATCCAATGGATTGAGGGCTATGATGCTGCTATGAAGTCCTGCACATTGTTTTGGAGTCACCCTTGCATTATGAGTGTTCAATTCGCGAAATGAGTCTTCTTTGGATGACAGAGCATAGATTCTGTCATTTTGCTTATTGAACGATTCCTCAATAGTAAAAATTTGTTCATCCATGGGCCAAATTTTCCTTTGACCATTTTCCTCATACCGGCGGCATAGAGCAGTCGATCTTTCATTCCGTTTTTGTTTTAATTGAGCTGTGAGTAAGTGACTCACTTAAATATGTGAGTCCCAAATCTTATTTGATAATGCGGGACATGAATTTCTGCTATCTCGTGACAAGATTTTCTGCTTCGCAGCGGTTTCTGATCAATCCTGCCTTTAACAGCTTTGATCGCCTGTGAAGTTCTGACAGTGAGAAGGCGTCCGGATCTATGATGGTCAGTTACTCCACCAGTGTCTCAAACAATTTAACAGTTCGATACACAAAATTCCGGGTGATTGATTCCAAGCGGTCGCAATGTCCGGAAAATATCGCCTCTTTCCATATTACACTTAGGAAGGTCAATTACCACGAAACGGTTCTCAATATCGCCCCACTCCATATTTTGCGTATGTATATATTTGCGCGTTAACTTAGTATAAATATCATTCATTGAATACATGAAAATAGAATGGATGTGTCCAATACTAGTTTTTAATGGGAAACTTTAGGTTATAAATTAATCCACCATATCTTTACTCGTCTTCATCAAATTTTTATTAAAATACTTTATCAGGGGGTAAATGGTTCTTCAGTTAAGTATGTGAGAAATATGATTTGAATATTTTTAAAACTTATCCTCACATCTTTTCAGATTAGATGAATATCGTACCAGTATAAACTTACATGCCAAATTTCATCAAAATCAGTTCAGATATTCTGAGTTAAGCGGCTGACAAATATGATTTAAAGACTTTTGAAACCTCTCCCCAAACATCTTGCACTGACTCCATCTGAACATCACAATTTTTAAAAGGAACTGCAAACATATCAGGCAAACCTATAAATCAAATTTCATCAAAATCTCTTAAGTGGTTCTCAAACGAGCCGTGTGAGCACCTGGAACAAAAAGTATTTGTTTTGACCTGACCCTTCCTTTTCTTCTCTGGATTAACAAGAAAGTAACATAAGGATACCTACAAATAAAATAAAATACCGGAATACTAACGACGCAAGACCCGACTGGCACCGTTGTTATACGCCTCACTCAAGAAGTACTTAACAGATTTTGATGAAATTTGAGTTTTGATTCATGCTGAACATGTACATACATACATAGATACCTCTTTGGAAAATCATCAAAATCAGATGAAGACCCCACTTATTTCAATATTTTTCGAGAACTGTTAGTGCCGTAGATTGGTTGTAATTTTCCCCTTACCTCCTAAACACTACTACTCTCAATTTTTTCGAAATTTTTCGCATTAATTGTTTCGGCGGGTTCAATGCCATGGTTTTTGAGTTTTTTTTTTTGTTCAAGAAACAATTATCAAAAAAAATAAATAAAAAAAATACATTTGGGCTCCTTGGAAGTTCAGCTCATTTAATATGTCACATGATGGGGTGTAAAAATATTTTTTTTTCTTGTGGTACGTTATGCTTCCAGAAGCCCTCCAATAAAAAATATTTTGTATAATTTCTTTCCTTAAATGCTTCTGATCCAACACATATGATTTTTGTGCAAAATTTCAGTTCTCTAAATTCAAAAGTTATAAGCGTGTGACAGGCGGACAGACAGACACCGTGTTGAATCCATTAGTGGTCCGTTTATACCATTCTGGTACGGAAGACAAAATAAACAACAAAAGAATCGTACCTAATGTCAGTGAATATGGTATTCTAAAGTCCGTGAATATGGTATTCTATTCGCCTCCCAATTTCGAAAATATAGCTCAAAATTTCCTAACACATCTAGAATTTGTTTATTGCAATTAAGAAAAGTGTATACAAATTAAATTTTTTGTAAACTATTGAAGTAAATTAAGAAACGTTAATGAAGCAGAGGGTCGTTAGATATTAATTCGAAATAAGAATCTAAAAATACAAAATGGCGAATTCAAAATGGCACATAAAATCCCGTAAATGTAAGCAAATTCAATTTATTCGTAAACTAATGCAGTCACTGAAGAATGTCAGATTAAATCATCTTCTCATGTTAACATATTGTAGCATAATAATAACTACGCTCCTACGACTATGCAGCAAATTCCGAAGTGACTTTTCATTCTGGCAGAATTTTGGTTCGAACTGTCCTTTCATTCGAGGTTCGTGTTTGGGACGAAGTCTCCACAGCTCATGTCAACGAAAGAGACGAATAATATCAGGGATAAAAGGGAATTATAACTGCAAGAATTATTTCTCTTGTTCCAGTGGTCGAAGAATTTGCTAGAAGTTTCTGGCTATCAGAAACTTCTGCTATATAAGGACAGATGGCGATTGAGAAAACAGCAGTAGTTTTTAAACTGTGGCGAAGAGATTAGAAAAGTGATAATGGGCGAAGTTGTAATCTTGTGATAAATTGAAAGTTGAGATTTAACAAGAAGAAGTAATTAGTATGGATTTGTGAATTAAGTAGAAGAAAGGAGATAAGTGATTTGAGAGGAAAGAGACATTGTAAGAAAAGAATTGCGAAGAATAGTATAGTGTGAACCTGAATTGTTCTATAGACTAGAAAATAAAGAAATAATTTCACGGAATATTGTTTTATCTACTCGAGCCGTAGGTCGCATATTACATTGGTGTCAGAAGCGGGATAAAACTTATTCTGTGAATAACTATTTCCGTGTTGTGAAATTGCACAAGCAAAAAAAAAAAAAAAAGAAAAAAAAAAAAAAAAAAAAAAAAAAACCATTTCTGTGTTGAGTTAATTAGTTGCGCAAAATGGGTCGCAAATTGGGAAAACTAACTATAATTCAACTAAAGGCAGAACTCAGTAAGCGGAACCTCGACACAACTGGGGGAAAAGATGCCCTGCTGATTCGTCTGGAAGAAGCAGTAACGCAGGAAGGTGAAAATCCGCACGACGTAGAGTTTGACGTGAAAGAGGAACCAGCAAGTACAGCAGCCGACCCGGGTATAACGAGTCTGCTCCTGCAACTTAAGTTAGTCATGGACGAACAAAACAAAGCAATAGAAGACCAAAGGAATTCTATAGAACTTAAGCTGGACGAACAAAAGAATTCTCTAGATGCTCTGGAAAGTAAACTTGATGAGCAAAACAAGAACTTGGAATCCAAATTCGAAGTGATCGAAGAGAAAATCGAGAAGGTCGAGACGCAACTCGGAAAAGTCGAAACTAGATTCGATGAAAATTTTGAGAAACATGAAACTCAGTTCGGGAAGATAGAGACTCAGTTTGGAAAAGTGGATACGCAATTCGATATAGTAGGAAAGCAAGTCGAAAATCTTGCTAAGGAGCTCAGCAACGTGAAGAGACAGAAAGCACGGGAACATTCCACTGACGGTCTGAGAAGAAAGGAGATGCAGCCTCCTATCTTCGATTGTCAAACATCATGGCCAATTTATAAAAGGCAATTCGAAGCGGCCGCAATGACCAATGGCTGGGACGATGAAGAGAAGTCCATTGCACTCACACTTGCACTGAGGGGTCCGGCTGCGGAGCTGTTGCAGACCATCCCGGAAGATAAACAGCAGAACTACGACTCTCTGATTCAGGCTATCGAGATGCGGTTTGGGGATGAACACATGCAGCAGGTGTACAGGGTTCAGCTGCGTAGTCGAGTCAAGAAAAGGGGGGAAACGTTCCAACAGTTGCAAGCGGATATAGAGCGACTAGCCCATCTTTCATACCCTAAAGCCGGTGAGGAGCTTATCAACGAAATGGTGGTGGAAGCTTTTATTCAGGCTATAGAGGACAGACAACTGCAAATGGCTGTAAGGATGGCTGAAAAGCGAACACTCCCCGAGGCATTGGCATTCGCTTTGTCAATGAAGGCTGCGGACCAAGCATACCAGGGAATACACCGTGTCAGGGAAATGTCCGTCGTGGAATGCTCATGCCAGAGAACAGCCGTCATGGATGAAGACAGAGCTCGCGGAAGTCAAATCCGTTGCTGGAATTGCAACCAAACCGGACACCTACAACGGCAGTGCAGAAGTGCACCTAGACGAGGAAATTGTCCACATTGCGGAAGTAGGAGAAGCAGAGAGGAAGCATCCTGTCGGTCAGACTTCCCAAAACCAGCAGTCGGGAAATGCGTAAGGACCAACTTCGCGGGGCAGAAGTTGGTTACTGGAATCGAGGCCCCCAGGACCACCATTCAAGTTTCGCAAACCAAACGGGGTAACAAGAGCCTGACAGTGGAGGCACTAATCAACAAGAAGAAATGCGTAGCCACCATCGACACAGGCGCCACTGCCTCCATTATAACAGCTACTGCCTGAAGACTGCAACAGGGGAAATGGCGAAAGTGTTTGGAGAAGTTCGTCTTATGATTACTCTGGCGGGACTAACGTTCTCCCATGCGTTTCTGGTGGCAGATATATGCGACGAGTGCATCATCGGAATAGACTTCATGAAAGCAAATGAAGTAATCCTGGACATCGGCATGCAAGTACTGAGGTATCGAAATGTGGAGATTCCGATGGTGTACGGAAACGAGAATGCCGTAACTCTCAGGACAGTCATCAGCAAAGACGAAGTTTTGCCGCCGTCTTCTGAGACAATCATTTGGACGAAGCTGGAAGGTGATCTTAGGAGCCACCGATTCTACATAGTAGAACCAGACAATTCGTCAGCCTGCTAGGCGCCTTCCATTGGCAAAGCAGGCAGAAGTTGCAGAGATGGTGTCGGCAATGGAGAAAGAAGGTCTGATTGAAAGTTCCAAAAGTCCGTGGGCATCACCGGTTGTACTGGTTAAGAAGAAAGATGGCAGCACGCGGTTCTGCGTGGACTATCGGCAGCTCAATTACGTCACCAAGAAAGACAGCTATCCTCTGCCACGGATTGACGACACGCTAGACACACTATCAGAAGCCCGATGGTTTTCCACTCTCGACTTGAAGAGTGGCTACTGGCAGGTACAGATCCATCCAGAAGACCGGGAGAAAACCGCCTTCACCGCAGGAAATGGGCTATGGCAATTCACGGTAATGCCATTCGGGCTGTGCAATGCTCCGGCGACTTTCGAGCGATTGATGGAATGTGTCCTGCAAGGGTTAACATGGAAAACCTGTTTGGTATACTTGGATGATGTCATCGTCGTAGGAAAAACGTTTGCGCAACACCGAGACAATCTAAGGGATGTGTTTCAAAGGCTTCGAAGTGCCCACCTGAAGCTCAACCCCAAGAAGTGCGCCCTGTTTAGAGCGGAAGTCAAGTACTTGGGGCACATAATTTCAGCGAAAGGAGTGAGAACCGATTCAGAGAAGGTCGAAGCGGTGAAAAACTGGCCAGTCCCCAAGGATAAACACCAACTAAGGAGCTTCCTGGGCCTAGCCACCTACTACAGACGGTTCGTGAAGGATTTTGCCGGGATCGCAAAGAGCCTGCACCAGTTGACGGAAAAGGGAAAACAATTCAAATGGTCCATTGAGTGTGAGAAGAGTTTCAAGTCACTTAAACAACGGCTATGCGATGCCCCGATACTGGCTTACCCCACTCCCGGGGAAACGTTCATTGTGGATGCAGATGCTAGTAATGTCGGGGTAGGAGCCGTACTCTCCTAGGTGCATGACGGCCAAGAGAAGGTGGTTGCGTACTTTAGCAGGGTGCTCTCTAAACCAGAAAGGAACTACTGCGTGACAAGGAGAGAACTTCTAGCTTTGATCTTGGCTACGAAGCATTTTCACAAATACCTCTACGGGAGGAAGTTCGTTCTTCGCACAGACCATGCAGCCTTAAAATGGCTATTACAGTTCAAGAGTCCTGAAGGTCAGGTCGCAAGATGAATCGAAAGGCTGCAAATCTACGACTACGAAATACAGCATCGTAAAGGAAGGCTCCACTCTAATGCGGATGCACTGTCCCGGAGACCATGCAGAACGGATTGTAAACATTGTGCGCGTCAGGAAGAACGGGAGCTGGTTTCCATCCAAAGAATGAGAGCCGAACCTATCGCCGGCTGGAGCGTAGATGAGATCCGGAACGCTCAGAAGGAAGACCCGGATATCGAGCCGATTCTGGCCTGGAAGGAGAATATGGAGAAACCGGATCATCAGGACATCTCTCACAGAAGCCCGACCTTAAAGGCATATTTTGCGCAGTGGGACTCCCTCCATGTCCAAGAAGGTGTTCTGAGAAGAAAATGGGAATAATCCGACGGAAAGTCGTTTGTAATGCAGCTTGTCGTACCGCAAACGAGGGTCAAGGAGGTGTTACAGGAAATGCATGGCGGGGCGTCCGGAGGCCACTTGGGAGTGAAAAAGACGCTAGAAAAGGTACGAGAACGTTTTTATTGGTTAAAAGCGAAGGAAGATATCGAAGACTGGTGCAGGAAATGCGACGTGTGTGCAGCTAGCAAGGGTCCGAGAATCAAAACTCGAGGTAAGATGCACCAATACAACGTGGGAGCACCTTTCGAACGAATCGCCATTGACATCGCAGGGCCCTTTCCGGAAACCGACAATGGTAATCGGTATATACTCGTAGTGATGGACTACTTCAGTAAGTGGCCGGAAGCGTTTCTGATCCCTAACCAGGAAGCCAGAACCGTGGCGGAGCAGATCGTCTACAATTGGGTTAGCAGATTCGGTGTGCCCTTGGAATTGCATTCTGACCAAGGGCGGAACTTCGAGTCAAGAATCTTCCAAGAGATGTGTCAACTACTCGGAATCAAAAAGACAAGGACAACCCCGCTTCATCCACAGTCGGACGGTATGGTGGAGCGTTTCAATAGGACTTTGGACGAACATCTCTCGAAGGTCGTAGGTGACTACCAACGGGATTGGGACCGGCAGATTCCCTTGTTTTTGATGGCCTATAGAAGTGCCGTGCATAGCACTACTCGACATACGCCGTTCGAAATCTTATTTGGTGGAATAGCTCGTTTACCCAGTGAGGTGAAATTTGGATCTCCTACCAATGAGTCCAGAAATGAAGAAGAGTACGTGGCGGACCTTAGGGAAAGGCTTAGGGACATACGCCAAAGGACCAGAAGCCAGATTAAGATGACGAGCGACCGCATGAAGACCAGGTATGATGCCAAGGCAACAACGTCAGGATTCCAGGAAGGAGATCTGGTGTGGCTGTATAATCCCCATCGCCAAAAGGGGAAATCACCTAAATTGCAGCGGAACTGGGAGGGTCCCTACAGAATAGTAACCCGCATCAACGATGTTGTCTACCGCATCCAGCGAGGACCGAGGGCCAAAATGAAAGAGGTTCATGTGGACCGACTGAGTCGATACAATGGCCGAAATGAGGATGCACTTGTTCGGGACGAACACGTCTAAGAGGGGGGCAGCGTATCATAATAATAACTACGCTCCTACGACTATGCAGCAAATTCCGAAGTGACTTTTCATTCTGGCAGAATTTTGGTTCGAACTGTCCTTTCATTCGAGGTTCGTGTCTGGGACGAAGTCTCCACAGCTCATGTCAACGAAAGAGACGAATAATATCAGGGATAAAAGGGAATTATAACTGCAAGAATTATTTCTCTTGTTCCAGTGGTCGAAGAATTTGCTAGAAGTTTCTGGCTATCAGAAACTTCTGCTATATAAGGACAGATGGCGATTGAGAAAGCAGCAGTAGTTTTTAAACTGTGGCGAAGAGATTAGAAAAGTGATAATGGGCGAAGTTGTAATCTTGTGATAAATTGAAAGTTGAGATTTAACAAGATGAAGTAATTAGTATGGATTTGTGAATTAAGTAGAAGAACGGAGATAAGTGATTTGAGAGGAAAGAGACATTGTAAGAAAAGAATTGCGAAGAATAGTATAGTGTGAACCTGAATTGTTCTATAGACTAGAAAATAAAGAAATAATTTCACGGAATATTGTTTTATCTACTCGAGCTGTATCTCGCATATTACAATATCATCGAAAATGTTGCCATTCACCATTGTACTTCGCCTATTCTTTAACAAAATGCACACCTTCACCTCACCCTGTAGGAGCTAACTTTATGATCAACTCCACTCGACTCGTATAAAACATTAAACATCGCTCATTGTTCCTTACATCTCTTTGGGCATTCCTTTTTGATGACAAAATATATTCTTCTTTAACAATTGAGCTTCACTCAATTATAGTAACCTCTCTCTTGAGTGTAATATATTTGTTTACCATATTTTTCCATGGCAAAGGCAATTACTACAGTACAGTGCCAAAGAAGAATTGGAAAAAATGCCAGAGAGATGTATTTGACTCATTTCGCTTCAGTTGAGTGTTAACTGGTGACGCGTACGATCGTTGGTACGGTGACGTTGTTTCGTATATGCATGTGTTTTTATTTTTGTTTATTACAAAAAGTAAATAAGTTTATATTTCTGTATTGTGTGTATGTGCAAAGTTAAAAATATTTAATTGATGGTGCTTCCGAAGGATAAAAAAAAAATAAAAAATCACCCAACGCATTCCGATAGCCTCACACAAAGGAAATTCGTTAAGAAAGCCCCCCAAACGTGTGTGTACATACAGCGAACCAAACCAGTCCAACAAGAATGAGACAAATGCATTAAAAGTGCATTAGTGTGGCAAAGAGGAACGCTTTGCTGTTTCCCATTTTTTTTTTTATATTTTGTTTTATTCTGTTTATTTATTTTCTGTGTGTAGTTTTTGAATATTTTCCGTTTTCTTGTTCGCTCTCGTGTGCTCCTCATTTTTGTTTATTTCGTGATCGTGGTATTCTTGTTTTCTGTCCCTGGGCTGTGTTCGTAAATACGAAAGAAGGAATTTTGTAAAGATTGTGCCATACAAAATGACCAGTAGACTCAAAGTGCCACCGAAGAATTTTTTATAGAAAGAAAATGTTGCAAACTGTCGAACAGCATCAACGACAATCGCATTCCACAAGCTCATCCTCATCAACAGCAACAACAACGCCGCTAGCGTATCTTTCATCAGCAACATCGACATCATCTGTGGATTCGGCGACAACTCGTTCTGCTCGACGTCGTTCCACGTTCTATGTGCCATTGGTTATAACTGACGACGAAGATAGCAGTGTATCTTCCGTTAGTACGAGGAAGACGTCGTCTACTACGTCTAGTGATCGTCAACGGCCTCCGAGTCTGACCGAAAGTGAAAGCCTTACGAATCTACAAAAGTCGACTCTATCGCCGGCGAAAAATTCAAAGCTGATCTCGCTGTTTGGGAGCAGCAGTAGTAAATTTCATAAGATGTCGCCACCGTGTGGTTTCAATTGGAGCATTACTGGGATGGGAGATGTTGATCTAAACGATGATGATCACAGTGATGGAGGGGAGTTTGTCAAAGCAGCGAAGAACGCGCCAACACCCAGTAAGAACCGGAACAGTAGCGCTAGCAATGCTAGCAATAATACGAGCAGTAAAACGAGTACTCCTGTGAAAAAGCTTTCGAATGCATCGAAAACTAAGCGATATGGAATCGTTTTGAATGGAATCAGCTTGGATCAAGGAGATCCAGACGAAAGGAAGAAACCACAGCCACAAGTCGCTCAGGCACAGGAGCCAAGTTCAGCGTTAAATAAAAGCCTCTCGCTGAATAGGCTGCTCGCCGAGCTTGATGACGACATCATAATGGCCGATGAAGACGCAGCGGCTATCGCTAAGAATCGTGATTACGACGACGATGATTCAGAGATAAGTCGCATGCAAACCAATACATCGACTCCGATAAAAATGATGAAATCACGTTCGCGCACCAATATCTTATCAGTTCCACCACAGCCGTCACGAAGAGACACGAATACGACCACCATCAGCAGCGTGAGCTCCAGTGTTAGTAACTGTCGTGCGAAAGCCAGCACTTTGCCGCAAAATCTATCGCCCTCAGTCGCTCTGAAACAGGGTTCCACGGCCGCAGTTAGTCATTATTATCCGAATGCCCGATTGGGAACGAGTAATTGCAGTAAAATTGGTAGTACGACAAGTGGTGGTAGTATCATTTCGAACACATTTCCGCCAAAAAATCTTTTCCTGTTGAAGTCAACACCAAAGTTGATGCAGTCAGCCTCGGCTTCGTCGGTACCTCTTTCCATCGGAGGAGGAGGTGGTGGAGGTAAACTAACCGCGACAAAAAGTTTCTCGTCGGATACGTCTATTACGTCGCCGGTGCAATCGTTGGGAACGTCGTCACCCGCTAAGAAGTCGTTAAGTTTTATACGCCGCGCACATTCAACAAAACTATCACGAAGCAATTCGTTGCTAAAATCGATTACCTCGTCGGGAACCGCCACTGCCGCATCGGGTTTAAGTGCGAGTTGCACGAACAGCCATAATCTGGCATTGTATTTGGCGTACGATGTGCGTCCACTGTCACTGGATCTGTTGCAGCGATTCTTTAGGTCAGATCGGTGTGTAGAGTTGATAATGGAGCACTTCAAGATTATGGATATAACGCTGAACGGCTCGACACAGGAATGTAATTTGGAGAGCAGCATTTATAATCGAAACCACGAGGAGGCAGATTATGATACGCAATCCCCCATGCGAGCAGCGCTAGATGATGAAGAGGATGCGGGAATTCATTCGGGTGAGTTGTTGGAGAGTTTATTGATTTTAATTGGGGCAGAGGGTTCTAAACATTTGTAGCAACGTGATAAAGTGAGACTTATTTTTCTGACTCGATTGATTTGCAAACATGAAATTAATAACTAAAACCTCCTAAAAGTAGGTATCCGTGTAACAGCACCTGTGTAGCTACACTTTTCATACTTTGGAGGAAAATGTATATCTAATCGCAACCCGAATAGAGCAAAAACCTATAATGCTTACTTTGCAATTCGTTAACAATTTTATTTTTAGTGTTTCGTAAATGGTATAAAAGGGAACACTAATGGAATCTATCCATCAGTATGCCACAAGCTTGTAACTCTTGAACCGTTAGACCTTAGGAATTTTGCAAAAAAAAAAAACTACTTTTTATTTATTTACAAATGTGAAAAGCAATTGTTTTAATAATCCAACTCTATCACGGTTAGTTTAGAAAAAATACTCCTTTTGCGAGAGGTTGACTTTCGTGAGTTTTTGTCAAAAAGTACTTATGTACATAGGAGCATTCAAAACGTTTCGTATACAGTCAACGGAGTACAATTCAGAAAATATTTTTATCGAATTAAATTTTTTGAATTTGCGCTCATAGTGGAGGAATGTACTGACATTTGACGAATTTTGTCTATACATACTTCTTGTTTACCTAATCAAAAACAGTAATTTAATAAATGGGCCATACGTATATATAAATAGACTTTCGACAAGTGTCAAATTTTATTTGGAAAAGCATTGAAACAAGTTGAAGTTGGTAATCTTTCATATCTCATTCCTTTTCGAGCTGAGGTTTCCAATACAGGAAATCGACTTCTCACTTAAAATTATTATTTTTACTTATAATGGTTTATTCTAAGATATACTATGTACAAATTTTGGAGAGGAAATTTGTTGTGTTTTTTAAATTTTTTTAAAGTTTTCGGTTTTGACTAGTAAAATGCATGTTTTCTTCCTTATTAACTCAACAAAAGGGTCTTTAGTCGACTTTAGTCGACTTGTAGTGCTAAGTATATCCAATTCAACATAAATGGACATAATTTTATTTCTTTACAGGGTGTTCAAATTAAAAGATTATAAGTTTTAATGGTTTTTATTTAGAAAATGGAAATATTTTCCGATTTCTATGAAATTTTAATATGTGATAGCAAGCATTTTTCTGAGAATTTTGATATATATATTTAAGGTTTGATTCCTCATCCACTGTTGGCCGGCACAAAACTGTTCTCTAATTATACCCAGGCGCTTCCTGACAGTTGTTGACATACCCTTAGCGGAGCGACGAAGTCACGTGAGCATCTAAACCACTCCGGAAAGTGGAATTTAATAAATGAATCGCGCCAAGCGCGTCACTTACCCACTGTTGGATATATACGAGTAGTTAGCTTTTCGAAATAAGTACCAAAAATCATCCAAATTTAATTTGGAAAATTTCATTTTTAAATTAAAATAATTAAAGTACATAGTGTGACCTAATTACACGGAATACACTGTACACAGTTGCATAGTAGCATTTCATTGCTTACTAAAATAACGGTTAATATTATTACGGCTAGTATTGTTAACTTCCTCTCAAATTTTGTTATGCTTTTTAAACCGTTTTAGACTAATTAAAAAAAAATTTGTTTGCGAATTTCCTATATTGGAAACCCGCCCCGGTTTTTTAACAGCAGCGATTTATATGAATAAAAAAGAACCAATAGTAAGAAATATTTTCTGATTTTTATTTATACAAATCGTACAGTATTAAATCATGATTGTTATTTTTAAAAATGAAAAATCAATCATTGATGATTGCTTTTAAGAATCCAAGGAAACAAAGAAATCAGATTATGATTTTTATTGTTAGGAATCAATAATAAGAATTAAATAAGATAATTTTAGTTTTTTCGTTCAAAAATACTAATAATAATGACCTAACCGTAGTATGTGAGGTGGTGTGATGTTGGGTACCATGCATTTGATACAAGAAAATATAAACCATGATCTTATTCTTATTTTTGATGGAAAACAATGAAAACTATGATCCGATTTTTAACTCTAATTTTTAAAAAATAAAAATTGTAATCTTATTTTTGCTTCTGATTCGAAAGAATAAAAATCCATGATTGATTTTTACTTAAAATTTTTGAAAACTAAAAGCAGAAAGTAATAGTTATGGTAAATTTTCAAATATGTACATAAATAAATTAAAAGTTATAATTAGGAAAAGATATTTAAGCTTTAATTTAATATGTCGCATGATGGGGTGTATTTGTTTTTTTCTTGGCGTACATAAGCCCCCCGCAAAAATATCTTTATAATTTTTGTTTCTGATTATAGTTGGTCATGAGAAATGCGTGAGGCGCACAGCACGAATGGCTGCGAGAAGCTAGGCTAGGCCCTGCATTGGTCTGTTAGCGCCAAAATATTTATTTATTTGTAAATGGTTAAGTTAAGGTGGCGCACACAAGTGGAAATTTCAAAATTGAGTGAGGTATGCAATTAAATTTCCTATCCAGCGGTATGCAACAGTTTAAATTTGTATGCGTCGGCTATTTACGGTTATAGGTAAAATCTTATTTTCAAGATATCAGAATCCGTCAATTTTGCTTACAAATAGTGATGGTCATGGCACTTTCTTTTAAGAAAAAAAGGTGGTAAACCAGATTTCTGTTTAAAGGGTGGGTTAGAGGAGAGGGTATTATAGGATCCGTTCCAGACGGATTGTATTGTAGTTTGTCTTTATGTTTATTAATTGACAATGTTCCTAGTTTCTAACGTGACAGTATTTTTGGAATTCAAATTATTTATTTAGTTAGAGAAGAGTTTGTGCTTGATGTTATACCTATGTACATAAATGTATATGTAATACCTATTTATAAATATTATACAATATATCATATATATACATTTTCTTTTCAATAAAACAAACAAAATTTCAACAATAATTCTGCTCTCTAGAAAGGTCCGTATTTACTTTAGCCAAATATGTGTATTGTATATGGGTACTTGAAACTGGCAACGTTATTGTTTTATGACATCAATTTTGGAATGAAGAGTTCTCAATGCTGTTATATTTCTTCTACACTGCACAATTCCCGTCCACTATTAGTCTACGCAAATTAGACCAAAAAAAGCCAAACATTTTATTATAATTTTTTGATTTTTTGAACATAAGCGTTATATTGACCGCACTCGTAAACATATGGCTTTCTGCATCGCAAAAACAACATATGTACATTTGACGAACGAAAAAAAAAATCATTTTCTTTCGCGTTCTTAACATTAGAACTGGCACGCGTTCAATATTTTCTCAGTACATCCCTATATATCGAGGTATCTACTCGCTAGAACCGTCCTTGAAATCAGGCCATATAGGTACTAATTACTGTTTTCTTGAAAGTACACACCTACTACTATTTTTTTCTCATTTGTACTACTTTCAAAATTACACAAACAACAACACTGAGTGATTACAGTACCTGCTCTCACCAATTGATTGATAAAGTACAAAGTGGATTTTAAACTAACGATTGGTACCATAGGGCGTGGACCCTCAAAAACCTAAACTTTAATTTCGATAATTTAAACTTAAGATTTGATTATCTCACCAAGCGATACAGATTTGATTTCATTAAAAATTTAATAGCTGGAAATGCACGCTTCAACCTGCAACGATCACCGAACAACGTCCACGCTACCAAACAGATTCAAAAAAATAATTTCAACTGGAACAATAAATTTCACGGAATTCTTGAAATCTAATCTATCTGTTCCGATAAAACATAGTGTTTCCAACAATACCCTGAAAATCAGCACCAATGTGTCGAGTTTAAGTCGACAAAAAAAAACCCTCAAGCGCCAAAAAGTGTTGATTACTGAATAACACCAACAAAAGAAAATAAATCAAACGCCGCATTATCTCGCACAACACATTTCAAAGTCGCATTTTATATTATGTTCCTTAATTCAATCATATATTCACACAACATACCACAGTCATATCCAAATACTTAATCAATTTTAAACCCAAACACCATAAATACCACATGGTTTGTGGGTGTAAGCCTAGCGTCAGTTCTATCTCACCTAGCTACTCGTTCCAAAGCAAAACAAAGAAATCTTACCTCATTCCAATGACGTTACCAATCCACTTCAAAATAAATAAAATCTGTACATATAAAGATTTCGTACATGCTGACGTAGTTATGTATCATGTACTTCTATTTATATATATCTGAATAAGACATACCGATGACTAACCCAAGATATTTAATTGATTTTTTGGAATCATCTGAAATGACTAATGGGTGTTTTCTTCGTATTGGTTTTTCATCTTGAAAATCTTTGAGGAACGAAGTGAAAGTAAAAAAAAAACTCCGATTTCATTCTAATTAATTTCAGATTTTATAAGGTTAGCAAAGAGATTGCTGAACGCCTTGTTCGGTTGGAAGAACAGCTTTATAATACACATACATAAATACGCGTAACAATGTTATGTATCAATATCGCAGTTAGTTAGATAGTGCGCCCTTTGCATATGCGTATGCGTCCAATTTAGCGCCATATAAATAATAATAATAATAATAATGGGACTAAGGTTCAGTGGTTTCTGCGTTGGGCCACTGAGCTAGAGGTTCAGCTTCGCGTCTCAGCAAAGCTGTGTTTTTCCACGGTTTCATCTCTCGCAAATATATAACAAACTTGCGGGGGTAAAATTAAAATATGTCATGAGAAACTAGTCAATTACTGTAATTAGTAATTATCCCATTCGGAGCCAGTTCAAAATTATAACACTTTCATTCGTGCGAAAAATATAGCACGCAAGAAGCTAGACCCTGGGCCAACGATGGCAATCCTATGACTGGCGTGAATTCAGGTAAATACATTTTTAATACTTTAACAAACTATACTAGTGCTATTTATTGACAATTTGTCTACAAACTGGTCAGAGAATTGAATTATTGTTTTTTTTTTTATAGTTCTCCGACAGCTGTGTAAAACAATTTAAAGTGGTTACATGGCTACAAGAGAATAGTGCGAGTATTTTCGCAGCAAATAAAGGAAAGAACTGGCACTTCATTTGCATTTAAATTTTGTTACTCAGAAAAACATTGACTTTCTTCTTGCTCATTTTCCCGGCAGATTTTGCTATTGTCAAAATAAAAAAAGACATCTGGTCTTATGTCTCGAAATTATATGTCCTTATGGCTTTCGCAAAGCGTCATAAGGTCACACCACGGCTGCTGCAACTTACGTACCTAACAAGTTGTTTTTGAGACATATTTAGTTTCATTTTAAAAAATTCTAAAAAATAATACAACTTAAAATTTGTATGTCCACCTTTAGCATCAATATATCATATCAGTGTTGCAGAAAAATAGTTTTACTTGCAGCTACGAGTATAAGAGCAAGTATTGGTTTTCTGAAAATTTCCGATCTCGAGATTTTGATCAAACTTGACATTACTGTGATAGAGGAACTCAATAAAGTGGGTTTCTCAATTTTGACTGGCTGCTTGTCTGTCTGTACTGCACCCTAAACGGCTGGACGGATATTCTTCATATCTGGGATCAGTATGGTTACAATTCAAAGCAAAATTAACGGTACTTTACTATTGGTCTATTTTGAAAAAAAAAAAAAAAATTATTTGGCGAAAACGGCTCTCTTGATTTTGATATTTGAGATGGTGTTCCACATTTCTTCCAAAAAATACGTTTAACTGTACTTGTTTCTGATTTTGTTCAAAATCAATATTTGAACTATTTTTAATATATACAAGATTGATATGCAATTAAACAACATGTACATATATATACCTAGTCCAGCAAATAAAGTATTTGTTTAATCGATTTTCGATTAAAAAAATTGTCTTCATAGCCTCAGTAAGGAGTTTTTTTTTACGGGTTCAAAGAATACAGCCTATTTACGATGTAAACAAAATAATAGTTAATTAATTGGCACAGCACTGTACGGATACATATGTATGTGGAAACAAATAGAAATCAATCCTTCCATTCCGTTGTCCTGTACTGTAGATGTGATGTTGAAGGGCTCCGACCTACTCGACGATAATATCATCAAATGATTTTAAATCATATTACTTCTTTACCACAGTTTTGGTGTATCTTTTGGTTGGATTTGATCACTAAAAATATTTACAAAATTCAAACTAATATTCATAGTATTAACAATTTATTTGTTTCCTTGATTTCTGCGCATTCTAGACTGTTTGTGTGATAGTCAATTTTATCCACACTGTATTCTAATTCTCTTTGTATTCCCTCAACAAGTTCCTATTTCAGGTTCCATTAAGACTCATAGTAAACGAGTGATGGATTTTCAGTCCAAATGCTAAGGTCAATATTCGATTTACGAAATTTTGTAATTCCCGGCAATTAGTAAATCAATGAATAAACAAAAATCAGACTTAAATTGCAAGTTCACGCAAAATAACGACAAAATGACTGGCTTTAGTTACATTTACTTTGCTGACTAATTAAAAATACACAATTCACACAAATGAAGAATCGAAATAACCATTTCCGTCATTATTAAGGACTTGTTGCCACTTATAATTTCAATGTGAATACAAATAAATAAAATAAAAATCAATTCAATAACTATAATTCATTTGATTAGCATAAATAAATGTACCTATTACATTGGCACAACAACAAATGTGTGTCCAAGGTCATAGCGTAGTCGAGTAATGCTTTTCATATATCACACGCTCGCCAAGGAAAACAAAAAAAAAAATTATAATTTTTGACCACAATTCTTTTCAATGTGTGTCTAGTTATAGTTCACGTATTTGGCATTTAATCTCCATAATAACCGTGACTCATGTTCAAGCACACAACGGAAAATCGAAATAAACTCGTTTAACTAGTTATCAGTACGGAACAGCAGAACACCAAAATGATACGTATTTAGATTTCCATTTTATTTTTTTCTGTACTACTATTGAATGTAGTACTTTGGAGACATGACTTTTTTATGCGTTTCCAAATCAATCCAACATTGATAGATTTTTTCGATAGCACCCAACCCGCGGAAAGATAAGAAACAGATACATGCTTATATGTATTTATGTGCATATGTAGTTCATTTGCCGTTGATTGAATATACATGTTCACCATTTTACTTGCTCTAAGGGCAAGTATTGTTTTCGTGAAAATTTTCAATCTCTAGATTTTTATCAATCTTGGTATTACTATTATAGAAGAACTCGAAAAAGTAGGTCTCGTAATTCTGTCTGTCTGGACGGATTTTCGTTAAACTTCATATCTGGGGTCTGTGGGATAATGTCCAGAGGCGAAATCGGATTTTTGATACTAGCCTCAAAATGAACGGTACCTTACTTATGGCCAATTTTGAAAAAAATGTATATTTTTCCCGAAAACGGCTCTACCTATTTCGATAAATGTGTATGTCTAAGGTAACGCGGTTTGCAATATGACTGCATACACAGTTTTTCGCTAAAAATACGAATTTTCAAAATATGATTATTTTTCGGATATGGCTAGGAAATTTTATTCAAAATTAATATTTAGTCTCTTTCGACATACATGGCATTCAAATTTTGGACATATGGTCAAAAAAGTTTCTTAACTTTTAACGCATTTTTCGAAAATTAAAATTTTATCGCCTCTTCTCAAATTTGCATAAATTTCAAATCTGAACATTATGCGAATGAACAGCACATATAGAGCATGTACGTGCGACCCAGTTGTGCCCTTAATTTGTTTTTTATATGGATGTTCGAGCCTAAATCGCACGATGTTTACCTTCAATATAAATTGATAAAATTAACTTTATAGATACTCACATACTCACCCTTCTGTAGATAAGCTTCAGTTCAGTCTATTTACCTAACCGATTAAAATGTTTTTCCTTATGCGCATTTGTAAATACGAAATTCGTCTTCACCTTGGCCAAAGAGAAAAAGTATATTTTTCAATTTAATCACGCATACATGTGCATACTCGTATCTAAAAGATACTCAACATGTGTCAACTATACGAGAAGAAAAGTCTTAATCAATCCCCATTGTCGAATGGGTCAGCAGTAATTGAGAGTACTAGAGTGCTTGGGAGCAGTATATTAGTAAATTGAAATTTATTAGACTTCGCATCGCTTGCAACTACAACGTATTTCTAAGCACTTAATTGTGAAACTGTTGTATCTACATATGTACATATGTATGTATGTATATCGTTGCAAAATTATTTTTTCTCATTTTTTCGTAGAAAATTGCGTGACCCAAGGGTGTGATAAACTGAAGAAAGCATTTTTTTTCCATTTCGAATATTCTGTGCATTTTTTTTTTTATAATAACATTGCATGATGAATATTAAATATGATGGCCTCGTGTGATGATCTCTCACGATATATACATACGCTACTTACTATGAATGTTAATCTGTATTTGTCTATGAGAAGTTTCTTAATTTTCATTTCAATTTGTTTAATTGAAAGTATTTTTGTTGATTTTTACAGCAAATTGAGAGAAAAATCCGTGGAACTTTCATTTTGCTTTCATCGCCACATAGAAACCAATTACTGGGGCGATAGTTTGTCAAATAACTATGTTGACACTTTTCAATTTGTGTCGTTTTTATGGTGTGTTGTTGCAAATATTGTTTCATTCAACCCAGTTTGTTATCTCTTTTTTTGTGTATGTTTTCGAAATTGTTAACTATCATGCAATGGCTTTGGTTAAACGTGTTTCTTCTTTCAAATATTGTTATCGTTCAGCGTACTTAAATTTAATTGATAGCTTTGTGCAATCATTTGAAATGTAGTTTAAGCATTTTATGTTCAGTGACATTGTTAAAGGGCATGGTTGAGCGCAGTTTTGTATACTTGTTGGAATGATTAAATGTATGTACATACATTTTGTAACTGGGGTCTTATTACGAGTTTCTAGCTTTTCCTGAATCTTTATAAGCTAAGAACAGTTGATGTGAAACAAACTGACAGTTGGTCTTAATTTTAAATTGAATTTTACACTTAAGATAGTATAGCTTTTGTTAGGCTCTACTTCTGTTATGACGCGACTAGTTGTATTCTCTTAGCCCTCATATTTGTATAGAATTAATATAATAGATGAAACGCAAATAAGTAGGCAAGCTTTTTTGGTGAACTTTTTGGTCTTATCTTAAGTGTGTTTTTTTAAATGTTCCGTTCAGAATCGTATAAAATGGAACACTATTGGATTCAACTCTTGTTGAATGTGGTGAACCGAAAATAATCAGAACAAAAAATATGACAAATGTAAACATGGTATATTTTTTCTGCCATCATTTCCCAGCAGACAAAACAAAATTCTATTGAACATTTAAATCTAATTATAGAGACTCCCGGAATGCAAAATAATTATAAAAGCAAATCAAAACACAAATTATTATTATATTTTGCATTCTCTCAGCTTTCGGTATCACCAAAGTCCCCAGACATCTAGTCTTAGAAGAGTAATTCTATGGCTAACGCAGCAATATGAGCTGTTCCAACTGGCGATAATGTTTCTTTTTTTCTTGCACTGTCACTTTTGCTCTTATTTTCATAAAAAAAAAAAAAAAACAGACAAATTTTGTGCATTGACTATTTTTTTTTTGGTAACGGAAAACAAAAAACGCATTTGAGAAGTATACTCGTATATGAGCATTTCAGTGTTATGTAAGATGAGTAATGAATCAGAGGCGGTCTACTACGGGATGTTTCTATTAAAAATATCTTTTGACGAAACTGATTAGATTACATAATGGAAATAGAAGCCAGAGCAAGTCAACCAGTCAGTGAGTGAGTTGTGGCGTAGAATACCATTTGGTACGATAGAAAAGATACAGATATCCAAGTCTCGGGTTAAAGCAACAACAAAAAAATCAACGCAACTGTTTAAATACCTTCGCTTGGTATTCAAATTGCGTACACGCCGAGTTTTGTGGTATTTTGAAGAGCTGGCAAAGTGTCGTGTTGATGACGATAGTGGTGATGGTTAAAAGCGGTTACCAATTTATCGTTTGGTATAAAAATATTGTTTTCTTTGTGGGGTTTTGTTTTGTCTTCGTTTGTGCTATTTAGAAAAAAATATCATATTTAAGAAAAATAAAGTAAGTATTTATAAGTGGAGATAGTGAATGGAATGAGGAAATTCAGTCTGTTTTATGCGTAATGAATAAGAATTGGAGTTAGAAAGGCATGGAAAGAATTTTATTTGCCACAATTCAGGTACGCTACTTCACATCATCTTGGGGCTCGTGTAGTTATTAAGAGAGTCTGCTAAAATACTTATTGCACTATCCTTAATTAGTGAAATACGGTATGTACATATGTGGTAAAGGTTTAGATCTACAGATTGTTACAATTTTACAAATATTTATTATACATACATATGTATGTATGTATGTATAGGTAGTAGGTGCATACAGTCAAATTTTCCTAAATCGAATTTTGATCTGTCAGCCAAATTAGTCAGATTTTCATATACTATGGAAATAAAGTGCATGACTGGGTCGCACGACTTGCAGCCATATGTTGAGTATATGCAAAAATTCAGATATGATTTTTTTTTTTTTTTTTAAATTAGAAAAGAAATATTTTGACATTTTTCTATAATAAACCATGACCTTGCACATATTAAATATTGTCTAGATATCAATTTCAAACAAAATCGATAGAGCTATATAAATATATCTACAGTGGTACGTACAGATAGACACACTGAATTGAAAAACCCACTTTATTGAATTTCTCTATCATAGTAATGTCAAGTTTGATCAAAATCTCGAGATTGACAATTTTCCGAAAAATAATACTTGCCCTTATAGGTGCAAGTCAAAAGAGAATATACATACATTAACCATGCCCCATAGTCGGAATACTCTCTCAATGAGGATAAATACTTTACCTCAGCACCACAGAATTATTCCTTGGAAAACAGAAGATCGAACAAATCGCTTAATTAATTTCCATGAAAAATGAAGAATGTCTTATTCTTTATCCAGACAATGTATTCTTAAGCACTCTCAAGGTCTTCTGTGAGAATTATACACCTTCAAAGACGACACCATTTTATGTCAAACGCTCCATTAGATTTGCAACAAAGAAATAAAGGTCAATGCTTCGAAAACGAGAGATTATCAAATAATTATCCTTTCAATTCGGAATCAATATATTCCTTTGAATTATGGGCTCCTGAGACTCTTGTATTACATGTGATATCTGTTGGTGATTACCAATTTATAGATGACGATATTCACAATTCCACAAATTCTTAGTCTAAGTGCATACAAGCAACTATTGAAAGTTCATAGAATTTCGCACGAATTTCAGCAGGTCTAAAATAAAGCAATTTGTTACTTCCACTACGGGAATGAGGGTGATTTTAATACAGACCAGAAAATAATCAAAACCTTCTAAACTTTGTTGTTATTATAACAATAAGAGGAGAAGGTAATGTAATGATGAAGTCACTACGAAGACACTTTAAAAAATACTTTAAAGTATAGTTATTGTGAACTTCAAACTGCGTCACAGATAAACATTGAGTTAGGTAATGTAAACAAATTAACAGATTATGTCTAAGTAGATTATGCAGCTGAAAGTGAAAGAATAATTGTTCCGTATGTAAAATGACTTTCTGCATGTCATCTCCTATAACTGGGAAAAAAGACTTACGAAAGCTGCTGAGGTTCACAAAGAGATATGTGAAGTTTACGGTGTTGACAGCTTAACAGAACGCACGTGTCAGAATTAGTTTACGAAATTCCGTTCTGGAGATTTTTCACTTAAAGGTAACCAACATTCTGGTAGACCAACTGCAGTTGATGACCAAATTAAAGTCATAATTGAATCAGATCATCATATGACTGTGCGAGTGATTGCAGAGAGGTTAAATGCATCACACACAACAATTGAAAATCACTTAAAACGTCTTATACTCGTAAAAAATCTCGATATTTGGGTTCCACATGAATTGAAAGAGATTCACTTAAGACAAAGATTCAATATTTGCGATATGCATCCTTTTTTAAAACGAATCATTACTGGTGATGAAAAACGGATCGTCTACAACAACATTAATCGAAAACGATCATGGTCTAAGAGTGATGAACCAGCACAAACCACATCGAAAGCTGAACTACATCAAAAGGAGGTTATGTTGTCATTTGGTGGAATATAAAGGTGTTGTGTATTTTGAGCTGCTTCCAAGGAACCAAACAATCAATTCAGATATTTACTGTCAACAACTAATGAAACTGGAGGAACCAATCAAAGAAAAACGGCCAGAATGGGCAAATCGTAAGGGAATCGTTTTCCACCATGACAACGCTAGACCACACACATCTTTGGTAACTCGTGTAAAATTATTGAACCTTAGTTGGGAAGTGATGTCACATCCACCATACAGCCCCGACCTTGTACCATCAGATTTTCATTTGTTTCGAAGTTTGCAAAACCATTCAAAAATGGTAAAACTTTCACCAATGATGCTGACCTGAAATCGCATTTGGTTCAAGGTACACCCCGGACTGTAGGGCCATCTAAAGAAAGTGTTTCAATTCCATCATTACGACGAACGCCAATACTAAATAATGTCTATAGGGATTGCTGAAGACGATAGACTCTTGACCATGTTATTGAAATATCTAATGTTTCATAGTTCATGTCCCACTGTTCTCGGGATGTTTGAGTGATGTAATTTGTAAGGTCTTTTTTTTTCAATTATGGAAAAAATAATGAATATAGGGAGGACAAAAATAGCAATTAATAATCTATTATTTTCAATTAACCTGTTGTTTTTCAATAACCGCCCACATCTACTGTACACTACTGTATACTTAATAATTTCGCTAATTACGAAATGGGTAAGGAGACACAATCGTAATCGCTATTGTACACGAAAACAAAGGGAAATTGTGTCGTGAAATTGATTTGCTTGTACCTACTTTGTTATGACGATAGATGTTAATTTTTTGTTTATGTTATGGAAGAAAGTTTAATTTTAAATTATTTTTCACAGTGAAACGTGTACGTTTATCACAAATTAGATAAACCATAAAATAAATATTATGCCGGGAGGATGTTAGATGGGAGAAGACTATTTCGTGGAAATAAACTCGTCGACAACTGTGAGAGAGGGAAACTTGTCGAAAGGAAATTCGTCGACAAATTAACTCAAATTTCGTTCTAACCTAAACATTTGAAATAACGAAATGAGACCATTTAAAAATGATTTGGGGCCTAATTAATAATTATAAAATTATAGTCCTTTAGCGGAACATGTTGGAGAAGCCTACATTAGCTTCTGTTTTAATATACCTTCATTGCACGGTTCTCAGGTTATGAATGCACTTTTTCGCAAAAAGTGAAAAGCATTGCATGATATCGTAGGAGCAATTGTATGTACATATACGAGTTAACTGTGTGTTGCTAAAAGTATTTTTTTTTTTATATATCATTTTCTAATGTGTGTGTTGGCAATTGCATCTCTTAGATACCTTAGATGATCTAGAAAGCCGAACCTCTGGAAACTAATAGTAGAATAAACTGGAGATAACCCTATGCCACTGCATCTTCGATTTTTGGAACACGGTGTTTCAAAAGCACTTCCTTAACGTACACTTTTCTAATGTTTGTGTAACTTTTTGCACCCTCCAGAGAAGCCAGATGATATCGAAAACTGAAACCTTACACACTTATAGCATAAAATACGGATCAGAGCCTTATGGAGCCAGATTTTTATAGACGACACCATCGGAAAAGGGTATGGTACAGATTAACTTCTTCTGAAATTGTGATGCTGGCGGTTCGAATGAAAATATTTGTAACATTTTTTTTTTTTTTTTTATAATTCGCGCGCGCCAAAAGGATTATGAATACCTTTATACTGTTACAGGGCACGGGCTTTTAAGGACAAGGGGAAGAGGAACAGAGGAGAAGCCTATGCACGTTGGCTTTAAATGTTTGAAGGTTGTAGTGATGGGGAAATACAGAGCTTGGTAGATCATTCCACATTCGTGTCGTTCGGCTTATAAACGAATCCCTATATTTAACAGTACGACCGAAGTTAGGCTTTAGGGAAAACTGATGTGCATTCGAAGCATGTCGCGTATTGCGGGTGAAATTTTGAAGGGGAGGAATGCAACTGGCTATTTCGCTGGAGCATTTTTTGTAGAAAAAACGATAAAACAGGGAGAGACAGGAGACATTTCTCCGATGTTCTAATGAATGAATGGAATTCACAATGTCTCTATCACCTATGAGTTTTAACGCGCGATTTTGTACCCTATCAAGAATGTGCAGAACGGTCTTGGGTGCACCAGACCAGATATGGGCGTTATATTCCAGCTTAGGGCGGATGAATGCCTTATAAATTGAGGCCAGATCAGACGGGGTAAAATATTTCTTGCACCGTTTAAGGAATCCGAGACATTTTGCAGCATTTTTGGCGACCTCGAATATGTGATCATTCCATCGAAGATGGTTATTAATACACATACCGAGAATGGCAAGTCTTTCGGTTTCAATGATGCAAGTACCATCCATGGATAATGGTTGAGGGTTTTGGTTTCGCTTGAGAGACAGAAGACAGCATTGTGTTTTGGAAGCATTAAATTCCACGCGGTTGGTTGAACCCCATTTAATTATGCTGTCCAGGTCGGAATTTAATGTGTTTAACATACGTTGCCGTTCCCCTTCTACGGCCGAAGAGCAAGGACGTGAGTTAGGGAACGAATATGAAAAACTGAGGGTACTGTCATCAGCGAAGGAATGGATTGGATTAGAAGTTGCAGACAAGAGATCATTTATAAAAATGAGAAAGAGAGTCGGAGACAAAACAGAGCCTTGGGGAACACCAGCATTTATTTGGTGAATTACAGACTTGAAGCCGTCCAAAACATGAGATAAATTAAGGTTTTTATGCTCTAAATGACGGATACATTTATTATATTTTTTTGCCAACCACTGTTGAGCAGAATTTATACATTTTATTATAATTTTATAATGTGGTTTGCATACCAAAATATTTTCTTCGTTGTAAAGTAATTGACCCCTAAAGATCAAAACTAGGTATGCAGTTTAAAGGTCTAAGAAACATTAAGGTTTTAACTATGCCAATCCAACTTTATTTTTTACAGTTGTTCGTAAAATACTGGATTAGTCCAAATACAGCAATATGATGGACTACGTATTTTTTCAAAATGGCGAGAAACCCGTGACAGTATTTTTTGAGACTTCTACGGGATTCATTACAAGGAAATACCTACTGAACTTTTTTCGCTTTACTCCATTTTGTCATTTTCAATGCAACGCACATCGTGCCATTTATCTCACTAATTTTATGTGATATGTTAAAGAAAATTGTATTCAAATTGGATAAGCTATTTTTATGGCAGACAAGTTTAAAGGAAAACCGAATTCCGCCTTAGGCCCAGGAGTTTCTGATATACGGCGATGAGTTTTAATTTATATTATTTAACATGTATAAGCAAATTTTCGGAGCAAATCAGGAAAACAAAGTTCAATTAAAAACTTAAAAAGAGCTTGTGTGGCTAATTTGTCAGTATATTAATTGTTAATTGAATAAAAATGGAAAAAAATCAAAAATACAAAAATAATCATTCCTCGACGGGATCCGATCACAGATTATCCGATAGAAACGTGTGTTCGTATCGTTGGAACAACACTGGCAATCGCACCACAGATATGCTATCGACAGAGATATCAAAAGCAATACTGGCCCTTAGCACACAATTGCATTAATTCACCAACATTTAAAAAAAAATTAAACAGCTGATATTTTGGGCAAATGAAGGAAAACCCGCCGCCGATTATATTATATAATTTGACATAGGTACCCCTCACTTTTCCCACCAAGTTTGATAATTCTATGAGTTTAAACTAATTTTTAACTAAACCCCAACATCCGCATAAAATTTGTAGACTGATAATTAAAATACTGATCTACTGTTGTAGTTAAGTTAGTAGCATGTAATTTTATTACAATTGCACAATTTTAGAAAGTCTTAAGTTATAAGCCATTACGATGCCAATCATTTTTTTCACCTGCTCCTTATAAATGTTTTTATAACAAAGAAACTTAACAAATTCTGTCCGTATCTGACCTCTGACTACAACCTAAATGGCTGCATGGATGTACCTCAAACTTCATATCTAGGGTCTGTGGAGTCACAATTCGAGGCGAAATCAAATCTTTCATTCGATTTCGATAAAAATTCAAATCTGGGGTAATATGGACTTGCAATATGACTGTATAGGTACTTAGTTTTTTGCAAAATAGATATGAATAATGACACTTTACTTATTAGTGGACTCACTTAATTTGGCCATATCTCTGATGATTTTATTCAAAATAGATATTTAAGTCGTTATAGACATATACATACGTATATGCAGATATGTGAGGACATGTCATTTAAATTTTGAATATCTGGCTGGACAGATTTTCTTTCAACTTCATACCTGGTATCAGTAGTCACAATCCGAGGCGAAACGAAATTTTCATTCTAACCCCAAAATTAATAGTACTTTATTACTAATGGCTGGTTTTGAAAACAAAAAAAGATCGGTTTTCTCGAAAACGGCTCTATCGATTTTGTTCAAATATGATATTTGAGTTATGGTGGATATATGCTATCAGACGGCGTTCCAAGTTTATTCCAAAAAATATGATTATGATTCTAGCGATTTTGTTCAAAATCAATATTTGAACCATTTTTTTACATATACAAAATTATGGCATACTAAATCGTGAATTTTTTCACGGATTTAAAAAAAAAAAACTATTTTGTTTAAATTTTAAATATGAGTGATATAATAAAAGTAAGTGATTATAATAAAATATATAGATTTGGAATTAATCAACATATGTGCATATGAGGGCAAGGTGCTCTTGACAGTTTCCATTGGAACGAGATCTACGAGGGCAAGGTGAAAAGTTATCAGCCTGACAATGAAAGACTGCGATTTTCAGTTAAAAAATGATTTTATTTTTCTATATAATCTCCCTTGACTTCAATACACTTGGTCTAGCGTTTCTCCAACATCAGTATTCCTTCTCGGAAGTGAGAGTCTGGAAGGCTGTGAAAATATTCATCTACGGCCCTCTCAACTTCTGCATTGGATGCGAATCGCTTCCCAGAAATAAATTTCTTCAAGTTTGGGAACATATGGAAGTCTGAGGGTGCCAAATCAGGTGAATAGGGGGGATGTCCGAGCAAATCGTACCCCAAATCCCGCAGTTTCCCCATCGCCAATGCACACTTGTGTACAGGTACATTGTCGTGGTGAAAGATGATTTTCTTCTTCTTCTTGTGAATTTTGGCATTAAGCTGGTCAAGAAGGTTGGAGTAATATTCGCCTGTAATTGTTCTACCTTTCTCAAGGTAATCAATTAACAGGATCCCTTTCGCATCCCAAAACGCACTGGCCATGACCTTTCCGGCAGATGCGATCGACTACGCTTTCTTTGGCGCTGAACCACCGGCTTCCACCCACTGCTTCGACTGCTGTTTCGTTTATGGCGTGTAGTGGTGGACCCATGTCTTAGTCTCATTCATGGTGACAAATCGCCGCAGAAAATCGGTCGGATCCCTATTGAATCGGTCCAAAGATTGCCGCGAAAATCGTTTGTGCATTTGCTTTTGATCGGCATTCAGCAAATGCGGCACCCATCTTGCGCAGAGCTTTCGCATCCCTAAGTTTTTGTGCAAGATGTTTCGCACCCTCTCTTTCGATATACACACAGCCTCCAGCTATCTCACTCACCTTCACTTGCCTATCGTCCAACACGATATCATGCACTTTTTTGATGGTTTCGGGTGTGGTTGCGGTTTTTGGCCGTCCTTTACGTCGGTCATCTTCGAGGGACGTGCGACCACGTTTAAATTCAGCTGCCCACTTTTTAACGGTTGATATGGAAGGAGCAGAGTCCCCGTAAACTTTTGTCAACTTTGGATGAATGTCCTTAGGGGTTAACCCATCCAAAACGAAGAATTTTATCACCACACGATATTCAAGTTTATATTTTAACGAAAAACACGCAAGACGTCTACTGCAAAAATTCGTGTAAAGAAACTACTTGAGAGAACAAGTTGAAACTTATCATACGAACTAATGAGAAGTGCACCCAGGTAGGAAACATGCTGATTAGAACGCGTCATCTCTGCGTTAGGCCGAAACTTTTCACCTTGCCCTCGTATTTGGGTGTAAGTACATGCGACCCTGTCGTGTAATCCTTTTAACGTATTTTTCAAAAGCTCACATTTTGTTGCCTCTTTTGGAATTTGCAACATATAAACATATTTGAACAATAAACGATGGAACAGCACATAAGATCAAGTACGTTCAACCTAGACTTGCTCTTTATTTATTGTAGACGTTTGCATTTAGCGAGTAAATCTTCGATTGGTCAATACCCACTATATTGTATCTATTTTAGTAATTGAAAAGTGTCTTCACGATAAAATCCAACTCTTAGAACTAAGATCCAAAGAACTAAGAGCTTATATTGAGATAAAATGATCTTCAATCTCATAACCGACAAGGACGCAGTGGATCGTTTAGATAAAAGTGGCGAGTATTTTCCGTTCCATGTTGTTGGCAGAAAGCGACGATATTCAAGTTTATATTTTAACGAAAAACACGCAAGACGTCTACTGCAAAAATTCGTGTAAAGAAACTACTTGAGAGAACAAGTTGAAACTTATCATACGAACTAATGAGAAGTGCACCCAGGTAGGAAACATGCTGATTAGAACGCGTCATCTCTGCGTTAGGCCGAAACTTTTCACCTTGCCCTCGTATTTGGGTGTAAGTACATGCGACCCTGTCGTGTAATCCTTTTAACGTATTTTTCAAAAGCTCACATTTTGTTGCCTCTTTTGGAATTTGCAACATATAAACATATTTGAACAATAAACGATGGAACAGCACATAAGATCAAGTACGTTCAACCTAGACTTGCTCTTTATTTATTGTAGACGTTTGCATTTAGCGAGTAAATCTTCGATTGGTCAATACCCACTATATTGTATCTATTTTAGTAATTGAAAAGTGTCTTCACGATAAAATCCAACTCTTAGAACTAAGATCCAAAGAACTAAGAGCTTATATTGAGATAAAATGATCTTCAATCTCATAACCGACAAGGACGCAGTGGATCGTTTAGATAAAAGTGGCGAGTATTTTCCGTTCCATGTTGTTGGCAGAAAGCGACGAATTTTCTATGAGCGTGCGCAGATGAGTGACTTTTGTCACGCAACAGTTTTCTTGTCATTGTCACCGTGGTCAAATTGAGTACATGTACACGATGGTGACTGTCACCATGAAAATGTCAGAAGAGATGAGCTATAATTTGTTTGTGTTGGTATACTTATATTTATATGAAGCGATATTTTCCCCTCACTCGAATTTTACACACTGGAGATCCTTCCCTCATCACCTCTCATGCAGAAATGTGAGCGGTAATAATTGTGTGGCAGTCCCATATAAAAGTAGAGACTCTGTGACTATTTCGTTAGCAAAAGTTGCCGTCAGTAGGAAATAAGAAGTCACCTTGCAGTCAGTTCGCTTCCTATGCACCATCATTAGATACAATGAATTCGGAGGTAGTGACAAAACAGTTGCTTAAGAACATGTCACCCGTATGCGTCTGCTCTGACTCTATTGGCATGAACTGTTCGTGCACAAATAATCTGTTGAATCAAGAAAAGATTGGAAAAAAGGCCAATCAATGATACGAGTTGTCGTATGTACTTACATAGTTTGTGTCTCGGAATACTCGAGCATATGAATTTAAAATTCTGCAAAAGCTATAATATGTCATTCTCTCCAACATTGTTTTCTACAACACTCAATTTAATTAACAAATATTTTACGTCTAAATTTATTTGCTAAGGTAATAGACGTAAAATTGAGTTAAACTGTTAGATGAACGTGATCAGTCAATCGAAAGAATTAGTCAAATTAAGATTCAACACAGAATTATTTGTGCCGCTTCAGGGAATTGTTTAATATATCAAATATATATTAATTTTTTCATCATTTGATAAGATTACATTTTTTTTTTGCAATTAAGCGTACTTTTACCAAAAATAATCCGCCATCAATTGAAAAACTTATTAGATTTTCACATTGTCTCATGTACAATAATGCCCAATAGTAGCTGTCTAAAAATGGATTTCACACATTTTTTGTAACATTTGTATTAAAATCATCAGCCAATTTTCTTTAATTACGAGTATGTACCTCATTCATTACCATATGTTGATGACTTCCTGTTACAGATTTTGTTGTAGGAATCACATTTTCCTAATAATATGAATCTTTAAACCTGTATGTTTGCATTATATAAGTACATATAAGACATATGTACATATGAATAGTTGGGAGTGCCTTATTCAAAATAAAAAGAAGTGCAAGACTGGGTCATTGCTCACCTACATACATATACATACATATGTACATATATATGTAAACGTTGTTTATCTGCAAAAACTCAGGTTTGAAATTTATTAACTTTCTTATCTAAAAGAAAGTTATTGTTCAATCAAGACCCAGTCGTGCACTTTATTTTACTCGACATTATTATAATAAAGAAACTCAAAACATAGGTCTCTCAAATTGGTCGATATGTTTGTATTTCAAACTTGATATCTGGGCTCTGTGGGGTCACAGTTCGAGGTGGAATTTTCTTTCGAACCCCGAAATTAACAGTACTTTACAAATGGCCGATTTTGAAAATTACCGATTGTCTCGATTTGGCAGATGTTTTGTTATTTATTTACGTACGAATCTTGACATATTTTTTTTTACAAAACATACATTTTACAAAAATACGTAACATCAAAAAACACCGAAAAGTATCACTTAAAGTCTCTATAATTACCACTCGTTCCTCCCTTGCCACATAAAAATAAAACCATAAGAAGTTGATCCTTACCACACACCGTCATCATATTGTTCAGTTACTGTTCCTTGTGCATTTATTTCCAAACGCACTTGAACTGTTCAAAACATTGCAAGAAAGGAAAAAACACATCCCTTAAAAATAATAACTGACAAATCAGCTACACATTGTTTTGAGAATTTTGTTAGCCAAATCGCCATATTTAGGTTGCATTCGTCATGCTCTCTCGAAATAATTGCAAATTTCCTTTATAATTCCGATCGTGCGATCGTGCGATCGTGCTCTGGTCACCATATGGTAACACTGGGAACTACAATCACAAGTGTTAATAATGCTTTTCTATCGCCATTACTATCTGTGTGTTCAAGTTGGCGACAGATGTTTAGCGTTAGACAAAACCTGGTAACGTAAATTAAAAAAAATGTTCTACTTATTTAATTATATTTAATTTCATTTGACTTAAAATTTTTTACGATGTTATGTTGTTATGTATAAAGATGAAAACCCAAAAACCGGACTCCAGCTGCGTTTATATGACTGGTGCAATTCTTCCATTCAATAATGATTATTGGACCACACACAGTTCTTTTCTGTGGCTTAGATTAGAGAGAAGAAAAAAATTCGTTACGTAGTGATTAATAGTTACAGGAATTCAGTAATGTATCATATCTGTATCTATGTCCTTAAATATGCCTGGAAATTATTGGTATATAATATGATTTAATAACTCTACCATTAATTAATACACTCACATGTTGTTCACAACTAATTAGAAAATGAATTAGGGTTGTTGAAGGGGAGTCATTTTTGTTTATTTTGTTTTCTGTCTCATGAGAACAACTCAACGTTTGTATCTGGGTTGAATGTTTTATGTGGCGTAAAGGAAACACTTGTTAACAATGTTAATGCTTCCTATTTGAAATATATGAACATGTACATATACATATGTACAGTACATATTTAGGAACACAGTGAAGAAATTGAAAGAGAAACAAATACGACTTCGGTGGCCACTCCTGGCTTTTTTGTACAATCCTTTCTTATTAGAGTATTTTATTTATTAGCTGGTAGACCCGAGCCAAAAACTTAGAAATTGTGAGTATTAAACAGCTATGAGTACATATGCCCTATAATATGTTTCGATTATATCTCCTATAATTTTTGCAGCGCCTCAAATTTTTCGCCTATCAAGAAAAATTGTTTGCGACTTGTACGTTTATGTTGTTCTACTCGGCTTCCTAATGATACAACGTATATTTGTATATACCCGTACCTTTGTCAATGAATATTATACATATATTTCGGATAGTAAAAACCGCATTATAATCCGTGCACTGTGACACTTCCTTCTTTCTTCTAGAAGTGCGAAAGAGCTACATATTCCCCAAAATATCATTTTGGTGTATCCCCTATTTGTAGGTCTATTTTGGTACATAAATAGTCTGTTGCCAAGTGTTAAACTTTATTTGGAAAAACATTGGAAAGTTGAACTTGTCGCAATTTTGTATCTCACTCCTTTTCGTGTGTGTCCGTTCCCATTGTTTCCTTTGTTTACACTTCAAGTACTACATATGTACGTACCAAATTCAAAGGCTCTACGGTTACGGCAAGTACCCTGTAGGTTTTGATAATCAGTGGGTGATAAAAGTGCTCTAAGTTGTTTCGTGTAAATAAGGTGGTAGTGCACAAGGTGCCGGAAAACTTGGAGGTGCACTACTGCGCTCCTTGATATCAGAATCCATTCAGTGATTCCCGAAATTATCGCGTTCATACAAACTGGCAGCCATAACGACATTTCCTTTTATACTATGGAGTAATTCCGTAAGTTCTTGGGCCCCAGAGTAGTAGGCAATTTGTATTTAAAACGTCTTATTGGTGCACTATACTCGTAATTTAGCGAGTTTAGAACGAACTACGTACAAAATTTTAAACTCGTAAAGTCTCACACTTCCTGTAATGCAGAAAACAAAAAAATACTTTCCTGTTCCCACAATGGTTTACATTTTGTACCAAAAGAATGAGCAGACTAAAGAAAATAATAATCCCCTATGAGTAAAAGGAACCGAAATCGGAAGCAGCTGGTGCACTATTTACAAAGATAACGATCGAGTAAAAAACATTCGGAAATGCGACCTAGAAAGAGTTCTTCGCAGCAGTGACATGCCGGTAAAAATACCACCGACATTGAATACGTGTAATTCAACTACCATGGTATTCGATTTGCTTCAGAGTTTACAAAAAGTAAATCTGTTGAATTATTACCTCTGCTTTTGAAATTTAATTCCCTAAACTAAAATGCCAGTGACACGTTTTGGACATTTTTTCTGCTGTTCCATATTTTATGCGTGCTTCCTCCCCCATCAAAAAAGAAAAATCCATCGCGCTTCAATAACTTTTGTATTGTACTCCCCACTAAACAACAGCGATTATGTTTTGTAGTTTCCTGTCCTATTTATTCGAAGCAGGGAATTCGATGGGTAGTGCCTCTGTTTTTTTTAAGTATAGCCAGGTAAATACCTACCTGTGATGGACATTTTTTTATTCTTTTCGAGTGAACTTCCTTTCGGCTTTGTTCATTCACATAAACCTGAGTAATTCCCTTCCATTTAAGGAGGTATTCATGTTTTGAGTTGTTCTTGTTAATATGTAGTTTGAACATGAGAAACTTTATCTTGTTGTTCGTCTAATAATGGAAAGTAATTCCTTTTCGGTAGCAATAAAACAGGTCTAACGCACTATTTCGGTTTGTGTGACTCATTGAGTGATCTCTTAACAAGGTTTTTGAGAAAGAACATTAAGAATTTTTATAAAATGAGTCATTGGATTCGGAGTTTCCATAAAAATGCGATGAGGAAACATTCGACTTTGTTTCATTTTGAATAGAATTTGTGAATTTTAAAGGTCACTAAGTTGTATACTTATTGTGATCGCCATGGCTCAGTGGTTCGTTAGTGCGCGATCACTGAGGTGAAGTTCAAGGTTCGAATCAAAAAAAAAAGTTTTTTCGTCTCTCGCAAACGTCTGCCAAATATCGGAGAGTAGAAATTGTCATGAGAAGCTCCTCTCAATCGAACAAATTGCCTTTCGGAAACGGCATAAAACTGTGGGTCCCAACCATTTGTGCGGCGCACAGCGCGAGTGACTGCTAGGCCAGGCCCTGTTGGCTGTTAGCGGCAAAATATTGAAAGTATTGGTTTTCATCTACTTTATTGTTTTAATTGTAGAGTTTATCCTCTAGTCTAGTATCTAATAAAAGATTCACACGCATTGTATAAAAATAAGCCACAGCAGTTCTTCGGTAAATTGGATATATGTATACACCACCCATAATTAAGACCAAATAATCAAATAATATTGCAAAACATTTGTACCTTAACCCCATTAAGCGTTTTTAAATTGCAATGTTTTTACCATATCTGACCCAGCCGCTATTCGACCTCAAGTAAGTTAAAAAAAAAATAAAAAAAGTCATGCATTTTGTCTCATTTCTATCCAAGACTTGATTTTTGGTGACAGCATATGTATATTTTGTTTTGCCCTCATTAACCGCTAAACCCATTTTCACCGCTTCTTTTTAATACTCACGAAAGCACCACTAAACCCGCTGCGTTCTTTCAAATGTCATAGGCGTACGCGAGTAGTTGTATAGAATTTTGAAAGATCATATCCCTGAGGTTAGCTTGGAAATTTAGTACAATCATTTCAAGTACGAGTATGATGTTAAAGAAATCACATGACAGCGCGTCACCTTTTCGTAGTTCTTTTTTGACATCAAAAGCCTCGGCTCATCTTTATAGAAGCTATCATAGGCGACTTTCAATGAAAAGCGATGAAAATGTGGTGAGTATCGATTTGGAGCTGCTGGGTTTTTTGCAATATCTGCCGCAATATGAATATACTCGTATGATCTATGGTGGGCTTTTCTGGACTAAAACCACACTGATACGGACTAATCAGGTTGTTGACAAAAGGTTTATTATTCACATAATATGGCAGATAGAATATTATACTCTATGTTGAGGAGACTAATACCTCTGTAGTTGGCGCAGTTCAGATTGTCTCCTTTCTTGAGGATCTGGCAAACGATGCTGAGGTTGCTTTCGGCAGGCATACTTTTATCCCACCATATCTTATTGATGTATGCTCTGTACTAAATCATCCCCACTCTCACTCAAGCGTTTATAAAATTTGCACTTTTTCCCCCTATGCTCTTGAGCCCTCATTTCTAAATAGTTCGTCTACATAACATGTAGATATGTAATTTGTACTATAATATTTTAATATTGTATTGCTTTCAGATCTTTTAGAATTTAAACATTCCAGATACTGTGATTTTAATCGCGTGTGAATCATTCTTAAAAAAATTCTCTAAGTTTCCAAATTTCTATTGTTCTACACAACGCTGGCGTCGATACTATATAAGTGCCTCATTGGTATTTGTATCGCATAAATTCCTTTGCTTTCTTTCGTTCTCATCACATTCCCAAAATGAAATGTGCTCTTCCTAATGAACTCCATAAATGAAAGTCAATCACAATTAACACTAAATTCGTCTGCCATCAAAATAGACATTGGTTGCGACGCTAGTTTCTGAATATCTTCCAAGAACAAATCAATGCAATAGGAGTCCATTCGCTTTGGGAACGAAATTGATTTAGATTCAGTGCACTACCAATAACCAGCAAAGCAATTTGTCCAAAGTTCTTCCATTCTTGTATTACAGTGTCGGTCGTTTACCTGATTCAACTCCAGCAGCATTGCCAATCACCTCATCTAATATGGACAACATGAATGGTGACTTCTGAATAATTAAGTGGCGCAGAGTTTTCTCTTCATTTGTACCTAGTGGGACGACGGGACTTCTGTTCCTCAAGAACAGTTAAAGTGAAATTAAGTGGAATTTTTATTACCCCAGTAGGAAAGTGGAGAAATTTTTGTTTGTCTGACTACAAGTGCATTCGCTTATCTTGTCTCGTTAGCAGTAGAATCAAATTGATAAGTGAACTCAGATAAAAACACGCAAAACATGTTATGTCTGAGATTAAAGTTTGAAAATGGTATGATGTCATTTGATTGGCGTTAACCGGATGTGGATTGTTTATTTGACTTATTTTTGCACTTTTGCGTATAAGATGCTGGAGTTTTTAAATTAAACCTAATTAAATTCTTTTTTTTTTTCATTTCAGGTGAGTTGATAGTTAAGAATATAAAACGGGAGAGAGCAAGAGAAAGGTAACAAGGCAATAAATAGATGAGATTTTTGCACGTATAAAGTACTCAAATGTTGTGTTCATTGACTCAACTGGTGTGAGATGTATTATAACAATGATAGTGTTATTTCTGATACGAATTTGATAATTAGTGAATATCTGTGAGGTGATAATTTAAAGCTTTCGCATTTTGTCTATGTTTGTATTATCAATACGGCATTATAAGACCACGTTACGCAAATAAACTGCTGATGAAATTTTAGATCAGAACAGAAGAATCACAAAAGAAACGGTACAGCATATCGAAAAAAGAAAAAAATAAACAAATACTGACTGATCGTCGGTCAATCTAGATGATTTTTACTGAAGATGATCGAGTAAGCTCAACTATGTGGTGGGTGCTCCCGCCAAACATGCGAGTTATATTCAAATCTCAGACGAATGTAAGCTTTATAGATCATAGCAAAATATGTGGGAGTTGAAAGATGTTTATATCTTTTGAGGAATCTGAGGCATCTAACAGTTTTAGCAATATCAGTAATTTGCTGTTTCCCTCGAAGGTCTGGGCTATCATGCGCGCCAAGCATTGACAACCATATAGACTCCTCATCATAAACTCCGTTTATTTTGAGTTTAACTACGTTAGTATCCGCTTCAAAGACAGGAGACATCATTAAGTTTTTGACGCGTTAAACTCACACGGACATTCGCTGGGTGCTGTCGTCCGCGAACGACTGTATTGGATTGCGAGTAAGAGAGAGAAGGTCGTTGATAAATAATAGAAACAGGGTCGGAGAGAGGACGGAACCTTGCATTAGTTGAGAAGGGGGTAGAAATTCACCAATGTATTGATCGACTCATAAAAACGCTAAACCACAAGACTGCAGCCTTTTTTTAAACTCCTTTCCATTTTTTGGATAGTTATACCATACCATTAGGTCCCCTGTCCCCTGGGACCATGTCTGTCGTTAAGGAGATGGTTTCTTTCCAGATAACTCATTAGATGGAAATTGACAATGTTTTTCACCTTGGACAGCACTGACGTTAATGCTATGGGTCGGTAGTTGGATGAGGACGTCTTATCGCCCCTTTTTGGGAATTAGCTGGACATGCACAAATTTCCACCAAAATTTCCAAGGCACCAATGGAGTGAGATAGATGGAAAAGCTTACGTTGAGGTTTCGCTAGGATAGAAGAACACCTCTTCCAAACAAGGTGAGAGATCTCCTCTGAACCTGAAGATTTGTTACAATTCAAATCTTTAAGGAGCCGAGCTACTGAATGGCTTCGGAAATATATTTGTCCTAAAAAATGGTTGACTCGGCTGACTATAATTGGATAGAGATAGAGCTATCTGAAAAGGTGAGAGCCTTTTATTCTTTTAACGAAAGACCAAAAAGATTGGTGTCTTTTGGACACTGCAGTATTCTTAGAAATAAGGCAAGTCTTAGAATGACGTTGTAGTCATTTCGAGGCCTTTCGGTTTTTCTCAGATGGTGTTTGACGCCATAACTCAATGGATTCTTCCTTCCTCTGAATAGCGGCTACACAGTTCGGTTTAAGCCAACTGATTTACTGTTTTGGTTTAATCTTAACTCATTTACTTGGAATAAAGAGCGAATTCCAAGTGCTATTAAGGCTGTAATCATGTCAATGGCGACATTCCTCTATCGAGGAAGCTTAGAGACCAATAGAATGACTTGCCTATTGTTCTTCTAGAGCATTTTCTCCTGATTGAATTCAGGTGCGATTTTAAAAAAAAGAGTAGGTAGAGAAAAGTCACAATACGTTTGGTTCGGATCCTATAACACCCTAATCTAACCCATCCCTAATAAAGTGGGTGTGACGTTGTGAAATGTTTAAGTCTAATGCAATGATATGAGGAAAGAGAATATAAAATTTTGGAGAAATCGCCACAAAAGTGGGCGTGGCTCCATATTTGTTTTAAATTTCTCAGGAAATGCGAACCTATAACGTTGTGGCAGCACTGCGAATTGTCTGTGGTAGCAGCTGTTCTGCCAAGCTCTGAAATGTTATCAGGACTATTTCACGGTTATCAGGACAAGGGCGTGGATCTCTGTCTACCACCTGTGTGTGTAACAGCCGCCTCTCTGGAGTCAGATGCTGACCAGTGTGCCACATATTGTGTGACTGACGCACCTTAATTTTACCATGTAGTTTATCAGTTTCGCCCTTTCAGGGACCGGGGTTCCCGGACATCATTGCTCATAGTCTCATTAAGGTTGCTTCCTCTGAATTGATTTTAGTCGGCTCGTATGACAGGCATACCTTACCCCAGGCTAATTTTGACCCCGTGCTTGCGGAGGGAAAGGGCTTACTATTCAGTCTAGTAAAAATATTGAAAAGGGACATTCATTAAAAGCTGTGTCTGTTGGCGATTTCGAAAATTACTACACTTGTACTGCTTCGTATTTCAAAAAGCTTTATATACAAAATTTCATCTCCTCAAAATTTAAGTAAGGCCCAACAACTGGTGACACAGACGGTCATACATGGCTAAATCGACATAATTTTCGATGGTCATGTCAAATGTACAGGGGTCCATAATATTTATTTCTCTATATATCATAGTATAACTGTGTACGTATCAAAATTAATATATCCTTATAAGAATGCTTAAACATTGTTATTATTGGGGATTACTATAATTTTCAGAAAGAAAGTTGTACAGGACATTCTTATAATTATGCCATTTAATTCAATTTTTCTCCATGCTTTTAAAATTGTCTTCTTCCAATTTAAAGAGACACAATAACTGAGCAATCCCACACATACCTATTTATCTACAATTATCACGTGAACTAGTAAAAAATTGTACCTAACACTTTTGTGAAATTCAAATAAATATACTTTGTCACCCGCATGTAACATCAATTCCAACTTCTGTAAGTAATCTAAGTTCAATAGTCCTTCAACAACACCTCAAACTAAATTTTTATATTGTAAAATGTTCATTGTGCCTTGAATTACCCCATCTATAGGTAGACAAACAAAGCAAAAGAGGCGCTTTTAAATTTCGCTGTGCTTCTTCACTGTGTTACTCCATTAAGTATGTATATGGATGCGTTCACGCCTAGGTGCCTAGGTAGTAGATATATATACTATAACCCAGTAATATACCTACTAATTCTGAACCATTTACAATTCAAATCCAAAAATATGTACTCTCCTGCACTTCAGTTGCATATCATTTGCTGCATCAGAAATACTCAAGTGTATGGATGTGTGTTATGTTGAGGTATTTCTTTTCCACCACTTTATTCGTTCCATTTATTCACATCTTTTATGCTACACCCTAAAACATATAACAATAATGGAACATAAAACTGCTTTAAGTGCAATGCTTATGCATACGTAAAACGTAAGACTGTTATTTGTTGCACAGTTCTTCATGGTACTCGTACCTTAATTGCAAAGCGGGAAACAAACCAAGAAAAGAGTAAAAGCTGTGCATGCCGCAAGAGAAATGGCCTGCATGGGCATGGTGACAACTTTTCGTTATTTATTTATAATACATAAAAAGGCGTAAATGTGTCATATATGTATGTAAATGAATTGAAAACAATTAGCTAAAAAATGCTGGCGTTTTTAAATACTTACTCTGAATTAAGTGTACGCCTTATTATATTATTATATTATACATTCAACTCATAATTGTCGGGTGGACTCCCTTCTTTAAAGTTGACACCGATTTTTCGAACAAAATCTTCGATGATGAAACCATTTCTTGCTCGGCGAATACATAAACAAACAAAATTGCAGAATTTGGGGTTCTGTGAATCCAAATATGATCGTTGAGTGGTCATTGCATCCATCACTTGTGACAGTTGTGTGCTTTGCGGACCGGCGGCGTGATAGGGCTTTATTTTTTTTAAAAGTGATGAATGCTGTTACGGTGAATTATCTGCGCTATGATCAAATGATAACTAACTTTTTTTGGCTTGAGATTGAAGACATTGATGTGAGCGACATGTGGTTCTAACAAGACGGGGCTACGTGCCGCATAACACAGGCAAATTTGGCTCTATTGCACGAAGAGTTTCCCAGCCATTTAATTTCGAGATTTTTGAAGCACTTAAAAACCAACGTACGTTAAGTTATAGCCTGCAATACAGTCAGAAATGTACCGAAAACTCATCGAAAATTGCCTCATAAGAATCGAAGTTTGCAAAAACACCATAGCATAGTCCAAAATGTAAATCAGTAAAAAAATATCATTGAAATCTATACTTTTTATTTTATTTAAATTAAAATCCTAGAGCATAAAATGAATAACCCTGTAAATAATAAAATCTGTTGAAATGTTATCATAAACAGTTGCCAAAAGTCGTTAGAATATTTTATTTAGTTTTTAAAGAAATTTGTTTCCCTACAATCACTACCTTGTTTTTTGTTATCGTACATTAACACCTACGGGGTTCACATTTAAACATTTTAGTACAAACAAATTTTAATTTAATTTATAGTTGTTATTAATAACATATGTATTTAAAATATTCTTACAAAAAAAGAAGAATATATCTTCATAGGAGTAGTAAGAATTAGGGTAACTTAAAAGAGGGAAAAAACTGATATGAACGTGAAATGCTTCGTAGAGTGGTTCCTACGCACCCCGTAGGGGTTGATGGGTTAAAAGTCGTCAGATCTGAAGACGAAATGGGAAATGTGAGTTCTATTTCCACTCACTTTGAAAATACAGACAAGTTTCCATTTCCCGAAATTTAGTTTTCATATGAATCAAGGACGCTAAATTGAAATTGGTCCAAAGCGTGGCCGATTTAAATAGTTTGCGTACCACTGCTTTAGATAACCAAGATCTTGCAAGCAGCATTTAGCAAGAATATACCTCGGTTGTTCTTACAGGACAGCTTTGTGGTTTTCAGCTTCTGGCGACGATACGAGAGATTTTTCATGAAAAATTCAATCTTCGAATGTTGTTTCTATCGCGAGACCCCGATTTTCCTGAGCTGAGAGACTGCGTCGGCCCTCTCTTTTTTCCGCAGTATCTTGAGATTTATCTTAAATATTTCCATGTTTGAGTTTCAGTTTTATCTAGTTACTTGTTAAAACCAACGGTTAAAAATGTAATTTAGATTTTAATAAATCACCGACTCAATAGGGCGTCATATTAGCAATGTTTTTGATATAAATATATATATTTTTTTTTTCAGAAACCTCTTGCTCTTTTTTTTTTTTGAAGGGCTTTAGGTCTTTTCGAACGGCCTGTGGAAACAAATTTCTCTTCTTAGTAACTTTAGATGTGAGTGGTAACTGAAGGTTATTCCTCTACGAAGAAGTACTCCTATGTTTGTGAAACCTAACACCATTTTATCCCCATAAAAGTATGAAAGAGAAGAATTGTTCATTAGCCTTTATTTCACTAACTTTCGTTAACTCTCGCAGTTCTTTGTTTGCTCAAGCCTTGAACTCCTGACGGTGTTTTTTACGAGTAGTTAATCGACAGCGAATTGTTTAGCATGTCAGCATATCAGTGGAATACAATATTTAAACTCTTATACAAGCCTACTCGTACGTGGACATGACTATATGACTAAATGAAGGATAATTGGAAGTCAAAGTAATAAATGTATAATTTATCGGTATAACTTATAGAAAGCTGGTCGTCATTATTTCTGGTAATTCGTAACTTAATTATTATATGCAAAAATAAATATTGTGGAAAAAATATATATAGATTTACACATTTATAGTGAATGAGTTAAATAGTTAATAGTAATCTGTTTAAGGAAATCTAATGAATAAGACTGATAATATTCACTGACTATTAAACTATGCTAATGGATACATCTGGTGGGAAGTGATGATCACCCTTTTTATAGACCTATAACTTAACCAAGTTTCCGTATTACTTCTTTAAACTTATTCATATTAATAAATTAATTTCATGTATTTTGACATTTTACAAATGAAATAAGTAAGAAGAACCGCTTCTAAAATAAGTTATTTGTGGTCAGAGAATGTTATTCATTGTCAGCGTCATTGTTAAGTGTTTTCAAGTGAATCCCCCTTTCAAGTACATGCTATGCTACTAACTGCAATTCGTTCACTATCACTTCCTGGCAATCATTCAAGATTATCACGTTTCATCCGAAACATACAAACAAATAATGAAGAGAATAATTAATTATTCATTTTCCATTGATTTTCGATTTTGATACGGAGATGCCTCCACGTATACTTTAGAGATATATTTTCTTCATTTCTTTTATCTCAAGAATGCATTTGCCATGCATTATTGAGAAAAAGAAAAAAAAAATTCTCGAAAAAATTCACAATGGAAAAAAAGGGACAAAAAAATATCCAGTCTCTGACAAATATCCGAAAGTAAAATTGCCATGAGGTGCTTCTCTTAATAGAAAAAATTGCCCATCGGAAAAGGCATAAAACTGTAGGTCACTACCATTCGTATTTCCCACAGCACGAATGGCTGTTTGTGTCAACATTTATTTTGATCTGCTTCCTTACCTTATTACTTTTGGCATCACAAATTTAAACCGTACATGTAAGAAGTAAAAAACAATCGTAATATGAGGGCAGTTGCACACAAGTTGAAACGAAATTCACATATATCGAACATAAAAATTTAATCGGTGAAACATAAAGTAAAGTGGCAATCCGTCGTTAACGGATTGTGTGATAGTATTTCCTTCGTTATTATTAAAGCACCTATAGTAAAGTTCTCAAAAAATGTAAGAAAAAGTTCTAAACAAATTGTCAAACACGATTCCGTTGGCACAACGGTGTTCCTTTAGAAAAACGATGCCTATGTAACAAAAATTCCAACTTTTATTCCATTCGAAAAGCAGACAGGGCGTTCTGTCGTTTGTTTTTTTACAAGTAACTTTTAATTGGAATATCAAAATCAAACTTTTTTTTCTTATAAATCCAAAATGCTCTATTAGCATATTTCTTCCAAAATGGACAACGATATGTCATACGTATAAATATTTTTTTCTTTTTTTTTCGAATTCAAACAATTTGTTTGAAGATGCTTTATTATGAAGTTTCCTTTGAGTGGCCTCGAAAAATGTTAACTTTGTAGTTATGCAATTCTTTCTGTTTCTAAGTTAACGAACCAGAACTTTAAATAAAATGTTTTTATTGTTTTCCAATTGGCTCTATCTTTGAATGATCGCTACAATCCACCGTTTTCATCCATTTCTTTTTACCATGTACCGAAAGAGGTTTTCCTTACTCCAATTCAAAGAAAAGAAAATTACGAAAGGAAATAAAGGAGTTATGTTACGTCAAAGTTTGGGAGCATTTTTAGTGCATCCTTTCTGAAATAATTAACTAACAGAACATACTTTTCGACACTTTGAAATCAGCATGGAAAATTCATTAGGATATGCAACTTTTTTGTTTATAAAAGCCTTAAGATGTAAAACTGATCGGCAAAGAAACTTCAATATAAGTCGATTTATTTCCACAGACGAAAGATTTGTTTGAAGATAAGCGATTTTGTTTGAGAATGGATTTTTAAAATCTAGATACTATCATCATACATACATATCTAAGTATGCAATAGAGAAAGCTAAATAGCTTCAGTACCAATTAAAAGTGTGTGTTTCATCTAGTAGTGGAGTAGTGATAAGTTTAGCGGCGGGACCAAAATTAGACAGCGCGACAGCTATTGCATCGAAATTCAATTCTCCTATCTGAACTACTCGTATTTCCGAATTAATAAAGGTGAACTTTTTAAGAAAATCAAACTTTCTTTTTTTTGGATATTTCCGTAACGGCTAAGTTTACGGGAAAATGTCTACAAGTATATGTCCTTTCGATTGGCTGTTTGAAAAGTACCCATTCGCATTTAAAATAAAGATAAGTTTCGTCCATATCCTTAATATCAAGGACATTCAAGAACATTCAAAGTCACTAAACAACGTCTCCCTCCAATCTCTATAACTTTGCTCTTAAGTACATACTTTTCTCATACCTCTAACCGTTTCCGAGATATTAAAATATTTCGATTTAAATGACTCAGCCGGTACATATGTATGTCGTCCGTCCGCTATATAACGGGTTTTTGAGCTAGACGAATCAAATTTGGTACTTGGCTTAGCTACTTAATAGTCTTTGATAATATGAAAATCCGCCCACAATTACCTTAAATGTAAGACAACCTCTGTTTATGGTAGTTTGCAAAGGCACTTTTCATGTTGAATTTTTAGCTATACAGTGTTGTTGCAATATACAGCAAAAAAGATTCCCCTTATTACATTTGTGGAAAATTTTAAAATTCTTAAAAACTCTTTTTTTCAGTTGCTCAGTGTACAATAATCTGTTTGGTGAATGACACTTCGCGAACAATGTGCATAGCATGCAACTGTTTCCCTGAAGACCTTTTTATCGATTTTTCTGGTTAAAAACGATCATTTTATTTACGAGTTGGCATCGGATTGGATTTTACTTTCTCGCCGTTCACTTTTCTTTCAGAAGAATGGTAGTGTTTTCATGATGTGTAACTCCCGCATCCGTTCTGGGTCACAACTTGTGGAGTGGTTATTATTTTTGCTGGAACTAACATTAAACAGTCACTGATAGCGTAGAGAAAACAATTAAAAATGATGTCTCACCTCCTACTGTGTATTGTAGATAGATGACTCTCACTTCACACCCTACGGCCGGCGATTGCCACAGCTATGATTGTAATTGCATATTGCGAAATGGATTTCATGAACCGCAGTACTGCCAACAATGCACCCCTCACTTACTTTTACGGAAACTGTTACGTAAATCATTTGATATCCACGAAGTAGCTGCCCTTATCGATACAAAAAGGGAATATGCCGGCTTCAGATGCTTTATCGTGCTTGACCCACATCCATGCATGTGACCAATTGATTATTATTTTCCCATTGAAGTGGAAGGCTTTTGAAGACAGTTTCGAAAATTTAAAAGAAAACAAAAACGGAATTAGCTTTCACCGTGGAAAATCTAAATAGAAAAGCATTTTTATCTCATGTGTGTTTAGTTTTTCCTTCAGTTGCGTGCCAAATGACCACTGTAGTGATGTATGTGTGTTGCTGAGTGCATGACATGAGTTAACAATTTCCGTGCCTATTTATGGTGTTGGCAGTCGGGTATCTAAGACATTGGTTCGAACGAAGTGATTGCATTGCGCGCGTAGAGTTTGATATCTTAATGCGCGGTGGAATTGCGTGAAGCAGGCAATTATGCTAGCTTGTACGAGATAGTCGTGTGTGTTTCCTATTTGGTTATAGGTATCTGATTGACTGAAGAAATGAAAACGTTTTTGGGACATAGATTTATCTTTATAATTCTTTTTTTTTTTTGCTGTTACGAACTATTTGATTAGGTGTGTTGAGGCGATTATTTTTCAATTTAGATTATAATAGGAACGGTTTTTTCTACCAAGTTAATGAGATTTCAGCAATAAGCTTTATTGAAGGACTAGGTTTACTTGTGCTGTTCAGTAATGAAGCCTTAATGGCCTCGACAAATGTTAACTATGTACGAGTAGTTATTCAATTCTATTTGTTTCTAAGTAAACGAACCAGGAGCTAATTGAACTTAATAAATCTTTACAGTTGTCAAGGTCGATAGATACTATGTAACTTCCAACAGTTCTGACCAGGGTTCTAAGTACTATATTTACTATACCTACGGGATCAGATTAAAATACTGGGTTTCATTTTATTAAACTTTTAGTAAATTTTCGTACATAGTTAAATAACAAAATAAATAAAATAATAAGAAAATAAATCGATCACACTAAAAGAACCCAGTGGTTGTTTTTTATACTCTGTTCTATAGGTTACCACAAGGATTCCATTTTCAATCAATCGAAAATATACATCAGTACCAACAGTACCTGTAACTGTTTCCCTTAAACCTAGACGGTAACGAGAAAATCTCTTCAGTTTCATTCAGGTCGATCTTGATCATTACTTGTATTAATCAAAGATCTGGGAAAGAAATCGTTCAAACATGAATGTGCTTATTGCGCTCATCTTTCTCTTTTTTTATATACATATTGTAGCATAATAATAACTACGCTCCTAGGACTATGCAACCCATTCCGAAGTGTCTTTTCATTCTGGCAGAATTTTGGTCCGAAGTGTCCTTTCATTCGAGGTTCGTGTCTGCGGTTAAGTCTCCACAGTTCATGTCTACGAAAGAGACGGATAATATCAACGAAATAGCTGGGACAATGTAGACTGCAACAGGGGAAATGGCGAAGTTGTAATTTTGTGATAAATTGAAAGTTGAGAGTTAACAAGAAGAAGTAATTAGTTTGGATTTGTGAATTAAGTTATTGAAAGGAGATGAAGTGATTTGAGAGGACAGAGACCTTGTAAGAAAAGAATTGCGAAGAATAGTATAGTGTGAACCTGAATTGTTCTATAGACTAGAAAATAAAGAAATAATTTCACAGAATATTGTTTTATCTACTCGAGCCGTAGCTCGCATATTACAATATAATGTATTTATCATCACTTCATAACTTGGTTGGAGCCTTGAAGTTTTATGACAACCAAATATAAATCCTACCTTATCTATCTGTACAATCAGTTGGAACTAACTTATTGCTTGAACATTATTTCACGGCACCAGAATTATAATTAATTAATCCGATTATATACATTACAAACTGAATTCTTCTCAAGGGAATGTTAGTCGGTTTAGGTGTTTTGTTTGAAATTCTAAGTTTAATTTAAAACTTTTTATAATGCTTGCGTGATGATCACAATTAAATGACAAAAACATCCATTGTACTTTCCCAAAGGGCAAGAGTAACAATAGTGCCAACACTTATTCACCATGCTTTAACAACAACCATCATCCAAAAAAACTACTTAAATTTTATGAGGGCACTTAATCATGAGAGTAAAGCTACCAACAAAAAATACACAACATTGCGTCAGGTTTATGATCTTGGTTCTTTTTTTTTTTTTTTTATATATAATTGGACACTTCCAGGAAATGTTAAATTAATTTCTTTAAATTTTTGATTTTCGTTACCCAGTTAAACATACATTTTGAGCATCAACAATCTGGTGATATACCCTTGTACCGCTAATCGAAGGACTTCCTAGATTAAATATGTTTAACTTCAACATGCTTATGAGAAACTAGTTCCATCTTCAGTGCCACCATCGTTGCCAATTAATGTTTGATGGAAAAAAAATAACATAATAAATTATGCATGCATCGATAAACGGCAAATATTGGTTTCGGGAAAATGGTCGATCAAGTTTGTCTGTCCGTTTGCCGTATGTACGCTCAATTGCAGCATCGGTTGTACAGACTTTCTTCATATCATAATAAAATAATAAATGGTAATAAGCGATTTTGAATAAAGTATTTTTTTTTTTCAAAAATGACAACGATTTTGAACAAATTTCATATTTGAGTTTAGTTACACACATGTTTATCACGTGGCGTAGCAGGCTTTTACAAATAAGTTTGTACAAGTTGGCTCAAAAGAATGGCCCTATATAAATTGTCTATGATTTTTGCAAATGGCGTTTCCTGTAATCGTGATATTGACAGTTGTGAAGTAAACAGATGCGAAAAATACAACGATGAACGCTATACTCCAAAAAACGTGAAATAATTGTGTCGATTTGCGGAATAATTCATTAGTGATAGAACACCTCGTGAATTTCGTCGAAGATTATGCACCGACTGGTCGCCTCAAAGAGACTGACTCAATACGAGTAGGGCAAGGACTGGCAGACCAAGAAGAGGACATTCGGCAGATAATATTGATGCTGTGCGCGAAGATGTTGGAGTGTCCACAAACATCACTGGGCATGCAATTGGACATTTGCAGACGATCTCTGCAACGATTTTGGGGAAAGACTTGAAGATGTTCCCGTATAAAACTCAGGTGTTGCATCAGCTGCTGCCCGCAGACTACTAAGCCCGTCTGGAATACAGCCTTCAACCATGAAAAGAACGATTTCCCTTCAAAATGAATCATGAATGACGAAGTACTCGTACATTTCCATCTCCGGATATGTCAACAGGTATTATTCAAGAATACTGAAAGTTCCTGTGTTTTGTGGGATGAGAATTATGCCCTACTTTTTCGAAGATGCTGCTGGCAACGCGACTGTCACTGGCGATCGCTACAGAACCATGTTACCTGACTTTTTGATACCCGAATTGAATGAAGTGTGGTTGGAGCACATGTCTCAACAAGATGTCACTGCATACACAGCTGGGGATACAATGGACCTAATGAAGGCCACCACCAACAGGCGGTGTTATCAGACGATCTGACCATTCCAGACATCTTTTTTTAGGGTTATTTGAAGCCATTGGCATATGTGAACAACCCACAGACTCGCAGACCTGAAAGACAACATTAGACAAGAAATAGAGAACATACTGACGGACGTATTGAGAGAAGTGACGGAAAATGCCATAAAAAGGGCTCAAATTTGGATAAACGCTGGAGGCTAACATTTGAACTTAATGGAACAAAATTCAAGGTTCAAATAAAAATAATAAAATATAAAATCATCGTTTTTTAATTAAAAAAAAAAAGTTAAAGCTAAATCAAGTTGAGTCATTTTACGCCACCTTGTATAACGGCATTTTGCTTATTACCGTAACACGGTAAATTTGCTATTTCTCGGATACGATTGATAATCAAAATTGATATCTAATATGCAAAGACTTAGTGTACTAAGTTTTGGAATAAATTAAATAAAAAAAAACCTTTTTTAAGCATCCTTCTGAAAGATTTTGCTTTGTCTCAAAGCGATTTGCAAATAAACAGCACATGGTGGCAAATACGTGCGACCCAGTGGTATGCTTTATTTATCATGACTGACCCACACAAACCGTCGATAAGGAAGGCTTGACACGCATTTTCCCGAGTGAGCGATTAAGCGAAACTATTTTCGTTGGCATTTTTTTCTTATTTTTTTTTTTAATGGAAAAATTATGCGCATCATTAAAAGTATCTGAAGTGGTCAGCCCCCATTTCAATCGAATTATGGCCTTTACCAAACAGACAAAAAAAAACCCAATCAATCAAAAATCGGTGTAGACGAGAAAAGGGTTTATCGTTCGAATCGACCTTTTGGGAAGAAGTAAACAAGAGTGAAGAAGACGAATAGAAGGCAAGAAAATTAACAAAACAAAAAGATTCCACATCTTGAGCGATACACAGGGTCAGTAAACTTTTACATAAAAGTCTAAAAGAAGAGATAAAATATCTTAAAGTTGGTATACGTTGGCACACGGTGTGCGGCAGCACGTTGATGTCGTCGTTGCGATGAAGGTCCATTGTTTTATTAGTTGGTTTGTCGTTGAAATACCAAATCGAGGTTCAAATGAGCGATAAATTCAAAACATTCGAAATGCTATGGGAACGTTATTTGGCGTGGGTTGGATCGAATGGGTGATATTTACTTTGAACAAAAGATGTAAACCTTTTTTTAATGTTTTAAATGTCTTACAGACTAGAGAACTAATGGGGTTTGTTCTTTTTTAGGTCTTTAAATCAAAAAAGTTGTGGTTTTAGCAAGACTTTTGTGTTAGTACTCGTAAGTGTGATTTAATAATTTAGTTAATACTTAGGAGGTTTATGGAGTTAAAAAGTCATACGAGTATCTACAGACATATGTACTTATATTACATATGCCTTTGGTTGCATGAAATTAAATAACTTAATATTCTTTGGTTTTAATTCATGTTTATTTAATCTTAGTTCAACGCTGTTCATTTTTTAAAAATTACGGGAAATATATCTTGCCTGGTAATATCAAAAAATAATCTTGATAAAACTCAACTCAGTTCTTTATTAATTTTGCACTTACTGCATACATATGTACATATGTATTTGGTTGATCATACTATTAGAGCGACCTCTATAAATAGGTACTCGATTTTACAATTAAGCATCTGATTGCGTTTGAAAGTTTTTCTTCAAAGTTGCAGACAAGTTCGCTGGTCGTAATACCGAAGTCGTTTCCTAACAATACTATATGTATATTTGCCTTATTGCATTGTTCTGCTCAATGGTATAAAGCTAAAAAAGGGCAGATAGCTTCTAAAATGCAGAACACACAAGCTTTGGCCTCAAACTTCCCCGGTCACCAAACCCGGGAAACTCATGGAACTAGTTACAAAAAGGTGTCAGTTTATGAAACGTTTGATACTCATATATGCTTAACGCAAATGAATCTGGAAAATTATACTTATTCATAGGGGAGATAAATGCACCAGGGATGGCATTTCCAAATATTAGTTTATATATTTTTTTTATATTTGGCGTTTAATGGCATTACCATATTATTAGTTTGTTTTTTTTTTATAATATTTGTAGGTAATTAATATTTCTAATGTATTGTACTAATGAAGTAAACAATTGCTAATTAAAAAAGATAATTTTACGTAAAACCCTTGATTTCTATACTGGTTTTTAATTAGATCAGCGAATATGTTTTCTATTAATACGATCACCCACTGTATTTAAATATAACAATTCATTGAAACACATCAAAAACCTAACTTCACTTAGGTACACCTATAAATAAAAATCACGTGGCAGAATAGGCTGTGACATCAGGCTTTCGGGAAACAAATGAATAATAATGAAGGTATAATAGTTTACTTATTGCCCGATTTTTGAAAATTTGCTAATTCTCGGGTACGACACGGGCGACTTTCTTTAAAATCGAACTAAACTTGACATGTGCAAGGTCATAGTATACCAAATTTTATATAATTTTCTATATTAGTTTTTTTTTTTTTGCTTTTCAATGGATTTTCCAAAAAAATACATTTTAAACTAAAAGTTAGCTTAAGTGTGATTTTCAATGAGTAAGGGAAATAGTATTTAAGACTGGTGACTTACTTTTTCTTAAGATCACAATTAACGTTTGAATACTTAGAGTAAATAAAAAGAAATATAATAAAACGAGGAGTATTCATTAACAAGAAAAAAAAATACAAAACATGAAAAAATTATGTCGATAATTTTCTAAAACATGGTGTGTCATTACATTGGATATGTCAAATATTGATTTTAGACAAAATCCATTGCGTCACATCCGAGAAATAGCCAATTTTTAAGAACCAGTTAATAAGTTAAGTACCGTTATACGTGTTTTTTTTCTTTTTAAATCGGATAATGAAATTTTATCGAAATAATTTTTTCCATTACCAAAGAACCATTAATTTCGGGGTTAGAATTCAAATTCCGATTTCGCCTCGAACTGTGAACACACCGACCCTACACATGAAGTTTACCAGCCGTTTGGGCTGCAATCGTTCATACATACATACAAACACAATTCAGAGACCCACTTTTTTGAGTTTCGCTATCATAATAACTTCAAGTTTGATCAAAATCTCGAACGAAAATTTTCAGGTAACCAATACTTGCCCTTAAAGGTGCACGTAAATATAGACAATAATAAATCAACACAAACGAACGGCGGAGAATGAAATTCTCTCTCTCCATAGAATCACACACAAGTGTGAGTACGTTGAGAGTATATGGTTTGGGCGAGAGTGAAAGAGACGATTGCATTGTAAAGAATGCGACCTATGAACAAGCAGCACATGTACTCGTATGTAGTATCTGTGTAGAATCGAAGCAGTAAAAGCATTGAGCAGCAGAGCGGTTACACTGCAGAGAATTCCCAACTGTTGAGGAGCAGTGAGCAAGTAGTGTGTGTGTTTAGTCTTGGCTGTGTAGGGTCGAATAATGTGGCTTTTCGATACCATCAAATATTATCCCTAAATAAAATGTTCTTGGGATTTTTTTATTTTCAATATATATTGTACAATTAATATCTGATAATTATTAAAATGAAAGTGACCAAGGAAGTGGCTTTGGGAATATTAAAAATTCTAATGCAGCGGTTAGACGTGAATCAGATGTCATAAATAAAAGCCAGGTACCGAAATGGTTTAAAAAATCCCAAAAAGGAAATGTTAAACTTAGAAATAATGACCTCACAGGAGAAAGGTCAACTGACTGGAAAGTGACGTACTTAATATCTATTCGCGTGGGGATCTAAAGCCGAGATGTTAAATTCTTCCAGTTCCACAGTGCATGCACACTTAAAAGTACTCTTCGTTGCTGTTGTTCCGTTCTAGACAGCGGCTGAGTGTTTCCGATAAACCGCAGTACGTGCCTAAGGCAGGTCCCCACCCAAAAAAGTTATTAATGGAATATAAGATGTATTGTCTATTTCGAACTGCTTCCTCTTTGCCAAACCATTATAAAGGAGAAAAATTCGTCAACAATTAGACCCATTGAAAGCAGCTTTTCAAGAGAGAAATGACCAGCATTGATTATTCGCCAATCAGGCAATGTAAGAGAGACAATCCACTCAATCTTTGACACTATGATTGCTCTAAAATCGGATCTACTTAATTCTGCCAAACTACTGAACAGCTCTCATTCAAATGACAATATCTTTGAAGGTATTACGAGTAGATCAATGATTGATACACCACGGACCGGGTAAAACATCCTTTGAAAATATCACAAAAAGTGAGCAATATTTATATATTTCAAACCATAGCCGAGAAATAAAAATTTTTTAAGAACCGGTTGATAAGTAATGTATCGTTATACGTATTTCTTGACGAAAACCTGGCATGTCCATCTGATAGCATACGTCCACAATAACTAAAATATCAAGTGTGATCCAAATCGTTAGAGCCGGTTTCGAGAAAATCGATTTCTTTTCAAAATTGGTCATTTGTAAAGCACCGTTAATTTTTGGGTTATAATTAAAACTACGATTTCGCCTCGAATTGTGATTCCACAGACCCCAGATGTGAAGCTTCAAGAAAATCGGTCCAACCTTTTAGACTGCAGTCGTGCGTACAAACTGACAGAATTGAGCGACCAACTTTGCTGTGTTTCTGATCAAAGTAAAAAGGGAGACTCTGTCTGAAAAGCATAAAATCATTGAAAACTCCGAAGAAAAAAAAAACAAACATAAATAAAATAAAATGCGAAGAATCTCACACCTTTTTCATACTCATTTAATTTCCGATCTTTTTATTACAATTGTTTTGTGCATTCTTTGGCATCTCTTTTCATCTACCTGTTCGAGGGAAGATGGATTAGTTTTGATTATTCCCACACATAGAGAAATACGAAATACTTGTTAAACGAACATGTATAATATAAAAGTAAAAGGGAAGGGGAGCGGGGGAGGAAAAAGTAGATTGCACCCAAAAATAAATTTACCGGAGAAAATAGATATAAAACGCGATTGAAATTTAAATTTGACGTTTGTCAAAAGAGGAGTGGAGAGACTAAATAAGACATGTATACATTTGATATCTTCAAGAGATGGCCTTTCTATCTCAGGAGAAATTTTAGAAAGTGTTTCTTCAAGGAAACAAATTGGTCAAACTAGAGGAATTCAATTTGGGTTCAATTTAAGGTTTACGATTTTTCTTGGAATCTGATATTTTTGTGTGGAGTCACATTCCCAAAAGAAATGATCCCGAGGCTGCCCAGAAGAAGTCGTATAATGTTGGACGCCTATCCACGACTTCAGTTGATAAGCAACAACAAAATAAAAACAGCGCCTAAGCAAAAACTATTTCTCCAAATCATTGTTAAAAGTATTTGCAATAAGAATCTGCGAAGCCTGTAAATAAAAGTAAAAGGCTTTTCTGCAGAAGGTTGTTTCTAATCTATGTTCTATTTAATTCTTGGAAAAAGTTAAAGCACAAAGTATTTTTTGTCCGCAAGAAGCCTTGAGCTGTTCGCCTGGTGTTGTCGTGTTCGAGAGCCCTCTTGACTTTTGATCGTAGCAGTACTCTTCGATGATATTAAACTAAAAAAGTTGTTTAATACTTAAGAGGTTGAGCTCTGAATGTATTATTTCCCTATTTCCCTATTTCTTCGATAATTTGAGCCGAATTTCGAATTTATTACAATTTTTATAATCTGGTTCCGTATTTTTTGAACAGCTGTGAGTTGTATTGCTCCAAGCAAGTATGGCATATCTTAAAATTAATTCTAGCAGTGAGAAGTACACTTATTTTAACACACTGTAGTTGGTTTGTTGCTTAGATGATGTAATGCATATACAGCTTTTCTTAGTCGTTTGCATACACTAATTGTGTTAATATGTAAATCCCACTTGAAGAAACAGATTAGTTGTATTTCAAGGTATTTATAGCTTGTTACGTTTTCTATGACGTCTGCGCAACTATCGTTCGGGTCGAGACTTTCTTGCAGAGCGTTGTGGTCTAAGCATTGTGCTTGATGAAACTTGACTTGTATTTTTGTTTTCAATAAATAGGAAGGATTGATGTGCATTAGTTTCATCTTCTTCGAATTGATGGCAAAACCAAAGTCGTGACACCAGCGGACTAATGAATCGAAATCTGATTGCATAGTGTCTACTGTTGTTGTCAAATCTTTGTGGCTGACGACAATTGCGGTGTCATTCGCATAAGCAAATCCCACGCTGTTTCGCAAAACTGTCAATAGTTTGTTTACGTACAAATTGAACAATAACGGTCCTAAAATAGAGCCTTGTGGAACTCCATACGCTACTGCTTCTTGCTGGCTGTAATTACTTGAGATTTTTACTTCAATCTTTTGTTCTTTGCAAATCTCCTCAAATCCCAATTTTTTTAACTTCTGTATTATTTTTTTCATTAGATAGAGTATCAAACGCTTTTTCTAAATTAAATGAAAATTACTAAAACGTGGTAGTTTTTGTTAAGGTTGGCATTAATTAAGTTTGCGAATTCCGTTTGTGTTTTTATTTTTTTGTGAATTCGAATTGGTTCTGATGTATAATTTTGTGGCGTTCAATATAATTTTGCAGCTTTCCCGCCATAATTCCCTCTACTACTTTGTCACTTACTGGGATGATGGAAATTGATCTGTAATTAAGAGCATCCGTCTTTAATCCTGCTTTATATATAGGTCGCACTATTGGCACTTTCAGTTCTTCGTATACACACGATTGGTCCAGGCTTAACTTAATGAAGTGCGATATTACTGGTGCTAGTATTTCTGCGTTATCTTTTATGTCTTTAGCTCGTATGTTATTCCTGCTGTTTTAATTTTAACCAATAATTGAAGGATTTCCTCTATCGTTACATGCCCGAAACAAACATGGATTGAAGATATTGCGTAGTACTTTTTGGATTTTTTCGAAACTCATGAAACTTACTTCGATAAAACTAGGATTTTGACTTTTGAATCTGTTTGTTAACAAAGTTCCAATAAGTTCTATATTCAGTTTCATATCGAACATGTTCTATTATTTTCCCATGGTTTGTATAATGCGTCCCTTTCTGTTTTTTTTAATGTCGTTTGCGGTCATAATCGGGTTAATACATTGACGTCATTTTTACTTCCCTGATCTTCGTAATTCCTTTTAATATTCTTATATCCTTCTGACCAATCATTTTCTTAACTATAGGCCCCATGTTTGTATTGGCAGTTTATTTTGTTACCCTGACATCACTTCTCAGAAGCAGGTACAAACCTGTTATGGAATATCCTTTTTGCAGATGCTGTTTAAAAAAGAAATACCATCTGCCTATAATTCATGTGGGACCCTCACGCAAGTGTAAAAAGGAAGAAAAAAAGAGAAAAGTGGAAAAACATCAAAAATTGCCTAAAACCAAACTCAGTCAATGTTGGTGTTCATTACGAATATGTTGAGTTTCTACTTTTTATTGTTTATAATGAAAATCTGATACGTAATTAAATTAATAGAGTGCGAAAAATATACAACATTTTATAGTGCAAAATCAAATTAAACAAAAGGTGTTTGCCAATGAAACTTCAACTAATTGTGTTTATTGGATGCAAACTGTGGCGCCAACAACTCCTTCCACACACAGTCGTTGGGGGGTGTATAATACAACAGTCATGTACACGGAATGGTTATTATGTCCAGACTACGAGGAGTATGTCTGCCAAGATTACTATCGTCAGAGGGCACAAAGTTTCGGAGTAAGGGGTACGTGTGTGCAAGTGGAATACGAAAAATTAAATTTTAATTATTGTTGTTTAAGTATTTATTTGAAACAAACAAAATTTGTTGGATTTGTACTTTATTCAAATATTTGGAATTGAAAGTTTGATTTTTATTTGCACCTACAAAGGCTGGTTTTCTAAAAATGTTCGATTTCGAGATTTTAATCAAACTTGACATTACTCTAATAGAGAAACTCAAAAATGTGGGTCTCTCAATTTTATCTGCACGGCCGCAGGCTAAACGGCTGGATAGATTTTCTTCAAACTTTATATCTGGGCACACTGAAGTGCGATATAATAATACGAGGAGAAATAGGAATTTTCATTCTAACCAGAAAAGTAATGGCACTTTACTTACATCCGATTTAAAAAAAAAATCTATTTGCTCGAAAACGGCTTTAACGATATGGGTCAAGTTTGGGGTGGATACATGTTATCTGTTTGCGTACCACGTTTTTGGCAGAAAATACGTATAACGGTATTTTACTTCTTAATTGATTTTTAAAAATTGTCTATTTCTCTAATATGAACCAATCGATTTTGTTAAAAATCAATATTTGACATATGTAATATAATGGAATATCAAGTTTATGAAAATTGTCGATACATTTTTTTCGATTTTTAACGATTTAAAAAAAAAAAAAAACCTAACGATTTCGTTTGAATTTCAAACTGAGCCATCTTCAAATAAATACATGTACATATATAGATGGAAATACATGCAACACTGAGGTTTTTTTCTACATATGTACTTATACCTATATATATGGATTCGCAGAACAAGCGCAACTGCTACTCCTTTTACTTGTAACTTCAAATTATATTCTCTCTCTAGAGAGAACACAATAATTGTATAACCCCCCATATTTCGAGCTTTTCATCGCGAGGTCTGCTTACGGAAGTATTGACCAATTAACATAGTTTCATATAACCGGAATCCTACAAATCTGTGACCTTTGTGCACCCTTTCTTTCTTCAGCCTGGGAATTTCTTTTTCTATAATTTGTTACTTGGTAGGTACTTATTGAGGTAGTGTCCGCCGAATATTAGTTGAGTGCTCGATTATTTTTATGGAACGAGTCCTCTGGAATCGGATATTTGCTCTTTGTTTTTTGTGTCTGAATACTTTTTGAGTACATATACTCGAACTAGATCTGTATTTTCTTATTTTCTGCTTGCGATTACTTTATGGGTAACGATTACTATGAGTACAAGAGAATCATTTTTGGAAATAAAATCTGGAAAAACTAACACTGGATGGGATGCTGATATTTGGTCCATGAACATTGGTATTGGGGGATCGATAGAATGATAAATTGCGAGATCCATTTTTTTTTCGAGCAAAGCTGTTATTGATATTTGTGTATTTGACATATGCGAGGACTTGCTATACGAGGTTTTGGGGAAAATATAAAAATAAGGTTTTGCTTCAAGCAATTCTAATTATTTAAGCCCTCTATTTGGAACCCGTTCTCAAAATTATATTTTTTTTGTAATTAGTATTACTTTGAGTTAAATCACGTCAGACGCAATAACTTCTGAACGAAATTGTCTATTGCACTGCTCTTATGTGTATACTTACCTTTACCACGAATAATTTTGCTAAATGACGCATTTAGTGTTCCTGTTTTAGATATTTTTCGGAACTACAATATAAATTATTTTTGGGCATTCAAATTGTTTTCTTGTCTTACCTCAACCTACAAATTATGATCGAATAAATTTAGGACACCCTGAACATTTGTTTTATTTGGCTAACATATTGGAGATAACGAGAAATGTAGAAAGGTGGTCACAAAGGTTGTGCATTTTCCGTGACCGCAGACACTCATTATGTTTAAAGAGGATTAAGCTGTGTGCAAAATGAATGCCATTCACACCAACACGGGAGCGGCAGCATACATTTCGCTTTGAACTTCATTCGGAAAGAGTCGCTGTACTAGCAGCGTTTACCAAATTGATGACGACACTGATCGTGAACCCACGAGGATTATCAATGTCGGTGTACAACTCTCCATTTAATATAATGTCTCGCGGTATACTGCTACAGACCCGGTGTGCGCAAGACTTTACACGTCATATTAATACAACCAACCACCTGCTTATATCACAGCTGCTAAAAAAACCGTGCGACTTTCCTCTGGAAATCGAGGCAGGAGACCAACTGCCCGCACGTTCAAGAAAAACTAACAAAATGAAACTAACATTTATATCCAGGACAAACGGATTTATTCTACTAGTATGTGAATCCTCTTACTTCGCTTAATACTTTAACTATCCTAAGCATCAACTCATAGCACGAAATGATTTGTCAAGCACTACGCATTTGCTTCTGTAAATCGATAACGGTTTTTGTCACATGTTGTGTCGTGTCGTTTATGAAAGCCCATGAATATCACCATTTCTATATTCGTCTTGATATCACTAACCACCTAGGATCTGATAGAGTGTGCTGCGAAATTTGTAAGCAATTGCTATATTTTTTAAGTAAAAGGCCATTTTTCTTCACCTTGTTTTAGGCATTTGCTGCATATAATAACAAATGCTTGATACCGTACAGCATTTGCTAGTAGCAAAAGCAATTGCTGTAAACTTTATTCACCTAAAGCATTAAGCATTTGCCAAAAAAAGTCCCAGTAGAAGCATTTGCTTGTTTTTATCCACATCACCCTTTGTATAGGTAAAATTTGTATGTAAAATTTCGTTTGGAAATTAGGCGCCTGATATAATTCAACTCATAAAACACATTTTTGGCCATATCCGGTGCAATTTGTGTGCCTCAAGAAAAACTTAAAATTTACTAAGAAGGTCTTACAAAATGCTATAAAACAAACGTTTGGGTTTAATCCAATTGCAAAAAAAGGTTTATTTGAAGTGAAAATATTATATCGATAACGGTTTTTGTCACATGTTGTGTCGTGTCGTTTATGAAAGCCCATGAATATCACCATTTCTATATTCGTCTTGATATCACTAACCACCTAGGATCTGATAGAGTGTGCTGCGAAATTTGTAAGCAATTGCTATATTTTTTAAGTAAAAGGCCATTTTTCTTCACCTTGTTTTAGGCATTTGCTGCATATAATAACAAATGCTTGATACCGTACAGCATTTGCTAGTAGCAAAAGCAATTGCTGTAAACTTTATTCACCTAAAGCATTAAGCATTTGCCAAAAAAAGTCCCAGTAAAAGCATTTGCTTGTTTTTATCCACATCACCCTTTGTATAGGTAAAATTTGTATGTAAAATTTCGTTTGGAAATTAGGCGCCTGATATAATTCAACTCATAAAACACATTTTTGGCCATATCCGGTGCAATTTGTGTGCCTCAAGAAAAACTTAAAATTTACTAAGAAGGTCTTACAAAATGCTATAAAACAAACGTTTGGGTTTAATCCAATTGCAAAAAAAGGTTTATTTGAAGTGAAAATATTATATCCGAACATATTAATTAAAACTTTCATACCAAGTTTCATTAAAATTCATTTAGATGTTATTGAGTTAGGTGGCTGACAAGCGCGATTTAAAGATTTTCAAAAACCAACCCCATATCTTAGCCAAACACCACCGGATTGCAATAATTTTCCGACAGACCAGGCCAAGAATGTTTGAAACACCTCTGTGTATTCTACCCCCATTGCATCCGATTTTGGTGATTTTAAGAAAAAACTTACAATTACATATACCTATATAATAAAGTAACCCAAAACCAATCATCTTTCTACTGATGACCGTATAGGGTGGACGCTCTTACATATCTAAATACAATACGCTACTAGGGGCGATATTCTTGTACGTTACGATCGCCAATCACTTTAAATGTTAAATGTCATTTATGAATTTTGGTAATGCTTTTTTGTGAAAATCGAAATTTAAATTGAAATACGTAAAAAGCATTGCAAAATAAATACTCGTAAAGTGCACAACTAGGTCGCACGTAGGTGTTCATCTGTAAAAACTACATATATGTACATATGTATGTTGTTCCTCTGTAGAAACTCAGATTATTATTTTTTTTTTTTAATCCGTTGGAATTAAACAAAAAAGTTATTTGACAATCTGTTAAAATTAAACAACATTTTTTAACAGTTTTCTAAAACTTGGTATGCTTTACTATTTATTATTATTTTGGGAAAATCGATTTTATCGAAAACGGCTCAAACAATTTTGTTTGCATTTAATATTTTTTTAAAAAAAAAAACTGTGTGTGCGGTACTTTACTTTTGAAAATGGGTTGTTTCTCACCTTTGATTCAAAAGATTGCCCACCCCAACTCAAATATGAAACTTGATCGAAATTGTTTGAGCCGTTTTTGAGAAAATCGATTTTTTTCAAAACCGGTACTAGAAAAGTACTTCAATTTCGCTTCGAATTGTTACCCTACAGATCCCAGATATAAATTTTGCAGAAAATCCGTCCAGCCATTGAGGCTGCAGTCGGCCGTACACTGTCTATGTGTATGACAGAATTAAGGGACCTACTTTTTTGAGTTACTCTATTAGAGTAATACAAAGTTCGATCAAAATATCAAGATCAAATTGTCAAGAAACCAGTTCTTGCCCTTATACATAGGTGCGAGATGACACTGCTGTCGACAAATTATCTTCATTCCCATTCCAGTCTCACAAAAGTTACAAAATGATTTTTTATTTAACGAATAATTAATTGCCTACAATATGAACAACAAATTATTATTGTTCACTAACGCAACCAACAACATCTAAGTCACATTCAACTTTACAATGCGCAATTCAACTGCATAACGCATGACATGTACCTATGTAGGTGCAATGGTTTACCTACAATCTTAGCCGGGAGTTTAAACAACAGCAAAGGGTTCTGGTGGTACACAGTAATCGTGAAAATATTTATCAACTGGCAAAAGTGTGCATATACACAGTGGCGGCGCATTAAGTCGTCAAGTATGTAAGCTTAAACTTACAATTGTCTATTGAAATGTAACTTATGCGCATGGCGGTACTCGTTGAAGTAATAGGTCAAATGTAGTATTTCGTGACTGTATGCATTTTAAGAGTTTTATTGTTTGTTTCATTCTCATATTTTATAAATTGAAGCAATTCACCGTTAAATGGTAATTGACAGCGAGGCACTAAGTGGGGAATTTAGTTATTTTAATAATAGGTTTGTTGGTGTTTCTAAGATATCAGACACATGGATGTTTTATGGCATAGAGTTTCAAATGCTATAGGAATGGTTTGTGAACCCATAGCACGGTTCACAATTCCAACATTTTGGAGATAATTCTACAATTGGTAACATAGATGGAAATTATAAAGAAACCATGTTGTACTCCAATGAACACTCATGCAATGGTGAATGACTCAAATTATATCAAACCATATTTATTTACATAATGGTTTACCGGCTAATTTAATACGTCCATCAAAACAGCGTCTGACTAAGCTCAAGGTTAATATTTGCTTTGCCCAATACCACTTCCACATTCTACTTGTAGAGGCTTTTTTTGTACCTATAATTCTATCGCGAGATTTTAATCAAGCTCTTGGTATTACTTAAATAGAGAATCACAAAAGAGTGAGTTTGTCAATTCTGCCTGTCTATAAGTATACAGACTTCTGTCTGTATGTATAGCCTACTATAGTCTAAACGGCTGGTTGGATTTTCTTCAAACTTCATATCTGGGATCTGTAGGGTCTCAATTCGAGGCGAAATCGGAATTTGCATGTTAACCCCAAAATTAATGGTACTTTACGGTATTCGTAAAGTACCCTTAAAGTCGGCCATTAGGCCGATTTTGAAAAAAATAATTTTCTCGAAAACGGCTCTAACGATTATGTTCAAATTTCATAATTGTGTTATGGTGGTCATGTTTTTGTCAAAAACTCATTGACCAGTTTCAGAAAATTGCCTCATTCTCGGATATAGCAATCGGGCGAACAAAATCGCTCGATTTTGTTCAAATTAAAATTTTTGACGGATTAAACAAACAAATTATTTTTTAACCATTTTACTTAAATTTCTAACTGATTGGTTTGAAAATAAACATAAACAACATAGGTGCAAGTATGTATGCGCGAGCCAGTCATGCACCTATTAGGGCAAGTATTGGTATCGCGCTTCTGTCTGCCTGTATGTATGCCAGACTGCAGCCTAAAGAGCGGCCGAAGAACAAGGACGTGAGTTAGGGAACGAATATGAAAATCTGAGGGTACTGTCATAAGCGAAGGAATGGATGGGATTAGAAGTTGCAGACAAGAGATCATTTATAAAAATAAGAAAGAGAGTCGGAGACAAAACAGAGCCTTGGGGAACACCAGCATTTATTTGGTGAATTGCAGACTTGAACCCGTCTAAGACAAGCTCCGGAAGGTAATTTCTAATCCATTGAAGAAGAGACTCATCGACGCCATATGCACGCATTTTTCACAAAAGAGCCTGATGCCAAACTCTGTCAAATGCCTTTGAAATATCAAGCGCAACTATCTTAGTTTTGCCGAAGTGATGGAGAGATTGGTTCCACTTCTCGGTGATATATGCTATCAGATCACCAATGGACCTGTTGCTATGAAAACCATACTGCCAGTCATTAAGGAGTTTTCATGAATCCAGATATTTCATAAGCTAACGATTAATCAGCGTTTCGATGACTGGAAATAAGGGACATAAGTGCAATGGGTCGGTAATTGGACAAGGAGGAAGATTCGCCTTTTTTAGGGACGGGCTGGACAAATGCTGTTTTCCATCTGCTCGAAAAGAGCCCTGAAAAGTAGGATAGACAGAAAACCTTACACAGAGGTTTTGCCAGCGTAGAAGAACACCTCTTCAAAACTAAGGTGGGGATACCATCTGGACCAGCGGATTTGTATGTTAAGACCTTTGAGTACTCCTGCAACTGTACGAGTGCGAAAGTGGACTTGTCCCATGGAAAATTTGATGCTCTCAAATACAGGTGGCCACAAAGCATTATCTAGCAGCGTAGAGTTGGCTGGAAAGTGAGCAGCAAGCAGATTGGCTTTGTCTAAGGAACTGACAGCTGGAATGTCATTGTAAATGAGCGAAGGGATGGCAGACGAGGCAGATTTTTTAATATTTTTGACGAATAACCAAAAATTTGTACTACCTTTGGGATATTGTAGGATTTTTTGCCTCAATTTTTGGTCACGTAAGAATTTTACACGTCGAATATGGGCGTTGCAGCTTAAACTTCTTTCGGTTTTCCTCAGACTTGTTGGCTTTATAAGACCGAAAACTTATTTCTTTCAACCTGATAGCCTCTTTACAACTCTGGTCAAACCACGAGTTTGCCTTAAGTTTAATGCTCTTTATTCTGTTCCTAGCTAATCGGCCCTATATTTTTCTTTATGTTTTTCTGTAATTATTTTTAAAGTCTCCGGCAATGACTTGTGTGATAGATTAGAATAGAAGATAAAATGCCGTTTTCACAGGGCGTAATTGAGAAGCTTTTCATGGCGTTTTACTCTCGATATTTATTTTTGTTTTATATGGGATTCGATCCTTGAAGTTCAGTTGACTTCTAAGATTCAATTCAAACTTTCGTTGAAGAAAATATTCATCTGTGTATTGTGTAGAACATTTCATATCACCGATTTAGTATCGTATTTCGCCAAGCATTTTGTAGTTTCTGCAATTATTCAGTTTGGCAAAGTGTAAGTGACTTGTACCATTGTATATCAAACTGTGGTACTCAGCGACGGGTGTTTACTTTGGCCGCTAGAGGCACCACCATCGATTTCCTCAAGTGATAGTACTATTAGTTTCATATACAATGCTTGTACTCTATTTGTCTTCATGGCTAATCCTATCTAAGTGCTGACATATAGCTCCATTAATTCCCCTTGAAACTTAGATATTTCCCTCTAGTGCAAGATATTTCTGATATTACCTCGCAAGGGGCATTATACTTTATTCAATGTGTAAAATATAAAATCGCTTCGATTTTGAACTATGATATATAAATCTGTTTACTTATCGTCAAACGAGTTTATATAATAAAATCCTTGAAATTGCATTCTAAATCTAGAACCCGGTCTTAGTTTTCATTTAATCGATGTCTTTGAAAAATATAAACTTTAAAGTCTGAATTTCTGGAAACTTTTTTTAATTTACATAACAAGAATTGACGTACAAACAAACCGACAAATTGACATATCGCGAATATGTCTATGTAGGTATGTTCCTCTCGTTACGCGCGCACAGAAACATATACGATTGCCATGTCGTGATAATGAAATATACTGCTTGATATTCTCGCCCAGTAAGCGGAGTAGACGTTGAATAACAATTGAATGTGCCAACAATGTATCTAATTTTCATATTCATTTACATCTTCTTATTTGGTTTTATTTATTAATTTTCAGACACATCATACGAAAAAGCATGTAGACGTGGCTCAGCACCAGCAACACCGATTCTGGGTCAGAAACAAAACCAACAGGAGCACAATACCACATCAAGGTTTACAAATTTCTTTTCTAAGAGGTTAGTGCACGAAATAGGGCCTTAGTTATCTAGTGCTAAAAACATGCTTCTTTCACAGATCCAATCCTTTGAAACGTACAAAATCTGTTACCAAATTAGAACGAACCAAACGAGGCTCGGGTGGTCTACGAGGATCCCGATCCCATGAGAGTTTACTGTCAAGTCATGCGGTGATGTCGACAATAGGTAAGTGTTTATTCAAGTGCCTACAGAGGTCTTGTTTTCATAAGTCGAAATATGAAAATATTCATATGCTTAAAAAAGTGGCTTAATGTTCTTAATCTTATTTTTACACAATACGCCAAAGGATTGTTAGAGAACATTCCTTAAATACATGTACAATAGAACCACTGCTTAATTCAAAATGAACTTTTTCACAAAATTTGCTTTTTCTACTGTTGTTTTCAAATGAAGTAGATACATTACATTGACGTCCTTAAAAGAGAGAGACTCAAGGTTGGAGTCCTAGAAAACACCAAAAAGTAATCCCGGAATTGCAGTCCCCAATATAAACCGATTCCGAAAAAGGGCGAGAAAACGTCTCCTTCTAACTACCGACCAATATCTTTGCCGTCAGTGTTGTCCAAGGTCATTGTTAACTCATAATGCGTTTCTTTCCTTTGCGGATGACAGCACTCTTGACTTCTTCTCTTAGCTAAAGACTACGGCAAGGGGTGCACTATTGGGGTGCAAAAAACCGAGTTGTTTTCAACGCGTCTGTTGTCTTTGAAGCGGAATACTAACATCATCAAACTGAGAATCCAAAAGATGCATAGAATTTCCCAAAAAAGTGTAAACGTTTTTTTTTTAGCCACGATCTATAAAGCTTGTGTCCCGCCAGTCCGTTTGCTTAATCGTAATACATATGTTAGCCATTCTGCACGTGTTTATCATTTATACTTTAGAGACTGTCTTTGCGCACACTGATCACCGTAGGAGATCGTTTTTCAGCCTTTTAACACGAATGTGGAGTGGAGGACTTGCCTTCCTTAGTATTTCCATAAACCATAAATATGCAAAAGTTTGATTATTATATTTATTATTTGTATGTTTTTTTTTTTTTTTTTGCTAGCATCTTGTTTATAACAACTTTTTTTTGTTTAAAATTCATGGCTGATCTCGTAGCGCATACCGACGTTACACCTGTATAGTTATGGCCCATAAAGATTAACCAAAAACTCGAGATCGAACTCGATTTTTACGAAACTAATACTTGCTCTTTAAAGGGGCAACTGCTGCGGATTTGTTTTTTTTTTTTTTTTACCTAGTAGGGTAAAAGTTAGTACATATGTTGCACACAATGCGGGTTTAATAGTTAGTCGTATCCAAAGATTGACATACAATTTTTGGCAGTTTACCTCACAGTTGATTGTTTATAACAATATTTCAAATTTGTTTACACTTTCTCCATGGAAGGATCTGATAAAGAGAATCGCATCACTATCGTGGCGCTTCATAAGTACGGTGTGAACAAAGTTCATATTTTGCAGACATTGCAGCCGGTAGGAATTAGCGAATGTTTGTTGTACATAAGATTATTCGAGAATACTAACTACTTTACCAGTCATCAAAGCCTTCAAAGCACGAATTTAAAGAATATCGTGCTTGTGGATATTTTTCAATAGAGCTGGGCAGGTAACGATAACAGTGTTTTCACATTATACATATATTTATATGTAGGTACTTGGAATGTATCTCATCCAAAATTAATTTATTATGAGTCCTAATTTGAATAAAGCTAATTTCATTATATGTATGTTCATATATACATACATATGTATGTATTCGACTTACGAGTAGATAGAGCACCGGCATAGGGCCAGTAAGAAATAAGATAGTTAAGTTCGTTAAGCTAGTTTTAAGCGTTTTTTGTCTAGTATATAAGTTTAATGAATTAATAATAACAAAAATGCATTAAAAATGAAAAAAACAAAAAATATACGTATTCGAAATATTTCATTATCTTTAACCCTCACGCAGAATATCCAAGCTAAAGTATTAGCTTATTTGTTGTTGGAAACACTAGGAAGCACTTGCAGTCAATTTTAAATTGACTTTTTATACTTTTCTCAGCCCTGATTTTCGGAAATCGCTATGATTCATTAAACCCACATCGATCAGTATTTGCAAAAACGTACACATTTAATAGACAGAAGAAAAGCGAAATGACTTTTTTTTCTCTGCGCGACGTCTCGGCTGTAGTTGAGCCGCCTGTCCACAGTTGTCCGGGCAACGTGGAAGATTAGCAGCACCGCTGATCTATCCTGGATCAGACCTGCCTGATCGAAATAGAGGAATGCTTCTGAGGGGACAAAGCCGTTTAGGTGCACCCTCTCACGGTACCTATGGTTGGGGTAATAAGCCCAGGTTATTCATCGTGGTTATTGCTCTTGGAATGTGCCTTCGAGTCATCTTGACCAGGAAATTGTCCACTCTTATCAGATTCACCCTGTTGTATAGGACTTCATTAGTATAGAATTTTATGTACTGAGACTCTGGTGTTCTGTACAAGTGAAGGCAGACTCTCTCAAACACCCGAATCCTTTCCATCCTAAAGCGAAATGACTCTTGCCTGACTGGTGTACATTCAGAATATAAATGTTTTTGAGATCCACTTTTCTTTGCTTGTAAATTTTTTTCATATACTTGTTCAACTATTTATATTTTTTGACAGATCTCTCTTGCACCGGAGCTGTTGGAGTAGCACCCGTTCACCAATCGGTTCTTGGCCGTCGCCATTGTTTCCAAGTTCGTGGTGGGCCCCGCGGTGAACGCTACTATAGCTGTGGATCCCGTCAAGAACGTGATCTATGGATCTACAGTCTGCGTAAATCCATCGCTCCAAACTCTGAACATACCCGCCACATAGATAACTCTTTAAAAATGTGGATCTACGAAGCCAAGAACCTTCCACCGAAAAAGAAATACTTCTGTGAGTTGCATTTGGATAAAACCCTTTACGGACGCACCAGCGTCAAATTACAGACAGATCTACTGTTCTGGGGCGAATACTTTGATTTTCCTGACATACCGGATATAAATGTGATCACGGTGAATGTGTTTCGTGAGGTGGAAAAGAAGAAGAAACGTGACAAACATCAATTTGTCGGTTCAGTGAAGATTCCCATTCATGAAGTTACTTCCCGGCTATTCTCTGAGGATTGGTATCAGATTTTGAGCGAGAAGAACGATAACAGCATCAACCGAGCATCCTCGAAGGAAGTAACGCCAACTTTGCGTATAAAATGTCGGTTCCAGAGCACAGATATACTCCCCATCAATGTGTATGCAGATTTTCTGGCCTACTTGAAGGACAACTACAAGCGTGTTTGTGAATCTCTCGAGCCGGTGATTGGAGTTAAGGCCAAAGAAGATATTGGGCAAGCATTGGTTCTTTTGATGCATGCTCAGGGACTTGCCGGAGCTTTTCTCACCGATGTGGTGGCATTGGATCTCCTCAGAGTGGGAGATCAGCGGTTGACATTCCGCGGCAATTCATTGGCTACCAAGAGTATGGAGGCGTTTTTGAAATTAACAGGCGAACAGTATCTTCAAGACACTCTATCGGCACCGATCAATGAGATTATTCAGTCAGATCGTGATTGTGAGGTGGATCCCCTTAAAGCAACTGGATCACTCGTCAGACAACAGCAATCTCTTCGAAATGCGGTCCGCAGCGCTTGGTCCAGCATTTATGAGTCACATAAACATTTTCCACCACAATTGCGGGAATGTTTTGCTACATTCAGAGAACGTTTACAAACCCTTGGCCGGGAGGATATGGCTGACAATTTGATTTCAGCGTCAATATTCTTGCGATTCCTTTGCCCAGCGATTTTGTCTCCGAGTCTTTTTAACATCACCAATGGTAAGTTTTGAGTATTTATGTGTTTCAGATGTTTATTAAGACTTTGACTTTTTTTTCAGAACTCCCTTCCATCCGGGCCACTCGCAACCTCACCTTAGTTGCAAAGACTCTTCAAACTCTGGCTAACTTTACACGTTTCCAAGGCAAGGAAAATTTCATGGAATTCCTTAATGATTTTCTCGAACAGGAGGCTCCGCGAATGAAGGAATTCCTTCATAATATTTCAACTCGTCCGGAACATACAGCACCGGAATCTATTCTCGACTGGTCCGGATACATAGACCAAGGCAAACAGCTCTCCATTCTGTATAGCCTCCTCTCGGAAAGCATGCAAAAATTGAGTGAAAATCGTCAACGTGAATTGGATCCCATGCAACATATTCTTGATGAAATTACTAAGGCTATAGAATCGAATCATTTCTCTCACGATAACCAAGAGAATCGTAATCCCGATGAGCATCAGTACTCTGGAGGTGCCCAACCACAGACACAGAAATGTGTTCCACCCGAACGTGGTATCATTCGAGGAGTTCTTACGCCAAGCTCTCTGGAGAAGAACATCTTCCGATACAATGACCCAACAGTCACACCCCTACTTCAGGAGCACAAACGGAACTCGAACAGCCAAACGAGCATAAATGGCATACATAACAACAATAATGGTCAGTTACATCACTCACAGTCGCAATCATCAATCGCTTCATCACAGAATGGTGGAGGTATACTCATTCCAACCACAATTCAGCATCACTGCCCACCGCCCCCATCATCGACCACAAGCACTGCAGATAGAAATTCGGCGGGAGGGGGTATTAACCTCTCTGGTGGCAATGCATTTAGCGCCATTAACGCACAATACTTCCCCAGCAATGGAAATCTTTCCACTATAAGCACAAATGGGAATGCTACATCAAGTCCGAATTCATTGAGGGCCACTACTTTACCAAGGAATAACAATAATAACTACGATGATCCCAATTCCATTAGTGGAGGAGGCAATCTAATTCAAATCGGTCTGTTAGACCCCTCAAGTGCATTTGTCCGAAAGAGCCCAACACCACACCTGAAGTTGGCTTCATCTCGAGGTAAAAATGGAATTAATGGCTCCCAATTAAGTCTATTGGGTGAGAGGACACCAAACAAACTTAATTTGGGTATTCCAGATCCAGCTCATCATCATTTAGCGAATAGCTCCCCAATACAAATCGGTTTGTCTACTGACAACAATCCTAATAGCAATATGCCAATGAACCTGGAGGATCTTGATGACCTCTTCAAGTATGCCGAGGAGCAAGCTGCTGCTGCTGCTGCAGCTGCAGCGGATACAAACAAACCCAAAGAACCACTCACTTCGAAAGGCAGCCACTGCAGTTCGGGATACCAAAGTATAAACACTCCATCGTCTAGTCCGGTGGATCAACAACATGCTCAACAACAACAGCTGAGCAGCAACCCTCTGCACAGACAACAGCCTCATCTAGGTGGTGGCGGTAATGGTGGCCTTCAGCCACCATTAGCATTTAAGAACCCCATTTATCAGCTTCAGTCATCGGCTTCTTCGACAGCGTCATCAACAAATTCCAATGCTCACCACCATCATCATCATCATCACCATCATGTTCAACAGCCACAGCAACAGCAGTTGCAACAGGCACAACAAGCACAGATAATCCAGCAGCAGCAACAGCATCATCGCCCAAACAACTACTCCATTTCAAGTGTGTTCCCAAATAAAGCGGGTGGAATGATCACGGCTCGAGCAACTCACTTAGAGAGGACCGGAGGCGCATCATCATCTTTGACTCCGTCGAGCAGCGAGGAGCGTCTTAGCACGGATAATTACCATGTGATTTCGTTTAAGTCGATTGCTCCAGAGAATGGTCACGTTGAAACACACCGGTCCTTGAGTGGAACAAGTAGCAGCAGTGGTGGTGGTGGAGGACGTGTGCCACGCACGAATCCCCAGTACAAACGGGAGGAGTATGCCCCACACAATGACACGTACGCACCGATCACAAGCTATTTAAATCGGAGCATTCGTGACGCACATCCAACCGCAGGACCCGTGGCACTATACAATGGAGGTGGTGGGAGCCAGCATCATCATCATCATATAAACGGGAAACTAGTGGGAAATGGTCCAGTTGTAGGAGGCAACAATAACAGATACCAAAGACGATTGAGTTTGGATTCAGCGAGAACTTTGTCGGATAGCTCAACAGACACCGAAGGTGAGTAGAAACATCCTTTAGTCCAAATCCAAATTTTGGTTACGAGGTAGTATTAATTGGGCCATTGAATAGTTCGTTCATATTTAAAGATTAATACTTCAGCTTTCGAAATACAATCAATTCTTTGATTGGAGAAGTATCGCCAATGAATAGGTTTCAAATTCAAATCTTTGCATTAATACCCAACGAATAACTTCGTGTATTTAGATATACGAGTATATCGCACAGATGAAACGGCGGTGTTTCATTACCTTCGCTTTGTTTAGCTCATATAGACGGTACAAAGAAGATTTTCTGCAATATTTGCATCAAATTCACTGTCTGGCAAACCTAGAAAAATAAAAAAAAGTCATGAGAAGCTTCTGACATTCGAAAACTGTAAGTCCCTTCCACTCGTCCGAAGAAATGTATCTGAAAAGCTTTCCCCTGGCACCTTTTTACGCTAAATAATTATTTTTAGACTTTCAGGATGTGCGAACCTATAACGCTGGGCCAGTGCCCTGAAATGCTTGTAGATGCCAGTTGATTCTCCTCTTGAATTGTTTAGGCATTAAAGGCTGCTGGAAATATGTATTCTGGGATTGAAAGAACCCTCTGCGCCACATTCAGGTCAATATAGACTGATTGTGATACCCATGGGGGAGATTGTGATACCTAAAGCACTCTGCTATTGCCTTTGGGTTTCGAACCACCTTGAAGCTTTGATGAATCAGCAGATGTTCTTGATAGGTATGACGCATAGTTCTTCGACATCCTGGAAGAAGTGTCTCCAAGGAATTTATGTCTGAGATGGCAGAGGCCTGGACTGTGGCAAAGAAAGTAGGTTGTGTCCTCATTAACTTCGTCTCCGCAGCCCCTACACAGATCAATCTCATATAATATTGCGGATTATTTTGCCATGTAATCTCTCCTACAAAGGTGGAAAGGATTTTCATATGCTATTCGCTTCCGAAAGAAACCTGTCTCTGCTTCACGTTTAAGCTTACACGGTGGGACTTTCACTGAATGATCAGCTTGTTCTAGGTCTAGCGCATATCCTTTCCTTGCCAGTTCATCAGCTTTCTCCTTTCCCGGTATACCCTCATGTCAAGGGACCCAGCATAGTTGTACCTCATGCTGTGTGCGAAGAACTTTAAATTCTTCGCGACAACACTTCACAAACTTCGATTTCACCTCTATAGCAGAAATGTGATATCATAGCGTGGTATTGCCCTCGTCGTAGGCTAACGGGCGGCAATTGTGATTCCGCCTGAAAAACGCTGCTATGGTCCTCGAGTTTAACTGATATAAATACTCGTAGGCTCAGTTTGTCAGAAAAGACAATGTCCATCTCAGACCCATCAGTATAGATGGCGTTGGTTTGCGTACTTGATATTGTACCATTTACCCATTTGTCTCTGCTTGAAAATGAACAGGAGAATGGTCTTTTAATGTCTAGGTATATCACTGTGAAGTCAGTAATTGCTACATTGCCTAAGTATTTATTTAGATCACCAACAGCATGGTGTGGTTCTTATATCACTGGTAGCCGCAATGCATGCCAGTCTTTTTGTAATCACGTAACTATCACAGGTAAGTGTAGGCCTCGCCCCACTATAGTCGTGTACATCCAAAGGATGTTTTTGAGACTTGGTATTCTCGTAACTATCACAGGTAAGTGTAGGCTTCGCTTCACTATAGTCGTGTACATCCAAAAGATGTTTTTGAGACTTGGTCCCCAGGTTTATCTGAATATTCTACTGCACGAGTAGAAAACTATCGGGGTCTTCTTAATTCTGTTTCCAGTTCAATTTTTTGTCAAACACACGTCACAGGTATCTTACACTGTCAGATATTCTGAGGGGAGGTGTTTTGGTTTTTGGCGGTATCTTTCTCTTTTTTGTGAACAGTAGCAACTCAGTTTTCTGGGGATTTGCCACCAATTCACATTTCTTGTTCCATGTGTCTAACATCTTGAGGGCTCCTTCTATTTGCTTTTTAGGACGAAGGAGGTAAGACTTTTGCATTGGTATGGCTGGCCTTGCCTACTTTGGGAATAAAGAAAACGTTTACATCGTGCAAAGATTTTGATATGTGTCCCCATAAGGCTGCCAAAGAAATTATTTTTCAGGATAGAAGTAACTGTGGACGGGGTTTTTTGTAGCATGATCAGGAAAATCCCATCTGTCCCAAGCGACTTGTAAAGGGCGAATGAGCTGATAGCCCATTAAAATTTCTCCTCTGCATCCATTTCCATCGATCCCTAGTCTCTGTTCTACTGATAAATTCTATTTCATTAGTTTCTTTTGCTGTACATCCTGAAAAGTGGGTAATGCAGTAATTTCAATGTCTCTGAGTAGGACTCAGTCCAATCGCCATCAGAATCCTTGAGAGATTTTGGAGCTACAGGTTCTCTAGGGTAGATCTTCTCAGTCTCGCAGATTCTGTGGACTCCATAAAGTTATTAAAGAAATATTGTCATGAACGACGTTTGGCTCTCTGTGTCTCATTTTTTCACTTTCTCTGACTGGCTTTGTAAAGCTTCCAGTCTACATCGGAATTCGTTCTTCTGGCTGCATTTAAAAGTCTCCTAGTTTCTTTTCTAATGCTGTCGAGTTCTTTATTCCACTACGGAGGTGCTTTTTGGCCCTATTTATTCTTTACTTATTCTTGCGGAACATCCCTTACAGTAGGCATTACTAAAAACTTGTAATGCCTTGGCCTTGGCCATGCTACCAATACCGTTTGGTCCTTGCAAAGTACATTCATGTAGAGATTTGCACCATTCTCCCACCTCTCTACTAAAAAGATCCCAATTGGCTACCCTACGATTTATATATGGTGTAGGTGGGTCTCTCGTACTTTGTACAAGGAATTTTTTATTTTGTGGTCAGAATAGGATTCTTCCCTAAAAACCTTCCACTAGTCTATGATAAGAGTTCTTGAGTTCCCTTCTTATTGTTATGTCTAATACTTCATGCCTAATCCTCACTGAAAAGGTTAGCTCGTTACCTCTATTAGCTACAATCAAATTATTTTCTGTTAAAAATTAAAAAAAAAACACTCAGCTCGTGAATTCGTGTCCCCGCTACCCCCATAAGTAGATTCCATTTTTCTTAATTCGCTTTTTCAAATAACCTGTTTTCGTTTTCCATAGAAAAATTTTTCACTTTCAAAGAAAAAAGGATCAATCCGCAAGCTAAACACTTAACGAATGAAATATCCGAAATTCGAGTGACTTTGACAGTAATTTTCGAATTGCAAAGTGCTAATTTTCCGGAAGAAAATTGAATTGTTGCAATCCGATTTTCGGTTCCAGAAATACTAAAAAGTTTTTCACGGTCCCACCTCTTGCGGACCAACAAAAATATTGATGTGGAAATGCTAAATTTTCGTAGAATTAATTGGAAAATCGTTGCTTAGATTAGATGATACGGTTATAAATATGTGAACTTTTGAAGTAACATTGTTACAGATTACATTGTTGGCATTGCGTTGACTTTATTAGTGGGAGCTCTGCTTAGCCAGAAACTGTAAAGACGTGAAATTCAATTTCACTACCTCGTATCGGTATATTAAATTGATATTGTTTGCATTTAATGAATTTGATGAAATACCGTACAAAGCCTAGAGACTAAAGAAATTGATTTTCTTCAGATGACACAAATTAGCATTCACATCACCTAATTTTAGGATATACATGAGGTGTATTACATTGAACAATTTTAAATTAGAGGCGACCGATTTCAAAATTAACAGTTGATTCCAGACTTATACATTTCGAGTCAAAACCGTACGTAACGTTTCGGTGCAGTACATTCATTTTCTTTCAGTACTTCATTTATGTTATTGCTAATTATTCGGCCACTGTCTTCGTAGCTTAATGAAATTTTCGCTAAGCATCCATCAGATGAACGCCTCATTCGAATTATGAATTAATTTTTGAAATTCACTCACACATAGACACAGTTTTTATAAATTTGAAATTTTTCTGATAAGCCCATTTGGATATTGGGAAAAGTGTAAGATTTCGTATTTTCAGCTTTACATATTAATCTAATCTTTAATCTAATGGTTGCCTATTTCCCTACTAGGAGTATGCCAACCTATCGAAGGCAAACGACGTCGCCAGCCCCGCAACAACTACGATCAAAACGGTGAAATCCAACTGCTGCAGGAAACTCTGGATAGCCTCCGACACACTCTCGACCGGGATGAAGCTGAACTGAGGGACTCCAGTGATGAAATATTCGCCTTGAACCGGTACAACGGTGGCAATAGTGCCATGCAGCAATCAGACTCAACGATGAGAAGCATCATTGAGAGGTACGTTTCATTTTTTTTTTTTTTTTTCGTCACTAAGCCATCATTACCAAGCGCATAACGTTCTTTTTCAGACTGATTACGATGGAAGAAGAACTTCGTCGTGAGCAAATGAAAATGTCTCTCGCTCTCTCGCACAAGCAGCGCGTTATAGAAGCTCAGGGACAACAGATAGCCGCCTTAGATGCAGCAAATAATCGTCTACTCAGTGCATTGACGGCTCTGCGACAGCGTTATGAGACCCAACAGCAGCAGCATCATCATCAGAATGCATCCTCATCACAACAGTAGATAGCAGAATCTAGGAACTCTCCTGGAACAGACCAAAGTTGAATAATTAAGTGTATTCTAACACAAATCATTTACTCAAGTATACAATCTGAACTCACCACGCCGATGGCGTGATTTTTGTACCGAATAAGCTAACGCACGCACCTTCCCATACATAGCATATTCACAAGTAGTGTACACTTCTAACCAAAAATTTGATATTCAATCGAATGAAAGCATTCTCCAGCAGTAGGTGGCACCTCCATTTTAGCATTTCTATTTGCGCAACGATAAAAACCGACGTAGAGATGGCGCGCGAAGATGGTACGCGTTGTAGAAGGAAACCAAAAAAAAAAAAACCTAAAAGAGTGGCAGTTAAATATTTTGAATTTTCATCTTGTAGCATTTTTAACAAAAAAAAGAAAACAAATTGTAATATAGTTTAACGTTATTTTTACTTAGATGTTAAGTTCAGTTTACCCTTTAAATATGTGTATTTATTTTGTCACTATATTCGTTAATTTTAAAATAATTCTCTTTTCTTTTTGTATTTTTTCTCTAAGTTTAAGACTATTTTTTTTTTGCGTAGCGGATATTATTCGAAAGCGGAAAAATTTGGCAAAACAAATAAATTAATAAAAGATATTTAGTAGAACAAAAATGCTATGAAATATTTGTATATAGTTATATATGAATAACTGCGGTATATATTGTAGAGAACAGAGAAAGAAGAATAAAACAGAAATCATTTATTGAAACAATTAAAAAAAAAGTTTGTTATTAATTTTATGCAATATGATTGACAGACGTGATTCGGTGTTTCCTTTGGACTCAGACGTGCCCGATTTCCCGAGTTGATTTGGTCATTTGTTGTTGAATAAAGAATCAAACAAAACATTTTGAGAAAGATTCTGTGTTGTGATTCATTTGGGTCAATGATCGTCGCTAAACAAACGGATACATCACGACAACGAGGCGGCGCGATAGTGTGGTTGCTGGTGGCGATGATATTCCAATCGCTCAGAACACCACAATGTGTATTTTTAGTTGAATGCACGGTTTACTTATTGACTTAATCGCGCAAGCAAACAAAGAACGAAGGAGGAAAATCAAGTGACGATCTTATTTAATTAAACTGAATACGAGAGGGGACCTTCACGCATTCGGTTTCTGTTATACTTGGATGCACTTAACCCTGACCCTCGCAATTGCCAGAGTTTGAACTTGAGATAAGGTTCAATGGCTGATAGGATGCATAAGAGGGTGGTGTAGCTTGTAGTAATTGAAAAGAGAGAATTTTTTGTCGAACCGTCAATGACAGCCACTAGTTGAATCTTCCCAAACAGATTGGAGAAACAGTGTGGGCAATTTTTGTTTGCATTCTGGGAGGAAGAGCGACAGGTAGCTTAGGTTAGGTAGATGGGTGCCTTGTGACAAATAGAGTCACTGCTCACTTAGACCAACAAATTCGGGTCCATTGTGCCCCATCGTTTAATCCTGGAAACGTTAAAAGTCCGCTGTTAGAACCACCCAGATAATGATATAATCTCAGGAGGTCCGTAGGCTCTATATTACCTAAGTCCTCCAATTCCGAGAGGAAGTAACTTCCGAGAGTCCTCATTCTTGCAACAGATAGGGCAGGACAATCACACAGCAGGTGACGAACTAATTCAATTTCTTCTTCGTCCCTGTAGCTTCTACAGTAGTCGTTATGTAGCAAACCGAGTCGCTCCGCGTGAACTCCAATGGCACAATGACCAGTAATTATTCCAGAAACGACCCGTGTATTATAACGACTAAGTTTCACCAGAGAAGTTGATCTCTTCTTGCTAAAGGCCGGCCGTAGCGCCCTGGCCGTTCCGCATGTTTCCAGATGAATCCATCGTCTGTTTGCTCTATCGATGGTTTCATCTTCTATTTTCTTTCATAGGAAACTGATTCGGGTTACTACAAAAGGGAGGGCCCGCGATAAGTGCAGCGCCGATCCTTTCCTAGCAAGCTCGTCAGCCCTTTCATTTCTTTCGATATCCATATGCCCTGGAACCCAGCAGAGGATCACCGCATTGGCTCTGGATATTCCATTTAAGACCGATTTGCAGGTTCTCACCGATATAGACAGTTACCGTTTTACCAACGATATTACTCTCACGTATAATTTCCGCAGCCTGTATGATGGCTGTGATTTCGGCCTGAAAGACGCTGCAGTCGTCGCTTATTCTAAAGGAGTTGTTTATTCCTAGGGCCTTACAATAAACTTCGGCTCCCGTGCCGACGTCCATCTTAGAACCGTCGGTATAGAACGCCAGTTCCTTTTTCTTCATGGTTCTCAGGTTAATCCAGTGCGTTCTGTCAGGAATTCTTATGTTGAATCTCCTTTCAAATGCTAGCGTCGGGGTCACGAAATCAGTTTCCGCCGATCTGCTGGTAGTTCCCCATTGGGATAAAATGGAGGCATGGCCGTAAAGGCTCGATGACCACAATCGGCCTTCTCTCAGTCTTACAGCGGTTTTAGCCGCCAGACTATTACAGTATATATCAAGCGGAATGAAACTGAGCATGGTTTCCATTGCCGCTGTAGGTGTTGTTCTTATTGACCCCCATGACTCTGATACACGCTGCCCTCTGGATTTTGGTGAGGTTTGAAAGCTGATATTGCTTCTCAAGAGCCATCCACCAAACTAGTGAACCATATGTGAGAATGGGTCTTACGACCGCTGTGTATATCCAGTACACCACAGCTGGTTTGAAGCCCCACGTGTTGCTGAGTGCCTTTTTGCAAGAATAGAAAGCTACGTTAGTTTTTTTGATGCGTTCGGCAGTGTTATCCTTCCAGTACTGTTCGGAATCTAAAATTACGCCTAGGTATCGAGCTGAACTTGAGATACTTAGTTCAGTACCACCGATGTTTGGGGGTCTGAAGGTAGGAATTGATCTCTTCTTAGTGAAAAGAACTACCTCCGTCTTTAAGGGGTTCACTCCCAGCCCTTTGCTGCTGACCCAATCATTCACTAGTTGTAGTGCAAGATTTAGTCTTTCGCTTAGGACTGGAGGGAATTTTCCCGAAACCAGGATGACCACATCGTCGGCATAGGCCGTCGCGTTAAAGCCGTTTTCCTTCAGTATCACCAAGATCTCATCCACTACGAGGAGACATAATAAAGGAGATAGAACTCCCCCTTGGGGGGTTCCTCTGCAGACGCTTCTCCGGATGGTTACATCTCCTAGCATTGAAAATATAACCCTCGATTGAAGCATCTGTGCAATCCAATTGCAGAGACTCATGTTTAAATGAGCTCTGTGTAGGCTGTGCAGGTTCGCGTCAGTGTTTACGTTGTTAAAAGCCCCTTCAACGTCTAGGAACGCCCCGAGAGTGAACTCTTTAAAGTGGAGGGATCTTTCTATACTTGATACGACCCTGTGTAGCGCAGTATCTACCGATCTGCCGCAGATGTATGCATGTTGTGATTTAGATAGGTAATTATCGCCAATCACGTTTCGTATGTATACAGACTGATAGGTCTCAAGTCTTTTGCGTTTGTGTGAATCGCTTTCCCCGCTTTGGGAATAAATATGACGCCCACCTCCCGCCATGCTTTAGGAACATATCTTAAGGCATTCTGTGAAAATGCGCTTGAGCCATGGAATAGGAATATCCACTAACTCTTGCAGCATCACAGGTCGAATATTATCCATTCCTGGTGCCTTATATGGCGCAAATGATTTAATTGCCCAGGCTATCTTGTCATCATCTATTATATTCCTCACGTGGGTAGATCATTTTTGTCATTTCATTTTTAATGCATTTTTATTATTAAATTCATTATAACTTAATTGCTAGACAAAAACGCTTAAAACTAGCTTAACTAACTTAACTATTCTTATTCTAACTTACTGGCCCTATGCGGGCGCTCTAAAATACTTAAAACTATGTCTTTCGACGTAACGTACTTGAAAATAATTTATTTATTTCATTCTCTTAAATTTAAGTGTTACTAAGAAAATTAGACAAAAAAACTTAGCGAATGAACCTTCGGAGATCGATGTACATCCGGGAAAGTGAGTCCTCAATAGTATATCCAGCGTTTCCTCTTGTGACTCTGCCCAGGTACCATCACCTTTCCTATTATTGGATGCCGACGTTGGTGTCTTGGCCAGAATCTTCCGCAAGCAGGACGTTCGTTTGTTGATTCTATAGATGCGCAAAAGGACCTCCAGGAGTTCTTCTTTGCGAACCTAATCTCTTTCTTGAGCAACCTTACGCTTTCTTTCTAGGTGGACCACTCAACGACCCCCTCTTTTGCGAGGTTCCATCCTACTCTTGAAATGCGAATGAGTTCCGCTATTTTATAGCTCCACCATGGTGGACGCTTTTTACCGCTATGCCTACTAATCGGACAGGATTTCTCGAAAGATTGCGTCAGAGAGTCGGTCAGTGCATCGACTGCATTGTCAACTGCTTCCATAGAGTTGAGGTCTTCGGTGAAGTGATTCACCGATTTCCTCAGTTCTATCTTGAATTTTGACCAGTTAGCCCTACGCGGACTTCTAAAAGTCCCTTTCCCACAAGTAGATAGTTGTAGTTTGAAGAGTATCCAACAATGATCTGATAGTGACGCCTTGTCGGAGACTTTCCAGTTAACAACTTCAACAGAGCTCTGTTCTGAAACAAACGTAATATCCAAGACTTCCTTTCTAGTAGACGTTACAAAGGTGGGGTCATTGCCTCTATAACATATTGTAATATGCGAGCTACGGCTCGAGTAGATAAACCGATATTCTGTGAAATTTATTTCTTTATTTTCTAGTCTATAGAACAATTCAAGTTCACACTATACTATTCTTCGCAAATTTTTTTCTTACAAGGTCCCTTTCCTCTCAAATCACTTTATCTCCTTCCAATTACTTAATTCACAAATCCAAACTAATTACTTTTTCTTGTTCACTCTCAACTTTCAATTTATCACCAAATTACAACTTCGCCCATTATCACTTTTCCAATCTCTTCGCCACGGTTCTAAACCAACTGTGTCTTTTTTGATCGCCATCTGTCCTTATATAGCAGAAGTTTCTGATAGCCAGAAACTTCTAGCAAATTCTTCGACCACTGGAACAAGAGAAATAATTCTTGCAGTTATAATTCCCTTTTATCCCTGATATTATTCGTCTCTTTCGTTGACATGAGCTGTGGAGACTTCGTCCCAGACACGAACCTCGAATGAAAGGACAGTTCGAACCAAAATTCTGCCAGAATGGAAAGTCACTTCGGAATTTGCTGCATAGACATAGGAGCGTAGTTATTATTATGCTACACTGCCCCCCTCTTAGACGTGTTCGTCCCGAACAAGTGCATCCTCATTTCGGCCATTGTATCGACTCAGTCGGTCCACATGAACCACTTTCATTTTGGCCCTCGGTCCTCGCTGGATGCGGTAGACAACATCGTTGATGCGGGTTACTATTCTGTAGGGACCTTCCCAGTTCCGCTGTAATTTAGGTGATTTCCCCTTTTGGCGATGGGGATTATACAGCCACACCAGATCTCCTTCCTGGAATCCTGACGTTGTTGCCTTGGCATCATACCTGGTCTTCATGCGGTCGCTCGTCATCTTAATCTGGCTTCTGGTCCTTTGGTGTATGTCCCTAAGCCTTTCCCTAAGGTCCGCCACGTACTCTTCTTCATTTCTGGGCTCATTGGTAGGAGATCCAAATTTCACCTCACTGGGTAAACGAGCTATTCCACCAAATAAGATTTCGAACGGCGTATGTCGAGTAGTGCTATGCACGGCACTTCTATAGGCCATCAAAAACAAGGGAATCTGCCGGTCCCAATCCCGTTGGTAGTCACCTACGACCTTCGAGAGATGTTCGTCCGAAGTCCTATTGAAACGCTCCACCTTACCGTCCGACTGTGGATGAAGCGGGGTTGTCCTTGTCTTTTTGATTCCGAGTAGTTGACACATCTCTTGGAAGATTCTTGACTCGAAGTTCCGCCCTTGGTCAGAATGCAATTCCAAGGGCACACCGAATCTGCTAACCCAATTGTAGACGATCTGCTCCGCCACGGTTCTGGCTTCCTGGTTAGGGATCGGAAACGCTTCCGGCCACTTAATGAAGTAATCCATCACTACGAGTATGTACCGATTACCATTGTCGGTTTCCGGAAAGGGCCCTGCGATGTCAATGGCGATTCGTTCGAAAGGTGCTCCCACGTTGTATTGGTGCATCTTACCTCGAGTTTTGATTCTCGGACCCTTGCTAGCTGCACACACGTCGCATTTTCTGCACCAGTCTTCGATATCTTCCTTCGCTTTTAACCAATAAAAACGTTCTCGTACCTTTTCTAGCGTCTTATTCACTCCCAAGTGGCCTCCGGTCGCCCCGCCATGCATTTCCTGTAACACCTCCTTGACCCTCGTCCGCGGTACGACAAGCTGCATTACAAACGACTTTCCGTCGGAGGATTCCCATTTTCTTCTCAGAACACCTTCTTGGACATGGAGGGAGTCCCACTGCGCAAAATATGCCTTTAAGGCCGGGCTTCTGTGAGAGATGTCCTGATGATCCGGTTTCTCCATGTTCTCCTTCCAGGCCAGAATCGGCTCGATATCCGGGTCTTCCTTCTGAGCGTTCCGGATCTCATCTACGCTCCAGCCGGCGATAGGTTCGGCTCTCATTCTTTGGATGGAAACCAGCTCCCGTTCTTCCTGACGCGCACAATGTTTACAATCCGTTCTGCATGGTCTCCGGGACAGTGCATCCGCATTAGAGTGGAGTTTTCCTTTACGATGCTGTATTTCGTAGTCGTAGATTTGCAGCCTTTCGATCCATCTTGCGACCTGACCCTCAGGACTCTTGAACTGTAATAGCCATTTTAAGGCTGCATGGTCTGTGCGAAGAACGAACTTCCTCCCGTAGAGGTATTTGTGAAAATGCTTCGTAGCCAAGATCAAAGCTAGAAGTTCTCTCCTTGTCACGCAGTAGTTCCTTTCTGGCTTAGAGAGCACCTTGCTGAAGTACGCAACCACCTTCTCTTGGCCGTCATGCACCTGGGAGAGTACGGCTCCTACCCCGACATTACTAGCATCTGCATCCACAACGAACGTTTCCCCGGGAGTGGGGTAAGCCAGTATCGGGGCATCGCATAGCCGTTGTTTAAGTGCCTTGAAGATCTTCTCGCACTCAATTGACCATTCGAATTGCAGGTTCTTTGCGATCCCGGCAAAATCCTTCACGAACCGTCTGTAGTAGGTGGCTAGGCCCAGGAAGCTCTTTAGTTGGTGTTTGTCTTTGGGGACTGGCCAGTTTTTCACCGCTTCGACCTTCTCCGGATCGGTTCTCACTCCTTTCGCTGAAATTATGTGTCCCAGGTACTTGACTTCCGCTCTAAACAGGGCGCACTTCTTGGGGTTGAGCTTCAGGTGGGCACTTCGAAGCCTTTGAAACACATCCCTTAGATTGTCTCGGTGTTGCGCAAACGTTTTTCCTACGACGATGACATCATCCAAGTATACCAAACAGGTTTTCCATGTTAACCCTTGCAGGACACATTCCATCAATCGCTCGAAAGTCGCCGGAGCATTGCACAGCCCGAATGGCATTACCGTGAATTGCCATAGCCCATTTCCTGCGGTGAAGGCGGTTTTCTCCCGGTCTTCTGGATGGATCTGTACCTGCCAGTAGCCACTCTTCAAGTCGAGAGTGGAAAACCATCGGGCTCCTGATAGTGTGTCTAGCGTGTCGTCAATCTGTGGCAGAGGGTAGCTGTCTTTCTTGGTGACGTAATTGAGCTGCCGATAGTCCACGCAGAACCGCGTGCTGCCATCTTTCTTCTTAACCAGTACAACCGGTGATGCCCACGGACTTTTGGAACTTTCAATCAGACCTTCTTTCTCCATTGCCGACACCATCTCTGCAACTTCTGTCTGCTTTGCCAATGGAAGGCGCCTAACAGGCTGACGAATTGGTCTAGTATCACCAGTGTCTATTCGATGTTGTACCAGGAGTGTTCGGCCGTATTCTCCGTCCTGTGAAGCAAATACATCAGTGTACTCATTGATAAGATTCTCTGCCATAGTTCGCTGCTCCTGATTCAGCTCACTGGACTGGAGAATCATCTCTCTCGTTTCCGCTGTCCAAGGTGATGGGAGAGGTTTTGGAGCATCATGTTCAGATATTGTTGCGACGGCGGTAATCGGCGTGCATTTTCCAGTCACCTCCCCTCGCCTTAGTTTGACAGTGTGTGGTCTTGTGTTCAAAACTCTCACTGGAACCATGGTGTTCTTTGGTTCGACTAACGTCTTTCCCACGATGTAGTCTTGAGAATTCTTCTCTGGGTCTGGTTCTACTATGTAGAATCGGTGGCTCCCAAGATCACCTTCCAGCTTCGTCCAAATGATTGTCTCTGAAGAAGGCGGCAAAACTTCGTCTTTGCTGATGACTGTCCTGAGAGTTACGGCATTCTCGTTTCCGTACACCATCGGAATCTCCACATTTCGATACCTCAGTACTTGCATCCCGATGTCCAAGATTACTTCATTTGCTTTCATGAAGTCTATTCCGATGATGCACTCGTCGCATATATCTGCCACCAGAAACGCATGGGAGAACGTCAGTCCCGCCAGAGTAATCGTAAGACGAACTTCTCCAAACACCTTCGCCATTTCCCCTGTTGCAGTCTTCAGGCAGTAGCTGTTGGTGTTGTGCAGCCAGGAGCTTCTGACGATATCTCTTCTTACAATGGAGGCAGTGGCACCTGTGTCGATGGTGGCTACGCACTTTTTCTTGTTGATTAGTGCCTCCACTGTCAGGCTCTTGTTACCCCGTTTGGTTTGCGAAACTTGAATGGTGGTCCTGGGGGCCTCGATTCCAGTAACCAACTTCTGCCCCGCGAAGTTGGTCCTTACGCATCTCCCGACTGCTGGTTTTGGGAAGTCTGACCGACAGGATGCTTCCTCTCTGCTTCTCCTACTTCCGCAATGTGGACAATTTCCTCGTCTAGATGCACTTCTGCACTGCCCTTGTAGGTGTCCGGTTTGGTTGCAATTCCAGCAACGGATTTGACTTCCGCGAGCTCTGTCTTCATCCATGACGGCTGTTCTCTGGCATGAGCATTCCACGACGGACATTTCCCTGACACGGTGTATTCCCTGGTATGCTTGGTCCGCAGCCTTCATTGACAAAGCGAATGCCAATGCCTCGGGGAGTGTTCGCTTTTCAGCCATCCTTACAGCCATTTGCAGTTGTCTGTCCTCTATGGCCTGAATAAAAGCTTCCACCGCCATTTCCTTGATAAGCTCCTCACCGGCTTTAGGGTATGAAAGATGGGCTAGTCGCTCTATATCCGCCTGCAACTGTTGGAGCGTTTCCCCCCTTTTCTGGACTCGGCTACGCAGCTGAACCCTGTACACCTGCTGCATGTGTTCATCCCCAAACCGCATCTCGATAGCCTGAACCAGAGAATCGTAGTTCTGCTGTTTATCTTCCGGGATGGTCTGCAAGAGCTCCGCGGCTGGACCCCTCAGTGCAAGTGTGAGTGCAATGGACTTCTCTTCATCGTCCCAGCTATTGGTCATTGCGGCCGCTTCGAATTGCCTTTTATAAATTGGCCATGATGTTTGACCATCGAAGATAGGAGGCTGCATCTCCTTTCTTCTCAGACCGTCAGTGGAATATTCCCGTGCTTTCTGTCTCTTCACATTGCTGAGCTCCTTAGCAAGATTTTCGACTTGCTTCCCTACTATCTCGAATTGCGTATCCACTTTTTCAAACTGAGTCTCTATTTTCCCGAACTGAGTTTCATGTTTCTCAAAATTTTCATCGAATCTAGTTTCGACTTTTCCGAGTTGCGTCTCGACCTTCTCGATTTTCTCTTCGATCACTTCGAATTTGGATTCCAAGTTCTTGTTTTGCTCATCAAGTTTACTTTCCAGAGCATCTAGAGAATTCTTTTGTTCGTCCATTGCTTTCTTTTGTTCGTCCAGCTTAAGTTCTAGAGAATTCCTCTGGTCGTCCATTGCTTTCTTTTGTTCGTCCATCTTAAGTTCTAGAGAGTTCTTTTGGTCGTCTATTGCTTTCTTTTGGTCATCGAGCTTAAGTTCCAGAGACTTCTTTTGGTCTTCCATTGTTTTCCTTTGTTCGTCCATGACTGACTTAAGTTGCAGGAGCAGACTTGTTATATCCGGGTCGGCTACTGTACTTGCTGGTTCCTCTCCCACGTCAAACTCTACGTCATGCGGATTTTCACCTTCCTGCTTTACTGCTTCTTCCAAACGAATCAGTAGGGCATCTTTTCCCCCAGTTGTGTCGAGGTTCCGCTTACTGAGTTCTGCCTTTAGTTGAGTTATAGTTAGTTTTCCCAATTTGCGACCCATTTTGCGCAACTAATTAACTCAACACAGAAATCGTTTTTTTTTTTTTTTTTATTGTGCAGTTTCACGCCACGGAAATAGTTATTCACAGAATATGTTGTATCCCGCTTCTGACACCAATGTAATATGCGAGCTACGGCTCGAGTAGATAAAACGATATTCTGTGAAATTTATTTCTTTATTTTCTAGTCTATAGAACAATTCAAGTTCACACTATACTATTCTTCGCAAATTCTTTTCTTACAAGGTCCCTTTCCTCTCAAATCACTTTATCTCCTTCCAATTACTTAATTCACAAATCCAAACTAATTACTTTTTCTTGTTCACTCTCAACTTTCAATTTATCACCAAATTACAACTTCGCCCATTATCACTTTTCCAATCTCTTCGCCACGGTTCTAAACCAACTGTGTCTTTTTTGATCGCCATCTGTCCTTATATAGCAGAAGTTTCTGATAGCCAGAAACTTCTAGCAAATTCTTCGACCACTGGAACAAGAGAAATAATTCTTGCAGTTATAATTCCCTTTTATCCCTGATATTATTCGTCTCTTTCGTTGACATGAGCTGTGGAGACTTCGTCCCAGACACGAACCTCGAATGAAAGGACAGTTCGAACCAAAATTCTGCCAGAATGGAAAGTCACTTCGGAATTTGCTGCATAGACATAGGAGCGTAGTTATTATTATGCTACACTGCCCCCCTCTTAGACGTGTTCGTCCCGAACAAGTGCATCCTCATTTCGGCCATTGTATCGACTCAGTCGGTCCACATGAACCACTTTCATTTTGGCCCTCGGTCCTCGCTGGATGCGGTAGACAACATCGTTGATGCGGGTTACTATTCTGTAGGGACCTTCCCAGTTCCGCTGTAATTTAGGTGATTTCCCCTTTTGGCGATGGGGATTATACAGCCACACCAGATCTCCTTCCTGGAATCCTGACGTTGTTGCCTTGGCATCATACCTGGTCTTCATGCGGTCGCTCGTCATCTTAATCTGGCTTCTGGTCCTTTGGTGTATGTCCCTAAGCCTTTCCCTAAGGTCCGCCACGTACTCTTCTTCATTTCTGGGCTCATTGGTAGGAGATCCAAATTTCACCTCACTGGGTAAACGAGCTATTCCACCAAATAAGATTTCGAACGGCGTATGTCGAGTAGTGCTATGCACGGCACTTCTATAGGCCATCAAAAACAAGGGAATCTGCCGGTCCCAATCCCGTTGGTAGTCACCTACGACCTTCGAGAGATGTTCGTCCGAAGTCCTATTGAAACGCTCCACCTTACCGTCCGACTGTGGATGAAGCGGGGTTGTCCTTGTCTTTTTGATTCCGAGTAGTTGACACATCTCTTGGAAGATTCTTGACTCGAAGTTCCGCCCTTGGTCAGAATGCAATTCCAAGGGCACACCGAATCTGCTAACCCAATTGTAGACGATCTGCTCCGCCACGGTTCTGGCTTCCTGGTTAGGGATCGGAAACGCTTCCGGCCACTTAATGAAGTAATCCATCACTACGAGTATGTACCGATTACCATTGTCGGTTTCCGGAAAGGGCCCTGCGATGTCAATGGCGATTCGTTCGAAAGGTGCTCCCACGTTGTATTGGTGCATCTTACCTCGAGTTTTGATTCTCGGACCCTTGCTAGCTGCACACACGTCGCATTTTCTGCACCAGTCTTCGATATCTTCCTTCGCTTTTAACCAATAAAAACGTTCTCGTACCTTTTCTGGCGTCTTATTCACTCCCAAGTGGCCTCCGGTCGCCCCGCCATGCATTTCCTGTAACACCTCCTTGACCCTCGTCCGCGGTACGACAAGCTGCATTACAAACGACTTTCCGTCGGAGGATTCCCATTTTCTTCTCAGAACACCTTCTTGGACATGGAGGGAGTCCCACTGCGCAAAATATGCCTTTACGGTCGGGCTTCTGTGAGAGATGTCCTGATGATCCGGTTTCTCCATGTTCTCCTTCCAGGCCAGAATCGGCTCGATATCCGGGTCTTCCTTCTGAGCGTTCCGGATCTCATCTACGCTCCAGCCGGCGATAGGTTCGGCTCTCATTCTTTGGATGGAAACCAGCTCCCGTTCTTCCTGACGCGCACAATGTTTACAATCCGTTCTGCATGGTCTCCGGGACAGTGCATCCGCATTAGAGTGGAGTTTTCCTTTACGATGCTGTATTTCGTAGTCGTAGATTTGCAGCCTTTCGATCCATCTTGCGACCTGACCCTCAGGACTCTTGAACTGTAATAGCCATTTTAAGGCTGCATGGTCTGTGCGAAGAACGAACTTCCTCCCGTAGAGGTATTTGTGAAAATGCTTCGTAGCCAAGATCAAAGCTAGAAGTTCTCTCCTTGTCACGCAGTAGTTCCTTTCTGGCTTAGAGAGCACCTTGCTGAAGTACGCAACCACCTTCTCTTGGCCGTCATGCACCTGGGAGAGTACGGCTCCTACCCCGACATTACTAGCATCTGCATCCACAACGAACGTTTCCCCGGGAGTGGGGTAAGCCAGTATCGGGGCATCGCATAGCCGTTGTTTAAGTGCCTTGAAGATCTTCTCGCACTCAATTGACCATTCGAATTGCAGGTTCTTTGCGATCCCGGCAAAATCCTTCACGAACCGTCTGTAGTAGGTGGCTAGGCCCAGGAAGCTCCTTAGTTGGTGTTTGTCTTTGGGGACTGGCCAGTTTTTCACCGCTTCGACCTTCTCCGGATCGGTTCTCACTCCTTTCGCTGAAATTATGTGTCCCAGGTACTTGACTTCCGCTCTAAACAGGGCGCACTTCTTGGGGTTGAGCTTCAGGTGGGCACTTCGAAGCCTTTGAAACACATCCCTTAGATTGTCTCGGTGTTGCGCAAACGTTTTTCCTACGACGATGACATCATCCAAGTATACCAAACAGGTTTTCCATGTTAACCCTTGCAGGACACATTCCATCAATCGCTCGAAAGTCGCCGGAGCATTGCACAGCCCGAATGGCATTACCGTGAATTGCCATAGCCCATTTCCTGCGGTGAAGGCGGTTTTCTCCCGGTCTTCTGGATGGATCTGTACCTGCCAGTAGCCACTCTTCAAGTCGAGAGTGGAAAACCATCGGGCTCCTGATAGTGTGTCTAGCGTGTCGTCAATCTGTGGCAGAGGGTAGCTGTCTTTCTTGGTGACGTAATTGAGCTGCCGATAGTCCACGCAGAACCGCGTGCTGCCATCTTTCTTCTTAACCAGTACAACCGGTGATGCCCACGGACTTTTGGAACTTTCAATCAGACCTTCTTTCTCCATTGCCGACACCATCTCTGCAACTTCTGTCTGCTTTGCCAATGGAAGGCGCCTAACAGGCTGACGAATTGGTCTAGTATCACCAGTGTCTATTCGATGTTGTACCAGGAGTGTTCGGCCGTATTCTCCGTCCTGTGAAGCAAATACATCAGTGTACTCATTGATAAGATTCTCTGCCATAGTTCGCTGCTCCTGATTCAGCTCACTGGACTGGAGAATCATCTCTCTCGTTTCCGCTGTCCAAGGTGATGGGAGAGGTTTTGGAGCATCATGTTCAGATATTGTTGCGACGGCGGTAATCGGCGTGCATTTTCCAGTCACCTCCCCTCGCCTTAGTTTGACAGTGTGTGGTCTTGTGTTCAAAACTCTCACTGGAACCATGGTGTTCTTTGGTTCGACTAACGTCTTTCCCACGATGTGGTCTTGAGAATTCTTCTCTGGGTCTGGTTCTACTATGTAGAATCGGTGGCTCCCAAGATCACCTTCCAGCTTCGTCCAAATGATTGTCTCTGAAGAAGGCGGCAAAACTTCGTCTTTGCTGATGACTGTCCTGAGAGTTACGGCATTCTCGTTTCCGTACACCATCGGAATCTCCACATTTCGATACCTCAGTACTTGCATCCCGATGTCCAAGATTACTTCATTTGCTTTCATGAAGTCTATTCCGATGATGCACTCGTCGCATATATCTGCCACCAGAAACGCATGGGAGAACGTCAGTCCCGCCAGAGTAATCGTAAGACGAACTTCTCCAAACACCTTCGCCATTTCCCCTGTTGCAGTCTTCAGGCAGTAGCTGTTGGTGTTGTGCAGCCAGGAGCTTCTGACGATATCTCTTCTTACAATGGAGGCAGTGGCACCTGTGTCGATGGTGGCTACGCACTTTTTCTTGTTGATTAGTGCCTCCACTGTCAGGCTCTTGTTACCCCGTTTGGTTTGCGAAACTTGAATGGTGGTCCTGGGGGCCTCGATTCCAGTAACCAACTTCTGCCCCGCGAAGTTGGTCCTTACGCATCTCCCGACTGCTGGTTTTGGGAAGTCTGACCGACAGGATGCTTCCTCTCTGCTTCTCCTACTTCCGCAATGTGGACAATTTCCTCGTCTAGATGCACTTCTGCACTGCCCTTGTAGGTGTCCGGTTTGGTTGCAATTCCAGCAACGGATTTGACTTCCGCGAGCTCTGTCTTCATCCATGACGGCTGTTCTCTGGCATGAGCATTCCACGACGGACATTTCCCTGACACGGTGTATTCCCTGGTATGCTTGGTCCGCAGCCTTCATTGACAAAGCGAATGCCAATGCCTCGGGGAGTGTTCGCTTTTCAGCCATCCTTACAGCCATTTGCAGTTGTCTGTCCTCTATGGCCTGAATAAAAGCTTCCACCGCCATTTCCTTGATAAGCTCCTCACCGGCTTTAGGGTATGAAAGATGGGCTAGTCGCTCTATATCCGCCTGCAACTGTTGGAGCGTTTCCCCCCTTTTCTGGACTCGGCTACGCAGCTGAACCCTGTACACCTGCTGCATGTGTTCATCCCCAAACCGCATCTCGATAGCCTGAACCAGAGAATCGTAGTTCTGCTGTTTATCTTCCGGGATGGTCTGCAAGAGCTCCGCGGCTGGACCCCTCAGTGCAAGTGTGAGTGCAATGGACTTCTCTTCATCGTCCCAGCTATTGGTCATTGCGGCCGCTTCGAATTGCCTTTTATAAATTGGCCATGATGTTTGACCATCGAAGATAGGAGGCTGCATCTCCTTTCTTCTCAGACCGTCAGTGGAATATTCCCGTGCTTTCTGTCTCTTCACATTGCTGAGCTCCTTAGCAAGATTTTCGACTTGCTTCCCTACTATCTCGAATTGCGTATCCACTTTTTCAAACTGAGTCTCTATTTTCCCGAACTGAGTTTCATGTTTCTCAAAATTTTCATCGAATCTAGTTTCGACTTTTCCGAGTTGCGTCTCGACCTTCTCGATTTTCTCTTCGATCACTTCGAATTTGGATTCCAAGTTCTTGTTTTGCTCATCAAGTTTACTTTCCAGAGCATCTAGAGAATTCTTTTGTTCGTCCATTGCTTTCTTTTGTTCGTCCAGCTTAAGTTCTAGAGAATTCCTCTGGTCGTCCATTGCTTTCTTTTGTTCGTCCATCTTAAGTTCTAGAGAGTTCTTTTGGTCGTCTATTGCTTTCTTTTGGTCATCGAGCTTAAGTTCCAGAGACTTCTTTTGGTCTTCCATTGTTTTCCTTTGTTCGTCCATGACTGACTTAAGTTGCAGGAGCAGACTTGTTATATCCGGGTCGGCTACTGTACTTGCTGGTTCCTCTCCCACGTCAAACTCTACGTCATGCGGATTTTCACCTTCCTGCTTTACTGCTTCTTCCAAACGAATCAGTAGGGCATCTTTTCCCCCAGTTGTGTCGAGGTTCCGCTTACTGAGTTCTGCCTTTAGTTGAGTTATAGTTAGTTTTCCCAATTTGCGACCCATTTTGCGCAACTAATTAACTCAACACAGAAATCGTTTTTTTTTTTTTTTTTATTGTGCAGTTTCACGCCACGGAAATAGTTATTCACAGAATATGTTGTATCCCGCTTCTGACACCAATGTAATATGCGAGCTACGGCTCGAGTAGATAAAACGATATTCTGTGAAATTTATTTCTTTATTTTCTAGTCTATAGAACAATTCAAGTTCACACTATACTATTCTTCGCAAATTCTTTTCTTACAAGGTCCCTTTCCTCTCAAATCACTTTATCTCCTTCCAATTACTTAATTCACAAATCCAAACTAATTACTTTTTCTTGTTCACTCTCAACTTTCAATTTATCACCAAATTACAACTTCGCCCATTATCACTTTTCCAATCTCTTCGCCACGGTTCTAAACCAACTGTGTCTTTTTTGATCGCCATCTGTCCTTATATAGCAGAAGTTTCTGATAGCCAGAAACTTCTAGCAAATTCTTCGACCACTGGAACAAGAGAAATAATTCTTGCAGTTATAATTCCCTTTTATCCCTGATATTATTCGTCTCTTTCGTTGACATGAGCTGTGGAGACTTCGTCCCAGACACGAACCTCGAATGAAAGGACAGTTCGAACCAAAATTCTGCCAGAATGGAAAGTCACTTCGGAATTTGCTGCATAGACATAGGAGCGTAGTTATTATTATGCTACAATATAATAAGATTGGATTCTAGAATATAGTTAAACAAAACTTCGCCTCTGGCATTGATATCTGTGGTTCCCCACAAAGTGTGGTGAGCGTTAGCATCACATCCCAAGACTAAGTTTTTCTTGCCATTTTGAGACGCTGATATGAGCGACCTCAGCTCTTCCGAGGGGAAGTTGATGCCGTCATCGTAAGGTAGGTACGCAGATGTCACAGTGCAGTTCCCGTTCACCCCTCTCAAGTTCACCACTGTCAAGTCACCGGAGCTGAAATGAGACTGCATTAATATCTGAAGACTCTTTTTAGCCACGATACAAATCCTAACCTTGCCAGCGTCACTTCTATAATATATATTATAGTCTTTTGACCCTAATCCCATCACGCGATTGTTGAGAATCCACGGTTCCTGGATTAGGGCCAGATCCAGCTGCTCCTTCATTAGGAGCTGCCTCAAGTTGTCGGAGGCGACTGTACTATGATGGAGGAGGCGACTGTACTACCTTCATTGGTTGTCGCAATTTCAACTTCCATAGCGTCAGTCGCCTCATCGTTCTCTGCCTGTTGAGTCCGCTTTAGGAGTTTCAGAGTTACTTTTCCCGCTCCATAGATCAGCTTCAACTGTTTATCTTCCAGAAGTGAGGCCGGAGGTTCATTCATGAGGATGATGAATCCCCTGGTCCCATTCTTCGATTCTTCCTCCACAAAGACCTCCCAGCTCTTCATATCAGTAGAAGGGTTCTGGGCTTTTAGGAAGCTGAGGATCTCTGTTTTGTCCACACCTCAGTCAGGAACACAGAGCCTTCCTTGGGTATGGTTGGGATTTCACCGCTCGCAGTGCAGCCCCTTCGCATAGTTTAAGACAGCGAACCGTGTCTTAAACTATGCGATACCACTTCGCTCTCCCGAATGTGGGTGCAATTCCACCAGTATTCTTTCGAATACGGTCAAAAACTGCTCCAACTAAGGCCTTCTCAATCAATTGACCGCGTTCTTGGTAGTACTGGCCACTAGGTTTTCCAAAGTCCACTACAGCTAGTTGTAGTGAACTACGAATCGCCCCGCTGAAAAGCATCTCCGTATCAGCCTTCGACCTTTTGGGGGGATTTTTAGTGTCCTCCGAGGATCTCAACCTTTTTGACCCAAAATTTTCCCTCTTGGTCTTGGCCATCCTACGGGAATATTCAGCGGCCCTCGAGATTTTTGGCTGACCAGTAGGACAAGCCTTAGCGACAGCGGTCTTGCTGGCAGTTTTTGTGTGAGCTGCTCCCTTCCTTCTGATGTCTGCCTTAGGGGCATCTACCTTACGGTTGGCCTTGGTTTTTTCAGCAGTCTGTTTAGGCGCAGGCCTCGTCAGAGCGTCCTTTTCTATTATGTCAATAGCCCAGGCCAGGGAGTTTTGTTCTTTCTCGGAGAGGGAAGATGGGTCCTTTACCTCTGGGATCGATTTGATATGCGTCGCTCTACGGAACAACCACCTTTTTATCTGACCTGGAGAGACTTTCTTCTTCATCTTCGATTTCCGGGTACTCTCGGGTGGATCTGCTAATAGCCGCTCCTCCATTTCCATAGAGATCTCCTCATCCGAGTTGGCTGCCAATAGTGGCTGCCGCTCAGTCAATTCTGGTACGCCCACGGATATCGGGTTAGCGTCCGAACTGCTGTTTGTTTTGTTTTGTTTTTTCTTTTTCTTTTTCTTTTTCTTTTTTTCTTTTTCTTTTTCTTTTTTGTTCATTTTGTTCCCACGAGTAAGGTCCGCCCCGTCAGAGCCGCCATGCCGGGGTAAGGCATTTTCAGATCACAGATCTCGCCAGGGCATCTGTGAGAGCTCGTTAGAGGTTGGTATTTTATCCCCCCAACCTTCCATCTTCGGCACGGTTTTAAACTTGCTCACACCACCGTTTGAATAGGGAGGCTATCTCTTAGTTTTCTGACCTCCAGGAGTCGATGAACGATCAGCATTCCCCAACCCATCCTTCAGGCCTACTTAAGCCCCAGCACCACGACAAGGTGGGGACTACTAGCTTACTTTGTAGTACTAGCTTACTTTGTAGTGGCTACATCATAGCGAAGGTACGCGTCCCGCTTAATATTTTTCTTCACGCAGTCTTTTAGCCCGAGATTAATTTTAAGGTCTCGTTCATGGATAGTATAAATAAGTATTTTCTTGGCCTCTAAAGCGTAGGAAGTCATCCTAACTCTAAAGGTTGTCTAGAGATTTATGATCTTCTCTGGGTGGCTGTCAATAAAATTTGCTAAGAGAACGAGAGCGTCCCTGTAAAACATGAGTAAGTTAAAGCGCGGTATTAAGGGTGGTTACATGTATATTAGATATACGAGTATAGCGATCGGAAAGATATTATTATTACTCTATACATATTGTAGCATAATAATAACTACGCTCCCTAAAAGTATGATGCAACAAATTCCGAAGTGACTTTTCATTCTGGCAGAATTTTGGTTCGAACTGTCCTTTCATTCGAGGTTCGTGTCTGCGGTTTTCACAGTTCATGTCTACGAAAGAGACGGATAATATCACGGATGAGAGGGAATTATAACTGCAAGAATGATTGTCATCTTGGAATTTCTCTTGTTCCAGTGGTCGAAGAATTTGCTAGAAGTTTCTGGCTTTCAGAACTTCTGCTATATAAGGACAGATGGCGATCAAAAAGGGAGCAGTAGTTTCTAAACCGTGGCGAAGAGATTAGAAAAGTGATAGTGGGCGAAGTTGTAATTTTGTGATAAATTGAAAGTTGAGATTTAACAAGAAGAAGTAATTAGTTTGGATTTGTGAATTAAGTAATAGAAAGGAGATAAAGTGATTTGAGAGGACAGAGACCTTGTAAGAAAAGAATTGCGAAGAATAGTATAGTGTGAACCTGAATTGTTCTAGAGACTAGAAAATAAAGAAATGATTTCACAGAATATTGTTTTATCTACTCGAGCCGTAGCTCGCATACTACAATATTTATTAAACCTGCAATAAATTACAAGCTAACAATTACTTTAACGATCTACTAACTGCAAAGGCCTACCGCTCTATGTTACTTAGTTTAGTTTAATTCTACCATAATTATAAGTTGATTATACACTTCTATCGATGTTGGGTTTGTTTGGGTTTTTTAGTATTTCGATGACGTCTTCTCCTCCCAAAATATTGCTGATTAATGATCTTACTCGGTTATTTCGGATGTTACTGATCAGACCTGTGTTGTTGTTTGCGTTTGTGATAGCTTTTAAGGCGGAGAAGCTATCAAAACACATTACATATTGTAATATGCAGGCTACGGCTCGAGTAGATAAAACGATATTCTGTGAAATTTATTTCTTTATTTTCTAGTCTATAGAACAATTCAAGTTCACACTATACTATTCTTCGCAAATTCTTTTCTTACAAGGTCTCTTTCCTCTCAAATCACTTTATCTCCTTTCAATTACTTAATTCACAAATCTTAAATCTCAACTTTCAATTTATCACAGAATTACAACTTCGCCCACTGCACACTTTTCTAATCTCCTCGCCACAGTTTAAAAACTACTGTCTCTTTTTTTGATCGCCATCTGTCCTTATATCTATCAAATTCTTCGACCACTGGAACAAGAGAAATAATTCTTGCAGTTATAATTCCCTTTTATCCCTGATATTATCCGTCTCTTTCGTTGACATGAGCTGTGGAGACTTCGTCCCAGACACGAACCTCGAATGAAAGGACAGTTCGAACCAAAATTCTGCCAGAATGAAAAGTCACTTCGGAATTTGTTGCGTCATATTTTTAGGGGGCGTAGTTATTATTATGCTACAATATTTTCTTCTCGATTTTATGATCACCTTAAGGCTTCTGCAGTGAAGATGGATGCGAATTGTGAGAGCAGTCCAAGCCTTAGCGTGGTGCCACCGCCGAATGTTACTGCAAATTATTTATTTTGGATCCGTCCGTTAATATAAAATTCCAAACTTTGCTTTAGAGTTCAGCTGAAATACTCAAGAATGGCTTGCGATGTATCTCATTATTTATGTCTGTTTTCGCATGTAATGATAGATCCATAATGAAGCATTAAGAATCAATAAGCTGAGGAGGTTATAGAACTGTAGGGTTGATATAATCCCGTTTAGGAGGTTCAATGTCTTTATTGAATTTGAGGATATTAATGATGGCGGAAGGAATTCTATTTACCCGTTTGTGTACCAGCGTAAGGTTGACTTCTTTGTGAATTATGCAGTTGCTTGAAAAGGTGAGTTTCGGGTAAAGTTTTGAAATCAGTACATCTCTTCCCTCTTCGATAGTAGGGAGATCAGCTTCGGCCAATATGTTTTTAATTTGCGTTTTTACTTAGGATTGTCAGTCTAGTAACATTGCAAAGGCTGTTAATATGTACACTACTCTTTCTAAAAGATATATAAATACTTAATAACATTAAATCTTCCAGCTAGAGACTTCTTCAGATCTAAACAATCGCTACTCCAATTGTATTTCTGAATAATTAATAATCCTAGGATTTGTAGGTTTTTTACATTTTCATATTTATAGTAAGGGGTATACAAGATTGATTGCGGCAAACATATAGGACTTTACATGTTGGTAACGAGAGTTTGACCCCGGAAGAGCTTGCCCAATCTAATATGTCTTTGAGTGCGTTAAATAATCGTATTTTTATTTCGTTCGGTTTTTGTCTTTTGCATAGTATGTCAAAAATATTAAAAATTATGCCTCGTCTGCGATCCCTTCGCTCATTTACAATGACATTCCAGCTATCAGCTCCTTAGATAAAGCCAATCTGCTGGCTGCTCACTTTGCAGCGAATTCCACGCTGCCAGATAATGCTTTGTCTCCACCTGTATTTGAGAGCGTCAAATTTTCCATGGGACAAGTCCACTTTCGCACTCGTACAGTTGCAGGAGTACTCAAAGGTCTTAACATACACAAATCCGCTGGTCCAGATGGTATCCCCCCCATAGTTCTGAAGAGGTGTTCTTCTACGCTGGCAAAACCTCTGCGTAAGTTTTTCTGTCTATCCTACTTTTCAGGGCTCTTTCCGAGTAGATGGAAAACAGTATTTGTCCAGCCCGTTCCTAAAAAAATTCCTGTCCAATTACCGACTTACGTCCCTTCTTTCTAAGGTCATGGAAACGCTGATAAATCGTCAGCTTATGAAATATCTCGATTCACGAAAACTCCTTAATGACCGGCAGTATGGTTTTCGTAGCAACAGGTCCACTGTTGATTTGATGGCATATCTCACTGAGAAGTGGAATCAATCTCTCGCTTTTAACAGAGTTTGGCAACAGGCTCTTTTGTCGAAAATGCGTGCATATAGCGTCGACGAGTCTTTTCTTCAATGGATTAGAAATTAAATTTCGGGGCGTTCAATAGAAGTTGTTTTGGACGGCTTCAAGTCTGCAATTCACCAAATAAATGCTGGTGTTCCCCAAGGCTCTGTTTTGTCTCCGACTCTCTTTCTTATTTTTATAAATGATCTCTTGTCTGCAACTTCTAATCCCATCCATTCCTTCGCTGATGACAGTACCCTCAGTTTTTCATATTCGTCCTTGCTCTACGGCCGTAGAAGGAGAACGGTAACTTATGTTAAACACGTTAAATTCCGACCTGGACAGCATAATCAAATGGGGTTCAACCAACAGTGTGGAATTTAATGCTTCCAAAACACAATGCTGTTTTCTGTCTCTGAAGCGAAACCAAAACCCTCAACCATTATCCATGGATGGTACTTGCATCATTGAAACCGAAAGACTTGCCATTCTCGGTATGTGTATTAGTAACCATCTTCGATGGAACGATCGTATACTCGTATTCGAGGTCGCCAAATATGCTGCATAAACGGTGCAAGAAATATTTTACCCCGTCTGATCTGGCCTCAATTTATAAGGCAGTCATCCGCCCTAAGCTGGAATATAACGCCCATATCTAGTCTGGTGCACCCAAGACCGTTCTGCACATTCTTGATAGGGTACAGAATCGCGCGTTAAAACTTATAGGCGATAGAGACATTGTAAATTATATTCATTCACTAGAACATCGGAGAAATGTCCCCTGTCTCTCCCTGTTTTATCGTTTTTTTTTTATAAAAAATGCTCTAGCGAAATAGCCAGTTGCATTCCTCCATGCTTCGAATGCACATCAGTTTACCCTAAAGCCAAACTTCGGTCGTACTGTCAAATATAGGGATTCATTTATAAGCCGAACAGACCGAATGTGGAATAATCTACCAGGCTCTGTATTTCCCCATCACTACACCCTTCAAACATTCAAAGTCAACGTGCATAGGCTCCTCCTCTGTTCCCCTTCCCCCTTTTCCCTGACGCCCGTGCCCTGAAACAGTTTAAGGGTATTCATATCCCCTTCGGCGCGCGCAGATTACAAAAAAAGAAAAAAAAATGTATATGTCATCTGCGTAAAGGCAGTGACTTAAAGACTTGTCCTTTGATAAAATGGCGCATATGCATATATTCAAATGCAACAGAAAATAAAATAACGGACAGGGGTGATCCTTAGAGGATCCCGTTATGTAGGGACAGAGTGTTCGATTTAATACAAAATTTCCTATTACTGAGAAACGATTTCACATAATAAAAAAATTTAAGGCCAACACCCCATTCTCTGAGTTTGTTTAAAACGACATTTTATATTCCTATTCTGTCTTTTTTAAAATCTAAGGTAAGTATCGACACATGGTTTTTGGAGCTCAGTGCTCTAGAGATGTAGCTATCTATGTGGAGTAGGGCATTGGTGCGTCCTCGATTGGCTTTGAATGCGACCTGGTTTCGACGACTATTTTTCTTGAGAAAAATTGGGCGGAAACTTCTACTGTAAGCTCATCTTTTTTGGTTTTAGGAATGGGTGCTAGGTAAAGGCTCCGTCAAACAGAGAGCGTTTTACCTCTGCGTTCCACCGTCGTGTTGTATTATACTACAACACATAGCCCCTTTCACACAGAGCGCGTTTTGAACGTTACGTTAAATTCAACGCGGAGTTGGAACGCGACGGTGAAAAGCGGTGTTGTGTGAAATTACAGATTATTTTCATCATTCGGCGTTGACGCGCGGCGTATTAAAAGTGTTTTGAAGATTTGTGTCATAAAAAAGAAAGAATAATCGAATTTGTCAGAAAATATCCATGTTTGTACGACATGGGTGATGAAAATTACAAAAACATAATTTTAAAGGCTGAGATCTGGGATATGAAATCGGTGGTATTCTCCGACTTCATTTCTCTTTTTATTAATGTCGTGAACCCAAATTCTTTTTCTTTTTCGAGAACGTAGCACGGCAAATAATAATAATTCTTCATCCGAGCTGCTTGACATTTTATTGAAATTAAAATCTTAATTATTTTTGACCGCTCTCTGTTTGACGTTCTTAACCGCGGCGTTAAGGACGCCACGTCAAAATAATCTAACCGCCGCGTAAAATGATCTCAATATGACGTTAAAAACGCTCTCTGTTTGACGGAGACTTAAGCTGTTTTCCAGCTCTGTGAGGTGACAGCGTTGAAAATGTTGTTATAAATATAAATAAATAAAATAGTTTTTAATCATTGTGTATGATATATTATCGTTGCTGGCTCTTTCAGTTTACTTAGGCATGCTTCAAGTTCGATTACGGATATAGTTCTCACATCTGCGAGTAACTTATTGTAGCATAATAATAACTACGCCCCCTAAAAATATGACGCAACAAATTCCGAAGTGACTTTTCATTCTGGCAGAATTTTGGTTCGTACTGTCCTTTCATTCGAGGTTCGTGTCTGGGACGAAGTCTCCACAGCTCATGTCAACGAAAGAGACGAATAATATCAGGGATAAAAGGGAATTATAACTGCAAGAATTATTTCTCTTATTCCAGTGGTCGAAGAATTTGCTAGAAGTTTCTGGCTATCAGAAACTTCTGCTATATAAGGACAGATGGCGGTCAAAAAAAAGACACAGTTGGTTTAGAACCGTGGCGAAGAGATTGGAAAAGTGATAATGGGCGAAGTGGTAATTTGGTGATAAATTGAAAGTTGAGAGTGAACAAGAAAAAGTAATTAGTTTGGATTTGTGAATTAAGTAATTGAAAGGAGATAAAGTGATTTGAGAGGAAAGAGACCTTGTAAGAAAAGAATTTGCGAAGAATAGTATAGTGTGAACTTGAATTGTTCTATAGAGTAGAAAATAAAGAAATAATTTCACAGAATAATTGTTTTATCTACACGAGCCGTAGCTCGCATATTACATTGGTGTCAGAAGTGGGATAAAACTTATTCTGTGAATAACTATTTCCGTGGTGTGAAATTGCACAAGAAAAAAAAAAAAAAAAAAAATATCGATTTCTGTGTTGAGTTAATTAGTTGCGCAAAATGGGTCGCAAATTGGGAAAACTAACTATAACTCAACTAAAGGCAGAACTCAGTAAGCGGAACCTCGACACAACTGGGGGAAAAGATGCCCTACTGATTCGTCTGGAAGAAGCAGTAACGCAGGAAGGTGAAAATCCGCATGACGTAGAGTTTGACGTGGGAGAGGAACCAGCAAGTACAGTAGCCGACCCGGATATAACAAGTCTGCTCCTGCAACTTAAGTCAGTCATGGACGAACAAAGGAAAACAATGGAAGACCAAAAGAAGTCTCTGGAACTTAAGCTCGATGACCAAAAGAAAGCAATAGACGATCAAAAGAACTCTCTAGAACTTAAGCTGGACGAACAAAAGAAAGCGATGGACGAACAAAAGAAAGCGATGGACGAACAAAAGAAAGCAATGGGCGACCAAAGGAATTCTCTAGAACTTAAGCTGGACGAACAAAAGAAAGCAATGGACGAACAAAAGAATTCTCTAGATGCTCTGGAAAGTAAACTTGATGAGCAAAACAAGAACTTGGAATCCAAATTCGAAGTGATCGAAGAGAAAATCGAGAAGGTCGAGACGCAACTCGAAAAAGTCGAAACTAGATTCGATGAAAATTTTGAGAAACATGAAACTCAGTTCGGGAAGAAGAGACTCAGTTTGAAAAAGTGGATACGCAATTCGAGAGAGTAGGAAAGCAAGTCGAAAATCTTGCTAAGGAACTCAGCAACGTGAAGAGACAGAAAGCACGGGAATATTCCACTGACGGTCTGAGAAGAAAGGAGATGCAGCCCCCTATCTTCGATGGTCAAACATCATGGCCAATTTATAAAAGGCAATTCGAAGCGGCCGCAATGACCAATAGCTGGGACGATGAAGAGAAGTCCATTGCACTCACACTTGCACTGAGGGGTCCAGCTGCGAAGCTCTTGCAGACCATCCCGGAAGATAAACATCAGAACTACGACTCTCTGGTTCAGGCTATCGAGATGCGGTTTGGGGATGAACACATGCACCAGGTGTACAGGGTTCAGCTGCGTAGTCGAGTCCAGAAAAGGGGGGAAACGCTCCAACAGTTGCAAGCGGATATAGAGCGACTAGCCCATCTTTCATACCCTAAAGCCGATGAGGAGCTTATCAACGAAATGGCGGTGGAAGCTTTTATTCAGGCCATAGAGGACAGACAACTGCAAATGGCTGTAAGGATGGCTGAAAAGCGAACACTCCCCGAGGCATTGGCATTCGCTTTGTCAATGAAGGCTGCGGACCAAGCATACCAGGGAATACACCGTGTCAGGGAAATGTCCGTCGTGGAATGCTCATGCCAGAGAACAGCCGTCATGGATGAAGACAGAGCTCGCAGAAGTCAAATCCGTTGCTGGAATTGCAACCAAACCGGACATCTACAACGGCAGTGCAGAAGTGCACCTAGACGAGGAAATTGTTCACATTGCGGAAGTAGGAGAAGCAGAGAGGAAGCATCTGGCGGTGATAACATCCATCCTTGTCAGTCAGACTTCCCAAAACCAGCAGTCGGGAAATGCGTAAGGACCAACTTCGCGGGGCAGAAGTTGGTTACTGGAATCGAGGCCCCCAGGACCACCATTCAAGTTTCGCAAACCAAACGGGGTAACAAGAGCCTGACAGTGGAGGCACTAATCAACGAGAAGAAGTGCGTAGCCACCATCGACACAGGTGCCACTGCCTCCATTGTAAGAAGAGATATCGTCAAAAGCTCCTGGCTGCACAACACCAACAGCTACTGCCTGAAGACTGCAACAGGGGAAATGGCGAAGGTATTTGGAGAAGTTCGTCTTACGATTACTCTGGCAGGACTGACGTTCTCCCATGCGTTTCTGGTGGCAGATATATGCGACGAGTGCATCATCGGAGTAGACTTCATGAAAGCAAATGAAGTAATCTTGGACATCGGGATGCAAGTACTGAGGTATCGAAATGTGGAGATTCCGATGGTGTACGGAAATGAGAATGCCGTAACTCTCAGGACAGTCACCAGCAAAGACGAAGTTTTGCCGCCGTCTTCAGAGACAATCATTTGGACGAAGCTGGAAGGTGATCTTGGGAGCCACCGATTCTACATAGTAGAACCAGACCCAGAGAAGAATTCTCAAGACTACATCGTGGGAAAGACGTTAGTCGAACCAAAGAACACCATGGTTCCAGTGAGGGTTTTGAACGCAAGACCACACACTGTCAAACTAAGGCGAGGGGAGGTGACTGGAAAATGCACGCCGATTACCGCCGTCGCAACAATATCTGAACGTGATGCTCCAAAACCTCTCCCATCACCTTGGACAGCGGAAGCGAGAGAGACGATTCTCCAGTCCAGTGAGCTGAATCAGGAGCAGCGAACTATGGCAGAGAATCTTATCAATGAGTACGCTGATGTATTTGCCTCACAGGACGGAGAATACGGCCGAACACACCTGGTACAACATCGAATAGACACTGGTGATACTAGACCAATTCGTCAGCCTGCTAGGCGCCTTCCATTGGCAAAGCAGACAGAAGTTGCAGAGATGGTGTCGGCAATGGAGAAAGAAGGTCTGATTGAAAGTTCCAAAAGTCCGTGGGCATCACCGGTTGTACTGGTTAAGAAGAAAGATGGCAGCACGCGGTTCTGCGTGGACTATCGGCAGCTCAATTACGTCACCAAGAAAGACAGCTACCCTCTGCCACGGATTGACGACACGCTAGACACACTATCAGGAGCCCGATGGTTTTCCACTCTCGACTTGAAGAGTGGCTACTGGCAGGTACAGATCCATCCAGAAGACCGGGAGAAAACCGCCTTCACCGCAGGAAATGGGCTATGGCAATTCACGGTAATGCCATTCGGGCTGTGCAATGCTCCGGCGACTTTCGAGCGATTGATGGAATGTGTCCTGCAAGGGTTAACATGGAAAACCTGTTTGGTATACTTGGATGATGTCATCGTCGTAGGAAAAACGTTTGCGCAACACCGAGACAATCTAAGGGATGTGTTTCAAAGGCTTCGAAGTGCCCACCTGAAGCTCAACCCCAAGAAGTGCGCCCTGTTTAGAGCGGAAGTCAAGTACCTGGGACACATAATTTCAGCGAAAGGAGTGAGAACCGATCCGGAGAAGGTCGAAGCGGTGAAAAACTGGCCAGTCCCCAAAGACAAACACCAACTAAGGAGCTTCCTGGGCCTAGCCACCTACTACAGACGGTTCGTGAAGGATTTTGCCGGGATCGCAAAGAACCTGCACCAGTTGACGGAAAAGGGAAAACAATTCAAATGGTCACTTAAACAACGGCTATGCGATGCCCCGATACTGGCTTACCCCACTCCCGGGGAAACGTTCGTTGTGGATGCAGATGCTAGTAATGTCGGGGTAGGAGCCGTACTCTCCCAGGTGCATGACGACCAAGAGAAGGTGGTTGCGTACTTCAGCAAGGTGCTCTCTAAGCCAGAAAGGAACTACTGCGTGACAAGGCGGGAACTTCTAGCTTTGATCTTGGCTACGAAGCATTTTCACAAATACCTCTACGGGAGGAAGTTCGTTCTTCGCACAGACCATGCAGCCTTAAAATGGCTATTACAGTTCAAGAGTCCTGAGGGTCAGGTCGCAAGATGGATCGAAAGGCTGCAAATCTACGACTACGAAATACAGCATCGTAAAGGAAAACTCCACTCTAATGCGGATGCACTGTCCCGGAGACCATGCAGAGCGGATTGTAAACATTGTGCGCGTCAGGAAGAACGGGAGCTGGTTTCCATCCAAAGAATGAGAGCCGAACCTATCGCCGGCTGGAGCGTAGATGAGATCCGGAACGCTCAGAAGGAAGACCCGGATATCGAGCCGATTCTGGCCTGGAAGGAGAACATGGAGAAACCGGATCATCAGGACATCTCTCACAGAAGCCCGACCTTAAAGGCATATTTTGCGCAGTGGGACTCCCTCCATGTCCAAGAAGGTGTTCTGAGAAGAAAATGGGAATCCTCCGACGGAAAGTCGTTTGTAATGCAGCTTGTCGTACCGCGGACGAGGGTCAAGGAGGTGTTACAGGAAATGCATGGCGGGGCGACCGGAGGCCACTTGGGAGTGAATAAGACGCTAGAAAAGGTACGAGAACGTTTTTATTGGTTAAAAGCGAAGGAAGATATCGAAGACTGGTGCAGAAAATGCGACGTGTGTGCAGCTAGCAAGGGTCCGAGAATCAAAACTCGAGGTAAGACGCACCAATACAACGTGGGAGCACCTATCGAACGAATCGCCATTGACATCGCAGGGCCCTTTCCGGAAACCGACAATGGTAATCGGTATATACTCGTAGTGATGGACTACTTCAGTAAGTGGCCGGAAGCGTTTCCGATCCCTAACCAGGAAGCCAGAACCGTGGCGGAGCAGATCGTCTACAATTGGGTTAGCAGATTCGGTGTGCCCTTGGAATTGCATTCTGACCAAGGGCGGAACTTCGAGTCAAGAATCTTCCAAGAGATGTGTCAACTACTCGGAATCAAAAAGACAAGGACAACCCCGCTTCATCCACAGTCGGACGGTATGGTGGAACGTTTCAATAGGACTTTGGACGAACATCTCTCGAAGGTCGTAGGTGACTACCAACGGGATTGGGACCGGCAGATTCCCTTGTTTTTGATGGCCTATAGAAGTGCCGTGCATAGCACTACTCGACATACGCCGTTCGAAATCTTATTTGGTGGAATAGCTCGTTTACCCAGTGAGGTGAAATTTGGATCTCCTACCAATGAGCCCAGAAATGAAGAAGAGTACGTGGCGGACCTTAGGGAAAGGCTTAGGGACATACACCAAAGGACCAGAAGCCAGATTAAGATGACGAGCGACCGCATGAAGACCAGGTATGATGCCAAGGCAACAACGTCAGGATTCCAGGAAGGAGATCTGGTGTGGCTGTATAATCCCCATCGCCAAAAGGGGAAATCACCTAAATTACAGCGGAACTGGGAAGGTCCCTACAGAATAGTAACCCGCATCAACGATGTTGTCTACCGCATCCAGCGAGGACCGAGGGCCAAAATGAAAGTGGTTCATGTGGACCGACTGAGTCGATACAATGGCCGAAATGAGGATGCACTTGTTCGGGACGAACACGTCTAAGAGGGGGGCAGTGTAGCATAATAATAACTACGCCCCCTAAAAATATGACACAACAAATTCCGAAGTGACTTTTCATTCTGGCAGAATTTTGGTTCGTACTGTCCTTTCATTCGAGGTTCGTGTCTGGGACGAAGTCTCCACAGCTCATGTCAACGAAAGAGACGAATAATATCAGGGATAAAAGGGAATTATAACTGCAAGAATTATTTCTCTTATTCCAGTGGTCGAAGAATTTGCTAGAAGTTTCTGGCTATCAGAAACTTCTGCTATATAAGGACAGATGGCGGTCAAAAAAAAGACACAGTTGGTTTAGAACCGTGGCGAAGAGATTGGAAAAGTGATAATGGGCGAAGTGGTAATTTGGTGATAAATTGAAAGTTGAGAGTGAACAAGAAAAAGAAATTAGTTTGGATTTGTGAATTAAGTGTAATTGAAAGGAGATAAAGTGATTTGAGAGGAAAGAGACCTTGTAAGAAAAGAATTTGCGAAGAATAGTATAGTGTGAACTTGAATTGTTCTATAGAGTAGAAAATAAAGAAATAATTTCACAGAATAATTGTTTTATCTACTCGAGCCGTAGCTCGCATATTACATTATATACTCAGAATTACTCGCACATGTGACTGTGGCATTAGAAATGGTCACGTATTTTTGGTTGTTGAAGGAGTTTGTGTAGTTTGAACTGTCTCCGAAATTTGGCATTGTATTTTTTGAAAGATTATCTTGATTTATGTTTTTTTTTTAATATTTTTTCCAAGCTGCCATTTTGTCTTTGCGGAGATCTGCGAGATCTAGGTTCCACCAGTGGACTATGCGTTTATGGTGTTTTAAAGATGTCTGAAGGATAGCTGTGTTTGCAGCAGACCTGATTGATTTTTGGATAAGTTCAATCTCTTTGTTTGGGTTGTCCGATTGGTTTTTGTCCATTAGAAATTTGTGTTATTTCTATTTTGAAAACACTCCAATTTGCTGAGTCGATTTTGAATTTAGTGAGGGGGGGATTTTATTTCGAATACGGTTCTAAGTTTCCGGTAGTGATTATTGGGAAGTGGTCGCTATTGTGGAAGTCATCAGAAATATAGCAGTGCATTTTGGGCAGAAGTTCTAGGAAAGAGCAAGTGATATCACTTGCTCTTTCCCAGAACTAAGGGTGCTGTGGATAGGTAAATGGGTTGCTGAGCCATCATTTAAGATGAGGAGAATAGAATGTGAATCTTTCCATATTCTTCCCTATTTTATTTGAGCTGGAGGATCCCCAAAGGATGTTCCATGAATCCACATCTCCTGCTAAAATGACTGGGGGCTAACTTGACTCAAAACCGACTCAAGCTCGTTTTTCGTAAATGTATGCTATAAAGGTATGTATATAATATAAAACGAAATAATACCGTTTTTTGACGGCAGTAAGATTTCTATGGCAGAGCAAGCTATATTGGAGTTGATAGGAATTTCTCTGTGTGTAATATTTTTTTTAACTAGCAGAGCGACACCTTGCTTTGCAGTTGATTTGAAATTTTTAAAACAAGGCTTGAATGCTTTAGGAAAAATTGCTGTGGACTCGTGTGGGTAGTGGATATCTTGCAGGAATATTACACCAGGATCATGATATCAGTAGGTTTAGCTCATCGTAGTTGTTTACGTAGCCTTTGAGGTTCCACTTGAGAACCTTATGTAGAGCTTTGTTATGAGAAAGGGAGGACTTCTGGATAGTTTGTTGAGGGACATACTATGAGAAGCCCTTTTTCAGGGAATTATTGTGGTGAACGTTTCGACCCCGATGTCCAAAGCCTAGGTCAAACGAGCTCGCTTGATCCAGCCTGTGAGCGCCACAGTTTTTTATTTGTTGGAGTGGGTTTTATTTTTCTATGTCGAGTTCATTGTTCGTTCGGGTTCGTTAACAGAATATTTGTTTTGTTTTATTTGGTATTGTATTAGATAAGATAAAGGCGAAGTTAGTGAGTATTATTAGTTTGGTGTATTCATTTTGGGATACTGGCGGTGATCGGTGAACGGGGGTATTGAAGCTAATCTGTTTTGCAGGTGTGAGATTGAGTGGGTTGAAGTTAGTTGAGTATCTGAGTCGTCGTTGGCAATTAGCAGTGGACTTTGAATGGGAGTTCAGGCTAGGAAATGTGGGGCTGTTGGAGTTATTCGCGAAAGTTCTCAATCGTGGGACCGCACGGACAGCCACTTGCGAGTCGAAGTGTAGTCAGATACCTAGGGCTCTGGTTAGACCAATATCTATATTTTAACAAACATATAGATGCTGCTCTGGCCAGAGCCAAAGGTGCTTTTGCCCTAACAAACAGACTTTTTTATAGCAAGCAACTCGATGCAAGGTTAAAGGTTATTTGCTACATGGCCCTCATTAGGCCCATGCTCGTATATGGATGCCCCGTGTGGTTCAACGTGGGAGCAAGCTTGTTGGAAAAGATTCGGGTGTTTGAGAGGGCTTGCCTTCGGGCTTACCTTCATTTATATAGAACGCCAGAGTCCCAGTACATAAAATTCTATCCCAATAAGGTCCTATACAACAGGGGTAACCTAATAAGAGTGGATAATTTCGTTATCAAGCTGATTCGAAGACAGATTGCAAGAGCAATGAGCTCGACGGACAACCTGATCTCCGGGGCTTATTGCCCCAATTACGAGTATCACGAGAGAGTGCGCCTTAACGGCTTTGTTCCCCAGAGGCGTTCCTCTATCTTGATGAGAAGGGTCTGATACAGGACAGATTGGCTGTGCCGCTAATCTTCCACGTTGCTCGGACAGCTGTGGATAAGCGACTCAACTACAACAGAGACGTGGCACACAGCGGTGTAGAGCGTCTACCGTTCAGTAGGGCGGTCGAGTAGCGATATGAAGGACGTTGAACGCCAGTTCTCAAAATTTTGGTGGCTAAAGGAAAGAGAGGGAACGACGAAGGAGGAGAATACACAATCGGGGATAGCCCGTTTAAAGTTGGCTGTTTGGCCTTGGCCGACTTACATAGTTTAAGGTATTGTAGATATTTTAGGTAGACCTAGACAAAAAAAAATGTTCTACAGCACTTAGATACAAAAAAAAATAATAATAATAATAACAAATTAAAAACATCACTGATAGATAGAATAAGGTAGAATAAGGTAGTTTAAGATTTATTTTAAGGTAGTTTCTAAGTTTTATTATAAGAACAAAAGATAAAAAGTACATACGTAGGTAGGTAGGTAGGTGGGTTGTGACAGCATGCTATGCTGAAACATAATTAGCGCAGAGGCGCCGTTTTAATACCACAACTCAAGTGACCTAAATTGTTGTAGAAACTGACGTTGGACTTGTGGGAAAGGAGAGAAAAGATTATTTAAAGCCACCCCGTGGCATTGAGGAAAATGATGATGTCCCCGATGCTTGTCTCCGTTAACTCACTAATATTATCAAAAAGGTGTCTGCCAAGTATACGGTGTCTGACCCTACTAAGGGCCGGACACTTACAAAGGAAGTGAAGGATTGTTTCAGGCTCGTTGGCCACATTGCAGCTACGGCAATGTGCATTAAAAGTAATGCCCAGTCTGGCTGCGTGGACCCCTATGAGCCAATGGCCAGTGCTAATTGCCAGAACTCTAGCAATATCTGCCCGGCTTCTGTTTAATAGCTCTTGTGTTCTGCGCCAGTTATACTTGGGCCACATCTGCCTGGATATGACACAGTTCTGCAACCCTCGCCATCTATTACCAGCATCTGTAAGGAAATGAGCAAAGATTCTACCCTTAAGGGCACCTAACGGAATGTTGACATCCTCCGCACGGGAGCAGTCAAGGGCAGATCTCTGCCTCGCCAATTCATCAGCCCTTTCGTTTCCGTCAATGTTACTATGACCAGGCACCCAGATGAGGCTGATCCTAGACCGTTGACCGAGTGCGGCAAGCTCCTCCTTGCGTTGTTCCACAAGGAGGAAGCCGCAGATACGATGGCTTTGATAGCGGCCTGGCTATCAATGAAAATGGCTATGGTGTTAAGTTGTATCGATGTGTGTTTGAGGAGACGGCACGCCTCTCGTACAGCAAGAACTTCCGCCTGGAATACGCTGCATGAATTGGGAAGACGGAATGAACTAGAAATATTGAGGGATTCAGAAAAGATTCCCGCCCCTATCCCGCAGTCCATTTTCGACCCGTCAGTGAAAATGGTTGTATTGAACTCGTTAGTCACCGTACCAAATTTCCATTCCGCCCTGGACGGGAATCTCACAGTGACTTCATTTCGAAGTTCACCCTGGGAATTTGCCACCAACACCCGAGGTAGCAGATTAAGGATGCTGTTGTGGCCGTAGAGACTATCGCACCAGCTACCTGTTTCTCTTAATCTAACCGCACTACATGCTGATATGTACTTTATATGAAGGTTGAGTGGTATAAGGTGAAGGATTACGTTCAAGGCTTCAGTTGGGCATATTCTCATCGCCCCTGTAGCACCTAAAGCCGCAGTCCTTTGTGCTTTGTTCATGAGTTGTGTAATGTATGCTTTATTAACCGCCGGCCACCAAACTAGCGATCCATAGGAAAGAATAGGGCGCACCACCGCAGTATACATCCAAATGACCATCTTCGGACGGAGTCCCAATTTCTTACCGAATGTTTTGCTACAAGCATAAAAAGCCACACAGGCTTTCTTTACTCGCTGTTCAATGTTAAGCTTCCAGCTTAATTTAGGATCAAGTACCACACCTAGGTACTTAGCACTAGATGATAACGTGAGTAATTGGTTATTAAGCAGTGGAGGCGTGAAAGCCGGTATTTTGGTTTTTGTGGTAAAGAGCATCAGTTCAGTTTTGCTCGGATTGACGCTAAGTCCACATCCAGTGGCCCATGTGCTAAACTTATCCAAGGCACCTTCCATAATCTCACTGATCACAGAAGAAAACATCCCCGATACCAACACTACCACATCATCCGCATACGCGACAACCTTGACTCCGTCTCGGTCAAGCCTACACAGAATTTTGTTGATTACCATAAGCCAAAGAAGAGGAGAGATAACCCCACCCTGAGGAGTTCCCCTTACAACGGATATGGTGGAAACACTATTACCGACTGTCGATTGAATGATTCTGGTTTTTAGCATAGTCACTATCCACTTGCTTATAAACTCCCCTACACCCAGTTGGGATAGAACTTCCCGAATTGATTCAGTACTAACGTTATTGAAAGCACCTTCAACATCTAAAAAGGTGGCAAGAGTAAATTGTTTGTAGTGTATTGTCTTTTCTATCGTACGCACAACTTCATGGAGCGCCGTCTCAGTCGATCGCCCCTTAGTGTACGCATGCTGAGATTTTGATAGAAGGGATGTACCTATTGTATTACGGATGTGCGTATCTAATATACGTTTCAACGTCTTAAGGAGAAAAGATGACAAGCTGGTGGGTCTGAAATCCTTTGCAGATTCATGCCCCCGCTTCCCCGCTTTCGGGATAAACACAACACGAACACGCCTCCAACTCAGGGGGACGTGGTTTAGAAGAATACACCTTCCATAGATCGGAACTAGCCAAGGGACCACCTGATCCAGTGTTTTTTGCAGCATTACCGGGAGTATGCCGCCAAGTCCAGCCGATTTATGGGCAGAGAAGCTGGAAATGGCCCAAGAGGTATTAACCTCTGTAATTATTATCTTAATGTCATTCCAAGATGAGAATTGCACATCTTGAGGACAATTTGAGTGAGTAAACTCATTTTTGCACCCTGGAAAGTGAGTTTGCATTAAAAGCTCCAGAGACTCGCTAGAGGAATCCGTCCAAGTCCCGTCCGGTCTTTTGATAAAGGACGGACTGGAGTGTTCCTTGGATAGGATCTTACTCAGTCTGGCAGAGTCCTTAATGGTTTCAATGGACTGACAATAGTCCATCCAAGCCAGAGACTTGGCCCTTTTAATGGATTTCTTATATTCTTTTAGGCAATCCTTATATGGTTGCCAAAGCTTGTGTCGATACAGACATTGAAGATTTCTCTGGTAATCTTCCTAAGATTAGAAAGATCTTCGTTCCACCATGAGGGAAATTTTTTCTTACTGAATTTAATAGGGCACGAAACCTTAAAAGCCGTACCCATGGCTTTTTCTAGGGTTGTGATCTTATCGTCAAGCTCCTTGACTGATTCGATTTTCGCGCCAGGTGTTCTGTGAAGTTTAGATTTAATAACCTGACCAAATTTGCACCAGTCAATTCTCTTAGGGTTTCTAAATGGCTTAGGTGCCTCGACCTCGAGGCTAACATTAAAGATTATCCATTTGTGATCAGACAAAGATGGACGATCGGATACCCGCCAATTAGTTACTCTAAGGTTGTCAATATTGGTCTTGAGTGTAATGTCCAAGACTTCCTCCCAACCTCTGAAATTATCCAAACTCGAAAAGACAAAAGTTGGTTTGTTACCCACATTACAGACAGAAATGTTGGACATCACAAGGAAATCGAATAAAGACTCACCGCGTTTGTTGATTTCCGAGCTGCCCCATAGCGTATGTCTGGCATTCGCATCGCAGCCTAAAATCTATTTGCAATTTTTCTCCGCGATCGCTGATGTCAGCTGTCGTACCTCCTCAGGCGGTGATGGACTGTCTCGATCCATGTAAGCTGAGGAAATGAAAAGAGTGTCAGTTGAAACCTCCAATTTAAGTACAGTTAAATCGGCAGAGCTAAAATTAGGGCATAGAAATACATTTATATGTTTTTTAGCTAGGATGCAGGTCCTAGGTTTATTACTAACCTGGTTAATGGTATTGTAGAAGATGTTGTACCGGTTGTCCTTCAGCCCTTTAACGGCTGAACCTTTCACCCAGGGCTCCTGAATAAGGCAAATGTCGATGTCTTCCTCGCCTAGGAAAACACGCAGATTATCTGACGCACTCTTCGAGTGGCGCAGATTAATCTGTGCGATCTTCAACATTCGGAATGGTGGAGTTGGTAATGGCGTCGACAACCATGTCCTCCGACAACTTGTCGGTGCCATCAATTTCACCTGTCTCATCGTCAGGACCAGAGGGGCGGAAAACCTTGATTTTGGCATGCCTTATGCCAAAATGCAGTTTATGGTCGGCTTCTTCGAGTGCCACCAGGCACGCTTCGTTAATCAGAAGCAGGAAAGAGGAGCTGTTTTTCTGAGGTTCCTCTGCCTTGATGACTGCCCAGTTATCCATCGGAACCGCCGGGTTGTGTAGTTTTAGGCATTGGAGAAGCCTTCCTCCGTCAACCTTCATATTGGGCAACCAGATGCGGGCCCTAGGTCTCCTGGGGATATCCTTGGCAGGGATAAGCTTGAGCTTCAAGCCCTCCCAGGCATCACTAACCTTAGTGATGCACTCTCCAAGGAAATCCTTAGAGAACTGGTCCTTGCATCTGATGACCCGATATCCCCTGACCAACTCGGAGGAGTCGAAACATAGCAGAGGTCCCCCTGGGTTTGTCAAAAGGTAGTCCATGACCATATTGGACAATCTAGCCTCTATGCTGACCCAAGCTTCACCTATCGTCTTGCCGTCAGAGGAGCGCTCATCCACCAGAGCGACCTGCAGATGGTCCCTTGCCACCTCGGAGAAGTGTCGCGTCATCTGGTTCGCACTCGCAGCATGCGTGCTTTGCTGTTGAAGAGAAGAAGAGGGGGTCCTGGCAAACTTGGTCTTTTTTGCTGCGCGATTGGTCTCATCTAGAGACCTGTTGGGCTCCCGACGATTTTTTCTTGTTAGGCGAACCTGCTGGCCACGAAACCATCCGCACGGGTACCTCAACACCTTGGCTTAAGTGAAGTGAGATTTATGATTTACTCCAACCTCATCCTAATGGACCACAGCGCACGATTGAAGCATGCGTGTAAATCCTTAGCTGACACTAAACACCCGAAAGGTGAATAGCCACTTCCGGCAGGCGCCCACGGGGAGGACCAAGGACGAGGATTTTGCCCGCCTATCATACACTAAGTTTTTTAATTTTCTCAAAAAATTGTTCTTAGTATTTATTAATAATTAAACAATAAGACGAATAAAAAATTAAGTAAGGTACGTCGAAAGACATAGTTTTAAGTATTAGGTTTAGCTTAAAGCACCCGCAAAGGTCCAGTAAGTTAGAATAACATAGTTAAGTTAATTAAACTAGTTTTAAGCGTTTTTTGTCTAGAATTTAAGTTGTAATTGAATTGGATTAATAAAAATGCATTTGAAATGAATGAATGAAACCATTATCAACTCAGAGCAAATCGTTACTGCTTTTTCTATGGTTTTTGTCAAAGAGCTATGGGGTTTTGTGCCTTTGAGAGCAAATAAATAAATTTGAGTATGTGAGGGTGTTGCCGTTTGTTTTTTTTTTTTTCATTTCCTTGTTTTTCTGGGGGAACCGTTAAAATGCAGTTAAAAAATTATTCGCTTCTTGTGCTTCATAATGAAGGATATTTGCGCCGAATTTTATTTCATACCGTTTCCCCACGCCTCCTAAAGGAGCACCCGAAACATTTATTCTATTTCGTACATTCCCAAGAAAATTCTCTAACTTGCGAATAATTTTTCAATAAAATCGGTTCAATAATTTAGAAGTTGTCTGCTTTCATATACAATAATAGTTAGAGTTTTAATGCATCTTGGTTCTAACAGAACCCTGTATTTGGTCTCATCTCACATCTTTTCTAATCATCACTATCCTTTTAGCCGGATCGTAGACTCTATAGCCCTTGTTCCATTTACTATACCCAACCATTTGACATTCGACAGAGTTATCTCCCACTTTGTTCGCTGTTCTTTGAGTATATGAACGTAACATTCACTCCCAAAAAATCGGAGATATTCTAGAGCGGGTTTTATTCCATACCACTTCTCGAATAGTGTGAGTCCACCAAGAGTCTCAGATGCTGTTCTATTCTTTAAATAAACAGAAGTATTAGTAGCCTCAGCCCAAAGATATTCTGGTAATTTTCGCGCATTCCATACCTTTGGATAACAGTAACTGCTACATTACAAAACTCCAAGCCGTCATCAGTTCTTAACCTCTTTGTATGGTACCCATCTGCATGAACTTCTGCATAAGATTCATTTGATTTATTCTTAAAGAAAAAAACCTAGCAGTATCTTTCTCTTAATGACATGAAGTAATTACCTCCACCAATTGATGATCCACTTATTTTATCACACAAATCGGCATGGAAAAGTAGAACTGTAGTTTGTATTACAGCTTGTTTTAGAAAACTCAGGAGATGTTGCTTACCATAGACATAACCTCTACACACAAGATCTTCATTAGCAGATTCCTTGAGATTCAAGCCTTCTGAAGTCTACGTGATCCAAACGCTTATGCCGTAATGCATTTACCGTTAACTCAAAGCAACAGTGAACTCTTTTTCGGTACACTTGAGAACGGAAATAAAATTCTTATCCAAATTTGGCACATACAGTACATCGGCGATTTTGCAAACTTAATTAACACCAGCCTTAATAAAAATCACCACGTACTAACACGTGAAAAGCACTAGCTTTTCTTAGATTTTAGCAAAGCATTCGATACCCTGACCACAATAAACTCATTGAAGCAATACAAAGAATAGGAATTAGAGGGAAACTAGTAGATTATTTGAGAGACTAACTCAGAACGAGGACATTTCGCGTGGGAATCAAACAACACAGTGCAGTATGGAGTCCCACAAGGCCCCTATTGTTCATATTGTACACCAACGAACTACTAAAATCATTCAACGTGAGCTTTCCCTTCTCATATGCAGATGATACGGCGATTGTTGTCTGCCTCAAATCGATCGTAGAAGCAACCAGGATGATGCAGACAGAGTTCAATGAAGCCGGGAAATGGTGTCACGATATATAATAAATGCAGCAAAAACAAAACTACTGCATATTCGTAGCCTCAAAGTCACAAGTGAATATTAAAACATTCAACTGCGCTAATCCAAACAACTGCCAGATTATAGATGTCGTGGATACGTACAAATATCTGGGTGTAACGATCGACAGTCATTTTTTATGAGAACCACACATAAACGATTTACGAAAGAAGCTGAAAGTATCCATGTTTGCACTGGCTTGTCTAAAGTATAAGTCTTCAAGCTGTGTGCAAAAACAAGTGAACCACGCCCTTGTCGAGTCAAGGTTGAGATACGGCATACTAGCGTGGGGAGGTGCAGCAGATACACACATTGCGAAGCTTCAAAATATTCAAGACAAGGCGAGAGAAAGTTCTCAAAGTGAAGCAGATATTTAATATGACAGCAGAGTTGGAGTACTATGACGATGAATGATTCCGAACTTTAATCAGTCACAACTTCAATACCAGAAGAGGAGCAAAGGGGCTGTACCATCTTCCATCCTTCAAAAACGTGTATGGCAAGCGTCAACTGATGTATGTACACTATACCAAACATCCCAAATAATCTTCCAAACAATTTGCGAAATTTAAATATAACATTAATTTGAGAAAAATAAAACTAAAGAATATTTCCTAGAAACAATAACGTAATCCTTATCTGGAAACCATCTCATTTGAAATTTTAAATGTTTCTAATTCTTTTTTTTTTGTTTGCTTTATTTAAAGGGAAATAAATATTAAAAACTAATAATAATCAAATTTACAAATTTATACATTCACTTAATTTAAATTACCTGCATTTTGATGATAGCAATAAAATAATTTGAATTTGAGAAATAACCTCCTGCCTGTGGCTTCCTAGGTAAGAAAAATATTGTACTAGATTTAAGATACATGAAATAAACCAATTACAATTACAACCTTTAATTGTATGTATCGTCTATTCCTTCTGCGTTCAATGAAAAACCATCTCCAACTTGAACTTGGAAAATTTTTGTTATGAAAAGGTATAAACTTCTTAAACAACTCCCTCTGGAATGACACATGATCAGTAGCTCCTGAGGCTGCCAACCAAACGTCTCGAGCTTTCTTTGGAGCATCAGATGAATCAAGCCTAAACAATTCTGCTCTATCTAAAGACGAGTCTACTTGCGAATCTCCTTCAACTATCAGCGACGGAGCATTCTTTCTTCCCTGTTGATCTCTTTGTTTCTTGAAACAATGGCTTTCTTTGGAACAATAGTTACACTTGCCATATCGTTTAGATGACTTGTCATTTATACTTGCTATGTACATTCACTTCCATTTGACCTCACTTTTAGAAGACCTCCTTCGTTAAACAAATGGCCAGTGAATTTCTTAATCGTCTGAGAAAGCCATACCAGGCAGTTCTTACGTTGTCGAATTCAGAGGGTAAACTTACTTAGCAGGTTGAAAGAAGTAAGTTTTCGGTCTTATAAAGCCCACAAATCTGAGGAAAACCGAAAGAAGTCTAACTGCAATGCCCATATTCGACAAGTAAAATTCTTACATGACCAAAAATTGAGCAAAAAATCCTACAATGTCCCAAAGGTAGTAAACATTTTTGGTCATTCGTCAAAAATATTAAAAATTCTGCCTCCCCACCCTCATTTACAATGACATTCCAACTGTCAGCTCCTTAGACAAAGCCAATCTGCTTACTGCTCACTTTGCAGCTAACTCCACGCTGTCAGATAATGCTTTGTCTCCACCTGTATTTGAGAGCGTAAAATTTTCCATGGGACAGGTCCACTTTCGTCTCAACATACACAAATCAGCTGGCCCAGATAGTATCCCCCCCCCCCCATAGTTTTGAAGAGGTATTATTTTACTCTGCGAAAGCTTTTCTGTCTATCCTACTTTTCAGGGCACTTTCCGAGTAGATGAAAAACGGCATTTGTTCAGACAGTCCCTAAAAAAGGCGAGTCTCCCTCCCTGTCCAATTTCCGACCCATTGCTGATAAATCGTCAGCTTATGAAATATCTAGATTCACGAAAACTCCTTAATGACCGGCAGTGTGATTTTCGTAGCAACAGGTCCACTGGTGATTTTATGGCATATCTTACCGAGAAGTGGAACTAATCTCTCCATCACTTCTGCGAAACTAAGATGGTTGCGCTTGAAATTTCAAAGGCATTTGACAGAGTTTGGCATCAGGCTCTTTTGTCGAAAATGCGTGCATATGCCGTAGATGAGTCTCTTCTTCAATGGATTAGAAATTACCAAAATAAATGCTGGTGTTCCCCAAGGGTCTGTTCTGTCTCCGACTCTCTTTCTTATTTTTATAAATGATCTCTTGTCTGCAACTACTAATCCAAACCATTACTTCGCTGATGACAGTACCCTCAGTTTTTAATATTCGTCCTTGCTCTTCGGCCGTAGAAGGGGAACGGTAACTTATGTTAAACACATTAAATTCCGACCTGGACAGCATCATCAAATGGGGTTCAACCAACAGTGTGGAATTTAATGCTTCCAAAAAACAATGCTGTCTTCTGTCTCTCAAGAGCAACCAAAACCCTCAACCATTATCCATGAATGGTACTTGCATCATTGAAACCGAAAGACTTGCCTTTCTCTGTATGTGTATTAGTAACCATCTTCAATGGAACGATCATATATTCGAGGTCGCCAAAAATGCTGCAAAATGTCTAGGATTCCTTAAACGGTGCAAGAAATATTTTACCCCGTCTGATCTGGCCTCAATTTATAAGGCATTCATCCGCCCTAAGCTGGAATTTAAGGCCCATATCTGGTCTGTTACACCCAAGACCGTTCAGCACATTTCTGATGGGGTACAAAACCGCGCGTTAAAACTTATAGGTGATAGAGATATTGTTAATTCCATACATTCACTTGAACATCGGAGAAATTTCTCTCCCTATTTTATCTTTTTTTTTATAAAAAATGCTCCAGCGGAATAGCCAGTTGCATTCCTCCCCTCACCGTAATTCGCGTCAAGCTTCGAATGCAAATTAGTTCACTCTTAAGCCTAACTTCGGTCGTACTGACAAATATAGGGATTCGTTTATAAGCGGAATGACACGAATGTGGAATGATATACCAGGCTCTGTATTTCCCCATCATAACAACCTTCAAACATTCAAAGCTAACGTCCACAGGATCCTCCTCTGTTCCTCTTCCCCCTTTTCCTAACGCCCGTGCCCTGAAACAGTTTAAGGGTATTCATATCCCCTTCGGCGCGCGCAGATTATAAAAAAAAAAAATAACCAAGGTCCATGTCCTTCAACCTTTGGGCAAGAGACATGATCCTGACAAAGTAATCGGCCATACTCTCTTCTTCTTCCATTTTACAATTGATTTACTCATCCAACAGCACTTAAACAGACTGATCACTTTTCTCCGCATGCACAGTCCTCAATCTCGACCACATTTCAGCAGCAGTTATACAGTCTGACCTCACTTTTAGAAGAGCCTCTTCGTTAAACAAATGGTCAGTGAGTTTCTCAATCGTCTGAGAAACCCGCGGCATAGCATACCAGGCAGTTCTTACGTTGTCGAATTTAGCGGTTAAACTTACTTAGCAATAACCAAGGCCCCTGCCCTTCAATCTTTGGGCAAGAGACATGATCCTGGCAATGTAATCGGCCATACTCTCTTCTTCTCCTCTTCTGCAATTGTACAGTCTGACAGGTACTTCAACTTCTCTAATTCAAGACCGGGCACCTGAAAAGCGTATGTTCTGCATACTTTTCATCGTATGTTGCCGTATTATTGGCCTACAAGCTGCAGTTCCCAAAATGCTATATATATTTTGAGTTTATTCTCCATTATCCAAATTTCCATTTGACCAGGCCATAATGAAAATTCTGCTCATTGAACCGATGCCAGTATGATAAATTTTGGACTCAGACATTTTCAAGAATTTCTTCACCAATATTTCCCAACAGCAACGATATGGCCTGCCATACAGAAAACTATTTTTAAAATGTTCATAATATTATTAAGGTCATATTCTTAGTATATTGTTACATATTCAGCTGCAACAAAAATATTTATTGTGTGTAATCTTTACAATGTAATGTGCAAAAGTGAAGACATAAAATACTTTGATGAAACACGGACGTTCTGCATTTGGTCGAAAAAATAGACTCCTTTTCCTTACCAATGTCAAACAAGTTAACAAACAAAAATACGGAAGGTAGTAAGGGCCGATCGATGCTCTCTGTATCAGTTATTAAGTCATCATCACACTTGGCACTGTTGGACGTCTCTAAAGAGGGTCTAGTCTTGTGGTCTCTGAAAAAACAGATTAGATTCGCATAGAAAAGCTCATGAAGACATTTCTGCGCGTTTACCACAGAAGTGTCTTGCCTGAGGACAATCCTCGTCAAAGCATCAATTCTATTAAGAGATTCAATGGAACCTGCACGAATCGCACGAGGAGGTGCAGGACTCTCTAACGAGTACTCGTTTCCCTCGCTGCAAGCAAGTATCGGACATATATTTTTCAATCCTACGATGGAGTAGATATGGATAAAATCTACAATAAAACCATCAACGACGAGATATTTGGGCCCTGCTGTTAACTTAACGACATTAGTGTGAAAAGGAAAAGAGAATCACATTTGCCAACAGTTGTTACTTTGGGTTAAGAAAGCAATTTGGTGATAAATCCATGATATCGAAAAGAGAAGAAGAAACTTTGTAGTCCTGTTGGTACCATAGCGTAAACTTAAACAGAGACTACTGAATGCATCCTTAAAGTTTTCCAGAAAAAATTCTTCGTACGATTTATACCTGTATTGAAGGCATATAAAGAAGAAGATTCAGGGTTCAACAACAAACAATCTGTAGGTACGCGAAAGCGAACTGTTCAAGAGCCGGAGAGCTCCTGATGGACTAAATACGCAGAAGAACAAACCTTATTTTTGATGGCTAGCTCAAGTAAAGAAAAAAATAAACTTGGTGTACGCAATTGGAAGCAGCTGAGCAGGGATCATACTGACTGAAGGAGCTTGTTATTTGAGGCACAACTCTATCAAAAAGAGTAGGACCATTAAAAGCAAAAATCAGGCAGTGAATGTGATTGATTTCTACTGTTGCTAGGCCATAATGCTCCAATGTGTTTTGACTTTAGATTATTTTTTTACTGAAATTATTTGAAGTGAGTTTTTACATTTTATTTATGTATGTACATATATAAATTTAAAATGTTGGAATATTATGTAGGGTAGAACAAAATCGACGAGAGATGAACGGTTGTACGGAATATATGAGGGGAATACGAATACTTCCTTAGTACTCATTTCGACAACGCTGGTCCAGATCCTTCATTTAATTAAATTTTAATAAAAATATAAAAATATATTCACATATTCTCTTAAAATGCAGTAATGTAAAAAGAGCAAACATCTCATTTTACGACATTTCTCTTTCCCGTGAAAATGCCCATGTAAAGAGATCATTAAAAATAATTTCCCTATTCTAACTACGCACTTTAAGAGAAATCAAATTGTTTACATTTTCTCTACTCACCGTTGAATGAATCCCCTGAAGTCATTGAACTTCAACACCAAGAGAGAGCTGCCACAGAAATACACAGAAAATGGAACAAAGCAAAAACCGAAAAAAAAGTACCAAAGAAACCACCACCAACAACAACGGGGCAATGACGTGCCGACCCCATCTTGAACATGCGGTAATAAGTTCGTTCTTTCTCTGTTTTTCTCTTTCACTCTTTACTAGCTAACAGATTTTGTTTTGGTTCACACCGAGGCCATTGAACTCCCGAAAGTGATATTTTCTTATCATGCGCTCTTCTTTTCCCACTCCATCATATTCCCTTCATTGGGTTGTCTTTGTCTTACATTTTTGGGGGAAGTTTATATATCTCATTTATTTTCGTCCGATAAAGAAGCAGATGTGAAATAGAAATGCGCGCATTTATTGTTGTTGAAATGTAATTCGCATGAAGATAAAAAAGAAACATTTTATATAATATCATCCCCCTTCACAACATACTTACACACATACATTTCCATTGAGGGATGATTGAACGATAGTTTAATTAAAACAAATGACATTGATTCTACTAGAACTCAGTCCAGAGATTTCGAATGAGAAAAAGAGAGAAGGAAACAGGAAGAAACTTGTTGGTTCTCCCAAGCAAACTGAGGTATAAATAAAAAATAAACTGGGAAAAACAACAAAAAAGAGGCACTCCACTCACTCACCGAGAGAGAGGACATTAGTTGAACTCTGCAGTCATCGTCATCGCATAGTCAGTAGTTAGCACCGATAATGAACTCCACCAAAGCGTCGCGGCGACCGACCACCCGCCGGAGTACTCTGTCAACAACGTTGAGGAACAATAGTAAGCAAAAGCATCGGAGGCGGCGCAGCTGTAAAGGAAAGAAATCGATTTTTTTTTCTTTCAACTAGAGTGCAAAAAACTCGGCCATTTATTGACTTTTTTTCCGTTGAACCCTAACGAAGCGACATTTCTCTCGGGAGATGATGAGTGTGCTCTGCTACGTTGCTCGGTTTTGGCACTTTAGCTTGCGGGCTGTTTGATTGACTGTGTGCGGAGGAGTGGGTTTGTTCTGAATGGGATGGTCTCTGCGGCCGGTAATTTTTTTTTACCGCCGCTGTTTGAAAATCTTTTATACATACTTGGTAGAGTGAAATGAGCGGCAGTGGCAGAATTCGATGTAGACGTTTATCTGAGTGTAGTGCTGCAAATACGAGATTGTGCTACACTGCGCGTTGATGGAGTGGAAGAGAGATAAAGTACGGAACAAATCAACGTTCTTTGCTGAGGTCTGACTACGGAACTGCCAGGCTGGCATTGAAATCTCTTATTATTAATTAAAATAGTTTATTTTCTTAAATACATAAGAAAAAAAAACCGACTAGATGGAGTGGGTTTTGTAATTCTACTATACATTTGTATTTATATTTATAACAGAAGAATCTTTTTGCTGCAAGACATTCACTCCCAGGAGCTTTTAACCACCCGCTATACAACCAATAGGTATCTGTTACAGTCATCTCGCGGCGCGTTATATATATGTATGTACATATGTATGTAAGTTCGCCATTCCTGAGAGATTATATAGGGTGTTCTATGAAAAATTATCTATGTATACTACTTTTTTTGTCAAAAAATAAAACATTTTAAGAACTAAAATATGTTGATTTATCGAATATCGTTCCATGATCAATTTCCTACTTAGATATGTACATATGTACATACATATGTATATACTTTACGAATGTCAAATAAAAACTATTAAAACTAACCTATACCAAAAGCCTGTCAAAGTATATATGTATGTATGTACATATGTACATATATAGTACATACACAAAAAAAAAAAAAAAAAAACAAATCCCGAATAGACCTATGTATGTAAATACTTTCTATAATTTAATTACTTTCAATTTTACAGCTCACTGAAGTCTTTTATTATTTAGTTACGTGCGTAAAGAAACTATTTTGCTGATAACTGAGTTTTTCTCGTACTATGGACGGACAGTACTTAAATACTTCGTCGATAATTTCACATATTTTCCTTAATTTTGAGTTTAACGACAATCGCGCAAAAAACTATAATGTAACTAAAATAATTACGAAAACAGAACTGACCTCGAAGAGCGCGGAATTAAGTGTTGTTAGAGCAGTTTTTGCAACCAAAGTCAAACTGTGAATTGTTAAATGATTTCTGCTAGTGAAACAATACCGTGAAAATATTTTTTCAAAATCACTTTCATGTAAGCTTGTTTTTATATTTAGTTTTGTTGTGTTTATTTTTTTTTTTTTTTGTAATGTTATGAAAATTATTCCATTTAATAGATTTTAGATTTATGAAAAGTTAGGCAAGATTGACTCTAAATAGTTAGTATTTATAAACTGTTTGGAGGATAATAGTAAATTATATGTTATTTGACATCTACGGAAACAAATTTAGCCATTTAGATTTAGATTTAGCCAATAATTTACGTAACCTCCCCCGATAAAGGATGGAAAATAGACTCCATTATAATCTTCTCTTCATTGCTCTTTTAAAATGACCTTAGAAACGTTTTTAAATTAAGGCACAACTGGTATCATGTCTTAAATTTATACAAAACAAATTCGTCAAGTGCGAGTCCAGCCTCGGACATCGCGTTTGCCTTGGTTTTTGAAATGTTTTGTTCAACAATCTTTATCCAAGAAAAATATTCCTTAAATATTTCAATTCCTCAGATCTTTAGCTTTTATTTGATATATAGCATGATGGGGTGTAAAAATATATATATATGTACATTATGCCCCTAAAAGCCCCCAATATAAATAATTTTTTATTTCCTCTCTAATTACTTTTGGTTTATCACACTCTATTTATGTACCAACTTTCAGTTCTCCAGGCCTAACTGTTCAAAATATACAAGCGTGTCACCTACTGACGGACAAACATCGCATTGCATCCGTTTTACATATATCATTCTGGTACGGAGCACTAAAAACAAAAAGTTACATATACATATATATAGATCACTATCTTCACTTCATTTCATCACTCTGTATATATGTGCTGCAATAACTTCAAATCCACTGAATGGATTTGAATGTGGTTTTTCCTAAAGTTTTAGGAGCCTTCAAATCTTTAAAATATTACATCAGTAGTTAAAATTTGTTAATAAAATAAATGTTGTAAATAAACAAACAACTTATTTTAGCCCCAATCATTTTCATTTTCTTGCCAGTTAGCTCGATTTATTTGTACATTTACCGAACAGATTTAAATAAAATTTATATATCTGAGGCATAGATATACATATCATTTTTGTACTTTTGTGAGAATAGCAAGAATATTGTTACATATTATTTTTATGCTATGTGCGTGTAAGTAGCGTACCTACATATGTATTTGTTCAACAACTCTCAAAGCCCTGAAAAGAAACAAAATAAAATCGAAAACGGTTCTAAACTGCTACATTTCCCTACAAAAGCTCAGAAGAAGCAGCAACGTTTGCTTATATTGGGTTCCCGGACATCAGGGTATTCTAGAAAATGAAAAAGCGGATGAATTGGCTAAAGAAGGAGTACTACTTACTTCAGAACTTGAGACCACCGCAGCATCTACTCAATACTATTTCTCTTTAAATGATGAAAAATTACAAAGAACAGCTGATAATTGCAAAACAACGAAAATATTTTGTTTGCGCCTATATCCTGCACTGGCCAATATGAGGCACAGGCTACTGGACAATTCTATTTTAACTCACTCAAAGACATCGCAAGCATAAAACTTCAACTTTGGACAACGGATCATTACGTTTAAATAAAGTTAACTCTGGGGAGTTGTGGACCAAAACTATTAAACCTCATAGTACACACATTTTCTTAAAATTCTATACTTCAGTGGCCTCCATACTATTTAATAGTTTACCGATTGAAATATGGAGTCTTCGAAGACCTTTTATATTCTACAGAAAAATTAAAAATGGCTGTTAAATTTTGGTTTCAATGAAGTCAGCAATCTAATCAGGAAATTTTTGTAATGGCTATTTAACTACCTTCTATATCTTTTTATTTTTTTTATTGTAATCTCATGTTTTACACATTCACCCCGCAACTTTTTTTAGTTTTTTTTTTTTTGTTTATCCAACTTGATACATCCGTCATTAGTTTCTGCAATTAAAGGATGTATATATCTTTCTATTCCTTAATGAGCATTAGTATGAAGAACACTTAAAAGCTTGCCTATTAATTGAATATCGTAAATGATCTATAGTGGTAAACATTAGTTTTTAAGTCTAAGTTGTAAATTGTAAATGTAAAATCATTGAATGGGATAAATGTGATTGAATTGAATTGACTTAAATTGGTCTATGTGTGACTTAGCTCCCACCCTAACCTAATCTAACCTAACCTAAGTAAAAATCGATCATACATATTGATTTCCTCGAATCGGAAGAAAAAAACAGATTATAATTTTTTTTTTTTAAATTAGATCATAATTTCTATTGCCCTGAATCAAAAAGAAAAATCGAATCATGGTTTATATTTCATCAGAATTGCGTTTTGTTTTCTGTCCTTTTTTTTTTTTTTGTTTATCCAACTCTATACATCCGTCACTAGTTTCTGCAATTAAAGGATATATGAAGAACACTTAAAAGCCTGCCTATTAATTGAATATCCTAAATGATGTATAGTGGTAAACATTAGTTTCTAAGTCTAAGTTATAAATTATTAATGTAAAATCACCCTAACCTAATCTAACCTAACCTAAGTAAAAATCGATCATAGATTTTGATTTCTTTGAATCGGAAAAAAAAAACAGATTACAATTTTTTTTTAAATTAGATCATATTTTCTATTGCTCTGAATCAAAAAGAAAAATCGGATCATGGTTTATATTTCATCAGAAATAAAAGTGTACCAACATTACAAGACCGCATATACTAAGGTTAAGTTAATATTATAAGTCCTTTTGATCGAAAAAACAAAAATTACTATTTGTTTTTTATCTTTGATTCATGCCAATAAAACTCATGACTTAATTTGTTTTCTTGGATTCTGCAGACTTGATTTTTACTGTTTTTTTTTTTTTTTTTGTTTTGCTTTTTACCTTTAATTTTTAAAAAATAAAATCATGTTTTAATTCTTACTTCTAATTTTACAAAAATAAACATCGTCATCGAATTTAATAGAAAACAGAAAATAAAAAATTTTACTTTTACACTCAGCCCTTGAACAGAAAAAAATTACCTACCTTTATAAAAGCCATGCATTTACGCACTTTGTACGTCTTTACTGACTTGGCAACACCATTCCCATCGTATCCAAATGCACATTCATGTATGATAACGTACATTTTGAAATAAGAGAAATGAGGAAAACCAAACAACGGACGACGAAAAAAAAAACGTATTTTCATTTTCCGTATACCCCGAATTCTATGTCCGCACACCCATTCAATCCACATACAGTGTGTAGTGAGAAATTTCGTATTTGTATGTGGAGTGAATAAACGCGTGCTATCATCGGTCATTCACCCCAAAAGCCGGGTTGTTATTACTCGGTTCCTTCAGAAATATACTTTTCATTGTGAGAGACACAAATTCAAGAGAAATCTTCCATTAAAGAGAAATTGCACCGTTCAATGTTGGGTTGAATTTCTTAACAAGAAAAAAGTATTATTTTTTGAAATCAGAAAAGTTAATTAAATTCTTTTCATTTTGAAATTATTAAACCATGTTTTTATAATATTAGTATAATTAACTACACTCTCTGTCGAATAATATCTCTTCTGTACTCTCTTGATGTCTATGCTCTGGCTCTTTTCATCAGGGAAAAATACAACTCAAACAGTTTGTTGTGTACAGTATACACACATTCACGCAACAAACATCGCATTTAGAGGACGAACGATATCACATCAATTGAATTCATGCCGCCGTCGTTTTCTGTCGCAATGTTGTGTTCGTTCGTGATATTCGGAGGTGGTTTTACATTAAAAGCATAAAAAAATATTTTAAATAAACTAAACAGATAAACTGTTTATTTAGAAGAAATGCCAAATTATATTATTGTAAAGAGAGTGTTGTCGTTCTTTCTAGAAAAAAAAATCGTATTCGTATTTCGAAAGTGCAGTGTCAATTTATATGTGCATTTCCTTCCTTGTTCTGCGGATTTATCGTTTATCTATTTTTTATTTTCGAGTAAAAAAATTATTGTCTTATTGGTTTTTGTGTTTGTCCTCCTTTAAGTTGTTCGTTTTAGTCCGAATTGTTATTGTTTCACTGTGGATGAGAAAAAGTTCGTTTAACCCCCGGTGCACGTTCAATGCCCTCTCTCCCCCCAACAGCAACTGCTTATTGCTCTCTGGAGAGAACGGCAAGAAATTTGAGAAAAAAAAATTTACCAACCCTTCAATTGGCTTAAATTGGTAGTAATGTCGTAATTTTTGTATTTTTTTTTTGTGTTGGCTAGCAAAATTTGTTTTAACAAAATTGTTCACTATTGTGCAATATTTTGCATAGAAATGCAATGAAGAGAGAATCAATTTTAAGTGAGATATACAAGAAAATATTAAATTGTGGTGATTTAAAATCATGTGCAGTGCAGTGAGACTCCGGAGAAAGACAGAACGGATCCATATACAGTTACAATAGATTGGATTATAAAACAATTAATGGGATATTTACATAAGACGGTTTTGGATTAAATAAATCGCATACATATTTCAAGTAAGTACATACATACCTACCTAATATTACACGGTTAAAACTACTTATACACATATTTAAAAAGGAATGCACTTTAACAGTCTGTAGCTAATTTCGAAGAACTAGTACACCCGATTTTCGAACAATTCGTATGAGAAGCTTTATTTCAAAAATTCCTAAAGGAATCCCTAATGGCAAATTGAAGTTTTAACGAAAATGTAGAGAAATAAACATAAATAACAAAGATTTCGTTTCGATGTTTTTTTTTTAAAAAAATCTGCTAACATGCAAACATTTTATTTTGGAATTGTCCAAAACTTGGTATGACATGACTTTGCGTATGTCAAATATTATTCAGATATCGGTTTTGGTTAATATCGACCTGTACCGTTATACGAATTTTTTTGCCAAAAACCTGGTACGACATCAGATAGAGTAGGTATGTGTAATTTCACTGAAATATAAAATTTTAACATAATATTGTTAAACCCGTTTCCGAGAAATCGATTTTTTGTGTTTTCAAAGTTTTAATTTTCGATTTGCTTTCGAAACATATAGCTTGAGAACGACTGAATCGCTTTCAATGTAGATTACTTCCACCTATTGACTATTTACATGAAAAGGGAGGAATAAGCTACATTTCATTATTTCCAGAAAGTTTTTATTATTATTATTTGTCTCCATTAAATTTGAGAAGCCGTTTAAACTATTAGAGATATGTCAAATTATGGTATGAGAAACTTTTAGGACTAGAGAAGTTCCATAAAAAAAAAGTCCGCAGGGGTATATAACTCAGATTAATAGAGAACTCACAGTATGCATTTTATATTTTGAATGGCTTAGTTCTTTTGAATGCAATTTATTTTATCATTCACGGTATTAATTAAAGAATATTTTAAGATACGAGTATAAATGATCGCAATTTGGGGACTGCGCAGCAGGCAGTAAAACTTTTTTTTTGTCTCATCTCTAACAAAACTACCTACATTCACAACCAACGGGTGCTGCAGGTGCGTGACAAATAAGTTTACAGTTTTGTGTTTGTTATGTTTTATGTTTTAATGTGCTCAGTTTCTGTTCGTCCTTAATTACCTACTCTGTTTATATACACGGGGAGTTGAGTCATTAAGAATATACTAAGTGATAAATAGTATGTACGAGTAGTGCATGGAAATGATAGTTATATTTCTCACCTTAACTATACGAAATGAAACAATATAATAATCTATGAATTTCTAAAACAGGCTACAATCTGTAAACAGGAAGTTAGTGCATAAAGTATGGTTGAATTTGGGGTTAGAACAAAAATTTCGATTTCGTCTCGAATTGTGAACCCACATGACAAAGTAAATTTATCTAGCCTTTTAGGTAGTATTCCGCAGAACATATAGGCGAAATTGAGAGACCCACAAAATTGATCAAAATCTTGAGATCGGAAATTTTCAAGAAACAAATAAATATAAATGTTTTGCATTCTCGAACTATTTTGGAAGTGGTTAAAGGATTGAGCAAGCCCTTAAGCGACGCCTGACTGTCACTACAGACGCAGATACTTCGCCCCTTCCACCTGTTCTTCCCAATATAGTCCGCAGCCATTAGGATAGTATATATTTCTGCCTGGAAGACAAATGTGTTTTTTCCCAATGAGAAGTGCGGTTAGAGAGTGTCGTTTTGCTAGTATTTTTTGGCCATATATCAAACTTGTGATTTAATATCCTCTGTCATATAAGGTTACAAGCTTAGTTGGCATTGTCTTGTGCGACTCGTATGCCAAATTGATGTCCTTTTATGTTCTGCTAGTTTGGGGACATAAACAATACTTTTAAATACGCCCTGCACGTTTTCCACTTCCCTGTCTCGAGGCTCTCTATATTTTCAACGACTCAACCTCTCAACCAATTCTCTTCCTTCTCGATCGTGAATTGGATCTTCCGATGAATCCCATAAACTGGTTCTAGCATACCCTCAATCTTGCGGTAATCCATAACTGCAAATATATCGTCGACGTATTTGGCAATGAACCTGGCATGTCCAACAATTCGAAGTACTCATCTAGCAGATAATCCGACACTAGGTCTGCGTAGTGAAAAAGTGGGTTGCCCATTGGCATTCCATGAACCTGTCTGTAGATATAATTTTTAAACTGCAGGTAATTATTTCCTTTGAGGGAAACATTTGCTCTGGGTGTCCCATCTTTTATTCATTATGTTAATAGCGAGTTGCGCTGGAATCTTAGTAAATAAAGACACGACGATATCCATATGTGAGCATGGACCGAATGAGGGCCGTGTAGCAGATTACCTTTACCCTTGCATTGAGTTGCTTGCTATAAAAAAGTCTCTTTGTAAGGGCGAAGGCAGTTCGGGCTCTGGCCAGAGCAGCATCTACATGTTTGTTAAAATATAGATATTCGTCTAGCCAAAGTCCAAGGTATCTGACCACGTTTTGACACGCAAGTGGACGCCCGTGCTGTCCAATTATAGAGAACTTTTGCCAATTCTTTCTGGTATCCCTAGAGGCCAGAGACAACGGCGTTCTGAATAGAATGGTTTCCGACTTCTGAAGGTTGATCTTCAACTTCCAGTCGTCGCAATATCGCTGAATCTTATCGAAGTCACTCTGCAAGAGTGCTGCAATGACGTCGATCTTAGGTCCTGATCTGTACGCAATCAAATCGTCTGCGTACGCTATTGCGTGCTGAAGAGATCCTATCAGATCAGCCGTGTAAATATTGAAAAGTATCGGTGAATTAACCGCACCCTGTTGCAGACCATTTTTAATTTCGAACGTCCCAGCAGAAGTCACATTGCCATTTTTCACAACGAACTTTCTACTGGTAAGCATATTAAGCAACATGTACAGCAGTGGTTTGCTTATGCCCAACTTGCTCAACTTGTAAAAGAGCCCTTCCAACCATACGGTATCGAAGGCCTTCTCCAAGTCAATCAGGCAGGCACCCGTGCATTGGTTCTTGCTTTTATTCCATTGGATATCCGACACCAGTTTAAACGCGGCATGCATTGTATCATGCCCCGCCTTGAAACCGAATTGGTTATCCGGAACTATGTTATTGTCCTCAACCCACTTAATCAAGGCTCTATTGATCACTTTTTCGAATACCTTGCTGATATTCGGAAGGAGACTTATCGACCGGAGATTTGCCGGATTGGAGGTGTCCTTTCCCCTTTTGGGGATTGGCTGTACTACTGCTGTTTTCCAATGCTCCGGATAATAGGCATTATTCAGTGCATTATTGAACAGGGTAGCGTAAATTTCCACCGCTCCTAGAGGAAGATGTCGAAGCACAATGTTCGATATTCCATCGATTCCCACTGATTTTTTCTTTCTCAATGATTCGAAGATCGTTTGGAGTTCTACCTTCGATATGTACGGGGGATGAACCCTTTCATTGGCGATGGCATTGTTTGCCAAGTTTTCGTCATAGAACCTGGTAAAACCAGTATTCTCTGATCGCCAGTGCTCTATATCATTTCGAAGGTAGAAGTTGTGCCCAAGGACTCTATTCTCCAGGTCGTGGTTCGGGCGAATGCTAGCATTTACCTTGTACACATCCTCAAAAATAGATCCTATAGCCTCCACCTTCTCTTGCGGATCTTCAATCACAAAAAAGTCGTCATCATCGACAGCGTCCCATGGATCTATTCCTGCTGCTGTAAGTAACCGTTCATTGTTCGTTGTTCGGGGAATTTTCAGACACGGAAGTTCGTTGACATCGTTCCTCCGAAATATTTTATTAATCTGAGGGAACATACTCGGGTTATCAGACTTGATAGCCAGAATCTTGTTGCCCCAGTGCAAATTAGCCGACCGCCTATAATTTGCTCTAATTAGTATTTGCAGGTTCTTTATCAACGATTTCAGTGTCCTAACCTCCGAGTTTTGTCTGTCAGTAAACTGCCTATACAAGTTCTTTAGTCTCGTGAGCAGTCTACTTTTTTGTACGTGCAGTGCGTCGATTGTTGCATTGCGGAACACGTTTTCGGTTGGTCGATACCGAGGTATCGTGCTGTCCATCGTTCGTTTGATTGTCTCGTCCATTTGTTTAAGGTACCTGTCAATCTCCTCGTTTGACAGATTCCTATTTACCGGTAGGTAGAGCGAGTTCGAGGAGAGCGCTCTTGTCAAATCTCGGGAGAAGCGAGTCCAACGTGTCCTACTGTAGTTATAGGAGTACTTTTGAACAAACTCTTCCAATTCCGCAATTTCGTTGGGAATCGTTATTTCGGCACTAAGTCCGCAATGGTCACTGTCATACACAAACGTGCGCAAACAGTTTATCGTTCTTCGGTCAACGTCGATCAGATGTAACCGTTCGTCGAACAGCAGTAGATCCAGATATGAGCCGCTTCTGGGAAACGACGGACTATCTGTAGCCTTCAAATCGAGCCTAAACTCGACATTGTGTTGACCCCACCTATTGAATAGTGAGTTCCCTCTAGGGTTTGGTGTGTGATTTCCCCAATTTCTATGTTTGGCGTTTAGATCTCCGGCCATGAGGAAATAATTCTCCCCCGACTCCAGTCGTAGACATCGAAACAATTTCTCGAGCTCTGAAATAAATAAAGAAGATTGAGCTGCTTCCGCAGCATAAAGTGCGACCACGTACATCTTCTTTCCACTACGTACCATCTGCCCCTGGATAGAGAGCAAGATGGTCAGCAAGTCGCCTTGCGCCTCAGGTGCCTTAGGCACTGGGCCCTGTGCAGCTACCTTCGGTTGTTGCTGTACTGTGGTTCCCCTACCTGACGCCATTTGGGCGTAGGTAATTTGAGGAGTCACGGTTAGTTTTTGAGCTGGACCTGGTTGGACTTTCACTGCACTTTTCTGCTTACGAACCAGATTTGCTGATTTAATGCTTTGAAACTCAGGACAGCCCCGATAGTTTGCGGTGTGTCCTGAGTTCTTGCATAGCACACATGTGAGCTGGCTCTTATCTGCCACTCCCTCCTTACCTAGAGGACATTCCTCCGTCTTGTGGTTCTTTCCACATTTCACGCATCGAGGCTGCATATCGCAGTTCGACGCGGCATGCCCCAACCTTTGGCAGCGAACGCATTGAATAATGCTTTCGCTGCGCTTTACTTTATTCCATGTGACAACCTGGTAGTCTAGGACTTTAATACTCCTTAGACCATCCAGTTTGCTATCGGGCGACAGCTGAACCAGGAAGAACGGTAGCTTCCGCTTCTCCCTTTTAGCCCTTGCTGTGGTGAAAGGCTTAACCCCTACAAATGTGAGACCGTCGCACTTAATTTGCTGGAGCGTCTTAAGAAGCTCCTCCGGCTCGGTGGACGGTTCCATCCCTTTCAAGAGCATAGTTTGCAACTTTTCCCCTTTCGGAGTGAAAGAGAAGAACTCCGTCGTCGAGTCCCTTAATATATTTTTTATTTTAATATACTGCTCCACCGTATTACACTGGATGGAGTGTCTATTATCATTAAAACGCTTAATTGTAAAGTTATCGCCTATGGCCGACTTACACAGTTCTATGGTGTCCTTGAACTCCATCTTATAGGTGTTTATAGGCGGAACTCGCACCTTTCCTGGCTTGTTCTGCTGTTGTTGTTGCTGCCGTGTGGTTCAACATAGGGGCAAGTAGGATGGAAAAGATTCGGGTGTTCGAGAGGGCCTGCCTTCGGGCTTGCCTTCACTTGTACAGAACACCAGAGTCTCAGTACATAAAATTCTATTCTAATGAGGTCCTATACAACAGGGCGAATCTGATAAGAGTGGACAATTTCCTGGTCAAGATGACTCGAAGGCACATTGCAAGAGCAATGACCTCGATGAATAACCTGATCTTCGGGGCTTATTACCCCAACTATACGTACCATGAGAAGGTGCGCCTTAACGGCTATGTTCCCCCAGAAGCATTCCTCTATTTCGATCAGACAGGACTGATCCAGGATAGATCAGCGGTGCCGCTAATCTTTCACGTTGCCCGGAATACTGTGGACAGGCGGCTCAACTACAGCCGAGACGTCGCACAGAGCACTGAGGAGCGTCTCCGATTCAGTAGATCGGTTTCGGGGCGCGATATAAAAGATGTGTTGAAGCAGCACCAGCAATTCTGGTGGTTAATGGAGGGAGCTCCCTCGTCGATCCCTTTTGATCCGGGGTAGGTCCAGTACGGCAAAGTTGGCCGCCATATTTTTGCCTTGGCCGGCTTACATAGTTTCTAGGTGTCTAGGTTTAGGTAGTTTAAGTTTATTTATTTATACGAAAAAAAAAAAAAAAAAAGAAAACAGCACTTGAATAAAAAAAAATAAAAAATCATAAAAACCACAAAAAAAGTGCATATTTGATTATTCAAGTAGTTAAGTTAGGTTAAGATTTATTTTAAGGTAGCACTTAAGTTTTATATATAAGATGGAAAAAAAAGTGCTGTTACTAAGTTTTTTAAAAAATAAATACAAATTTTTCTTAGTTTTAATTTGTTCTGGAAATAAAATATTAATAATTAGTAGATTAAGTCGAAAGACATAGATAAGAATGAAGATTAGCTTAGAGCGCCCGCATAGGGCCAGTAAGTTAGAGTAAGATAGTTAAGTTAGTTAAGCTAGTTTTAAGCGTTTTTGTCTAGCAAGTAAGTATGAAAGGAATTAAAATTAATAAAAAGCAACAAAAAAAAAAAAAAAGACACGACGATATAAGAGATCAAGACATCATGCTATTCAACTTCACATATTTAGCCTTCTTCACAATAACGCATGAACTGCAAATGACCGACATTTTTATTACAGTTTTGAAATCAGCGCAATAAAACACGCTGTCTTCAGAGTCGTTGACCTTGATACATCCAAAGCTTTTGATATAATGTGGCATAGTGCCCTCGTAAACAAGCAGTTCAAGTTTTTTACGTCGTCAATCATAGCAGGTTGTATTAGATGGATGTGTGAAGGGTTTTTTTTCAAACGTGATCCCGGGATGCCAAAGTAAAACAAATAACTCATAATCTCAGGAAACCAACCACCGGAAAAAAAGAAAATATTCCACACTTACAAGATAAAAAATTATTTTTGCTGCAAAAAGAATTGTATCGAATGCATTCGTAGGACATACAAATTGCATCAATACTGGTGTGACGAGTATTCGGTACTATTTTGTGTGAAAGCCTTAGTAGATTTATTTGTTAATCAGCTTTATCTGTATATTTCTGAAATTGAAAACAATTAAATTTATGTACATATTATTAGAATTGTAATAAAACATAATATAATTCTTTGATGGGTAGCTGGTCATTGTGATCTTGACAAATTTCACTCGGTAAGCAGGCGTGTACAGAATGTTATCGCGCCAATTCCATCTTTGAGATTTCTTGACTCACGTTGATGCAGTGGGAAAAGGGAACTATAGGTGGAAATATATTAAAAACTGCAAGACTGTACCCTACGGATAATATTTTCAAACTCACAACCTCTGAGACTGGGCATTGCAAGCAATTATTTCTGCAGGTATTGCAGAGGCGAGGAGAAGGAGGAGGCTATAGTCCACTTCCTCTGTGCATATTCTTCCCTTCTCCATATCCGAAGAGGTACTCCAGGGGAATACTTTTCAACAATTTGAGTGAATAGGGATCGTAACCCCTGCTCCATAGTGCATCACAATGAACCATATTGGTCTAACGACCACTTTCTATCTATAATGAAAATTTGAACAAATATTTTTGTCTTAAGCGTTACAATTATGTTTTTTTAAACTTTTCTAATGTTTGATGAAATCCTTTCCATTTTTAAACTTGATATACCATTTCTGTAGATAATTTTATATACTATTTTAAATCCTAGAATTATCCCGAGATACGGGATAGTTCAAATTTTTTTTTCTAGAATCCTGGGATTGTGAAAACTCCTGGAAATTACCATATTTCTTTTAGTAAAATAATGGGTTTTCCTCCGAAAGTGTAAGCGAAATGCAGGTAAATCGAAAAGATACAGGTATTTTACAGGAAATATTTATTTAGTGCAAGATCATTACTTAAAAAATTTATTTAAAATTAAGGAAAAATTAATCCGATTCGCTGTAATCTCTTGCATTTTGAATACAAGATATTTACAGGTTTACAGGTTGGACAGGATTGTCTGCTAAAATGTAGGGTATTCTACACCTCTACACTATCATCGACTAATGCTGGTGTTCTTCAGGGATCAGTAGTCCCTTCGTCCCTTTCTCTGATCTGCATCAATGACCTCCTTTCTGATACTAGTAAACCGTTGTATTCCTTCGCGGACGACAGTACTCTTGACTTCGCTTATTTTCTAACGACTCCATGGCAAGGTCGAGTCACAGCGGCAGCGAATGCCTATCGAACTCAACTGTGATATTAATGGTATCATCAATTGTAGTGCTGTCTCCTGTCTTTGAAGTGGAATAATCTAATAATTTGTCAATGCTTGGTATGCATGCATGTTAGACCAGGTCTTCGATGCAACCAGTAGATTACTGATTCTGTAAAAGGTGGCTGGTGCTAGATGTCTAGAATTCCTTAAAAGGTGTAAACGTTTTTTCACTACTGCGGACTTGCCCACGATCAATATTCAATCAATGGTATTACTATAATCTTGGTAGTACTATAATGGAGAATCTGAACAAGAAATACAGACTTCATATCTTCATATTGGTACTTTACTTATTGACTGGTTTTTGGAAATTTGTTATTTCTCGGCTATGATCAATTTTGTTCGAAATCAATTGACATACACAAGATTTGGACATTTTTAAAATTTTTTTTTTTATTATTAACGTATTTTTTTTTTTTTTTATAGAATATTTTTTTTTAACGATTCCTTTTAAATTTTAAATCTGAGAGATTTGCAAATAAACAATATATAGGTGCAAGTACGTGTGACCCAGTAGAGCACTTTATTTTCCTTTCATTCCATCACTGGGTTTTACCTATTTCATAGATAAAACCCAGTGCAAGTCGGGCTTCGTGTGATTTGTGTTCCATACAGTTATTTTAACTGTATTATACTTTGGCTTCTTCGTTAATCCGAAGAGCATGCAGTGTGATTCCACTTCAGACGATCAAACTTCACACTACGAGTAATACTGTTTTAAACCTATTTCCTTAAATTTTCATAATTTACTTTTTTTTTCTTATTCAAAATTTTGCATTATTAAATCATCTTAAATAATCATGTAATATGTTTTTCTTGAATAGTTCCCATTAAAATTGCTGAAGACAGTATGGAAGCCCAAATGTAATTACTTAACGCGTAATTCAGACCCCATAATCTCGGAAATGCATTAAGAACCCTTGCAAAAACATTTATGTGATGTATTGTATCTGAAGTTCTAATTTGGCTTCTATCTTAGAAACGGTTGTAGAATCGCCTGCCTTAGGTGATTTTGATGGAAACGATTCAATGAAAACATGTAGAAAATTTGTGGTGATTAATTAGTGCACAATTTTAGAAAACTATGAAAAATCTGAAAATTGTATGACAATTTTTATGAAAATTTGAATTTAAAGTCTGTTGGTACATAGAAATAAAGGCCTTTTAAGTGGTATAAACGGAGCACAAATGGATTCAACACGGTGTGCTCTCTGGGTGTAACGGTTCAAAAGTAACAAGAGTATGACATATTAACGGACAGGCAGACAGACACCATGTTGAATCTATTTGTGTTACTCTTTATACGTTCTATACCTATCTTGTACGGAACAAATAGTTTGTGAGTCAAATTGAATTCGTGCCATGTATACATAGTAAAGTCCTTATCAGAGCAAATATTTTGCAAAAGGATCGTTCAAATCGGTTGTTTTTGCGGAAGTAGACGTGAGAAAGAAATAAAACTAAATTGCGCTGATAGAATACCGAAAATCTTTTATCTTTACGTTTTGACAATCAGATTTTCTTGTTTTGTACATAGTGCTTTTAACCGTTGGTATTTCCATTTTTATATATATGAACAGCAAAAAAAAAAAAAAAACGTCGAAAAGTCAAAATCCATTCAGAACGGATTAATGTTACCCTATCCCTTCTAACGCTAACGATGGGCAAACTTTTTGATCCGCGCCCTCCTATTTAGCGACTTTGAATTTCGCACTCCAAAGTCATATCAACACCAAAAGTTCTTCAGTGTAAAATATAATAATAGCAACAGCAGTAGGGCTAATGCTTTTGATATCCTTTTAGAACTTAACTTTTTGCAAATTTGTATAGCGAGGTATAAAAAGAAAGCTTGTTAGATGTGAGATAAATTTCCTTAGATAAATGGTATTCATTATTATTTGTTTGAGCTTGAACTTTGTGTCGTCTTCAGTTTTCTATAAGCAGTGATGATTTTTCCCCTGCATCTGAAACTTCTGGCGCCCTACAGTTTGAGCAGCAGGCTTCTAACTATGCACGGCTTATCATTCTGGTCTACACTTGAGGAGATATTTAGATATTTGACTTCCAAGTCGACCTGTTTTAACATTTCTTATACAAGTACCACAGTAAAGCCGGACTAATTAAAAATTGTAAGAAGTGCATAGTTAATAATGATGTTTTTACGTACAGTAGTTCAAATCCACAAAGATTATGCGGTTAAAAAAAAAGGTCGGCATGGAAGTCAAATATCTCCACAAGTATAGAAGCTAAGATGATAGACCGTACACGATCCTTTGGATCTTTCATTGACATGCCCAAACATTTAAATCCAATTCCGGCTTTTAGTGATAACCGAAGAAAACCGAACTTCAAAACCTACAACTGCAACAAGCCATAACTACATATTTAGGTACATGTGTTTCTATTATAGTTATTTTATTATGAAATATTTTTTTTTTTGTTTAAAATTAGCATTTTTATCAAGATGAAAGACCCTTTCAGCAAAATTTCAGGTTAATTACGAATACATTGTTAAAACGTACGTCGACTTATGTAGGTACATATTGGTCGGAATTAGGAACAAAAGTAATTTATTTTTTTATTTTTAATTAGTTACTCGTATTATATTCATCCACTTAAAGCTAATAAAATATTTGTATAAACTAAGTTACAACTAATGGAGTGAATATAAAATGATTATTCTGTCACTAGTAAGTTAGTGTTGAACTCTTCAAATATGTTAAGTTGATTTTTTTCGGTCGGTTTTTTTTTTAAATTTCCAAATTCCGGAGCACTCAGACTCCCATGAAGTCCATTGTACTACCAAGCAGAAATTCCTTTTGATGTAGTGGTTTATGGAGCGGAGAGGGGATTGGTGATTTCAGTTGCTAACGCTCGTTGTGACGCATTGCGTACTTTTTAATCACATCTGCTACAAGTCAATCTGCAAATCTAGATGCAAGTCACTATTTCTAATATACCAGGGGGCATTCACTATTCCCCGAAGGACCTTATTTTGAAATGTTTGTATTATTTGTGCATTCGTTTTCTTTGTACAACCCTGAAGAATACTATAGGTTTAAATTCCAATGGCTTTATTATTTATTTGGATTTTAAGTTATATTCTACGTTATACAAAAATTAACTATTATAAAGGAATAAGTTTATCAAGATTACTATCGACGATCTTCAGCTGATGATGGCAATGGAGTGAAAGAGAACTCCCAAGTTGTTCTTCAAGGTTATATTCGTCGGCTTGCAATGCCATTCGGACAAAATATGAGCTGCTAGCCGCTCACTCGTCGCTGGCTGTTGTCAGACACAATACCCCTCCCCACCTTAGCTTGAACTAGTGTTCCTACCACGAAGTCTTTCTGAACGCCTAAGTTCTAATATTGGTGTCTCATGTTGTGCCAATGTTGTTGTTGTCTTCTCCGGCTGCTCCTGGCGTATCTGGGCGGTTGCTGCGTCGTCTCGATCTTCCTCAGATGCACCTGCGCTGTTGTCTTTGCTTCTAGAGCGAAGTTGATCCAAATGTCTTCGGACCGTGGTACCCTCTTCTGTTGTCACAGCGTATGATACAGGACCATTTTGTTTTGCGTCTGTGGCTGGAATCCATACAGGTCCACTGGAGTAATTCCTCGCCCATACTGGTTCGTTGATAGTAAGCTGTGTGGCACGAGCTGTTGTAGCACTCTTCTCGGTAGCTCGAATTGGGTTGTTGCCCGGTTGCAACTTGTCGAAGTATGTCGTCGGCATTCTTTTGAGAAGCAATTCAACAGGTAACTTACCCGTTGTTGATGACGGTAATGTGTGTTGTCGAAGTAAGAACCTTGACAGTCAAGCTGTTAACTGCCCTGCGTATTGCATTTCAAGTATTCCTTAGCCGTCCGAACCATGCGCTCAGCTTGCCCGTTGCTTGATGGGTGAAATGGCACTGTTAGTATATGTGAGATCAGGTTTCTTCTGCAGAAACCGCCAAATTCATCCGACGTGAACGCCGTCCCATTATCAGATACTATAGAGTCTGGCAACCCATGAGTTGCAAAGATGGATAGCAAACTATTGATTGCATAAGCTGAGCTGGTCGTTGACACAGGTTTCACCTCGACCCACTTAGAGTATGAGTCGACGAGTATAAAGAAATGTTGACCCTGAAAAGGGCAGAGGAAATCCACGTGAAGACGAGACCATGCCTTAGATGTCTCCTCCCACGGATGAGTAATAGCTTTTGCCTTTTCTGGGCGTGACTGTTGACATGTTATACACCTCTTCGCGGTTGCTTCGATGTCCATATCTATTTTTGGCCATCAAATGTAGCTCCTGGCAAGAGCTTTCATTTTGACCACGCCCGAATGACCCGCATGTAGTATTTTTAGAAGGCATCCCTGAGCAGCTTCTGGAATTATAAGACGAGAACCAAAAAGTGGGAATCCCACGATGATCGATGTCGTAGCCCAAAAAAGAGATAGATGACAAGTCAAACTTGCATTTGTCTCTCTGGAGGCGCAATCCAGCAGCACTTAAACGTCGAAAAACCTCCTCCAATGTTTGCAGCAACTGTGATGAGTCCTGACTAATGACAACAATGTCATCAAAATAAACTGTTACTGCTTGTACGCCTCGCAGCAGCTCTTCAATTCTCTTCTGAAAAATTCTCGGCGCGGTAGAGATTCCAAATGGCAGCCTTTTTACCTTGTAGGCACCCTTGTGCGTAATAAGCGTGAGGACTTTTGATGACTCCTCGTCCATGACCATTTGCTGGTACGCCTGGGCTAAATCAATTTTAGCGAACGTGTTGGCTGTTGGCATGGATGCCAAAATATCTGTGATCGACGGTGTTTGGAAGCAGTGAGGTGTTAGTGCTTTGTTAACTGTACACCTGTAGTCCCCACAAATGCGAACGGAGCCATCAGACTTAGCAACCGACACAATAAGTGTTAGCCAGTCACTATACTCGGTCGGCTCCAGAATTCCCTGTTGGACTAGCTTATTGATCTCGACCTCAATTGCATGTCGTTGAGCGTAGGGTACTTTCCTAGCTGGCAGTTTAACCGGGCTCACGTTCGGATCGAATGTAAGTCTAATTTCCTCACCTACGTATGTCCCCAGCTCCTCCGAGAAGAGCGACGAGTGTTTCTCCAGCAACTCTGCCAGCGGTGAACGAATATTGTGCACACCCTGCATAACAATGCCCAGCTGATCAAACCAGTTACAACCAAGCACACTAGCTCGCCGGCCAGCCGTGATGTACAACGGAAGCTGTGATAACAGCTTTTTGTTGTAAATAATGTCCACGTTCGTCTGACCTAGAATTGGGATGCGATTATTTCCATAGTCAAAAAGGCTCAAACCTGTTTCCATTTCAGTGGGGTTTGCCTCCAAATCCTTTTCGCCTCTACCTCAGACATGAGGGTGTAGCTCGACCCACTGTCCACTTCGAATTGACAGTCAACATCATTGATGTTTACCGTCGCTACTTTCTTTGAGTTTCTATTTGCCTGAATGGAATATACATGTTGTTACTGTTTGAATTGTTCAAACTCTGCTTCGCTTGACACACTCTCGTGATATGCCCGAGTCTCCCACACCTGTTACACTTTGCAGTTTTAAAAGGGCAATCCACTCTGGGATGACTGTTGCCATATCCATAGCACCTCGATAAATTGTCGGTCTTGACGTTTCCAAACTTACCGTCCCCCGGAACCCTCTTGTTTTTGGTGCGAATTAGATGAATTTGTGTTGGTGACGTAATTGGAGGTCCCAAATTCGCTTGGATCTCTTGCTGATTTTTCGCTGCTGCCTCTGCTGCTACGGCCTTCTCTTGCACTGTTTGTAGGGTGAGTTTGTTTTCCGCTAGTAGGCTCTGCTGTAAGTGGGTATTCTTCAGTCCACAAACTAACCTATCCCGCAACATGCGGTCTACGAACTCGCCGGTAAAATTACAGTCGATAATTATTCGGCGAAGTTCTACTATATATTCGGCGACCGTCTCGTTGGGCTGATGTTCGCTTTTGAAGAACTTGAAAAAAGCAACTATTTCAGAGGGAGTTGGAGTGAAGTGTTTAGACAGCACCTCAACGACCGTCGAATACTCCACCCGTTCCACCTTCAATGGAGAAATTAGTGTCTCAACCAAATCAAAACACGCTGGTCCACAGACTTTTGTAGACCCTTGTCAGTGATGGAATTTGCAAGCAAAAACATCTCGAACCGACGTTTATACGAACTCTAAGCTGCAGGATTGGCTCTATCGAAGAGTTCAATAGATCCAATGGAAGTCATTCTTGGTGTCCGTAATTGTGGAGCTATATCAGCAGGTGGAATTTTAGCTTTCTCGTCTTTGCCTTCTTTCCCCATGAACTTAGTTATACTCGTGATTGGAATCTGATTCTAATTAATCAATCCCATTCTCGTCGCCAGTGAAGAATACTATACGTTTAAATTCCAATGGCTTTATTATTTATTTGGATTTTAAGTTATATTCTACGTTATACAAAAATTAACTATTATAAAGGACAAAGTTTATCAAGATCACTATCGACGATCTTCAGCTGATGGTGGCAATGGAGTGAGAGAGAACCCCCAAGTTGTTCTTCAAGGTTATATTCGTCGGCTTGCAATGCCATTCGGACAAAATATGAGCTACTAGCCGCTCGCTCGCCGCTGGCTGTTGTCAGACACAACAAACCCCATAATTCGATACCACATGTCCAAACGGGTTTTAGTATCTGATTATATATGTAAAAGGATTTTATTCTCAATGGACAGTTCTGAGTTATATCCTAACAACCAATAAAATTTTCTAAATATATCTAATATTTAGGTCTTCTACTTTCTTTTTAACATGTTCCTTCCATTTCAGTTTAGCATCCAGATTCATACCCAGATACTTAGCTGTGTTAGAGTAAGGAACTACATGGTTATTAATAACCACGGGAACATTAGTTATTTTTTTATTTATAGAATTGATATGTGTGGACTTTGACTCATTTAGTTTAATTCGCCATCGCTGCGTTCAATCACATATCTCGTTAACTGAATTTTGTAGCTTTTCTGTTGCTTTAGCCACACATTCATCTGTTGATAGAAGAGCAGTGTCGTCTGCAAACGTGGCTATCATGGTATCACTTGCATACGGTATATCACTCGTATATAATAAGTAAAGGGTGGGTCGTAGAACACTTCCCTGTGGAACACCTGCTTGTATTCCTTTAAGTCCAGAGTACGCTGAATCATAGCGAACTCTAAAGGATCTATCTACTATATAAGATTTAAGTATCTCATAGTACTGTCTAGGTAGGTCCCTATGTAGTTTGTACTCTAAACCCTTATGCCAAACTTTATCAAAAGCCTGTGCAACTTTTAAGAATATTGCAGAACAAATTTGTTTTCCTTCCAGTGCCTTTTCTATAACATGAGTTATACGATGCACTTGGTCTATCGTTGAGTGTCTATTTCTAAACCCTAATTGGGGGAATAAGCTTTGTTCTATAATTTGGTGTAGTCTTTCAAGAAGGAGTTTCTCGAAAAGTTTCGATAATATCGGTAAAAGTGAGAACTTCTGATATAGGCTTACCTTGTTTTGGTGTAACAATAATGTCTACTATCTTCCCATCATGTGGGACATACCTTTGTTTAAAGCAAGCATTGATTATAAGCTTGAGTTTCAACTATGCAGTGGAGGGCAGTTCTTTCAGGATTTGAGCAGTTATCATCATAGTTATCATAGCGATTCGAACATGTTTGCTTCATGAAAAAAGTTGGAAAAGTTAGCTGTACTTTTTAGTTCCAAAAGCTGTTAAATGTTTCCGTTATCCTTGTGATTACTCACAAGCAGGATGATTTGTCTCATTTCCAGTTCAGATTTAGCAAAGACGGTCAATTTAAATTTTGTGGAGTATGAGTCGTCAGTTAAGTAGGCAGGAAAAAAGTGTAATTCACGCCTTACATAAATAATATTTATCTTTAAGGGCTGTTGCGGAAAGAGTTGGATGTAGCCATGTAAGTGTACAAAACATTTTGAAAAAAATTCGCCTGTTTGCAGCAGCTGAGAGAAAAGTTGGAACCGGGATGAAAAATAAGAAAACTGACCAAAGTGAAGACCGTTTGCTGAAAAATTTGTGCATTAAAGACAGCAAAAAAACATCAATAGAACTAAGTTTTGGGTTTGAAGAACAAACTCAGAAAGAAATAGGTACAAGAACAGTATGAAGAAGATTGCAGGATAGTGGCTTAGGAGGAGTGGCCAGGAGGCCTAGGAAAAAACCGAGTTTAACCACTATGGTAGAACGTCACAATTTTACCCTACTCTCTTTTCTTGGGACTTCCTTCTCGAAGAGATATTCTATTTGTGATCGAGATTGGTTACACTATTTGTTTAGGATAATATTTGGTATTCCCTTCCACATGGGGTTTTTTTTCTTTTGTGTTTTTTTGGGAAATAAAATGGGGAAGGGAAATAAGAAATACTTATTTTGTAATGAACCCAATTCGGGTAGTGGTTAGAATATACCCTGATAGGCTTGCCTGTCGTAAGAGGTGACTAAAATCCACCCTCCATATACTAAAAATGCAATGAAGAAATCAAAAAGATATAATACTCCAAGCAGTCCAAATTCACTGGAAAATCTACTCTCTTCGGAGGCACGCTCTGGGGTGAGCCATTTATTGCGTTCGTCGAACCATTTCAAGCAAAGTGGAAAGATATTAATAACCCATCATCAAGGTCTCTTCCTGGCGATAGTAAGGCTAAGCCCAACTACACCACTACAAACTCGTAAGCATCGTGGCTTCGAGGAAGAAAACGTTGAGCTGCGATTAAGACTCATCTGAATTTAAATGGCTTAAACAATAGAGGTTTTAAAATCACTGACGCCGTTAATATTATTGAGAAGGAAGGACACAAAACGGAACGTGGCGAAGAAACGATCGTAAAGTGCGGCCTTCCCTTATTTATGTTAATCTTCGATAAAAAGCAAACTGTAGACAAAATCTACGATATAAAAATAAATCTAAATATCATGGTTAAAATTGAACAGCTGAGAACCCACGATTGAACTCAGAATTGATCTTACAGTGTAAATGTTGCCAGCGTTTCAATCATACGCAAAATTGTCAAAAAGAGTCGTAGTGCGTCAAATTTGCGTACAAACATCACACCAAAGACTGCAGCCTAAAGAGGGCGGATAAAGCTATTTGCATCAATTGCAAGGGGAACCACCCAGCCAACTATAGTGTGTGCGAGATAGTCAAGGAGCGCACCACGATGAAATTACTGTAAATTCAAAAGTCTAAGCCAGTGGCTAAAGAAAAGCCAAAAAGGAAGCCCAAGCTGTTAAAGAAAAGTACAGAAAAGGCAGGACAGTGCCAACAAAAAGAAAGAGCATACAAACATATACACAAGCCGCAACATTTCAAAACAAGCTAAGCGGTAACTCCTCACCATCTAATACTCACGGTGTGCAGTCATACGCACAAGCCGCGGCACCAAAAGTGCTCCGCTGAGCGCAGGGGCTCAGTGGTTAAGTGCGCGATCACTGAGCGAGAGATTCAGGGTTCTTATCCGAGAAAACACAAAAAAAGGTTTTTCACAGTCCCACTTCTCACAAAAGTCTGACAAACATTTGGGAGTAGAACTGTTATGAGAAGCTTCTGTCAATCGAAAAAATTGCTCTTCGGAAACGGCATAAACTGTAGGTTCCAACCATTCGTGAGACGCACAGAACAAGTGGCTACGAGAAACTAGGCCAAATTATTTATTTATTTTTATTTAAAAGCGCACTCTAACAAAACCATGAATAAGACACTTAGAATACCCACTTGGAGTGCCAACAGGCTACTGCAAAATAAAGACGAGTTAGAAATACTTTTAGCGATGGCCAAAAACGATATAGTATCTGAAACTCAACTTAAGAGACAATCGAGTGTAAAATTAAGAGTTGTTCCTGTCACGAATGACACCTTTCTGCAAAGGCGAGAGACGGGCCGTCCCAACTTATAAAAGCTACTTATAACTGCATTGAGTATTCGATTCACTCGGGCTGAAATTTATCATTGGCTGTGACTTTAAGGCGAAACATACTTTCTGAAGTTCTAAACTGATATTAACGAAGGATAGAACATTATGCAATTCGGGAATGGAATGTAATTGCGATTTTCACTCAACCGGTAAACCAAATAAAATACCGATCTCATTGTTAAAAGGATATTACAATTTTTAAAAAGTTTTGATATTTCCGTAGGCCATTCCTCGGTTATATTGACTATGACTGAAATATTACTAAAAAAAAGGAAGGGCTAACCTAATAAGAGTGAATAATTTCGTCATTAAGCTGATTCAAAGGCATCACACACCTGATCTCCGGGGCTTATTATCCCAATTACAGGTAGCATGAGTGAGTGCGCCTTAACGGCTTTGTTCCCCCAGAGGCGTTCCTCTATCTGGATGAGAAAGGTCTGATCCAGGACAGATTGGCGGTGCCGCTAATCTTCCATGTTGCTCGGACAGCTGTTGATAGGCGACTCAACTACGATAGAGACGTCGCACACAGCAGTGTGGAACGTCTCCGGTTCAGTAGGGCGGTATCAAGTCACGATCTGAAGGACGTAGGACGCCAGTTCGGACAATTCTGGTAGCTAGCCGAAACAGAGGGAACTCTTTCGTCGTTCCCTCACAATCCGAGATAGCCCTTTTAAAGTTAGCAGTTATTTGGCTGTTGGTTTAGGTAAATGGATTTAAAAAAAAAAAAAAATAGTACGTATATAATTACGTAATTAGAGTAAGATAGAATAAGTTTAATATTTCTTTTAAGGTGGTTTTTAAGTTTTATATAAGAAACAAACAAAAAATAAATAATGTTGATTTACTAAGTGTTTTTCCGTAAAATTTATCTTTAGTTATTATTAGTAATGGAAAATGAAATTAGTAAAGAATTTAAGTTAGGTTACGTTGAAAGACGTAGTTTAAGTATTAGGTTTAGCTTAGGCGCCCGCATAGGGCCAGTAAGTTAAAATTACATAGATAAGTTAGTTAAGCTAGTTTAGAGCGTTTTTTGTCTAGCAAATAAGTTACAATGAATTTAAAATTAATAAAAATGCATGCAAAATTATGTTTTAAATGGTGTAACACTTACAGGTCAAAAGAAAACCATAGCTATTTGTGGCATTAAGTACCGCAGCTCAACACTTACTTAAACCGTTTGTGCAACAAACTTAAGAAAACGATAAGAGTTTTTAAAAATCGAAAGATAACTAATTATCTTAAAGGGTTAACTACGGATAAAGACACAAATTTTTCGCTCTCGATAGCAATGAAGGGTGTTAAAAAACTCCAAAAGCAAGTGCCTCCAATAAAGAAGGCTAACGAGGAATGGGCTAAATGCGATAGAGAAAGGGCTGAAATATTTACCGTTCACTTAGAAGAATATTTCGAACTATTTGATGCTCATCCTAATGCGATTATTAGCTCTTTTACAGACATTAATAGTGACAATTGTAGAATCAAATTTGCAACACTGGTAGAACTTAAAACCAACATAGGCTGGCTAATAACAGGATAAATTCTTAAAGAATTGCCCGTGAAAGTATTAACTAGCTTCTCTACCTTATAAATACTGCTTTTAGATTACAATACGTACCAAGTAGTCGCAGAAATTATTATGGTATTATGTTAGGTTAGTTTCAAGTGGCTGCCTGCACCCAGACACCTACACCAGAGTAGGTCTATTGTGATACAACAGGATCAGGGGATATCTCCCGTCCTACCTTAGAACCAATTGGAGCTTCTAATTAAACGATGGAGATTCCTAACATTCGTGTTAGTTAGTTCACAGAGGCTGTCGTAAAAGTAAGCTCCCAAGTGTAGTCTTATTCTGACAGAGAGAGCCGGACAAGGTCTGAAGAGATGGAGAGTTGTCTCTTCCTTTCCCTCTTTTATCCAGCTTCGTTAAAAGAAAGACCAAGCCTTTTGGAGTGATCTGAGAGGTGGAAAGAGAAGCTAACCTTTATTCTGTCGTAGAAAACCCCATCGATTGTCTTTGAACCATCCATGTAGAAATGTACGGATTCTTTATCCGGGGTCACGTCTCTCTCCCAGTCTAGTATAGTATAGCCCGGACATTTTTATTGAAAGAGAACCTGGGGACAGTGTGGTCGGTGTTTTCTAGAATGATTTCTATGTTCTGAAGAATTGTGGAGTGGCATGTGCATATTCTGCACGACTGTGAGGTTGCATTGAGTCGAATGGCACTGCCTGCCATTTGTTTACCAAAGAGGTCTAGTAATATCAGATGGAACAAAATGTCTAGTGCATCCATAGGAGTGTCTCTAAATACACCACTAATGCACAGACAAGTCGATCTTTGTAATTTCACTAGCTGGTTGCGGTGTATACTTTTGGAGAAAGCTGGATAAAAGATACATAGTTACAAGTTATGAGAGTTTGCATTCCCCACTTCTTACCAATGGCCTTCTTGCACGAGTGTAAAGTTGACGTACCTCTAAGTTTCCTATTCAAAATAAGACCCAGGTATTTTGCCTTGTCTTTAAAATCGAGTCTGGTTCGTCTTAGGAGGGGCTAAGTAAGGAATTTTATATTGGTCCTGGTGGAGAGGACCAATTCAGTTTTTTGGGGGTTGACCAGTCCACATTTATCAGCCCATTTGGAGAGTTTAGCAAGAGTATTCCGTAGCAACTCCATTAGAGTAGTTAAGTGCCTCCCCGAGACAGCTATAGCAACGTCGCCTGCATAAGCGATCACCCTACAGCCCTCCCCTTCCAGGATAAGTAGTAGCTCATTCACCACAATGTTCCAGAGGTTCTACTGACACACCTTCGAGTGGAGGCTGCGCCCAGTTTTGTACGATTGCTTAGCAATTGATTTATCAGTATACCAAGCCTTCGATGAAGTGTATCGCTAAGGATTGAAACTCAAGATGTAGCAAGTCTTTCTCGGCTCCCTGTGTAATATTCTAATATCATATCTTGAATCCCATATTGAATATGGACTGTTGCGTGTTAAGCATAGTAACGAATACTCCTACTTTAAAGAAATCGTACTGGGTTCGATTTTATACTTGTTATATTACGTTACGTTACGGCGTTACGTATGTGATTTGACAACAATTTGGAGCATCGTACTCAACGCTGCCAAATCTACTCATGTACATACAAAAAAGTGAATGAGGTACCCGTCCAAATTAACTGGATAAGAATCCCGTATACAATCGAAGCGAAATATCTGGAATGCCACTCGACACGAAACTAAAATGGAAAACACACGTACAAAATGAAACAAATAGAACTAGAGAACTCGGACGATGTTTCAAGGTAGATATCCAGAACAAGCTGCCTGTATACAAGAGAGTTCTAAAACTCTTGTGGACGTATGGTATACAACTAGGGGGTTGTACCAATAAAAGTAATAGAAACCTCCTATTTTAGAAAATAAAGTGGTAATGGGAATAGTGAACGCATCGTAGTATGTTCGAAATGACAATATCCACAAAAATTTAAGAATAGCTTCCGTCGAAGACGAAATGAAGAATTTCGCCCAAAAGCACCAATGTCGACTCTACGGACATTGTAACAACGTTGCCCTTCAGATTTTGGACAATAGAAATACAGTTCATCGATTACAAAGGACAAAACCGTCCGATTTAGCTCAGTAAAGAGCAACAGCGCGTAACTAGTGGCACAGTAGGCACTTACATGCTAAACGTGGAAAATGTGAAATGTAACCTACTATATAAGTTTCGCTTAATTGTAGTACTAATTATGGTTGAAGTTAGGTGTTTTTAGTAAGTAAGAATCTCATGCTATTATGAGCACGCGCCGTCGGTCTGCACAGTGTCTCATGGAATATTTTCGTCTACACTCGTAAAAAAAATTAAAATATAATGATTGTCAGTGGGAAGGAATATGAAACTCCTGCAAGTTTCTTCCCCCATATACGTGTATGTGTATAGCTGTTCACTTAATGTCACAATTCAACCCAATTGATATAGCAAATTTCCCCAAAAAGGATACAATTTATCCCCAAATTGCCACACAGCCAGTGCTGGTCATCTCCGTCGCTAGTTTTCATTCCGACATAAAAAAGGATTTGAGATATTCAAGGACTTTCAAGGCCTTCACACAACTTATCACTCTATTTTGTACAACTTCGATTTTAAGTGCTTTTCTCCTATGAAGTATATAATAATTCCTGAAGAAAATAAGGTTAACAAAAAATGTCTAGCTTCTTCGAAATTATTAGGTTCTTGACTCTAATATCACCACATAAAATCAGAAGACATTATGTAGCAGATTTTTGTTTACTTTTATGAAGAAGAAAATATAGTTATATAATTTATATCATTTTAAAATTTTGTTTTAATTAAAAAAATGCCCATCATTCATTCTTCAAAAATGGAAAATTTTTTCATGAGATGGTTTTTAAACATTGAAATTCTCAATACAATATACCAACATATTCTTTGTGAAAGTTTTTTTCCTCTCAGAAAAAGTTTGTGTGACAAACAAGAACAAAATTGACTGGGTTTACAGTGTCAGTAACTTTAGATATTACCAGAAGTTATTGCTAACAAAGTACAGCACATTCGATTATCGGACAACAGATGCCACAATAAGGTGTTTTGCTCAAAAATGTTGACAGACACCAAGAAAGTGTTTTTCATATATTTAACTTAATGTTAAATCAATGCAGATTAATTTAACTAGAGAAAAGGTGGGACGATGGTGGAGACACTAAGGAGGACTGGAGAGAGAGAGCGGCGTGCGACTACTCGAAAACAAAACATCCACTGAGAGTTTAAACATTTTGTAGTTATTTTAAGGAACAGAATCCTTATAGTTATCCTACAGAGGTGAATTTTGCTTTCCTGCACTTTGTTGTTTTATTTATTTTAGAGCTCTAAAGTTTTTTTTTTTTTTTCTATACTCGTAAATGCAGTATGGTTATCAAATGAAAGGCAACGATTAGTGTCGTTATTTTTCTTTCATCAGATTTCGAGAAAAATCAAAAAACCTTCAAAATAGTTATTCTTACCATATCTCTGAAATTACCGTACATTTTTTTTTTTTTTTTTTTTTTTCCCGAGGGTTGGTGAAAAAATCTTCCATAGACATGAGGATAGCAAGCGCGTGCTCATAGTAGTGTCAGATTCTTACTGACTAAAAAAAACCACCCTGCGATTTAATTTGTTATATATTACAACTAAGATGAACCGTAAATGAAAATTGTTTTTTGAAAAACTTATACAAATGTGAGAGATGGACAAAATGGCACCCATCGGCGCCGAATCTAAATATATATCCTCAATTAAAAAAATTAAATAAAAAGTCGAGTCGTTTAATACCGTTATAATAATTGGCTCATCCGTTTAGCCACTATAAGGTGAAATATTATAAAATATACATAGGTATACATATATGAAATATACAAATTCTTTGGTTCAAATATTACAAAATTGTGGACAGCCAAAATGGTGTGCATAGAATAAAGTGTAACAAAAGAAATTGACCATGTAGTAATTGCTCCGGAACCCTCGACACATAAATCACTTTCATGCTTGACCGCTTTTTTTTAATAGCATACTAACAAGCTTCAAGCTACTAAAAATACGTCGACTTTAATGATTCCTTTTTAAGTTGTAGAAAAAGGTTGTATAACGGTACTTTACTTATTATCTACCGAATTTTTTAAAATTTGTTATTTCTCGGATATGACTCAAACTTTTTTCAAGAACATGGTATACTAAGTTTCAGAAAATTGTAAATAAAAGTTTTTTGCTTTCTGACCAATTTTTTCCAAAAAAATATAATAAATTTGAATAACTTCGCCTAAATTTAAAATTCGATTTATTTGAATTTAAACATAGGCGCAAGCTCGTGCGTATTTTTATAGTGAACATTAGTTTGTTTTAATAGGTCGGACGTTAGAGACTAAAAAAAGGCATGATTTGGAAATAATTATCATAAAACTGGAAATGTGATTACCTCATCTCATCTCTTTCTTCTTCTCCTGATAAGGAGAATGTTAAGTACATAATAGACTTCGTAAAAGCTGCGTAAAGGTCGTATTTACTATTTTAATTTACAAACGTTTACTACAAAATTATTTCGTAATTGCAAATTTGAAATAACAGCTGTCGGTGATTGATAATAAAACAAAAAAAAAGTTACAATTCGTCTGGAACGGATCGTATGATATGCAATCCCTCGACTTCAATCCCATCGATAATAAATTGGGAGTACTGTTGCGAACTGTTTTATTCAAATCCAATGAGATCTTTCTGTTTAGAGAAAATGTCCGCTATTTTTAAGAGATTTCATCAAAAAAAAATATGGGAGTGGCTGTTATCATTCATAACCGAAGTTCTACGATTCTGATTCACGTTAATACTTAATCAGTTTGTAACCCTATTTACCAAGCCCATGGTAGGTAAGCAAACTAAGTTGGTTACACATAAGGGATACATCTGTTACATCTGAAAAATATGAACAAATATTATTCTTGGTAACAGTTCGAGTTTAGTAAATTAAAACTTGGATTTCGCTTAGTTCTTTTCCTTCCATATCTTGCAAAAATTAATTCTTGGAATGCGGTTTTGAAAATCTTAAAAAATATTCTTTCTTATACGGATCGTGTGCCATCATTTGGCATATGATTTTATTTTTTCGGCGACATATGCATGATACATCTTTCCATAAGTACCTACATACATAGTAAAGACAAGGATGTTTAAAAAAAAAACTTAAATAAACATTTTTCAAGTACGACTCCATTCGCATATACAGGGTTCCGTTAGAATAGAGATGCTTTAAAACTGTAACTATTATTTCACACGAAAAGCGTACAGACCGTTCTGTTGGTCATTTGCTTTAATAGCTGCTCAAATTATTAAGAATTTCAAAATCAAACTTGTTTATCGGTATAGATCCGAAACTGTTTTGGGTCACGTACTTTGTAAACGCGAAGGGAGTGACACTAATTTTTCGTAGACATTTTACCACTGTGAGAATCATAAGGACAATTTTAGTTGAAGAAGCGGCGATTTTTTTATTAATTTGTTGATAGTTTACGACAGTTTTGACGAATGCGACACGTGTACTTGCACCATTGTTCTAGTAATTGGAAAATCACTTAGATTTTGAAAGCAAGCATAATTGCCAAAACGTATTTTTTTTTTGAATGCCCCAAAAATCTTTTTTTCACAATTTTCCAAAACTTGGTAAGACACGTCCTTACCTACATACGTTTTTTTCTTCCTCTTCTTCTTCTTCTCCTTTCGGCGAAGTTATGATCCGGAGTTGAAGGATCACAACCCTCCCACTTTACTGCATCCCTCCTGGTCCGCCTGTGGGGTTTGCCGAACGTCCTTACCTACATACATACATACATAAGTACATATATCGGGTTGGGGTCAAAATCTCGAAAACTGAAATCCCGAATATGTATATCGACTCCCACATATGTATATCAAATATCGATTTCTTTTTTTCGAAAATGGTACATTAGTGAAGTACCGTTATTTTTAGGGTTAAAATAAGAATTCCAATTTCGCTTCGAATTGTGACCCCACAGATTTCAGATATGAAGTTTCAAGTAAATCCGACTGCAGTTTTGTGCATAATAGCATACAGAATTGACAGACCCACTTTTACGAGTTTTTCTGAACTAGCAATTGATCAAAATCTTGGGACCGAACATTTTCACGCAACAAACACTGCCCTATGGGTGCTATATTTTTTACACTGAGATGGTCATTGAATCATTCAATATTTTCGGAAAAATCTACTACAGCTACTACCTTCTTTTTATTTCGTCAATCTTGCCTATGTGGTGTCAATTTCGATTTCAATCGAAATCAGAAATATAATAAAAAAAAATTTAAATTAAACTTTTATCTCAGAAATCAAAAATATCCACATACCTTGGTAGTTACACAGTCAAATCTAATGAAATTCAGTAAAATCCACCGGCAACATATTACAGACTATCACGCGATCACACTGGTGTGTGCAACAAAATTAGAAAGTGAAAACGCAATAATGAATCATTATAAGAACACAGTATTACCTAGCAATTAAAAAACCTCAATTCTTTCCCACTGGCACTGTTGTTGTACTCCACCCCCGCTTTAGCCGGCTGGCGGCGCATGGTAGATAAGTTCCTTATATCGCTGACATTGAAGCAAACATAGTGCCAATAACGAAAACAAAAACAACAACAAATAATACTACAACGACGCGACTGCATAGCACAACAACTTGCGCTTACACTATTAACCGCTTGTTGTAGGCACTTAATTAAATTTATCTAGTTATTACTAAATTGAATGTCATAATATTTGTGCATTTTTTTAAATAATTTTCTAATATTATTTTTTTTTTTTTCTCACTTGTTCTTTCTTCTTTTCCTACGTTCTTCGAAAACAGGTTGCGTGAAGCAGATGTTGGAAAGAAATCGTAAAACTGACATTCGAGCACAACGCACTCTGCAATAAAATGTGTAATAAGGAAGTAATCAAAATTTCTTAAATATAATAAGAATGTAATTGTGCAACTGTAACAAAAAATTAAAATATTTTTTTTTTTTTTTATTAATAATCGAAAGAAAAAATCGCATTAAACCAAGAGTGTTTACGATTGAGTGTATAAGTAGTGTTGTTAAAGTGTTCTAAAAGTTGCAATAAGAAAATAATCAAAAATTAAATCAATTCTTTAGTAAAAAATAAAGCTTAATATAGTGAATAAGGTAAATGTAGTAAATTCAGTATAAAGGAATTATCAGCAAAGATAAGAAAGAAAGAATCGGAAGAAGCACGCAACTTTCTTTAAAAGGGAGAAAGTAAAACCTATTTGAGACTATCGGGGAATAATTTGTTTGAACTTTTTAACGGTCTAGCGACAGAAAATGACGGATGACAACGGTTAGATCACTTGAAAATTTGAGGTAAGTTCCGAATTCGAATTCTTCTTTTTTTTTAAAGTTTCTTTCTTTTGATCTTAAAGAATGTATAGGCACTGGTTTAAAAATTGGCAAATCTTAAACTTCATTGAAAAATCACGTTGTTACTTTGTAAAAGACACTTTTAGAAATAGGTTTCTGCAAAGTACACAATTAAATACATAATCTATATACTAATTCTTTCAGTAAATTTTCGATTAAAATGCAATCCTTGAGATCTGATCTGAAAAACTATAGGACATTTTCCTAAAAGAAAGGTGGGTGTGCTGTCACCATTTATAAGGGTGGCCGTGGTGTAGTGGTAACATCAACGCTTGTCACGCACTTGGTTCACGGTTCAAATCCTGATGAAATAAATATTTCGTCTGAAATAAATAAAAAAAGTCGATCAATTGCGAAAGCTAAGTCAACTCTACTGCGAAGGCATAGCACTGGCAGTAGAGCGGTCACATGGCTGAAAATGCAACTTGATCGTGATGATGACATTAGGAGGACGGCAAAAAAATACTGTGAATCATGAGCGACGACAAAAGCAAAACAAACAAGCTTCCCAGTTATCTGGACGCTACCCTTGGAGTTTACAGAAACTTAATACCATCTAAGTTTCAAACCACTACACTAAATCTTTGTTTCTCTCTCTCTCCTTCACAAACGACCGTGTCCTGTAATAGTATGAGAGTATTCATATTCTCTTTGGCGCGCGCAAATTATATAAAAAAAAACCTAATTCTTGGACTCACAAAATGTCTCTAGTTTCTAAAATGTAAAATATATATTTTTTAAATGAGTGGTTCTCTAACAAACGCGTATATCCCATATAAAACTTGGGCTTGAATATAACTCTCACATCTAGATAGGTGCTGAAACAAAGGCACCTACTTCAATAGCTAAAAAACAAAAGTAAGCTTCAAAGCTAATAGGCCAGGAAAATATCATCTCAAATGTGGAATGACTTGAATGATGTTGCAATATTCCGGCCCTTCAATAGTATTCTATATACAGTGGTGGCCATAGAATTAGAAACAACAACTTTGCAACCATCATAAAATTAATAATTTATATAAAAATCTGTTGAGATTGATAAGTGGTTTTATTAAAAGTTCATGAAATAGTGTTCGTTTTTTTTATAATTTACTCAGAATAAAAACGTGGCAATATACGAGTAGGCAGGAAAATCTAAACATTTATTTCACTCAAATTTTACCTGGCCATACAATTAGAAACAAAAAAGAAAAAATTATATTTCATTAAAATGTTCGACATACTCGTAAGGTTAAGTAAATACTAATATTTTGTATTAAAGAGACTTTCTTGCGCTCGGGCTCGAACCTAAGAAACTCTTATAGTGAGAATCAGTTGGCTGTCCGTACGTCTGTGTGTCATAGTCTGTTATTCTCTAAAGTAGTGTTATTCTCTTCGAACAGTTAAACGTAGAAGGTTGATATACGAGTATGTAGTTCTAAAGTAACATTTTAAAAAAGTGGAAATCCAAGAAAGAAACGATGCGTTGATTTCAAAAATGTAAATGCCCTTCCATTTCTAATAAATTTCATTTGTTGCTATAATTGTCAATTCTTCTTTGAAAACAATCCCCTTAGAAAGAATAAGGGTTGAAAAAAGCTAGACTTTTACTATTCGATACTATAAGTATGGTAATTCAAATGATGTACTATGGATCCTAGGAAATCGAAGTAAAACTTCCAATACTATTTACGTCTATGTTTGGGATCTCAAGTTTTCATTTGAGAGTTTTTAGAGAAAAACTATAATTTTAGCATCTCCCGAAAATTCGTGAAGGAAGCAAATAAAAAACTCTTGATGTCACAATAAGGTGATCTTAAACCAGGATTGTGATGATGCGTGATATTTAAAAGAAATGTTTTCAAAAGTATGTGCATACAGCCATAGACAACCAAACAGCACAATGTCCAACCAAATTTAAATTCCCAAATTTGTCGGGAAATATTTTCAAAGAATTTGAATTTTATAGGCGTTACTGTTTCACTTGATCATACAGTTAAATTCTAAGAAAAAAATGTAACCGTTAATATACAGCTGTTTTTATATGCGTCGCCTTTAATCAGTTATGGTATTGAATTGAGAGGACATTGAAATAGAACAAATTGCAAATTGGCTCTAATTTGTTGTGAATTTATTAATTGTTCTGAGTGTTTTGACTTTATTTGTTATTATCGTCTGCAGTGATAAAATGGGAAGGGGAATGCATTGTACACCAGAAAAAAGGAAGATAATGTACGATTTGTTCCAAAATGGTAAAAAACCAGCTGAGATAGCGGCAATTTTGAAATGTTCTAGAAAAATGGTTTATAATGCGATTAATTTGGTTAAGAAAAACTCTGTTTACTTAACTATGGACAAAAAACGTGAAGTCAATTAAAGGAAAACAACATCTTGTATTGATAAAGCGATCACAAGGAAAAGTAAAAAAAGATCCGTTCAAGTCATCAGGGCAAATTATGACAGAAATAAATGAGGAATATACGGTAAATGTATCAGATAGATTGATAAGAAGAAGGCTAAATGAACGTAAACTGTTTGGTCAAATGAGTAGAAAAAAACGAATCCTTTCAAAAAAAAATTAAAAAGCGTTTGAAATTTGCTAAATGCCATAAATGTAAGGATCTCTAATTCTGGAAAAAGTGATGTGGAGCGATGAGACGAAGATAAATAGAATTGGGCCAGACAAAAGTCCATCGCCCAAGAGGTCAAGCCCTGAATCCGAAGTACACCCAAAATACCGTAAAGAATGGTGAAGGCAGTCTTATGATGGGGAATAGGACCTCTCGTAAAAATTATTGGAAAAATGGATAGGTTTCAATACCTGGAAATCTTGAAAACCACGATTGAACCATATACTTTTGAGTCTATGCCAGTTACTTTTACATTTATTCACGATAATGACCCCAAGCACTCAGCAAAAATTATAAAAGATTGGTTTTCAGAAGAGAGTCTTAGCATTTTAGATTGACCAGCTCAGAGCCCACACCATAATCCAATAGAAAACCTTTGGAATGATATCAAGGTCAAGATTTGGCAACAAAATTTTAAGAATGCTGATGAGCTCTGGAACGGAATACAGGAAGCTTGGTATGCTATACCGAAACACAGATTCCATAAGCTTGTGGAGAGTATGCAGCGCAGATGTCAAGCTGTAATTGCAAATTCCGGATACAGTACCTACCAAATACTAAGAAGGCGAGCAACTAAAAAAGATGGTTTACTGATTTCATTCTAACATTTTTTTCATTTAATTTCAGAAAATCGTCTTTGTGCTATTTATGTGTCCAACACATTTTCGTCGTTTTTTTTAATTTTTTTAATTTTATATTTTTTTCATGAATTTTTTCTTTTTGTTTTGAAATGAAATTAACAAATGAATAACCATATTGTCAAACATCATCAATATTTTCTGTCTTTTCATTGTTTAAATAAATGAAAATTTTACTAAAAGTCTTTGGTCATATTTGTGCTATTTGGTTGTTCATGGCTGTATGTACATGCTGATAACGTGTTCGCAATTTTTTTCAAACACCATTCAAATAAATACCGTTAAAATTTTGAAATAAATCAGTCCAAAAAGATCAGGAAGGAATTTAAACATTAATATTATAATAATATTCCAAATAAACTGTGTATGCAAACTTTTGGCACTTCAAAATGTATTAGTGACCATACATACCATTATGAAATAAATTGTGAAACTTCATGCATGAGATTGTATAAATGTTGGTTCAATATCTGTCATAACGAGGATCATCTAAACAACGATGATTTTGGTAAACTGAAAAACTCTAAACTCCATCCCACCCCTCACTTATGTATATATGTATGTACATCGTCATTGTAGTCAGCTATTATTCTGAAATAGAAAAGTTCTTGGTGTACCATCCATGCAAATAAAACAAACGTTCACTCTCAACTTAAATATAGGCTTAGGAGATGTATTTTCGGATGTTATATTGAATACTTCTACGTTGGATGACATCTTATGTTATTAAAATAACCAAACTTGTGTTCAATTACTAGCAGCGCAATAATCATCTTGTGTATGTATTGTACACGTTCAATTAATCACTACTTTCACATAGCATTATCATTTCAGTCGTGCACTTGAAAAGTGGAAATTTTTCCAGCCTTCACTTTAAGTGTCAGCGATTAATTGATGTCCTTCTATAGAAACACGGAAAATCTAAATAAATAAGATAACTGCCGAACATAAAAAGCCAAGAAAAGTTCTCTTGTCAGAACTAAGCGGGTGAGTAACCTGTTTCTAGTTACAGTCGATGGCTCAGTATCTAATAACTCAATATAAAAACAATATTATTCTCAGGTTGCATCTCTGTGGGCTGAATGAACCTCCCTTCTCCTACGCGTCTCCAGCAATCTATACATTTTCAAGATCACTTTACCAGGTTATGCGCACTACCGACATTCCATTCTAACTGTGCAGTATTTATCCCTTGTTTACACACGTGGTTAGTGATTTAAGAGAGAAAACGAAAGTAAAAAACAACAGCGAAATAGAGAATAAAAATATGTATAGACCCCCACCCCAATATGCAATTCAGGAAATTCGCGCTAACTCTGCTACATAAAATAGCAGACAATAAAAACCAGCTTCCAAGTCGCCACTGCCGATTGTAGTAATACACTTGCAAAAAGTCTACGATATACAGATGCAAAGAAAAAAAAAACTGCACACGAGGCAATTTATTTTTAAATCGAAAGTTGTTTTCCTTTCCAGGTATCCAAGTTTTTCCTCGAAATCCCCCTCACCGGCTGACTTCTAATGCTACACGATGTAGATGTATACGGCTAGCCAAATCTAACGGTGCAGCAACCAATTTAATGTCGTATATTGTATCTGATAGATGCAAACTTGTTTTTGTTTCTTTTCTTACTATTCAACCGCGATCGCACAGAGAGAAATATACTTACCCACTATGACGTCATGGGGACTAGCTGGGGAGATTGTGGGGTAAAGTGAAAATAAAAATCAATTCCGCAAGATGTTGCAGTCAGTGTACAACCAACCCAACCACTTATTTGTTGTATCGCATTTACATTCGCAGTTCCTTGAATATACCAACAATCGTTGTTAGATGAGAAGAGATACTAAAGCAAAAAATAATAAAGGGCACGACGGTGATGCACGTATTTGCTCATATGTGCTGTTCGTTTGTATATTGTTCAAATTTCATATTTATGTAGATTCGAGAAAATTACAATTTTTTCAAAATTGGCAAGCAGTAAAGTATTGTATTATAGATATATTTACTTTTAGGGTTAGAATTCCGATTCTGCCTCAGAGTACCGGCGCACATACACCAGAAATGTAGTTTGAAGTAAATGCGTTATGCCGTTTAGGCTCCAGTACGAGGTACAGACAGCTGGATGGACTGACAGTCGGACAGAATTGTGAGACTCACTTAATCCAGATTAATAAAAATCTAGGGATTGAACATTTTCACGAAGCCAATACTTGCCCTTATAGGTGCAAGTAAAAATGTTTTACTATCCATTATAGATCGTGGCGCTGTGATCTTGAGACATTCTAATGTGGGGAAGAGAATTTGAAATTTATTGCATTTATCAAGTTTCTTCCGGCTTTGCGCAAGTTTCTTGCGAGAGGGCGGATACTGGGCGAGAGCTGTTGGTCTTCAGTTATTACAGAGTTAATGGGCGGGCAGATTAATAACTACATATTATTGGACTAAGATACAAAATGCTTAAGTATCTTTTTGGCCGATCATTTATTGAGAAAGGTTAATTCATATGACATGCTATCGGCCTTGTTCATAACAAATACACACAAGTTTGTTATATGGTTACCATATTCGCTAATACGTTATTTTGTGTTTTTTGTATATTTTTGGTGGTAATTTGTGTATTTTTATTTTGTAAGTTAAGCAATTTGCATTTCACAGTTAATACATTCTGTGTTAAAATTCATGAAATTCTATGACAGTATTGCCAAGAAATAAGAGAAAAATACAAAATTCGTATTTAAATCTGTGTATGCATAAAAGGAAGATTTTAGGGAATAAAGACTGTGTAGCCAGGGATTGTGTAAACTGTGTAGACTAATGAACAAACAAACTTATCTTTTTGAACATCATTCAACTCAAACTTTTTATTTAATTTCCCTTACACCAAGAGTACAAAAAAATCCTTAATCCAACAAAATCCATTAAAATCGTTTCATAAACAGATATCGTTGTTCAGGAAGAAAGTGCCTCCCATGCCCGTCGTTTAACAAAGTACAACCAAAAAAGGAACAGATAGAAAAAATGGCAAACATAAAAATAAAAAAATAAAATATCTAATCCGAACAAAACAAATCTGCCATTCCTGAACCTGAACCTTGTGAACGGGTGACTTTCAAAAACCGCGATATTTCGAAATCACTATGGTCTGTACATATGGCAACAATTACACTGCTCCATTGAAGTCAAACAAGTGCACATATGTACTATGTTTTAACAATAGAATGGTGGAGTAGTGCACCACGCTTATCATTTCTTAGTTCAGTCCCCGAATAGAATTGCTTTTACTTTTTTGTTTAATTTAATGAGAGCAACATCACTAGAGGTACATATGGGATGCCCAAAAAGGGTGGGACCTTGTATAATTTCCAGTGCATAAAAGCTTAGAACATTTTAAAAACATCCACCCGAATCTTTTCCAACAAGCTTGCTCCCACGTTGAATCACACGGGGCATCCATATACGAGCATGGGCCTAATGAGGGCCATGTAACAAATAACCTTTACCCTTGCATCGAGTTGCTTGCTATAAAAAAGTCTCTTTGTAAGGGCAAAAGCACCTTTGGCTCTGGCTCTGGCCTATATGTTTGTTAAAATATAGATATTGGTCTAACCAGAGCCCCAGGTATCTGACTACACTTCGACACGTAAGTGGCTGTCCGTGCGGTCCAACTATTGAGAACTTTCGCCAATTCTTTCTGGTATCCCTAGAGGCACCAGACAACGGCGTCCTAAAAAGAATGGTTTCCGATTTCTGGAAGTTGATCTTCAACTTCCAGTCATCGCAATATCGCTGAATCTTATCGAAGTCACGTTGCAAGAGAATTGCAATGACCTCGATTTTTGGTCCTGATCTGTACGCGATCAAGTCGTCTGCGTACGCAATGGCATGGTGAAGTGATCCTATGAGATCGCTTGTGTAAATGTTGAAAAGGATCGGTGAATTAACCGCACCTTGTTGCAGACCGTTTTTAATTAGAAATGTTCCAGCAGAAGTCACATTGCCATTTTTGACGATGAACTGTCTACTGGTGAGCATGTTATGAAGTAGTGGCTTGCTTATGCCCAACCTGCTCAGCTTGTAGAAGGGTCCTTCTAGCCATACGGTGTCGAAGGCCTTCTCCAAGTCAATCAGGCAGGCACCCGTGCACTGTTTCTTGCTTTTGTTCCATTGGATATCCGATACCAGTTTAGACGCGGCATGTATTGCATCATGCCCCGCCTTAAAACCGAATTGGTTATCCGGAATTATATTACTGTTCTCAGTCCACTTAAGCAGGGCTCTATTGATCACTTTCTCGAATACCTTACTGATGTTCGAAAGGAAACTTATCGACCGGAGATTTGCCGGATTGGAAGTGTCCTTACCCCTTTTGGAGATGGGTTGTATCACTGCTGTTTTCCAATGCGCTGGATAATGTGCATTATTCAGTGCATTGTTAAACAGAGTGGTGTAAATGTCCACCGCTTCTAGTGGGAGATGTCGAAGCACAATGTTCGATACTCCATCGATTCCCGCAGATTTCTTCCTCCTCAATGAGTCGAAGATCGCTTGGAGCTCCACCTTCGATATGAACGGGGGATGTACCCTTTCATCGGCGATGACATTATTTGCCATGTTATCGTCATTGAACTCGGTAAAACCTATGTTCTCGGATCGCCAGTGCTCTATATCATTTCGAAGGTAGAAGTTGTGCACAAGGACGCGATTTTCCAGGTCGTGGTTTGGGCAAATGGTATCATTCACCTTGTACACTTCCTGGAAAGTCGCTCCTATAGCCTCTACCTTCTCCTGCGGATCTTCGATCACAAAGAAGTTGTCATCCTCTACTGCGTTATCTGGATCTATACCTGCTGTTATAAGTATTCGTCCATTGTTCGTCGTTCGGGGGATCTTAAGACACGGAAGGTCGTTTTGATTATTCTTCCGAAATATTTTATTTATTTGCGGGAACATACTCGGGTTGTTGGATTTTACAGCCCGAATTTTGTTGTTCCAGTGCAAATTTACAGAAAGTCTGTAATTTTCTCTAATTAATTTTTGGAGGTTTTTAATCAAAGACTTCAGCGTCCTAACCTCCGAGTTCTGTCTGTCAGTAAACTGTCTGTACAAGGTTTTTAGTCTCGACAGCAGTCTACTTTTGTGTTGGTGTAGTGCGTCAATTGTTGCATTGCGGAATATGTCTGCATTGTCAGTGTGTTGATACCGAGGTATCGTATCGTCCATAGTTCGTTTAATTGTCTCGTCCATTTGTTTTAGGTACCAGTCAATCTCCTCGTTTGACAGATTCCTATTGGACGGTGGGTAGAGCGAATTCGAGGAGAGTGCTCTTGTCAAAGTTCTTGAGAGGCGAGTCCAACGCGTCCTACTATAATTGTAGGAGTACGTTTGGACAAACTCCTCTAACTCCGCAATTTCGTTGGGAATCGTTATTACGGCACTGAGTCCGCAATGGTCACTGTCATACACAAATGTGTGCAGGCAGTTTATAGTTTGTCGGTCCATGTCGGTCAGTTGTAACCGTAGCCGCTTCTAGGAAACGACGGACTATCTGTTGCTTTCAAATCGAGTTTATACTCGACACTGTGCCGACCCCACCAATTGAATAGTAGGTTCCCTCTAGGATTTGGTGTGTTATTTCCCCAATCTCTATGTTTGGCATTGAGATCTCCGGCCATGATGAAATAATTCTCCTCCGACTCCAGCCTTAGGAATCGAAAAAGTGTCTCGAGCTCTGAAATAAATAAAGTAGATTGAGTAGCTTCAGGTGCATAGTGTGCGACCAAGTACATCCTCTTTCCACTACGGAGAGGGATGCACACGATACACGCTTCCAGCTCCTGGAACCTTCGCACTTCACCGCTGTACATTACTTTAAATTGCAATTGTTTGCGTATGAAGATCGCAACACCTCCTCCTTGTGTAGAGTTGGGTCGGTCTCTTCTGACAATACTGTATTTATTGTGCCCCAATTTGTGCTTCTGGGATAGCTTTGTTTCGCTAACCATAAGCACATCAGGGGTTTGGTCTTCAAGCAACTTAAACAATACGGCTCTTCGCTCAATCATAATCAGTGAATTCACATTCACCGCAAGGATCTTCAAGGATTGCTCCTCCATGTTCGTACCCATTACGAGTGAAGGTGCGTTAAGCCCGGCAGAAGTGCGTAGATCTGGTCCACCCGCTTCGCCTGCTCCTGTACCTGACGTTGAAGCTGCTCCATCTGCCCTTGGATAGAGAGCAAGATGGCCAGCAAGTCAGTTTGAGCCTCCGGTGCTCTAGGCGCTGGAGCCTGAGAAGCAACCTTCGGTCTATTCTGTTCCGCGTTTCCCCGACCTGCCGCCATTTGGGCGTAGGTCACTTGGGGAGTCACGGATTGTGTTTGAATTGGAGCAGGTGGACGTTTCACTACGACCTTCTCCTGGCGAACTAGATTTACTTTCTTAATGTACTGGAACTTAGGACAACCCCGATAGTTTGCGGTGTGTCCCGAGTTCCTGCATAAAGCACACGAGAGCTGGCTCTTATCTGCAACTCCATCCTTACCCAGAGTGCATTCCTCTGCTTTGTGGTTCTTTCCACACTTAACACATCGAGGCTGCATTTCCCGTTACGTCGAAAGACATAGTTTTAAGTGTTAGGTTTAGCTTAGAGCGCCCGCATAGGGCCAGTAAGTTAGAATAAGAATAGTTAAGTTAGTTAAGCTAGTTTTAAGCGTTTTGTCTAGCATGTAAGTTATAATGAATTACCCAATAAAATGCATTAAAAATGAAAAATGAAATGAGGCTGCATTTCGCAGTTCGACGCGGCGTGACCGAACCTTTGGCAGCGAACACATTGTAAAATGTTTTCGCTCCTTCTTAATTTTTCCCAGGCGACAACCTGGTAGTCTAGGACTTTAATACTCCTTAGACCATCCAGCTTGCTATTGGGTGAAAGCTGAACTAGGAAGAACGGCAGTTTCCGCCTCTCCCTTTTTGCCTTAACTGTGGTGAATGGCTTGACCCCTACGAATTGGAGCTCGTTGCACTCTTTCTCTTTAAGCAGCGCAAGGAGCGTCTCCGGATCAGTAGACGGGTCTATCCCCCTCAGCAGCATTGTTTGCCGCTTTTCCCCCTTCGGGGTGAAGGAGAAGAACTCCGTCGTCGTGTCCCTAAGTAACTGCTTAATTTTTTTATAATCTTCCACTGTATTACAGTGGATAGCATGCCTATTTTCATTTAATCTTTTAATATTAAAATTTTTGCCTATGGACGACTTACATAGTTCGATGGTATCCTTCAACTCCACCTTGTAGGTATTTATTGGCGGCACCCTCGCCTTTGTCGTCGTCTTTTGTTGCTGCTGTTGTTGCGGTAGTTGTTGCTGTTGTTTCTGCTGCTGTTGTTTCTGTTGCTGCTGCTGTTTCTGCTGCTGTTGTTTCTGCTGCTGCTGCGGTAGTTGTTTAATTGCTTGCTGCTTCTTCTGCTGCTGTAGTATTTGCTGCTGTTCTTGTTGCTGCTGCTTCGGCTGTAGTATTTGCGGCTGTATTGGGGTTTGCCGCTGGCTTTCTGGCGGCTGCTGCTGTAGTTGTTGTTGCTGTTGAGCGCGCTGGAGCTCTAGTTGCCGCTCTCTCTGCCTTCTGGCCACTTGTTTGGCCTTTATGGCACTCACCCTCTGTCTGATGCTTGTAGTCAGACTCTCGACCTCTTCATCCTCGTCATCTGATTCGGAGGACGCCAGTACTCCGAAGCTATTCTTCTCATCTCCAACGTAGTGGTCTTCCCCACCGTCGGAGATGTACGCTAACTCGACAGAGTCATCGGACCTCTGTCGTTTTTTTTCTGCTGCTGCTGTTGTTGTTGTGCTCGGCGCCCCTTCACTCACTCCACCGGGCAGCTGTTCAGTTGGAGCTGATGTGGAGGGACGCTTTACAAGGTTAGGAGAAGGTTTTAACTTCCTTCTCCTTTTCCCCTTACTTGCGGTTGCCACTGTTGCTGAGTGGCCTGCCTGCACTGCATCGGATGATGCTGTCAGCTCACCAGCTGGTCCCGCTATTGGGAGCGCGTACCGCTCACTCTCCATCGCTGACACTTTTTTTTTTATTTACTTTATTTTCACTTATTATGCACAAATGAAAAAAAAAAGTACAGAATTTTATTTTACCCAGTCCGGGATTGAACTGGTTTGGTAGAACACCTCCACTACCTATAGGCTAACTCGCCACTTGGAATTGCACTGTCTAATTCTCTCCTTTAAAACACAATAATTTTAAACGAAAAGCCGAAACACGTCTGCGCACTTTGAAAGTCTGTGAACTACTGAGTGCAAAGGTATAACACTGGCAGTAGAGTGGTCATATGGGTGAAAATGTAACTTGATCGTGATGATGACATCAGGAGGACGGAAAAAAAATACTGTGAATCATGAGCAACGACAAAAAGCAAAAAAAAAAAAAACAAGTTCACCAGTTATCTGGACGCTATCCCTCGAGTTTACAGAAACTTAATACCATCTGAGTTTCAACCACTACACTAAAATCTCGCGCAGTCAGTATTTCGTACCGGTATTTTTTCTTTTTTTTCTTTTTTTTTCTTATTTTGCTTCCTTCCTATTCTTTGTTTCATATTTGTCTATCTGTTTGTTTGCTCAGCCAACTCTACCATAAGGGTGATAACCGCAAACCTGCACCCTGCCTCTAAAAGAACACAAATTAATTGAAGCGAGCGAATGTACCATTGAGTATGAAACTTCTGCCGCTAGCGAAGCGAGCCACCTGCCCCAAAATGAAGGTATCGCTTTATTTTGTATTTGTATTTTTTTTTCTGATTATTTTCGGTTCTATGTAGCTTATGGTAAATGTATCTATAGATACAAATGTATACCAGTTACGTTTAATAAAAGGATTTCGTCAAAAAATGGATGACTTCTTTGCCATTTTTTCAACATGGTCCCCATGTGGGTTATTTTCAAAAAAAAATCATATCTGATTGTTCCTTTTATATAGGTATGTATATATTTAACAAATTATTAACAATTGGCTTTTTCTATTTTTTTCTTAAATATATATCTCGAAAAGGAGGCATGGTAGGGTAATAAAATATATATGTACATATGTCGTTTTTGTAAAACATACAATTATCTACAAAATCAGCTAACAACTGTACCCGTCAAGTTAACCGTTCAATTTGTACGCGCTGTCAAAGTCTGACGCACTCGTACTCATCTCGGAAAATATCGATTTCGTCGTTTCTTTCCAATGCTTACATTTCATCCGATGATTTCGTGAACACTTTTTCTGACACAACTAAGTTGTTTGAACTTTATTGTTTATATAACAATATATGTTGGGCTGTATTTTTTTTCATATAATTATTATTATTATGGTCTCAAAACGTATCTTAATTAAAGCGAAATTTGCAACAAAAAGGAACTTACACGTATAATTTGTGGGACCTAACAAATCAGGAAAATATTTCTAAAAAATTATAGTAAAATATATTTTTTTTTCGCATTGTTTTAGTTAGTGTATGAATTGTACATACTCGTAGAAATATTAAATTATAATGCAGTACTATTTTTTGTTTGTTTAATAAGCACTTTCCAACTGCGACGAACTGCGGTTGTAAATATTTTTTTTGTTTTGAAAAGCTTCGTATGCCATGTCCTCGCTTGTATGAATTATTGTTTAAATATCGATTGTGATCAAAATCGTATAAGTAACTATATTCAAGAATTTTTCAGTTTCTTAAATATACATACAAACAGATTTGCCAAAACGGATACGTCATTTGACGATATGTGTTCAACCTAACTCGAATATTAAAATTTAAATAAAATTGTTGGTAAAGTTTTTGAGAAAATTAAATTTTTCAAAATCAACACGTAGTAAAGTAGTTAATTTTGGGCTTTAAATGTAAATTTTGCCTCGAATAGTGTTTCTAGACCCCGGATATAAAGTTTGACGCAAATCCGTCCAGCGGTTTTGAATGAAGTGGACTGTAAATTCAATCATCCTGAATTGAGGAACCCACTTTCTGAGTTTCTCTTTAATAGTAACACCAATTTTAATCAAAATCTGGAAGTTGAAAATACTGACCTCACTGTGCGTCATAGGAGTAAATTGCAGCTGTTTTCCTTGGCAGTGATTCATGAACTCTCCAACCATAACTTATCTGCTTCCTGTAGACGGCTTTATCCAAGTGACGTAATTATAAAAAATAATAATTTTTACTTCCACAACTCCTTTTTAAACGAACGCACGATTTACTACACCTTTTCAATTGAGGAAAACAATCTGTGTCGTCGTTCAAACTCATAACCTTAAACCCACAGCGCATTTTGTACATGATGTCGCATTTCAAATAGGAATGCCAATTTATTATACATATATTCCAGTAAGTATATTTTTGCGGTATGTACTACTGTCCATACATTTTGACACTAACGTCGAACTTTTGATTTAAAGCTATGAGTGTCATGAAATAGTCATTTTTAAAACATCGGATTGACAGGCAAATGGGCCGACAATGCGTAGCTTTTGAATACTGGCAGTAGAGCTATTAACCGAGTAGATTGTTGTTTCACAAAAACAATTTGTTAGAATGTAATTACTTTTCCGGTATTTATAGGTATATATATATGTATATATGTATGTATAGGTATATAGAAATTCGACTGATCGTCGCATGTGTGTGGTTTTATTTTGTTTTGTTTATTTTGACAACATAACTAGTTACTTATCTGTAGAAGAATTGCGGTAGGGAAGGCAATGACAATACCCATGAACATTTTTCTGTTGTTCTGTTGGTTTCTTTTTAAAATTACTATACAAAAATCCATTTAATATTTTTCAAAGTTTTTTGCTTTATTGGAAAGAGTAAACTTGGCTCTTGAACCAAGCATGTCACAAGGATTTAATAGGAAATTCCAATATTTGATGACATTTAGCACTTAACCCCCCCATATCTTACCCCACATAGTCCGATTTTAATTGTTTTTGGGTAGGAAATTAGCATTAAATACAACAGAACATGTGTGACTAACTGCTAACACCATTGTAAAATAACAGTTTAATACTGATTTCAGATTTGTACTATAATTTCTGCTAGCGCTAACGGATTTTTCGCCAACCGGCATTCAATAGATCACCTAAAAACACATTTCTTGTAGAACAAATATAAATTTAGCCAATTGTTTGAAAACCAGCTGACTTCCCTAGGTTCGCCCGTGTGTTTTGAAAGTGCATAGTATAAATAAGTAAATATGAACGTACATAGCTCCAATTCTTAACATAGGATCTCTACAATATATTTTCTAAGATATCAAGGCAAATTTGCAAAGTTTCAGATTTAAATAAGTAATTTTTATAAACCCTTTAACTAGGTATGTGTAGGGTGTAAATAAAACAACAATGTTGTGAAATATCAAATTGATTCTGACTTTATTTTGAAGCTACATTCATGCCATTATGTATGAAATAGCACACATTTAAATGGCCGCCTCGACTTCGCTGGCAGTGCTTCAAACGGTGGGCCAAATTTTGTCGAGCTCTGGCCATAGAAACTCGGTTAACATCGCTCTATACTGAGAATCATTGACGGTAACCGTGTCTCCTTCCTCATTTCGAAATAAATGATGTCCGATGATGCCGCCGTGCTATAAACCGAACCAAGCAGTCAATCTTTGTGGATGCATTGATGCTTGGTCGAACACTTGTGGATTTCGGTCGCTCCAATAACGGCAATTTTGCTTGTTGACATAGCCGCTAAGCCAAAAATGGGCCTCGTCCGAGAAGATGATTTTTTGGCCAAAATCCGGATCTCCGGCCAACATTTACAGCGGCCAAATAGCGAACTCACGGCGTTGTCTATGGTCGTCCGGCTTCAATTCTTGATTCAATAGGCCCAAATCCAACTGCAAAATAAGCCTGGTTGACTCTCTGGCGATGCCCAATTCAGCTGATCGGCGCCGAATCGACATTTTTGGGTCTTCTTCGATACTGGCCGCTACGGCGGCTATGTTTTCTAAACTTCGCACCGATCTCTGTCTGATTGGTGGCTTAAGATCCAAAAGAGTGTACCCACGCTCAAACTTTTCCACGGTGCGACGAATTGCCTGCTCACTGAAGCCATGATCACGACCGACCTCATGATGAATTTCACGTTGCGTATTTACAACTGAGCCGGAATTTCGATAATATTTTCTAATAATTTTCACACGTTCGGGAAGCATTAAACGATGTACGATGGCAAATGGCAAAAACTATCATTGCTATCTGGTCACTCTTTACATATACAGGGTCTTCCAATAGGGACTTCTGAACTTTGACAGTTGATAGCGGCCATATTGTTGAAGCTACATCTGTCAGATTGGCTGATATTACCTTTTTGTCGGGGTTCGAAGGATCTCTCCTTTGAACATGACTATACTAACTGAGCCGGTCGTGTTCTATCTTGCTTGTGATGGGTTCTTTTACACGAAGGCTTCTTCGAATCTTCGAACTTCTTATTAAAAAAAAATTCACTTTATCGCTTCTTTGATAAAATTAATCACTTTAAAAAAAATTCACTTTATCGCTTCTTTGATAAAAAATCACTTTATTGATAAAATGTAACATACCTGTAACCTACCTATAGAAGTTTCACTTTAAAAATCATTCATAATCCAATCGAACATAGCAATATACAATAATTTATTTTAACTTCTTCTTTTTTTTTATTTTAAATTATTTTTATTATAGATTTAAGTTTTACTACTTTACCATGTTGAGATAAGTTAGATCTCAAATATCACCAAAATTCCTTTTTAATTTTACTAATCGCACGCAAAAAAATTCAGAATAAAACACTTGCCATTCATGCAATCACCGACAAATTTGTACCCAACAAATTTCGGTTGGTATAATTAAACAGGAAGCAACCGTAAAGAAACTATATTTGTCAAATCAGCTTTCATATTTTTTAACCTTCGTTTTAAATTAGTTTTGTGGTTTAATACGTTTCTATACTTCTTAGTCGTTTTCTCTTTCTGTGATTTGTCTCCTAATTTTAAATATTTTACTTTTTCCAATTTTGTTCTCCGAAAAGTATGAATATGCAACCTGTAATATACTGTTGAAAACGTGCTGAATGTTTTCTCTGATAAAGTTTGTTTTTGCAATCTTGTGGTCTAAATTCAAAATATGATCAATGTTAGCCACTGCAGCAAAATGGAGCCATATAATTGATTTCTATTTTTCTATAAATTCTGAACTTTCTTTTAATCTTTCTCTTAACAAATAATGACCTCTGTTCGGATGTAATAAGAATAGTTTGCGGATTAAAATTATCGATACAAACAAATTTCGGAACAACTTTTTGAGATAATCAGGTTTGAAAAAAAAAAATATTGAAGCAAAAAAAAATATCAACAGCTTATCAAATACCAGTGTGTTTTATTTTAAATTTGAATTATATCTTTCAAATGGAACAAAAGTCATCAATTATGACTTCTCTAACTAAAAAATTAATTTTCAGATGTAAAGTTTGCAACTGCATCTAATTCAGTTTAAATTTAAAATTTCAATCTGTCTACATACATATGTATGTACTTACTTACGAGTATGTACCTTTATGTATTTTGTTTTGTTCTTGTTACATTTCTGTGAATGAGAAAGGCTATTTAATGAAATTTAACTGGATACCTATATAATCCGTTAGGTCTAGGTTAGGTTTTAGATGGTTTGACGTAGAGGATAATACGTTACGGCTTAGCGCATTTTTTTTAAATCATTTTGTTTACAAGCCTCTTTAAAAGGAACACTTCCGAATTGGAACAGCAAGGGACTGGTCCCATCGGTGTCCCAATTGCGGTGGTTTTACAGTACGATAGGGAATAAGGCGTACAAGTGAATGTATGTAATGAAAGTGATTGTACTAATCAAAATGCCTTTTTAGCCATAACTCGGAACTATTAGATTCCCCTCATCCATTGCATACAATTTCACTTTTTTTGACTGAAATTTTGGTAAAATGAACACAGTAGGTATGTATTTACATGTAACATACAAATGAATGTATGTAATGAAAGTGATTGTACTAATCAAAATGCCTTTTTAGCCATAACTCGGATCTATTAGATTCCCCTCATCCATTGCATACAATTTCACTTTTTTTGACTGAAATTTTGGTAAAATGAACACAGTAGGTATGTATTTACATGTAACATACAAATTAAAAAGTAGTGACTTACAATTTTATTAAAAAAAAATAAAACAAAAATTCAAATTAGCATTTTCTTTACAAACTATAAAAACTCACAAAAATGCTTTTATCTTAAATACTACTGGCGATACTGCTTCGACGCCGGCATGCGCTACCAAATGAATTTCTTCCTATGGGCAATATGATGCCCCAGACTCAGCGTCGGCGAATTTAGTCACGTACTTGCAGTTGATTTATGTTTCACTTGAGGTGTGAAACATATTTCTGGCATGTTGAGCCAATTGAACATTTTTCTCCTTAACTCCTCCCTTCTTAAGACAAAACATCCTCGTTTTATGTGTTTTCCAGAGGATGGCCAAGACTAAGATTACAAAGAGGACTCCCATTGCAAACATGACTATCACATTGTTTCTGTTGTTGATCCTCAGCTGATCGATGTACTTGTAGTCGGTGTTATTGACCTGTAGTTCTTTAATCATATGTAGGGAAAGAAATTCTTCTATGGTATTTTTTGTTGCAGCTGGTTGTAAAATTGCCGTTAAAGACTTATATTCTGGTATTTTTGATGATTTGAATACTTCATTTTTAATTTTTCTGATTGAATTGTGGAACCGGATTATGAATATCCCATTCAGTATGATGGGATTCGATCCCATGTGTGTTGGACGACCGCCTTCGCGAGCACTAACCTAAAATCAAATATTAGTTTCTTATGTGAAACTTGTGAATTATTTTGCCTGACTTAGTTAGGATAGTTGCTGTTTTATGTTCGGCTACCTTTTTCTTTTTGTACCGGAGTGGAGAATCTATCTATGCGTTTGTTTTGCCTAACACAAATGATGTCTCCGGGTGGAATTCGAGGTCAGCAATCTGTTTAGATTTTTGTTTTAATGTTTTCCTGACGCGTTTTTTCAAATAATGTAGGATCTGAACTTACTCTACCTCCAAAGTATACATCTATATGCTTCTTCTTGTAGGCGTTGCATTTTTAGACATTTCTTCAATGAGTGTTGAGCGGAAACGCTCAACTTGCCCATTAACCGTAATGGTATAAGGGGTGTTTTAAAAATGTTGATATTTAGTTCATCCTAAACAAATAGAAGCTGAATTAAATGACTTCTCGTAAACCAAAAGAAATGAACATTTCTTTAAAGGATTGTCTAATGTCTACCATTGCTTTTTATCTTAGAATTTTGGCCTGATCATATTTTGACAATTTATCAGGGGCGGTAAGAAAAAAGTTTTCCTCTGTGGAGAAAATATCTAAGTGAACAATGTGGCCTGGGTATTATGGGATTGGTGTGGCTTGTATTTCGGACCTGATCGGGTATCTGCCACGCTTATTTTCTCTACGAGTACATACAGCGCTTTGATTAATGATTCTTTTAATTTGATTACTTGTTGCCGAAAAATAGAACCTTTGCAAAATTTGTCAGTATTGATGATAATGGTTTCCTGCTATTCTATACTTGTTATGTCCTGTACCTGTAACTGGGTAAACCTAATTTTATAGTTACCGAAGTTAGAATTATACCCATAACTCGTTCTTCAGTTTTTATGCCATTAATTACAGATGGGTTTAATATTTTCTTCAGAACCAATTCAAGCTTTTTCCGGTTATACTCTGGCTCCTTAATTATGTATGTGAAGGTGATAGGTTGTAAACTTATGGAAAGTTTTGGCTAGGGGCTTGTATGTATAATAGAATATTTGATTTTAAAAAAACATTAATGGTGGTAATACACTGATAGGCCAAGAAATGATCGTAGTACTTTCAAGTTTTTAGGAACTCAGAAGTTCAAAACTGCTTCGACTTTAGCAGGGTTGGTGCGTTTACCTTCGAGAGATTCGACAAATCAAAGAAATTTCACTTAGTTTTTGCAAAAATTGAGGGCTCAGTGGTTAAGTACGCGATCACTGAGCGAGAGGTTCAAGGGTCGGATCCAAGAAAACACAAAAAAAGTTTCAAACGGTGCCACCTCTCGCGAACGTCTGACAAACATCTGAGAGTAAAACTGTTATGGGCAGCTTCTCTCAATCGAAAAAATTGCGAAAAAATCAATGTCGGATTCCTTCAAAAGAATCTGATGGAAACCGCTTTTCAAAGCTAATACTGTGAACAATTTATTTTTTCCTAATTGCGCAGGTACCTCATTAATACTGAGAATGGGATACCGATCGGTATTCCTATTGGTTGAATTTTCCCAAACTGTGTCAAAACTGTTGTCTGTTTAGACAGTTTATTTCTCTAACGTGTCTAATAGGCCATTGAGTTAATAGTTTTGCTTTTATTGGAAATCTATTGAAGTTATTTGCGCTTGGTTGGTTGAATTTTCGGTTGAAGTTCGTCGAGTTTTGTGATGGAATATTGTAATTTTAACGATAAGCAAGTCCTTGATATGGTTGCTCCTGTGGCGCATATGACGATTGGGAGGAAAACTGCTGCATATTGATGTTACTTGGCTAGTTTGGGTATAATTAGTTCTAATGTCCTGGTTAAATCTACACTCTCTCTTATGCCGAGCAACTTGGGTAAGTCGCTTCTTAGTTCTCAGATGAAGGTATTTAAGGCCTTATTCTTCATAGATTATGCTCATGCAGGCTATATTATTGACGATGAATGAAAGGTTATAATAAATATAATTTAATAAAAACCTTGAATAGTATTGTTTTCTTGAACTGAAGAGGTTATTTGAGCGTCACGCTTATCAGTGTACTGCATTACTAAGTATTGACAAATACTCTCCCAATTCAAAGCAGTACTGTAGGACTGGAGGGCTGCGTTAGCCTATCCGGTAATTTTGTTCCGGATAACATTGAGGTTTCTGTATTATTTGGGTGTTCCCTTGATGTGCTCGTAAATTTGCAAGACGCATTAAACGCTATATTTCGAAGAAGAAAATTCACTTGGGTCCCCATAGAAGTCTCTGAGGCATTGTACCACATCCAGTACCTTGTCTTAATAGTCCATTTGTCCATATGTTCTGGCACTATAATCTGATCTACAGCAGGGAAGCGTTACGATTCAACAAGTTATGGACAAGGTTTCGCCCTTGCTGGTCAAGAATCTGACATACTATTGAGAACACTAAAAGGTCTAGTTCAGGGGTAGATCAAACTTCTGGGACATCAACTTGCAAAGAACGTGGATAGTAAGAACTATATTATGATAGGAGCAGGTGGGTTAACAACAGGGGGACTAGGTGGTGGACCGCTCTGTTGGTTATTGGAAGTATCTATGGTATATTTTTTCTTTTTTACCTAATTTTATTCATTCTATTTAAACTCCCTTAAAATAATTTATTCAATTTGTTTAAATTTTTTTTTTAATTAGCCTCACTATTATAATTTTAATTTTCTTGATAAATTATAAACTTCAATACGCTCAAGGGTTTCGTTTTCTATTTTTTTAATTTTTGATGTTCCTCAAATTTCGTATGTAATTAGTTCCCTTAAGCTTACTTTGTTTTTTCAGGATTCTAAATTTATCTTTCTATGAATTTATTATTTTTTATTAAAATGTCACTAGTTCTTCTTCGAATGGGGAAACCGATGTTGGCTAGTCAAACGTACTCGTTTGCGGTCTCGGGAGCTACTTGAGGTCAACTGGAAACTGAACTATCATGCAACTATTGCGATCACGTACTAGAGTTACTTACTCGTAAGATCAATTACACGCGACACACAGAACACGGGTCCTTGCATTAAAAGATAGTTACTTAAATTTTTAATATAAAAAACTATCCAAATTAGCATAAATTACAAACTAAAATCTAACTAAACTGTTATTATCTTAAATACTACTGACGATACCCATTCGATGACGGAGTGCGCTCCCAGATGAATTTCTTCCCATTGGCAATATGATGCCCCAGACGCATCGCTGTGATGGTCTCGTGGATTTATGTTTCACATGCAGTGTGGATTTCTGACATCTTGAGCAGCTAAACATTTTTCCCCTTAACTACATATCTACATACTTATTCGTACCTAAATATGTATGCATTAGGGTTATCTCCTCATTAGGTTAAAGCCTATGTAGGCACATATTTACATATTTTCGATCACTAATGTAATAACTCTCATCCAGAAATATGTGCGGTAGGTACCTACCTATAGTATCACAACAAAAAGACAAAAGTAGATACATACATACAGTAACGAGAAAAAGTGGACAAATGTTTTAAATTGTTTACAAAAATGGTTTAAAACCTATAAATATAAATTATGTAATACATTTTTACATTTTAACTTTTAATATCTTGTAATAAACATATTTAGAAACAAGATTTTAAAAAGAAATACATAATGCAGCGGGAATAAAAACAATTGTGCATTTGTGGCCTTGTCCAATTGTGCACGTTTTTGTCTAAAAGAAGTTTGCATAATTGAAAAGTGTCTTTAAAGCCCGTATGACACTACATTTTTTTCGCATTTTTAATGCATTAAATCATGTTAAAATGTCAGCTTTGCATGAAAGAGACAACAAGTTTTTTTTAGGAAAAGAAAAGCCATTATTTTGCAAAACAACTTAAACTGTTATAATTTGTTTTCAAACAAAATTAGGCGCAAAGGAGAGATGGCAAATATTAATTGGGAGGATCAATTTGTGTTTCAAAACAATTTAATTTTGAAATGTCAGAATTTAATGCAGGAATATCAAAAAAAAGCTGCCAGTGACTGGAAAATGTAGTTTGAGTTACATTTTTAATACATTTTTTTTTTTTTGACATTTTCATTAAAAATGCGGAAAAATGTAGTGTCATACGGGCTTAAGTTCTCCTTCATTTGTGCGAGTAGTTTTGCAAATTCATATATTTTTTTTTCCTTTCGTTGACGCCAAGAGTTCTTTCTATTATTACTACTACTCGTGGACATAGTAATTTTTATTTGTTGAAAAGTGGTGAATTATCTCACGAAATAGCCAATATGTTAAGAATTTCAAAAAGTTCCGTGCTAAATAATATAAAATGTGCTAAAATCGATGTTTAGAAAATAGACCGGAAGCGACTGCTAACAGATTTGTATGTGAAGAGAATGGAATGAGAATATAGCTCAAGAACGCAAAAAGAAGCAGCATTCAACATTGAAAAGCCGGTTAGTGAGAGAATTTGTTTAACTGCTAAAGGCAAGCCAAAAAACTCTTCTTTCAGAGAAAAACGTAAAAGCCAGTTTAGCTTTTGCCAAAAGGCACACAAATTTAACTATTGACCGATGGAAGAAGGTTATTTGGTCCGGTGAAACGAAAGTTAACCGCGTAGGCACAGGTGGCAGATCCTATTATTGGTCACGTCCTGGGAAACCACTACAACAACATCAAGTTCAAAATACGGTGAAACATTGGCTAGAATTAACGGAATTATGAATAAGGAAAGTACCTTGACATTTTACAAAACAATTTCCCAACGTATTAACTACAACAGGCTATAGTGGATCTGAAGTCGCATTTCAACAAGTTGGCGACCTCAAGATGGCAAGATGGCGACCTCTTAAGTTGTCAAAAGAATGTCTTGGAAATCAAAAATTTTAAATGATACAATGCCCGACCTAAGTCCAATTGAAAACTTGTGGGCAATTGTGAATCGGTGGTTGGGGTTTAATGAGCTTTAGGATCGAATTATGGTGGAATGGAGCCGCATTCCAGCAAATCCGGGGCAAATCCTTAATAACTTGGTGGAAAGTGTGCCTAAACGTTGTGCACATATTATTGAAAATAAAATTGGGTACTAAAATTGGGATCTATTATCAAAACGTGCAAAATTTCACAAGTCGTAAAGTTGAATTTGATTTAATTTGTTCGTAATATTATGTTCTTTTTCTAAAATCATATTGTTTATATTAAATAATTAAAAAATAAAAAACAAATTACTTTTAATTTCTGTCCACTTCTGCTCGTCACTGTAAATATTTAGAGAGAAAATGTATATACCTAATTTAATCCTCCCGAGATCGGAAAATCTGCACTATTAAACATTTTGATCACATCAAAGAACGGTCCAAATTCCAGGAATAGTCATTAGTCTGACAGTTTGTTGTTACAAATTCTACAGAGATCGCTCACACTCACACTCGCCCCGGTCATTTTCATCCAAACTCATATCTGACTCAAAGTTCATTGACATATGTATCTCGTCAGTAAAAAAACACAGAATTATTTTTGTTTCCAGAATCTCCTGTGCTTCGATTTTACGAGCAATTCGTTGTTGACACATGATCCCCTCTTCTGATTAAAATTAGTCAACAAATTTCATGTTATGAAATTCAATATCTACGGATACGTCGCCACCATTGTTTCCCTTCCATTCTCTTTCGAATACCAAGATAGTTCGGTCTTGGATGGATCGGCATTATACTCTTCCACTTGTAGATCTCTTATTAAATTGTCCCCTCTCTATTGTACTCCCTCATTCTACCTACATTTGGAACTTGAGATGAGTGTTGTTAGTCGGTGGACTGCCTGACTGTTTGGTTGATCGTGAACTTATGTAGCCTTTTGTATAACTGTTTCGTTTGTAACAAGATCGCTATTGGTTGATCGTGTCACTTTGTGTGTTGCTATTTGTTGGATTGTTACTTGTCTAGTTTTCTTTCTCAAGATGAACTCTGATACACTGATATTAAATTGTAGATTTTCCCTTTTCACGTCGTTTGTTGCCAATGTCGATCTTTGCAAGCGATTTGATCGAGTCTTAGCTCATATACCGCACCTCCCTACGTGTATCCCCCGGAGTTGAAGTAATTTTTCTTTCTGCCATATACTCGTACAATGTAACCACAAGAGACGTGAAAAGAGAAAGTCGCGTTATACCTAATCTTTCCAATTATTTGTTGACGGGGGGGCCTCATGCGGAACTTCAAATACGAAGAAGAGGTAGGTGACCTTTTCTACTTGTTTGTAGTTAGATATTATAAAAAAGCGAAATGAACTTGGTTACTTGAAGGAAAGTTAGACTGTGCATTTTTTACGATGGAAGGTCAAGATAGAGAAAGTTGTGTATTTGCTTCTAAATCATTTAGATCATAATTATTTTGCACGCTGAATTTTAAGAAAAAGTTGATAACAGCGATTTAAATTTGGTTGGAATGAGCCCATACGGATTGAAATGCAGTGGATGCTATTTGACGATGATGGTATTTGGCATCATTTCATTTAGAGACGAGCATTTATTCTTATTTAAAGACTACAAAGAATCAAAATTGTCTATGATGCATTAAAATATTTACATAAGTGCCTAATTAATGTTATATGTGCATCATCTTGTATTGAACAATTTGTTGTTACCTTTCCGTTGCGAACCAGTTTTTTATCCCTATCCAGGGTAAATTAAGTCTGATACATACTCGTAGTTTGTAACATAGAGAAATAATAACTATAGACCCCCAAAAGTATATACATATGCATACATATTTGTAATCAGCAGCAAAAGTTATGTCTTTTTGGGCCTTAAAATTTGAGCTAGGAACATGAAATTTTGTATATAAGCTTTCCAAAATATAAAGCGGAATACTTTTTCTCAATATTTTTGCTAGAAACTGATAAATTTTGTCTAGGTACGATATGAAGATGTTGACTTTCTCTACATTTCGTCCATACATTATACATTGCTACACCCAGGCTTTCTTAAAACAAAGCATATTGTTTTTTCAATTCTCATTTAAGGTTATGGTTAAGTCTTATTGTCAGGTTACAGATTTTGGGAGCCACTCCCACTTTCTGCTGAGAAAAAATTGTAACTGTTTTGTTATAATATTTCTTTAAAATCGCGGAAATTTTTTTTTTTTTTCAAAATGTCGCAACGCCACGCTCACTTTATTATGGGTGAGCTAGAAAATGGGAGATAGGGTATCATACGATCCATTCTAGATGGATTGTAACTTTCCTGTATGTTTTTTTTTTATCTATGTTAGGTTGGGTTCAAGTGGCTGCTGGCGCAATAAGCACAGACACACTTAGACCAGAGTAGGTTCATTGTGATATCACAGGATGAGGGGATTTCTCTTCCTACCTTAGAACTAATTGAAGTAAGTGCATAGGAGATGGAGAGTCCCTACAGCTCTATAAAAGTTTTTAGAGAAAAGACCAAGCCTTATGGCGTGCCTTCCAATGAGACAGTGTCTATCTAGTGACATGGCACTTAATGTCAGTCTCCCACTGAAGTTGGTCTCCTTGATAGCATTCAGCTTGAACAATTGCTTACATGTAGCAAGAGGCATGCCGAGATTCTTCTTTTCTAGTAGAAACTGCAAATTTGTGCCCTTCCTGGCAAGATCATCAGCCCTGCAGAAACCTGGAATATCTCTATGCCCTGGCACCTAGCATAGGTGAATGTTGAATTACTCTGCCATATCGTTAAGAGACAAGAGGTAATTTAAAGCGACCTTTTATGTGAAGGTGATGCATTCCAGAAATTTTATAGCGGCTTGACTGTCAGTGAATATGCAAATATCCTTGAGATATTACATTCCATTTCAGCCAAAATATAGCTTCTTTGATCGCCATTATCTTCGCCTGGAAAACGCTACACTAATCTGGGAGGCGGAAAAACCCCGCCATCCACCCCATCGATTGTTTTCGAGCTATTCTTGTAGAAGTGTAATGATTCTTTGTCCGGTTCGGAGTCACGTCTACCTTCCAATCTAGTCTAGATGAGATAGTGGCCCGGAAGTTTTTATTGAAAGAAAGCCTGCGGAGGTTGTAGTCAATGTTTTCTGGAATGAATTTCAGGTTCCGAAGAATTGTCGATTGGCCTGTGGGTATGCATGTGAGGTGTCATTGAGTCGAATGGCTGCATTTGCTGCCATTTGTTTGCCAAAGAGGTCTAGTGGTATCAGATGCAAAAAATAGAATATCTAGTGTATCCATTGGAGTGGTTCTAGGTGCACCACTAATGCTGATCTCTATATATTCACTAGCTAGTTGCGGTGTATAGCTTTGGAGAGAGCTGGTCACCAAACGATTACGCCGTACATAAGTATGGGCTTGATAACGAATACATAGAGCCAGTAAATTATACGAGTTTGCATTCCCCACTTCTTACCAATGGCACTCTTGCACGAGGATAAAATTAAGGTAGCCTTCTTATCGCGTTCATGGATGTTGGACTTCCAGCTAAGTTTCCTATCCAAAATAAAGCCCAGGTATTTTGCTTTGTCTTTAAAAGCGAGGCTGGTTCCATTCAGCTAAGTAAGGAATTTTATATTTCCTGGTGAAGAGAACCAATTCAGTTATTTGAGGGTTTACAAGCAGTTTACATTTATCAGCCCATTTGGAGAGTTTAATAAGGGTATTCTGCAGCAACTCCATTAGAGTAGTCAGGTGCCTCCCCGAGACAGCTATAGCAATGTCATCTGCATAAGCGATCAGCCTGCAGCCTTCCCCTTCCAGGATAAGTAGTAGCTCATTTACTACAAGATTCCAGAGAAGGAATTGATAATTCAATTGTTTAACAAAATGCTTTATCAGTATGCCAAGTGAAGCCTTTAACTCAGAGTTTGTCAATGCACGTGCAATCGCCCCTGGTAGGACGTTGTTAAATGCGCTCTCAATATCAAGCAAGGCAACCATGGTATCCTTGCACTTTAATTATTTTTCGATGGTGCATATCAGCGATTGTAGAGCAATTTCTACCGACCTGCCCTTGGTATATTGTTATGAAGCAACCAATAGCTTCGGAAAAGGATAAATTTACTCTTGACCACCCTATGAAACGAAAATAGGACAATGACTTTCGGTACTCCAAGTGTAATCTTCGGATCGTCAACAGGCCGCGTGCAGCCAAACAATTAGCGGAGGTTCCAAAGCAGATATTACTGCCATCCAGGAAATACGATGGGATAGGCCGGATAAAATTATAATGGAAAAGTGTAAAATTTACTACGGTGGCTGCTACAAAGAGTAGAAGCAGCGTTTATTTGGGTGCGGATTTATTATAGATGGCAGACTTAGGCAAGAAGTCTTGAGCTTTCGACATGTAAGTGAAAGTCTCATAACAATACGTGTCAAGGCTTAATTTGCATACATTAGCCTAATACGCGCTCATGCCCCCAAAGGAAAAATACGACGCTATCAAAGAGTGTTTCTACAAGCTCCACGACATACGAGCAATGCCGCGACTATGGTTTTAAAATCATGTTAAGCGACTTTAACGCTAAAATAGGAAGGAGAACATCTTTGGTAGTAGGATCGGTAAGCACGGCCTTAGGCTAATTGACTTTACTGTGGACGAAATGTTACTATAGCCAGTACACGGTTTCCCCACCTTGATATTCAAAAGGGGACATAGCTGTCTTGATTTGGACCACTACCTTGTTGCAGCCAAGGTACGAATGCGGATATCCCAAACGCTACAACAACGGAGAACTACTATGAGAAAATATGACGTCGAAAAGCTACATCCGTAATTTTTCGAGAAGTTCAATGCCACCAACGATGCCAACGAGCCATCAAAAAAGCCACAACCACCACCAAGAAACCCTTGGCTTGACGAATAATGCAGGCAAGCACACGCAGCAAAACACTTTGCTCTATGAGCAGAAGAGACTGGAGGTACACCAGCAACAAGGCCCGAACAGAAAACTATAGAGATGAAACAGAAAATCTTGTAGTAGTGTCACCGTCGGTGCTGAGAATACTAGGGACACCAAAATCCCCATGTCAGACAGAATGAACCATTCACCCTAGAAAATGATAGCTATATAAAGCAGCTGGGAATAATCTGGTAGAGAGCATACATCAACTCATTTCAACAATTTGGAGAGATGAGTGTATGCCTGATGAATAGAATCTCATCATCGTTTGCCCGATCTACAAGAAAGGAGACCCCTCAACTGCGCCAATGCAGTACGCCTTCTGAGCATAGCGTATAAGGTCTTATCCGCCATATTGTATGAACGTCTGAAACTGTTCGTAAAGGAAAAAGGAAAGTCTACAATCGACAAAATGTTCACCTTTCGGCAGCTTTTAGAGAAAACCCAAGATGTTCAAATCAATTCCTACCATCTCTTCATTGACTTTAAATCCACCTGTAACAGCATTTATAGAGACCAGCTATATAGAGCCATGTATAGTTTTGACATCCCTGCCAAACTCGTCCGTCTATGTAGGATGACGATGGAGAATACTCGCTGCTCCATCACGATCGGTAACGACTTCACCGAGACCTTTGATGTCAAAAGACTATTTAGACAAGGTGACGCGCTATCATGTGATTTCTTAAACATCGTATTTGAAGGGATTCTTCGAAACTCACAAGCCAATACAAGAGGCCCAATCTTTCAAAAAGCGTGGCATTACGAAATTCTTAAATTCGAAGCAATGATATCTTTCAATACAGACGATATTTCCGCGAAATTTTATCACAAAACTTTTTTGTAAGCAGAAAGTTGGTCCCAAAATTTGTAACCAAAGTTTACGAATTCTGACGAAATATACACAATAAGTCTTAAAATTCACTGTTAATAGCTTTGAAAAAGCAATGCATGATTTGTTAAGAAAACGCCCCCACAAAGTGGGCGTGTTTGTGTATAATGTTTAGACAAAATGTAGAGAAAGTCACCATCTACATATTTTGTAAAGACAATATTTTTCAATTTCTAGCAAATATATTGGGAAAAATACATTTTCTTATGAGTGGGCGTTCTTTGGCGAATTTTACAAATGTCTACACTTGTGCAGTACAAGTGTAGAAATTTGAAATTTGGGTTCTATAAAACTTATATACCAAATTGTATGTTCGTAGCTCAAAATTTAAGGCTCAGAAAGTGGTGATATACGGACGGACGGACATGGCTAGATCGTCATAATTTTTTATGCTGGTCACATACATATGTATATACATATACGGGTATAGTTCTGGAGGTCTATCATTATTATTTCTCTGCGTTGCAAACTATGTATTAAACATAATATACCCTGGATAGGGTATAAAAATAATTAGGACAAACAGATTGACATCATTAACTATACTCCAATACTATGAATTACATAATTATTGTTAATTGTTTTTACATAATTCCAACAAGCAATAAAAAAAAGGAAAAAAAAAAACAAAAATATTCTTCCTCTACGAGTATACGAGTTCTGTAGCATAGTGAATTCGCGATGAAATTGTATAAAGTTTCCCAGCTTCGGCCGCCATATAAAATGTTAATCACTTCCTCCAGTTCTAGCGTATGTCTTCCAAGAACACGCACTTTCTAATGAAATGATACACGTACAAGTACTCTCGTTCGTTTAAATTGCACAAAACAAACAAAATTGGAAGATCCGGGCAATATAGAATGTAGTTTAGGTTCAATAATTCTCCTCGTATTTTAAAAAATTGTGCTTATCATCAGTCGTATGGCACTCTCTCTAAGAAATATGTTTGGTGATGTAAAAAGTGGATCTTTTTGACTGACCCTCATTTACTGCTTCCCGAAACTGAATCTGATCTTGGCTCATAGTTAGGTTCGAAGTAATCAGTACACCCAGATACTTATACTCTCTTACAATTTCAATATCTTCTCCTTGTCCACTTTATATTTCGGGGTACGAGTATCTACCGCCGCCGTTCATTAAAACCATCATCTTCGACTTCGTAATGTTAACAGATAAGTTTCAGGTCTTGCAGTAATTCCCGAGCCTATATATGTATCATTAACTGTAAGCTTTCCACTATTATCTGCGAGGAAGACCATGTCATCTGCAAATAGTATAGTTGGGATTCTTGCTCCGTTTAGCTCAATTCCAACCTAAACGGTGTTCGTTATGTCATTAATATATAAAATGAGTAACAACGTTAAGGTGCAACGTTGACAAGCTGCAACGATGACAAACTGAAATTCCATTCGAATGATCGGTGAATCTAAAAAAGTATCCATAATCAGAGGCTACATAATATAATGACTGTGAGATTTGAGCTGTGTTCAGGAGGTTTATGAAGTGTCACTTTAACTGTTGCATCTACAAGCCTGGAGCAATAGCATTTAAGTTTCCATTGATGTGCTAACGGCTTTCCAGAAGACAGAGGATCTTGTCGCATTAGCTCAATGTTTCGCTGGTCGAGTTCTAGCTTTTTAGCATAGCATAGTTTTTTAAAGTGCTTATTTGCAACTGCATAGAGCCTTTTAAAAGTATTTTCATTGTTCAACCTTATGGGACTACTTTCTTTATTATCTCATTTGGCGCCTTTGTTCGTGGTGGGATGTTCCAAGAGTTTCATATTAATTAATTTCGGTAAGAGCTTTAGATGTGATGTGTTTGCTGTATACAGAGTGCAGTTAACATTGAACAACATTTCTAAGGACATGCGGTCTGAATATGTTTTCATTATTTCCCGAAAATTGCTAAGATGAGACCACCTTATTCTAGTAAAGAGGCAATAGTATATTACCGAGCACACTGTTTCCCACATCATTTCTTCAATGGGTGCTGCTATTTAAGTTAAGTTCCAGTATACATACATATATGCTTCCTCAATCCTCTTATATCCAGTCGCTTTTCGCCACCGCTTGCTCTTCCGTATAAGTTTCTTTTAACATCCGGAATAAATTTGAATTCATACTAAGTGAAAAAATTCTTATATCTTGTTTCTTCGTGATCTAAAATATTTATTCCAAACAATAGAAAAACATTAAATTATTTTATACAATTGATAAAATCTGCAAATAATAGTTTATGTTTCAGGCCTGCTACATTATAAATCAAAACTTTTAAATTATTTGTGTTCACTTGGTAGACGGGAGCGACTCAATTTCAAGGGTGGCCTTGGTGTAGTGATAACATTATCGCTTGTCACGCTGCAGATACACGGTTCAAATCCTCTACTGCGAAGGCATAACATTTTTTCATTTTTAATGCATTTTATTGGGTAATTCATTATAACTTACATGCTGGACAAAACGCTTAAAACTAACTTAACTATTCTTATTCTAACTTACTGGCCCTATGCGGGCGCTCTAAGTTAAACCTAATACTTAAAACTATGTCTTTCGACGTAAAGAACTTGAAAATTTTCTATTTAATTAAATTTTTTAATTTTAATTGTAACTAAGAAAATTGTACAAAAAAACTTAGTACATGAACTTATTTTTGGATGTTCTTACATATAAAACTTACAAATCTACCTTAAAATAAATCTTAAAACTATCTTATTCTAAATTAGCCTATCTTAATCTACCTTACGTATTTTCTACGTAAATTTTTTTTTTTTTTTTTTTAATTTTTTTTTTTTTTTTTTATCGAGTGCTGTTTTGTTTTTTATTTTTTTTTTGTGTTTTTTGTGTGTTTTTTTTTTTTGTGTTTTTTGTGTTTTTTTTTTTGTGGCATAACACTGGCAGTAAGGTGGACATATGGCTAAAATGCAACTTGATCGTGTTGATGACATCAGGAGGATGGAAAAAAATACTGTGAATCATAAGCAACGACAATAATAGCAAAACAAAAATACTCCTCAGTTATCTGGCCGCCACTGAAACTTGTTAACTTAGGAACAGAATTGGGTTTGGAGCGATAATTATTGACTTTATTGCACTAACAACGCTAACATGGTTCAGATAAAAGTTGAAACACCGAAATGAAGCTAATGCTTTTAGCCTCATCTGACCATTAAGTAGCATATGACATTCGCTAAGCTTCGACCTTTATGCAGTGTTCAGTCTGTGCTAGACATAATTTAGCAACAACTTTTGCCATAAGGAAGTGACAATACCAAATTTGTCTCAGTTCTATCTTGGTTGTAGAGCATAGATATGGTTTTTGCTTCCACAACTTTAGCTTTTAAAGTTGACTGAACAACTGCTTCAATTTGAGAATTTGATTCATCTATAACCATACTAGCTCATAACTAAAGTGGCACTGGGTTGGTGCAGATTAATCGCACGATTTATAATTATCAAAATCGACATCTCTATCTGAAAAGGAATGCAGCGGCGCCAACTTATGAAATATGTGTGTACTAGTATGTACTTTACTTTAGAGTACGAGTACATCAGTTGGACGATCCCAATTGAAATACCTTAATAGCTACATTTAGATTGGCGCCTCTTTCGATTGCGTATTTTCCAAACGCATTCAATTTTCCTTAGAAGAAAGGTAGGTACATATGTATTTTTTCCGACTGCGAATTGCGTAGAACCAGAGAACAAGCAAGTTCACCACTGACAAATAGATAATTTGCATACTCGAGACGGAGAGAGATTGATCGAATTGACGACGCAAGGTAGAAAAATACCACACCTTGAAAATCGATTTAATGTCAGGTTCACGACGCCGACGTAGACGACAACGACGACGATAGCAGCTTCGACTATGCTGCGCATATGTGGTTCTAGGAGAAACTTTTAAAAGTGGTTCGCAGCGATCAGTGATCATGAACTTTATGGAATTTGAAATTGGACGTTCATACATGTTGTTCTCTTCCTTGTTATTTGTTTTAATATTATTCATATGCGTGTTCGATATAATGTATGTGTGTAGATACACGGTCACCGCGAAGCGATAACGACTTAAATGCTTTGAAGTGTAGTGGTGCTTTTTCTGACTTTGTCACCCATAGCCGCGAAAAATAAGTAGATAATAATAGTAGCATGTGGGCTAAATTTCCAATTTGTTCTTGATAGTTTTGTGAATTAACTAAATAAATTTACGAAATTACCATATCAGTGTTTTGGCAGAAAAAGATACATAATTATATAGTATGTACCTACATAGTAGCGTATAAGTATTTCAACCGAAATGCTTCTTAGTTGATTTTGCCTTTAACATAAGTACGTTTCATATTTCTAGTAAAATAAAGTGCACGACTGGGTCGTACGTATTTGCACCTACATGTGTGTAGGTATATGTTGTTTAATTGTAAATTAATCAGATTTAAAACTTAAGCAAAATAGTTTTTAAAGATTTTCCCATACTTGGTATGCCATAATGTTGTTCAGAAATTGATTTTGAACAAAATCAATAGAATCATAGAGAGCGTATATCCACCATAACTCAAATAAAAAATTTGATCGTTAGCCCTGAATCGGAACTTAGTAAAGTACCGTTAATTCTCGGTCTAGAATGAAAATCTCAATTTCGAATTGTGATCCTACTGATCCTAGATATGAAGTTTGAAGAAAATCCGTCCAGCCGTTTAGGCTGCAGTTTGTGTACAGAATTGAGAGACCCACTTCATTGAGTTTCTCTATCATAATAATGTCAAGTTTGATCAAAATCTCGAGATCAACAATTTTCAGGAAACCAATATTTGCCTTATAGGTAGGTGCAAATAAAAATTCAATCAATCATAAATCTCTGACAAATTTGTGTAGTATTAGCTGGTCTATCTATGGCATTGTATTTTGTTTCTTTCCATTTGAATTTTTGCAAAATGACATCTTGAGACCTGCTATACGAGTGTGTAATGTATATGTACAGATTCGATTTTTTTTTCGGAATGTTAACCTGAAGTAGGACTCGAGATCTGTTGATTTTAGTGTTAATAAGATCAGTGTTTCTGGTAAAGTACGTGATTCTGCACAGTTTTACTTCCATGTCCTTCATTTTTCCATAATTACTTTTGCAAAATTTAAAAATGTCAATTAATTTTCAGCAAAGAAGCATGTAAATTTTAATGCCGATCGGATGAGGGGTTTTGAAAATATATACACGCAATTTTGTAACATTGTTCCTTCAAATTCGATCATTGGTATCTGTAGGTACATATTATGTACAATATGTGGGTACATATCATTATGATCTAAGCAGCGACTTTTTGGTAAACTACGAAATTTTGCATATCAAAGATCATTTTGAAAACGTTTGTATCATAGAACTTTTGTATGTTTCTCCATACCTATACAAGACTCCCAGGGCAAGCGTAATTCGCATGCGGATGAATTGAACTAAAAAATAATATTTGCTGGAGTCTTGTGATTTTTTAAACTACTTATTGCGCTTATCTTCAGAAACAACAATTCTGTTCAGTTATTGTAATCATATCCAGTCCGGGGTGAACTTGGCACTCAACCAACAAGTATCTCCTACCAGCTCGACCCGTTTGTTAGCTACTTCCGGTTTCGCACACAAAGTTTCTGATTAAATCGATGCAGTTGTAAAGTAAGTCATGCCAGTCCGGCAAGCAGAACTATTCAGCTAGCTTTGGGAATATTTGCAGACAATTGTTAATTAACTGAATGAACTTAAATAGCGGCCGTTATATTGGGATCTAATAGACCATTCATTTAAAAAAAAAAACATACATATTGGAAGGGGTGGTTCTCTCTTTTTCGTTCGTTTGAAAATAAAGAAAAAGACTTTTTCTATGGATGGCTTTATTTTCTATTTTCACAGTCTTTTTACTTGGTCCTGTCTTCATTAAATCTGTGTAAATTTCAATAATTCTTTTAATTAAAGACATAATACACCATGCACAAAATTCTAGAACACTTTGGTAGCACATGGCTTACAGTTTCCTTGTAAGTCAGACGAAACTCGATTTTTCGTAATTTTTACAAATACTTATAAATTTTATAAAAATTTTTGAGAGAAGTGCATGAAAAATGAACCTTTTTTGGTCCACCGTGTGAAAAAGAAAGAGTCGTTACACGGAAATTGAAGGCCATATGTTTTCTAGAAGTTCTAGAATCTTGTCCGATGGATGTTTTGTATCCGATTAGGAGCGGAGTTATTGAAATTGGTTCAGATTTAATGAAAGTAGAGCCAAGTTAAAAAGTTATGAAAAATAAAAAAATAAAAACATACAAATCGGTATTACCGCATAATGGGAAAATTGGACCAACACTTGAAACATATTTATTCAATGTTTTATCAGATCCACAAATAGGGGACCTTATTTAACACACCGTATAAAATATGTAAGTGATAGCACACAAAATATGTATCTATTTTTAAATTATTATATACGCCAAGATCAAACAAAATGATAGAAGCCCACATCAAATTAAAAATTCTTACGGCAGTCTGCATTCACAGGGTGTCCGCGTTAAGGAGTGCCAAAACTTCACCGGTGAATCTAGGGATAATTCTAAGATGAAAATATTTATAATAGTGAAGATTTTATACATATTGTAATATGCAAGCTACGGCTCGAGTAGACAAAACGATATTCTGTGAAATTTATTTCTTTATTTTCTATTCTATAGAACAATTCAAGTTCACACTATACTATTCTTCGCAAATTCTTTTCTTACAAGGTCTCTTTCCTCTCAAATCACTTTATCTCCTTTCAATTACTTAATTCACAAATCCACACTAATTACTTTTTCTTGTTCACTCTCAACTTTCAATTTATCACCAAATTACAACTTCGCCCATTATCACTTTTCCAATCTCTTCGCCACGGTTCTAAACCAACTGCCCCTTTTGATCGCCATCTGTCCTTATATAGCAGAAGTTTCTGATAGCCAGAAACTTCTAGCAAATTTTATTTATATTTTTATATATTTTTATATTGTGTTATAATTCTTTCTTATCCGTGATATTATCCGTCTCTTTCATGAACTGTGGAGACTTAACCGCAGACACGAACCTCGAATGAAAAGACACTTTGGAATGGGCTGGAGGAGCGTAGTTATTATTCTACATTATTGTAGCATCGTTTTAGGTGATGTTACACTGCCCCCCTCTTAGACGTGTTCGTCCCGTACAAGTGCGTCCTCACTTCGGCCATTGTATCGACTCAGTCGGTCCACATGAACCACTTTCATTTTGGCCCTTGGTCCTCGCTGGATGCGGTAGACAACATCGTTGATGCGGGTTATTATTCTGTAGGGACCCTCCCAGTTCTGCTGCAACTTAGGTGATTTCCCCTTTTGGCGATGGGGATTATACAGCCACACCAGATCTCCTTCCTGGAATCCTGACGTTGTTGCCTTGGCATCATACCTGGTCTTCATGCGGTCGCTCGTTATCTTAATCTGGCTTCTGGTCCTTTGGTGTATGTCCCTAAGCCTTTCCCTAAGGTCCGCCACGTACTCTTCTTCGTTTCTGGGCTCATTGGTAGGAGATCCAAATTTCACCTCACTGGGTTAACGAGCTATTCCTCCAAATAAGATTTCGAACGGCGTATGTCGAGTAGTGCTATGCACGGCACTTCTATAGGCCATCAAAAACAAGGGAATCTGCCGGTCCCAATCCCGTTGGTAGTCACCTACGACCTTCGAGAGATGTTCGTCCAAAGTCCTATTGAAACGCTCCACCATACCGTCCGACTGTGGATGAAGCGGGGTTGTCCTTGTCTTTTTGATTCCGAGTAGTTGACACATCTCTTGGAAGATTCTTGACTCGAAGTTCCGCCCTTGGTCAGAATGCAATTCCAAGGGCACACCGAATCTGCTAACCCAATTGTAGACGATCTGCTCCGCCACGGTTCTGGCTTCCTGGTTAGGGATCGGAAACGCTTCCGGCCACTTACTGAAGTAGTCCATCACTACGAGTATATACCGATTACCATTGTCGGTTTCCGGAAAGGGCCCTGCGATGTCAATGGCGATTCGTTCGAAAGGTGCTCCCGCGTTGTATTGGTGCATCTTACATCGAGTTTTGATTCTCGGACCCTTGCTAGCTGCACACACGTCGCATTTTCTGCACCAGTCTTCGATATCTTCCTTCGCTTTTAACCAATTAAAACGTTCTCGTACCTTTTCTAGCGTCTTTTTCACTCCCAAGTGGCCTCCGGACGCCCCGCCATGCATTTCCTGTAACACCTCCTTGACCCTCGTCCGCGGTACGACAAGCTGCATTACAAACGACTTTCCGTCGGAGGATTCCCATTTTCTTCTCAGAACACCTTCTTGGACATGGAGGGAGTCCCACTGCGCAAAATATGCCTTTAAGGCCGGGCTTCTGTGAGAGATGTCCTGATGATCCGGTTTCTCCATGTTCTCCTTCCAGGCCAGAATCGGCTCGATATCCGGGTCTTCCTTCTGAGCGTTCCGGATCTCATCTACGCTCCAGCCGGTGATAGGTTCGGCTCTCATTCTTTGGATGGAAGCCAACTCCCGTTCTTCCTGACGCGCACAATGTTTACAATCCGTTCTGCATGGTCTCCGGGACAGTGAATCCGCATTAGAGTGGAGTTTTCCTTTACGACGCTGTATTTCGTAGTCGTAGATTTGCAGCCTTTCGATCCATCTTGCGATCTGACCCTCAGGACTCTTGAACTGTAATAGCCATTTTAAGGCTGCATGGTCTGTGCGAAGAACAAACTTCCTCCCATAGAGGTATTTGTGAAAATGCTTCGTAGCCAAGATCAAAGCTAGAAGTTCTCTCCTTGTCACGCAGTAGTTCCTTTCTGGCTTAGAGAGCACCTTGCTGAAGTACGCAACCACCTTCTCTTGGCCATCATGCACCTGGGAGAGTATGGCTCCTACCCCGACATTACTAGCATCTGCATCCACAACGAACGTTTCCCCGGGAGTGGGGTAAGCTAGTATCGGGGCATCGCATAGCCGTTGTTTAAGTGCCTTGAAGCTCTTCTCGCACTCAATTGACCATTTGAATTGTTTTCCCTTTTCCGTCAACTGGTGCAGGCTGTAGTAGGTGGCTAGGCCCAGGAAGCTCCTTAGTTGGTGTTTATCCTTGGGGACTGGCCAGTTTTTCACCGCTTCGACCTTCTCTGGATCGATTCTCACTCCTTTCGCTGAAATTATGTGCCCCAAGTACTTGACTTCTGCTCTAAACAGGGCGCACTTCTTGGGGGGGTTGAGCTTCAGGTGGGCACTTCGAAGCCTTTGAAACACATCCCTTAGATTGTCTCGGTGTTGCGCAAACGTTTTTCCTACGACGATGACATCATCTAAGTATACCAAACAGGTTTTCCATGTTAACCCTTGCAGGACACATTCCATCAATCGCTCGAAAGTCGCCGGAGCATTGCACAGCCCGAATGGCATTACCGTGAATTGCCATAGCCCATTTCCTGCGGTGAAGGCGGTTTTCTCCCGGTCTTCTGGATGGATCTGTACCTGCCAGTAGCCACTCTTCAAGTCGAGAGTGGAAAACCATCGGGCTCCTGATAGTGTGTCTAGCGTGTCGTCAATCCGTGGCAGATGATAGCTGTCTTTCTTGGTGACATAATTGAGCTGCCGATAGTCCACGCAGAACCGCGTGCTGCCATCTTTCTTCTTAACCAGTACAACCGGTGATGCCCACGGACTTTTGGAACTTTCAATCAGACCTTCTTTCTCCATTGCCGACACCATCTCTGCAACTTCTGTCTGCTTTGCCAATGGAAGGCGCCTAGCAGGCTGACGAATTGGTCTAGTATCACCAGTGTCTATTCGATGTTGTACCAGGTGTGTTCGGCCGTATTCTCCGTTCTGTGAGCCAAATACATCAGCGTACTCATTGATAAGATTCTCTGCCATAGTTCGCTGCTCCTGATTCAGCTCACTGGACTGGAGAATCGTCTCTCTCGTTTCCGCTGTCCAAGGTGATGGGAGAGGTTTTGGAGCATCACGTTCAGATATTGTTGCGACGGCGGTAATCGGCGTGCATTTTCCAGTCACATCCCCTCGCCTTAGTTTGACAGTGTGTGGTCTTGCGTTCAAAACCCTCACTGGAACCATGGTGTTCTTTGGTTCGACTAACGTCTTTCCCACGATGTAGTCTTGAGAATTCTTCTCTGGGTCTGGTTCTACTATGTAGAATCGGTGGCTCCCAAGATCACCTTCCAGCTTCGTCCAAATGATTGTCTCTGAAGACGGCGGCAAAACTTCGTCTTTGCTGATGACTGTCCTGAGAGTTACGGCATTCTCATTTCCGTACACCATCGGAATCTCCACATTTCGATACCTCAGTACTTGCATCCCGATGTCCAAGATTACTTCATTTGCTTTCATGAAGTCTATTCCGATGATGCACTCGTCGCATATATCTGCCACCAGAAACGCATGGGAGAACGTCAGTCCTGCCAGAGTAATCGTAAGACGAACTTCTCCAAATACCTTCGCCATTTCCCCTGTTGCAGTCTTCAGGCAGTAGCTGTTGGTGTTGTGCAGCCAGGAGCTTTTGACGATATCTCTTCTTACAATGGAGGCGGTGGCACCTGTGTCGATGGTGGCTACGCACTTCTTCTTGTTGATTAGTGCCTCCACTGTCAGGCTCTTGTTACCCCGTTTGGTTTGCGAAACTTGAATGGTGGTCCTGGGGGCCTCGATTCCAGTAACCAACGAAGCTGGTCCTTACGCATTTCCCGACTGCTGGTTTTGGGAAGTCTGACCGACAGGATGCTTCCTCTCTGTTTCTCCTACTTCCGCAGTGTGGACAATTTCCTCGTCTAGGTGCACTTCTGCACTGCCGTTGTAGGTGTCCGGTTTGGTTGCAATTCCAACAACGGATTTGACTTCCGCGAGCTCTGTCTTCATCCATGACGGCTGTTCTCTGACATGAGCATTCCACGACGGACATTTCCCTGACACGGTGTATTCCCTGGTATGCTTGGTCTGCAGCCTTCATTGACAAAGCGAATGCCAATGCCTCGGGGAGTGTTCGCTTTTCAGCCATCCTTACAGCCATTTGCAGTTGTCTGTCCTCTATGGCCTGAATAAAAGCTTCCACTGCCATTTCGTTGATAAGCTTCTCACCGGCTTTAGGGTATGAAAGATGGGCTAGTCGCTCTATATCCGCTTGCAACTGTTGGAGCGTTTCCCCCCTTTTTTGGACTCGACTACGCAACTGAACCCTGTACACCTGCTGCATGTGTTCAACCCCAAACCGGGGATGGTCTACAAGAGCTCCGCAGCTGGATCCCTCAGTGCAAGCGTGAGTGCAATAGACTTCTCTTCATCGTCCCAGCTATTGGTCATTGCGGCCGCTTCGAAATGCCTCTTATAAATTGGCCATGACGTTTGACCATCGAAGATAGGAGGCTGCATCTCCTTTCTTCTCAGACCGTCAGTGGAATATTCCCGTGCTTTCTGTCTCTTCACGTTGCTGAGTTCCTCAGTAAGATTTTCGACTTGCTTTTCTACTTTTTCGAACTAAGTCTCTATCTTCCCGAACTGAGTTTCATGCTTCTCAAAGTTTTCATCGAATCTAGTTTCGACTTTTTCGAGTTGCGTCTCGACCTTCTCGATTTTCTCTTCGATCGCTTCGAATTTGGATTCCAAGTTCTTGTTTTGCTCATCAAGTTTGCTTTCCAGAGCATCTAGAGAATTCTTTTGTTCGTCCATCTTAAGTTCTAGAGAATTTTTTTGTTCGTCCATTGCTTTCTTTTGTTCGTCCAGCTTAAGTTCTAGAGAATTCCTCTGGTCGTCCATTGCTTTCTTTTGTTCGTCCATTGCTTTCTTTTGTTCGTCCAGCTTAAGTCCTAGAGAGTTCTTTTGGTCGTCTATTGCTTTCTTTTGGTCATCGAGCTTAAGTTCCAGAGACTTCTTTTAGTCTTCCATTGTTTTCCTTTGTTCGTTCATGACTGACTTAAGTTGCAGGAACAGACTTGTTATATCCGGGTCGGCTACTGTACTTGCTGGTTCCTCTCCCACGTCAAACTCTACGTCATGGGGATTTTCACCTTCCTGCGTTATTGCTTCTTCCAAACGAATCAGTAGGGCATAAACCCCCAGTTGCACTCCAGGACTGTCTGCCACACTAGTATACCATATGTGCGAATCGGTCTAATTGCCGAAGTGTGCAAACAGTACATTGCATTTGGCTGTAAGCCCCATTTGGAGCCTACCGCTTTTTGCACGAGGATGGGACAACCATACATTGCCAATTTCTTAGTTATTGCCAATGGGAGTGTTTTCTATATCTTCTTTACAGCTTTTCCCAAGGTCTGAACACAAGAGTACGAATTCAACGGTGACGGATCCAATGCATTTTCTTGGTTGTTATTCCCCGTTAGGGCTTGAACCTGCACAGCTCGGGTCACAAGCAATCACGATGTCCACTACCTTCACCTTTCTTCGAATTTAATTATATTTGTTTTAAAGATGAAAGATCACAATAATTATCAATCACACACGACATTGTAGTGTTGCCAATTTTACCGCCAAATTAAATGTTTACAGTACGTCGTTATCATCCGAGTTTGAAACGTACAGGGATAATAAATTAAAAATTCTGTTTGTTATTATTGTATTTTTAAATATGTTATTTGCAAATTACTTATTTAAGACTGATGTAATAGTTAGTTGTTTTAATTTTTTTTTTTTAATTTGTACTTTCTCATGGAATGCCCCAGATGAGACCACGACTTAAATCGAAACAACATAAATCGAAGATGAATTATAAAGTGTGGAAGTACTAAGTTAATATTATGATAATGGTTTCACATCTACCAGCCGGAGAGACCCGAATTCAAAAGAAAGGAAATCAAGATACCAATACAAGAAAAAAGCATTGGGTGAATATAAAGAGAGAAATCCCCTACGATTCGGAAAAAGGTGGTAAATTCGGGTGAAATGTAAATCAAGGTATATATGACAAATGCATATTACGATGTATTTTTCGCAAAGTGCAGTTCCCCGCAATACCTAAAACAGCTAAAACAGATTTGAAATCAAATATTTCCATAAATATAAAATTTAGTGTTATAAACTGTATATTCTAGTCTTCTATGCCTATTAATTATATTTTATCAACATTCCTAAATTCCATGCATACAAGATACGCTAAGAAAGTGAACCAGGCTATCTCTAAACTCACATACATATTTTCCAACAAGTCATATCTGCGAAACTAAGCTCTAACTAGAAAATCATCATTAACCTAACAACTGATTCTTTTGCACACATAAAGTAATCTTTCTTTCTTTTGCTATATTCATAAGGGATCCTTTTTGGGGTTCAATTTGGAAACTTTTACAAAATATTGAAACTTACTTCCATCTTTCTCTGTAAACCTTCACAAAAATGTAATTTTCCCTAAAATAATACAACCCTCCGTGTCTATACCGGTAAATTAAATCCCTGGGGACAAGTTCCAGACAGTCGACTCATCTCATCTCGATTTGATTCGATTCGGTGAAATTATTTTAACATGATTTCGTTCAAAAATCTCTATTTATAGCGCATTCATTCAATAAATTTTCTTTTCTCACAAAAAAAAAAATGAAAATGTTAACGCATTCATTTAAAGTCCAATGTCAATGCCTGGCGATGCGCTGTTTTATATTTCGAGACGGAAAAAATGCCAAACACACCTCAAACTTGCCAGCATCGTACAATGCTCTTCTTCAGAGTAAGCAAACGCCCTTGTCCTTTGGCAAGGATACGACATTGAAATAATTTTCATTGCCGAAAAAAAAGTCACTCTGCACACTAACACATTTATACGATGGTAAAAAAAGAACTGCAGCAAGAAGTACAAATTTAATTTTCCTCTTTCGCTATCATGGGGCTAACAACAATAAGGGTTGAAGAGACTGAAAATTTGAGTTTTCATCCTTTAGGGAGTGGATGTGTTGAAATAATGCGATGAGATGCTCCGTCGAAGAGATGTTGATGATAAAACCTTATGTTTTTTCTTCATTTTTTCGTCGGTTGGAGAACTGATCACCTGCCATGTAGGAATAATTCCCTTTTATATTGAGCTGCGAAGAGATAGAGAGTACTGAAAAGGAACAAAAGAGCAAACTGATGAGAGCAGAGAGAATATTGTAGGGATATGTGTTCTTCTTTCTCCCCATTTACAAATATTTTTTGCTTTATTTTTGGGTGGCAATGAACTTAAGTAACCCTGTGTCCATGTACATATATATAATATGAAAGGACATTGACCAACAGTAAGCTTGTATGCACACACATGCAAGTGAATTTTTAGGGAAGCTTTTAGGAAGTGTTAGGGGACATAATAGGGTAGGATTTTCACGGATTTTCAGTAAATTGAGAATGGATTATTTGTTTAAAAAAGTTTAAATAATTTATAGGTTCGGTTTGATTCTGGTGTGTGTTGCCACTTAGAAAGGATGAGTCGTTCACACCGCCTACTCTTGAAACCAATTACGTTTTATAATGACATGACATTTTTAATTTTAACCAAACAGGTGTTGTTGATATTACTAAGATCATTGAAAAATTGTTCACTGTGTTACTCTTTCTTCTTCCTCCTCATCCCTGTAGCTCCTGCAGTAGTTATTGTAGCAGATGCCCAATCTTTGAGCATGCATACCAAACGTACAATGCCCTGTTATTACATGGATTCCTTTTAAGGGGGTTTCTCCCTTACATACATATGTTTCAAAAGTTCGTTCGACCTCTTTTGATCTAGCACTGGCTACAATATCCTGGCGGTATTAAAATGGTCTTGATGCATTCATCTATGGTTCGCTTTGTCTAACGCATCGACGTGGATAAGGCACATTGGCTGAAAGTTGCTACTACTTAATTTTTTTTCCAATAACTTCAGGTTGGAATTTCTCTCCAGGGCGGTCCACCATATAGTATTATATGTTTATATTCGGATAGTATACCATATGTCAGAATCGGTCTAATTACCTAAGTGTACATACAGTACATTATATTTGGATGTAAGCTCCATGTGGAGCATACCACCACGGACTTTCCGGCACACTCAGCGATACTTATTTTCCAGTTGAACTTACGGTCGAGATTTTGTTGCAAATTGTTAGAGGTTTTTGACAGTTTATGAGGGGATCCTTTTAGTGTAGGAGGTGTGAAGCAGAAAATTGCATGTTTCCTAGTGAACAGGACTGGCTCGTTCTTAGTCGGGTTAACACTGAGATCACAGCTGTTTGTCCATCCTTGATACTGATATAGAGATATCGTCTGCGTAAGCCACAATCTAGCAGCCAGTATTCTCTATTTCTAGGAGAAGTTCGTTAAGAACTAGGTTCCAGAGGATAGGGGAAAGCACACACTTGATGGGCTAGTCTCTTGATAGAGCTGCATTCAAAAGAAGCATCGATTACTCTGCTTAAAAGTATGTGGTCCATAATGCAGCAGGTGGGTTCGCAAATGTTTAGCCTATGTAAGGCATTGATAATCGAAAAGGTTCCAACATTATTGAAAGCTTCCTCTATGTCAAGAAAGGCCCCAAGGAGAATCCTTTAATAGAGAATCATTTTTCGATGGGGATAAGGTCTGTGCTATCATAATCGATCTGAGATCCTTGAGTGAGTGTGAGACTTTACTTGTCTTGGGTATAAAAAAAACACCTTCACATCAGTGCAGGTGTTTGACATAGTTACAGTGGCAGGCTCCCCTTCAGAATGTAAGATAGGTTCCGCCTAACAATTCCCAAGATAGTTCGAAATTGTTTTTTTTTTTATTTTTTTTTTTTTTTTTTTTTGTTTATTTCCTTTATTAATTTAAGTCTGTCCACTGAAAATTAAGTAATTGTTTTTACAGAAAGGAGTACAGAACGTTGTAAGGCCATTGCGTTACAGATCCTTAGTGGTTATACATTATATGCACCTATTTATGCATAATGATTTTACACAATTTAGACAAAATATAAAAGATTAAACAACATGAATTATAAAGAGTTACGATAATTTAGATACATTTAAATTATTATTCTTTGCTTCATATCCTGGTTAATAGGTCGGATAAGGTCTCGTCGCTTTAGGCCTCTCTCATTGTTCACATGATTTAGAATTTGAGGGTGGCCGACGCTTGTCACGCTCTTGGTTCACGGTTCAAATCCTGATTCAACAGTCATCTATTTATTTCGTCAGAAATAAATAAAAAAAGTCGATCAATTGCGAAAGGCTTAGTCAACTCTACTGCGAAGGCATAACACTGGCAGTAGGGTGGTCATATGGCTTAAAAATGCAACTTGATCATGATGATGACATCAGGTGGAGGGAAAAAAATACTGTGAATTAAGAGCAACGACAAGAAGCAAACAAACAAGCTCCCCAGTTATCTGGACGCCAGCCTTGGAGTTTACTGAAACTTAATACCACCTAAGTTTCAAACCCACTACACCAATCTATCTTTCTCTCTCTCTCTCAATTTATACAAACGCCCGTGCCCTGAAATAATTTATTTATTTATTTCATATCCCATTTGGCGCGCGCAAATTATAAAAAAAAAAAGTCGAATTTGGTGTTTTAGACCATTTTTTTTTTTACTACTGTTGATATGTTGAAGTCTTTGTACATTCGTGTTTCTTACATTCCAGGTTCCACTAACTATTGTCCGTAGAATTTTGTTTTAAAGTCTTTGGATGATGACAATATATGCTTTGCTTGTTACACCCCAGAGTTGTATGTCATATGTTCATATTGGTTTGATTATTATACAATACTTATATATACATATGTTTCAAATGTCTTGGATATATCTAGGAAGAGTGAGCGCAATAATTTTTGTCACCTAAGTCTTTTGAGATTTTGTTCGTAGTACCTTATGTTTGTTGTACAGTTGAATGTTTACGTCTAAATCCGAACTGATGATTATATTACCGAACTGGGTATTATATTACTTTCGTCCAATATATGTTGCAGTCAAACAGGAAATATTTTTGAAAACAGTTCTGATAGAATTGGTAGTAGGCTGGTCGGTCAGTAGTTCGCAGGTTGTGCAGCATTTTTTCCAGGTTTGAAAACTACAATTACTTTAGGTGCCTTCCAGCCTTTATATGTATATAAATATTTTAGAGTAAAGATTGCGTTGACCGCCCACTTTAATTTCTCCTCATTTATGAAGTCAGAAGAGATTCATGGGCATACAACATACTGTGGGGCAGGGGTAGTGAATGTCCATTAGTAGATTCAGCGATATTGCTTTAGATATCTGTTGAGATTTACTAGAACACTTGGTATGGTAGGAGCTTTAGGGAGGACTTTTCGCAGTCTGGCGGACTTGCGCCTTTCCAACCACTTTCTTAAATATCGTTAGCCATTCCTTGTAGATCTACCAGTCCAGAGGTAGCTTCATTGATTTGGTTAAAGTTAATTTTATTCTTGCAGCGAAGGCTGTTGAGTTCAGCACTTCACCACGGTGGTTGTCTGCCTAAACTCCCTCTTGTTGGTGGACAAGATTCGATGCAAGCTGAAATAAGTGCTTGTTTAGTTTCAGGCGTGCACTCAGTGGGGTGTAGATGCAGTTGGACAGCTTAGTGGATAAAATAGCATTATGTTTGCCCCAGTCTGTTCTATGACGGTTTCGAAAGACTGACTGTGGTGTATGAAAGCGATTTTCCAAATTTAGCCCAACTTGAGATTGTAGGGTATGTTAACAGATAAAGGTGACGCTACCACTTCGTGTCGGGTTTTAGTAATAAATGTGGGACTGCTTCCTTTTTTGCCACTCAGATATTCATTTCCTTTGACTATAGGGTCGTTACTACGATGTCATTAGTGTTGTGGCGAGAAAGAAGATTTCAATTTAGTAATTTTTCAGCAAGAATACAGAATCTGATTTTACCTAGTTTTAGCATCATTGGTGTCTAGTATAGTCCTATCCACAAGGGCGTAAATCCTTTGCAACTACTCATTGGATGACATACATCTTAAATTTATAAAATTAATTTTATCAGTTCTTGGTGTCCACATCTTAAGCATGGTAAATTCAGTGTTTACTTCTTCTAGTTTTACCTTGTGCCGAAAACTTTTTTTTTTTTAAATCTTGAAAGACACTAGTGAAGTTAGTGGTGTGAGACCCACACTCACTAAAACCACTATTGTTACGACTGAGAAGGAATAATATGTATGTTGGACATTTGTTGTTTTGTAGCCCATTGACTAGTCCCGAAGGTTTTTATTTTCTTTACTTATTTCTTTTGCTTCTAACTGCTGGAAACTGGCTAAGACTATATCGGTACCTAACAAATACATTCCTACCTCCCTGTCCGATTTCAGACCCAATAGCTTCCTTCCGTGCTTGTCAAAGTTCCGTGAGCTGTTAATAAAGAATCATATCATGGAATTTATCGTATCTGATGACATGGTAAACACGTTTCAAGAAGATTAGTGCTCCAGTTATTACAAATTGGAATAGAGGTCTCGTCGTGATGATGTTATATTTTATTTTATTATTTGTTCTGCTTTTAATTTGTCTCGTAAATTTATGAAATTTAATATGTTTAATATTACTATATTACGACTATTATTCATACTATTTTGTCCTCTGTAACATTTTGTCATGCTTTAATCCCTCATCTATCATCGTCTCTTCTCATTATTCTCAACTAATCTTTAATGGCTCTTAATATTCAGGGTAGGTTAGTTAATCCTCAGGAATTGTTTAAGAACTAAACAACTTTTCTAAATGTTGGGCATTTTAATGCATAAAGTATAAATCCGGTTAAATGACCAGACAAGTTCGATAAAGTTATGAGAATTTTAAGAGACTTTTTTTTTGAAGTGGTTTGTGTTTTCGAAAGTTGGCTCAAATCTATCGGCTAAGTAAGATAATATTTTGATTGACTTACTCGATCAGAGTCCTAGCTACATTTATGATGATTTCCACATTTATCTTCTGATGGGCATCAAGCTCTGGTTTACCTAATAGTATCAAAGATTGCTTAGCGTATGTACCCCAAGAAAAAAAAAAATGTATATACCCGTCAAGCTATATATCAAAATAAAGCTGAACTTCCAAGGAGTCCCAAAATGTAAAATATTTTTTGAATAAAGTCTTTTGCACAAAAAATCCCAACAACCATGGCTCTATCTCTGAAGCTATTAATGCGAACAATTTAAAAAAAAATTATGTGTATGTAAACTTTTTAGGCGGTAAGATGAAAATTATAACAAATCTTCTGGCGTAAACAGTTCTTGAAAATATTGGAATACATATACGTGAAAAGTCACTCCACCATATCTTACCCCGACTCTAGCCGATTTTGATGACTTTCAGAAAAACGAGTCTTAACATCCGTCGTAAAACCCAAATTTCATCAAAATCCGTTATTTGGTTCTTGTGTCAAAAATATTTATTCGATTCCAAGTCTTAGTCTACAAGCCAAATTTCATTGACATCCGTTCAGGAGTTTTTGAGTTAAGATTTAAATACACATCCCACTCACACTTGATTCGAATTTGACAGTTTTTGAACGAAATGACCTACGATCAGGACATATACGTACATACTATACATACAAACTTCATTTCATCAAAATGAATTCAGTGGTTCTCGAGCAAGCCATGTTAAAAGAAACATACGAGTATGGACAGACATGGAATCAAAAGTTTTTGTTTACCTGACCTTTTCAAGTACGACTATAGCTTTCTCTTTTTCCACGGATAAACGAGAAAACAAAATTAGGATACAATTAAAATAACGGTACGAAACACTAACCGCGACAGGCCCGACTCGCACTTGACCAATTTGTTTTTCCTTCTCATACTGGTTGCCATTTCTACCCATGCATTTTTGATGCACACTATTTGGTTTCTGTTGAAGGTCATGCGAATCTGAGTGCAAGAGATGGGGTAATTGCTGATTTGGTTTTTATTTCTGTTGGAGGATCTGGCTTGTGGATAACTTAACTTAATATAATACGTTCTTTCTACTTTAATTCTTTTTATTTATTTATCATTATTTCAAAAGGTTTCAAAATGTATTAAATTTATTAATTGTTACTCCAAATTGTAATGGATTAAAATCTGCCTGGAATGAGTTCGGGTGTTCACGGCTTCGGATAGCGCATTTAAGTTTGGAACTACAACGCCGTCACTTAAAAAGTTGAGTCTGAGTTGATCTTCGTCAATATCAGCAAACAAAAATGTTTGAGACTTTTCACTGCGTTTTGTTTGGAGTTCTGACCTAATCTAATCTAATCCTTATTATTGCTATTATTTAAATTTATTTCTCGCCTTTTGCGAAAAATGTTTTATGTTATTTATTTGTTTCGCACTTGTTCTTTAAAGTTTTAATTTAAAAATTAGTAACAATACAAAAAAATAAATTTTTAAATAGTCTTAATTTCGCCCTAATTGCTTTTCGATAAACTGCGATAATATTTAAAATATGACGTTTACATAAAAAAACTAAACTCTGATAACAAAATTAGTGTACAGAATTACTCACTTTTTATATTGCGAAAGAAAAATATATGTACGTTGCTGGATTATCGTCAAAAAATTACATTAAAGTGGTAAAAAATTAAAAAACTGAATTCTGAAATATCGTGTTGATCTTCAGTTTTTTTTTCCTTTTTTTTAAAAAAAAACTGATGCGAGGATTTTGATTTGTACTATAAGATTTCAGTGAACAATTTCTGTTCGATTAAAAGAAGAATCGTCAAAACCGGAAATTGCTTAATAAGGATAATGCGAAATTAAGGCGATGGTAACAAAAAATATACAGGAAAGTTACAATCCGCCCAGAACGGATCGTGTGATACCCTACCCCTCCATCTTCTAGCTAACCCCTCATAAAGAGAGCGTGGCGTTGCGCAATTTTTAAAACAGATGCAATGATATCTTCTATACAGAGGATATTTTTAACACGTTGAGCCCCATGTGACCACCGGTGGTACATTTTTGTCTATACCACCGTGGACCGTGGTGTCTACTGGTGGTACACGTGGGTACATGGTCCGAGTTCACATTTTTATACAGCAAAACACATAGAATTTACATAAAACACTTGTTAACTACAAAAATCTTTCACTTACATTTAAAAAACTAAAAAAAAAAAACAATATGTCCCACCACGCAACACACAACAATTTCACCGGGGCTCAACGCGTTAAGAAATTTTATCACAAAACTGTTGTTACAACTTTTTCTTAGCAGAAAGTAGGTATGCCTCCCAAAAATTTGTAACCGAAGTTTACGGATTCTGATGACATATTTACAATGACTAAACCATCACCATAAATAGCTTTGAAAAAAGAATATAAGATTATGTTAACAAAACGCCCCCAAAAAGTAGGAAATATGTAGAGAAAGTAAATGTCTCGTATTTCACGTAGACAATATTTTTCAGTGTCCAGTTCAAAAAGGACAAAAGTGGTGACATTCGGACAGACGGGCATGGCTAGATAGACATAAATTTTGATGCTGATTACAAATATATACATATATTATATTTTTGGGTATCTATCGTTATTATTTTCCTATGTTACAAAATATATTACTATCCCCTGGATAGGGTATCAACATAACAACCGATATATGTATGTATGTAACTTCATATTGGTAGGACCCGGACTAAAGTTTACAAAAATTGTTCTGTTTGTCTTTATAAGAAGATCACCAGATAAAACCAGCCGCCTAATCTTTTTGGACCACCCCGTATATCGAACTTTGTACAAATTTTCGACCTAGTCACCGCTTTTTCGTTTTAAATCGCGACAATTTCTTTGGTTTGTGAAATTTGGTTCAAGCTGATTAAAAGGACTTTGTTGAATACAGAACCGCTCTTAGCATTTATAGGTTCGCTCCGAACATGAGTTCTAATTACCCATAAATTATTTTGCGGTACTTTTCACCAATTTCCGCTAATTTCTCTCAATAGACAAACTCATGGCGCACTTCCCCATAATAATCAACAGAAAAAAATTAACGAAATCTAATGTAACAGCATTGCGGTTACGCTATACAAATTCTCTTACAAATTTCCGTACACAAAACGAACACACATGTCTCCTGTATACACATATAGCTATGACATACGACATACGTTTAACCGTATGGCGCCCTTGTTACTACATTTTGCCGACAACGAAACTGGTGTTTCTCCTCATTCACGTAGGTAGTAAGCACAAAAGATATGCGGCCCAGTATTTAAAAAAAAAAGAATTTCAATAGCAAAGTTCAATGAACTCTCCTGAAACAGCAGCAGTCAGATTACAGAGAAAAGGACAGAGTATAGAGAAAAAACAACAAACAACCAAAGCCGAAGAGAATTTTCGGTAATTTTGCTGTCTCATAAAACGTTCTCGAAAGTTAAAGTGAGAGAAATACGTAGAGTGGTGATTGTGTATCTGTTAACGGGGATGGATGCACGTATGTAGATACATTAGTAAGAGCATGTGTTTGTTAGCACCGCTGGAATCTTTTAGTATACTTTTTATCTGGAAATATGTTACGTACCATCAAAAGTCGAAACGTTTAGACAATTTGAACAAATTGGGATAGGTACATACATACATATTGTAATATGCAAGCTACGGCTCGAGTAGATAAAACAATTATTCTGTGAAATTATTTCTTTATTTTCTACTCTATAGAACAATTCAAGTTCACACTATACTATTCTTCGCAAATTTTTTTCTTACAAGGTCTCTTTCCTCTCAAATCACTTTATCTCCTTTCAATTACTTAATTCACAAATCCAAACTAATTACTTTTTCTTGTTCACTCTCAACTTTCAATTTATCACCAAATTACCACTTCGCCCATTATCACTTTTCCAATCTCTTCGCCACGGTTCTAAACCAACTGTGTCTTTTTTTGATCGCCATCTGTCCTTATATAGCAGAAGTTTCTGATAGCCAGAAACTTCTAGCAAATTCTTCGACCACTGGAACAAGAGAAATAATTCTTGCAGTTATAATCCCCTTTTATCCCTAATATTATTCGTCTCTTTCGTTGACATGAGCTGTGGAGACTTCGTCCCAGACACGAACCTCGAATGAAAGGACAGTTTGAACCAAAATTCTGCCAGAATGGAAAGTCACTTCGGAATTTGTTGTGTCATATTTTTAGGGGGCGTAGTTATTATTATGCTACACTGCCCCCCTCTTAGACGTGTTCGTCCCGAACAAGTGCATCCTCATTTCGGCCATTGTATCGACTCAGTCGGTCCACATGAACCACTTTCATTTTGGCCCTCGGTCCTCGCTGGATGCGGTAGACAACATCGTTGATGCGGGTTACTATTCTGTAGGGACCTTCCCAGTTCCGCTGTAATTTAGGTGATTTCCCCTTTTGGCGATGGGGATTATACAGCCACACCAGATCTCCTTCCTGGAATCCTGACGTTGTTGCCTTGGCATCATACCTGGTCTTCATGCGGTCGCTCGTCATCTTAATCTGGCTTCTGGTCCTTTGGTGTATGTCCCTAAGCCTTTCCCTAAGGTCCGCCACGTACTCTTCTTCATTTCTGGGCTCATTGTTAGGAGATCCAAATTTCACCTCACTGGGTAAACGAGCTATTCCACCAAATAAGATTTCGAACGGCGTATGTCGAGTAGTGCTATGCACGGCACTTCTATAGGCCATCAAAAACAAGGGAATCTGCCGGTCCCAATCCCGTTGGTAGTCACCTACGACCTTCGAGAGATGTTCGTCCAAAGTCCTATTGAAACGCTCCACCATACCGTCCGACTGTGGATGAAGCGGGGTTGTCCTTGTCTTTTTGATTCCGAGTAGTTGACACATCTCTTGGAAGATTCTTGACTCGAAGTTCCGCCCTTGGTCAGAATGCAATTCCAAGGGCACACCGAATCTGCTAACCCAATTGTAGACGATCTGCTCCGCCACGGTTCTGGCTTCCTGGTTAGGGATCGGAAACGCTTCCGGCCACTTACTGAAGTAGTCCATCACAACGAGTATATACCGATTACCATTGTCGGTTTCCGGAAAGGGCCCTGCGATGTCAATGGCGATTCGTTCGAAAGGTGCTCCCACGTTGTATTGGTGCATCTTACCTCGAGTTTTGATTCTCGGACCCTTGCTAGCTGCACACACGTCGCATTTTCTGCACCAGTCTTCGATATCTTCCTTCGCTTTTAACCAATAAAAACGTTCTCGTACCTTTTCTAGCGTCTTATTCACTCCCAAGTGGCCTCCGGTCGCCCCGCCATGCATTTCCTGTAACACCTCCTTGACCCTCGTCCGCGGTACGACAAACTGCATTACAAACGACTTTCCGTCGGAGGATTCCCATTTTCTTCTCAGAACACCTTCTTGGACATGGAGGGAGTCCCACTGCGCAAAATATGCCTTTAAGGTCGGGCTTCTGTGAGAGATGTCCTGATGATCCGGTTTCTCCATGTTCTCCTTCCAGGCCAGAATCGGCTCGATATCCGGGTCTTCCTTCTGAGCGTTCCGGATCTCATCTACGCTCCAGCCGGCGATAGGTTCGGCTCTCATTCTTTGGATGGAAACCAGCTCCCGTTCTTCCTGACGCGCACAATGTTTACAATCCGCTCTGCATGGTCTCCGGGACAGTGCATCCGCATTAGAGTGGAGTTTTCCTTTACGATGCTGTATTTCGTAGTCGTAGATTTGCAGCCTTTCAATCCATCTTGCGACCTGACCCTCAGGACTCTTGAACTGTAATAGCCATTTTAAGGCTGCATGGTCTGTGCGAAGAACGAACTTCCTCCCGTAGAGGTATTTGTGAAAATGCTTCGTAGCCAAGATCAAAGCTAGAAGTTCCCGCCTTGTCACGCAGTAGTTCCTTTCTGGCTTAGAGAGCACCTTGCTGAAGTACGCAACCACCTTCTCTTGGTCGTCATGCACCTGGGAGAGTACGGCTCCTACCCCGACATTACTAGCATCTGCATCCACAACGAACGTTTCCCCGGAAGTGGGGTAAGCCAGTATCGTGGCATCGCATAGCCGTTGTTTAAGTGCCTTGAAGCTCTTCTCGCACTCAATTGACCATTTGAATTGTTTTCCCTTTTCCGTCAACTGGTGCAGGTTCTTTGCGATCACGGCAAAATCCTTCACGAACCGTCTGTAGTAGGTGGCTAGGCCCAGGAAGCTCCTTAGTTGGTGTTTGTCTTTGGGGACTGGCCAGTTTTTCACCGCTTCGACCTTCTCCGGATCGGTTCTCACTCCTTTCGCTGAAATTATGTGTCCCAGGTACTTGACTTCCGCTCTAAACAGGGCGCACTTCTTGGGGTTGAGCTTCAGGTGGGCACTTCGAAGCCTTTGAAACACATCCCTTAGATTGTCTCGGTGTTGCGCAAACGTTTTTCCTACGACGATGACATCATCCAAGTATACCAAACAGGTTTTCCATGTTAACCCTTGCAGGACACATTCCATCAATCGCTCGAAAGTCGCCGGAGCATTGCACAGCCCGAATGGCATTACCGTGAATTGCCATAGCCCATTTCCTGCGGTGAAGGCGGTTTTCTCCCGGTCTTCTGGATGGATCTGTACCTGCCAGTAGCCACTCTTCAAGTCGAGAGTGGAAAACCATCGGGCTCCTGATAGTGTGTCTAGCGTGTCGTCAATCCGTGGCAGAGGGTAGCTGTCTTTCTTGGTGACGTAATTGAGCTGCCGATAGTCCACGCAGAACCGCGTGCTGCCATCTTTCTTCTTAACCAGTACAACCGGTGATGCCCACGGACTTTTGGAACTTTCAATCAGACCTTCTTTCTCCATTGCCGACACCATCTCTGCAACTTCTGTCTGCTTTGCCAATGGAAGGCGCCTAGCAGGCTGACGAATTGGTCTAGTATCACCAGTGTCTATTCGATGTTGTACCAGGTGTGTTCGGCCGTATTCTCCGTCCTGTGAGGCAAATACATCAGCGTACTCATTGATAAGATTCTCTGCCATAGTTCGCTGCTCCTGATTCAGCTCACTGGACTGGAGAATCGTCTCTCTCGTTTCCGCTGTCCAAGGTGATGGGAGAGGTTTTGGAGCATCACGTTCAGATATTGTTGCGACGGCGGTAATCGGCGTGCATTTTCCAGTCACATCCCCTCGCCTTAGTTTGACAGTGTGTGGTCTTGCGTTCAAAACCCTCACTGGAACCATGGTGTTCTTTGGTTCGACTAACGTCTTTCCCACGATGTAGTCTTGAGAATTCTTCTCTGGGTCTGGTTCTACTATGTAGAATCGGTGGCTCCCAAGATCACCTTCCAGCTTCGTCCAAATGATTGTCTCTGAAGACGGCGGCAAAACTTCGTCTTTGCTGATGACTGTCCTGAGAGTTACGGCATTCTCATTTCCGTACACCATCGGAATCTCCACATTTCGATACCTCAGTACTTGCATCCCGATGTCCAAGATTACTTCATTTGCTTTCATGAAGTCTATTCCGATGATGCACTCGTCGCATATATCTGCCACCAGAAACGCATGGGAGAACGTCAGTCCTGCCAGAGTAATCGTAAGACGAACTTCTCCAAATACCTTCGCCATTTCCCCTGTTGCAGTCTTCAGGCAGTAGCTGTTGGTGTTGTGCAGCCAGGAGCTTTTGACGATATCTCTTCTTACAATAGAGGCGGTGGCACCTGTGTCGATGGTGGCTACGCACTTCTTCTTGTTGATTAGTGCCTCCACTGTCAGGCTCTTGTTACCCCGTTTGGTTTGCGAAACTTGAATGGTGGTCCTGGGGGCCTCGATTCCAGTAACCAACTTCTGCCCCGCGAAGTTGGTCCTTACGCATCTCCCGACTGCTGGTTTTGGGAAGTCTGACCGACAGGATGCTTCCTCTCTGCTTCTCCTACTTCCGCAATGTGGACAATTTCCTCGTCTAGGTGCACTTCTACACTGCCGTTGTAGGTGTCCGGTTTGGTTGCAATTCCAGCAACGGATTTGACTTCCGCGAGCTCTGTCTTCATCCATGACGGCTGTTCTCTGGCATGAGCATTCCACGACGGACATTTCCCTGACACGGTGTATTCCCTGGTATGCTTGGTCCGCAGCCTTCATTGACAAAGCGAATGCCAATGCCTCGAGGAGTGTTCGCTTTTCAGCCATCCTTACAGCCATTTGCAGTTGTCTGTCCTCTATGGCCTGAATAAAAGCTTCCACCGCCATTTCGTTGATAAGCTCCTCACCGGCTTTAGGGTATGAAAGATGGGCTAGTCGCTCTATATCCGCTTGCAACTGTTGGAGCGTTTCCCCCCTTTTCTGGACTCGACTACGCAGCTGAACCCTGTACACCTGCTGCATGTGTTCATCCCCAAACCGCATCTCGATAGCCTGAACCAGAGAGTCGTAGTTCTGCTGTTTATCTTCCGGGATGGTCTGCAAGAGCTCCGCAGCTGGACCCCTCAGTGCAAGCGTGAGTGCAATAGACTTCTCTTCATCGTCCCAGCTATTGGTCATTGCGGCCGCTTCGAATTGCCTCTTATAAATTGGCCATGATGTTTGACCATCGAAGATAGGAGGCTGCATCTCCTTTCTTCTCAGACCGTCAGTGGAATATTCCCGTGCTTTCTGTCTCTTCACGTTGCTGAGCTCCTTAGCAAGATTTTCGACTTGCTTTTCTACTTTTTCAAACTGAGTCTCTATCTTCCCGAACTGAGTTTCATGTTTCTCAAAATTTTCATCGAATCTAGTTTCGACTTTTCCGAGTTGCGTCTCGACCTTCTCGATTTTCTCTTCGATCACTTCGAATTTGGATTCCAAGTTCTTGTTTTGCTCATCAAGTTTACTTTCCAGAGTATCTAGAGAATTCTTTTGTTCGTCCATCTTAAGTTCTAGAGAATTCTTTTGTTCGTCCATTGCTTTCTTTTGTTCGTCCAGCTTAAGTTTTAGAGAATTCCTCTGGTCGTCCATTGCTTTCTTTTGGTCGTCCAGCTTAAGTTCTATAGAATTCCTTTGGTCTTCTATTGCTTTCTTTTGTTCGTCCATGACTAACTTAAGTTGCAGGAGCAGACTTGTTATACCCGGGTCGGCTGCTGTACTTGCTGGTTCCTCTTCCACGTCAAACTCTACGTCGTGCGGATTTTCACCTTCCTGCGTTACTGCTTCTTCCAGACGAATCAGCAGGGCATCTTTTCCCCCAGTTGTGTCGAGGTTCCGCTTACTGAGTTCTGCCTTTAGTTGAGTTATAGTTAGTTTTCCCAATTTGCGACCCATTTTGCGCAACTAATTAACTCAACACAGAAATCGTTTTTTTTTTTTTTTTGTGCAATTTCACACCACGGAAATAGTTATTCACAGAATAAGTTTTATCCCGCTTCTGACACCAATGTAATATGCAAGCTACGGCTCGAGTAGATAAAACAATTATTCTGTGAAATTATTTCTTTATTTTCTACTCTATAGAACAATTCAAGTTCACACTATACTATTCTTCGCAAATTTTTTTCTTACAAGGTCTCTTTCCTCTCAAATCACTTTATCTCCTTTCAATTACTTAATTCACAAATCCAAACTAATTACTTTTTCTTGTTCACTCTCAACTTTCAATTTATCACCAAATTACCACTTCGCCCATTATCACTTTTCCAATCTCTTCGCCACGGTTCTAAACCAACTGTGTCTTTTTTTGATCGCCATCTGTCCTTATATAGCAGAAGTTTCTGATAGCCAGAAACTTCTAGCAAATTCTTCGACCACTGGAACAAGAGAAATAATTCTTGCAGTTATAATCCCCTTTTATCCCTAATATTATTCGACACGAACCTCGAATGAAAGGACAGTTTGAACCAAAATTCTGCCAGAATGGAAAGTCACTTCGGAATTTGTTGCGTCATATTTTTAGGGGGCGTAGTTATTATTATGCTACAATATATTAGTGTGTACCTACATGATTGTGCAAAATTTTCAGAAAAGTCTTCATTAATTTTTTTTTTATCTTGGAAACCAGAATGACTTTGATCAGCTGAAAGCATTAATTAGGCCAGTAGTGCACCAGATTGTAACAAAATAAATTCTAAATCTAACCCATCGTAGCGGCCGCCGCCGCCGGAGTATACAGGAACGAAATACGTAATAATATGCTAAACTTTATTACTGGCACAGAAAGATAACGTGGAATTTTTGTCAAAAACCAAAATGGAAAGAGTAGAGAATTGGATTTGTAGAATGTGAAATTCCTTGATTCTGAAGTGAGAACTCTTATGTATGATTACCTATACCTCAACTTGTTACCCAGCACTAGAAACGTGCTGCGATTTCGATTTTTAAGAAATTCGATAATAAAAGTGGGAATGCCTGTCACCATTCTCGGATTCTGAAATCTTTACAATAAAGCTTAATCATAGTTTGTTAAACAAAAAATCTCAAAAGCCAAGGCAAAAGCAATGCCCCCCACTTTCTCCGAAAGTATTAAAGCGAAAATCTGGAAAAAAAAATCATAGTTTGTACAAAGAAGATTACGAAAAAGTATCAAAAGTCTCTTGGTACTGCCGTTCTTGAACAAAATTTGAAGAAATGGGAGTTAAAATCATCCCACTATATTCATGCGATTTTCCATGATTTTAGGACAAACATCTGCATGTCCAATTTAGCTCAAGATATCAATTTCTTTAAAATCCGTTAAGTTTTTGAGCTAGATGTGTGCAAAGAATGATTCGAAGTTTTGTAAAACTTCTCCATGTCTTTTATTCAGATATTTTTGCGTTAGGCGGCTAATAAATATAATTTCAATATTTGTACTACGCCCTCCACATCTTAACCGCACTTCATCCGATTTTGGTAATTTTTTGATGAAAAAACTCATACAAATCAAATTTCATAAAAATTTCTTCAGTTGTACTCGAACAAACCATGTAAGAACAAATATACATGTATGGGGATGTGAAATAACCCCCTACGAAATAAGGCCGCAATTGGCATTATTTCTATTCTTAAGTGGAAATAAGGCCAAACGAAAAGAAATTTGGCGTTTGGATTTATTTCCATCGACAAAGCTCTGAGGTCCTTATTTCGCTCAATTGAAATTTGACCGTAGAGCGACGACGAAGTCGCGTGAGCGTCTAAATCACCCCGGAAAGATGGGACATACATACATATGTAAATCCACAATGCATAAACAGTGGAATATGTATAGGGGGCATGGTGCCAACCCTGCAACTCCCCTGCTTGGGGTCACTGTTGGATTTGGAGTAGGTGCGAGGTCTTTAAACCCATGCGAAACATGGATATAAATAGAAATAAATGTAAGTGTCAGAACTGTTCGCAAAAGACTGCAAGATATGGGGCAAATGAAGGAAAACCAAGAGAAAGCCTTTAATACCAACTAAATGCAAACTGTCCGTCTGAACTTTGCTAAGGAACATAGAAATTTAACTCAAAATGATTGGAAGAGGGTGATCCTTACAAATGAGTTCAAATTCAATCTAAATCAGTCAGATGGTATCTCCTACGTTCGTCGAAGGGTTAATGAAACCTTGAACCAAAACTGCGTTGCTTCTTGAAACAAATTTCTGCTAGGTTTTATGGTCTGGGGAGGCATAAGTTACAGTGGATGTAGTCAATTAGCCTTTAAAAACGAGTCAATGAACGCTGATAGATACATTGAAATTATAAGGAACTTTTTAGTCACCAATCGACATGCTATTTCCAGTACGAATGGACCCAATGATGTACGAGTAAGACGATTATGCACTATGCCACATACCCGAAAAAGTAAGGACACTCAAAAAAAAAAAAAAGAAGTAGGAGTTCAAGTTAGTTATTAAAAAAGCTTGGGAAAATGTGATAACCATTGAATATTGCCAAAAACTTTTAAATTCAGTGCCAGTTAAAATTGCAGCCATCATTAAGTTAAGCTATCATTGAGTACTGAAACATTTCCACAATCAAGCCCAATCGCAACTCAAAATACAAATTAACAAAAGAAACAAACTTTTAAATTTATAGCTATGTATGGCGAGATTTCGTAATGAAAACTTTGGGTTCCAAAAAGTTTATTCGGACCGTTTTTTTTTTTTGCAAAGTATAGTATATAGTTTTCGTGAAAACTTTCGATATCGAGATTTCGATCAATTTTATTCTTACTATAATAGAGAAACTCGAAAAGTGAGTCCCTCAATTCTGTCTGTCACGACTGCAGACTAAATGGATGGACGGATATACATACTTCAAACTATCATATCTGGAATCTACGGGGTCACAATTCGAAGCAAAATTCAATTTTCAATTTATTTCTCAATTTTATTCCTCATGTATTAATGTTAGGATCTCTACAAAAGGGGTCTAATTGTTTTTTTTTTTTTTTTATATAAGGATTGGTGCAATACTCTTCGTACTTAAGTACTAGAGTACTTTTATATCACTCACCAAATATTTCATATAGAAAGCTGAAACTTGGAATGAATCCCGAAGAGTCCCCTAAACTAAAATATGTACTTCAATTTAAAATGCCGCCAGATTTTAGCGTAAAAATAGGTGTCGGTTAATACTTTTATTTTATATTTCTACTTTGACTGTTGTATATGAGTTAAATGTTAAAAGTCACCAGTGCTACTATTCCGACAAAAGTTGTTATTACCATGTACATTAATACTTGAAACAAAGTCGGTTTAGTTTCGATCGGTAGTAATGTTCCAACCAGTTTGATCCATTAATGATCTGCCCCGAGATTTAAAAACTGGAATGGTATTAAGAACTTTATTAAATACTAAGTCGAAGTATTGCTAGAAGATCTCAAGGGTCTCTGGCATGGTTACAGTGGTTGTCGTTAGATGCGTTAAACGAATGGAAGATCGAAAAAAACCTAAAACTACTCTCGCAGTAAGAAGAGTTTTTTGACTAGGTACTCTACTGGATTCATAAATGCCTCTAAGTCGGAATGAGAGATTTCTCATAAAAGTCACCACTAAGAACGAGACCATAATTCGAAGGAAATTGCAGTCAAAACCAAGATCAAATTTAGTATGGTAATAGAAAAGATCTTACGTAATCTCTATAATAAAATTATCTTTACTTTTAATGGAATTTGCGAACGAAAGTTTTTGCCATACCATACTTCCCGCTAAGAAAATCGAAAGCAAACAATCAAACCACAGCAAACAAACTACGAATGCAATTCCTACGCAGAGTGCAATGCGCTCCAATGCTCCATTTATGGTCGCTGTTACATTACTGCGTAATATCATCATCAGGACTCCACGCATGAATTAGCATTGTAAGCAAACTGTGCGTTTGTATAAATCGTTGATGTGTCTGTGTCGTGAACTCACGTTTGCGCACTCCCGACGCATTCGTCAAGTTCAATGGACGTACTGCCGCCACCGCCTCCGCCGTCACTAGGTAGCAATTGACTTCCCGAAAGCATTTATATTGGTAGCGCTTACAGTGGCCGCACGATCGGTCAGCCTCAGCACATACTCGTATCACCGTTTTGAATGTCGTTGTCGATACATACGATAGTCGCCGCAGTTGTCGCCGACATCGCCACCGACACAGCAACATTCACAGTCACTGCAGCCAAGTAATGTCGCGCTGACTGACTCTGATTGCCTACTTACTTGGAATTTTGATTGCCGCACATTTTTTCGTTGGTTTTTGTAGGAAGTCTTTGCATTACCAGATCATTTTGCTTATGGGGGTGGTTTTAGCAAAAGGTTGCGCATGCTTATGTCGTTGGATAAGGCTGTTTTATTGAATCCGCATGAGTATGTTCGCAGGATTGGCTTTGTGCACTATGCAAGGTATAGTATGCGCATTGGCGGTCAAAGTAAAAATAGCTGCACTTGCAAGTATGTGCTATAAGAATAATGAGCGACCATTCAGATGCGGATGAGAGATGTATGGTCGGTTGAATAATGAATCACTTTTTGATGAGCAACTAGTGAACTTTAGGCGCGTTAGCATAAATTAATTAAATACCTACATTTCCGTAAGCTAGATAATTTAAAATTAAATACGAATCACAAGAAAACGGGTAAAATCAACGGATTTGGATTATGTAATCCATCTTGTCTTTCATTTGTTATCAAGGCACCGATAGTAACATAATCAGAAGAATTCAAGGAGAAACTTAAACAAAAAAGTATTCAGCATACTTAACTTGCTGTTATTCATTCAATTATAAAGCAATAGTTTTAATCAATAGACGAGTATCTCGAAAATGTCGGTTTGAAAAAAGTATTCGTTTCTGTTACCAAATTCTTAGATTAAAATAAAATATATGTAGTACATGCTAAGAAAATCGAATATACAGTTCACTTTGTGCGTAAATAGACTTTGATATGTCACAAATTTTGTTTAGAAAAACTTTCAAAAGGTGAATTTGGTGTACTTTTACATCCCACTCATTTTTGTGACTTGGATTTTTATATTACAGAACTTAAATCGTTTTTTACGTTACTGTTTACAACAATATTTTTTTCCAAAGAGTAATGGGTGCGAAATAGTTATACATATGATGTTACGGGTGTGATCCTAGCAATTTGATTTATTCTAGTCTGATAATTTCCAGTCTTTAAATTTTTGAATGAAATGTTTGTTTATTTTATTTATATATGTATGTGAAATAACCAAAATTATGAACAGTTTGAATTTAAAAATTCACACAACATGTCACAGTTGTTAGAAGTAATTATGGATTTTTTTTTTTTTTTTTTTTTTTTGTTTGGCAGGATAGGGAAAACTCCACACAGACTCGATAACGGCCCATTGTATAATACTATCGGAGAGTAACCCCCTGCTAATAAAACTTTTTCGTCTTTCGTAGAAAGAGGAGTAAGAGCTTCAGTGATTGGGAACTTATAATATCTGCCTTCACCACATCTGTCACCTTATTCAAGTATAGACAGGACAATCGCAGAGAAGATGATTAGTAAAAGTGAAATGGCCCATAAGAACGCCAGTAATTGTCTGCAGCCTTTTCTGCTGAAGAGCAGCAAGAATGCCGCGGAATCGTCCAACCCAGTCGTCAATGGAAGCCCTGACCGAGGACGCTGAAAGACCTAACGCAGGCTCAGGTTTTGAGAAATTCTCCTCTGAACCTTGTCCAGCAAGTTCATCGGAGACCTCATTTCCAGTAATCACATTGTGACCTGGGACCCAAACAAGACTCAGTAACTTCAGTTTTGTGACTGAATTCAGAGAGCTCTTGCAGTCTCGTATCAGTTCTTTTGCGATAAAGAAGTCTATGAATTCAGGTGTTTTTGCTGTTTCGGAGGGCCAATATGTCGGTTTCCCCGTTGGAATTGCATGCCCGGCTTCGTAAAGTAGTCTGCCTTTCGGTCAATTGCATCTTGAACCCCAAAAGGTATGTTTCGCATCGAAATCACCACCAAAAATAAAATTCTGTCCAAGTGAGCTGAAGAGACTTATAAAGTCATTCTTTTCTCGTGGGCTTCGCGTAGGGAAATAAATGGACGCGATGTGTAGTATGAGTGTTGCGAACTGTACTTATCTGCATTGTATCGAGCTCAATAATTATATTCATAGAGTGTTCAATGCAGTCTTTAATGAAGAGGGAGGATCCGCCTCTAACTCTTCGGATGGATGGTATGCATGATAAGCAGAGTATCCTTTTATTTTCACACGAGATTTTTTCCTTTGTCAAATGGGTTTCAGAAATCAAGCATATGTCAATGCTGTTTTTCCGTAAGAATACTTCTAGTTCGTCGATTTTTTGCAGAAGGCAATGTGCGTTCGGTGTTAGTATTTTAAACAACTCTTTTATATTCATACATTGTAGGTAGTTCGTGTTTTGTGAGGTAAATACTCGAGCATACTCAATTTTTCAAATATGAGTTCATTTCCTCCTCAAGATTATAGAGAAAACTTGGGATATTAGATCTGGCGTAGCACCGCTTTATTTTCTTTCGACGCCGCTTGTGCATACGTTTGCACATTAACAAATGGCGGCTTTTCCTTTGGGAATTCATCTTGTTCATCTTCCGATTTTTTCTTTATTGGTTTAGTTTCTTTCGCTGCCTTTCCTTTAGTGATTCCAAGTTTATCCTTAGATGGATTCGGTTAAGGGCGTAAAGTTTGTTTGGAGCTCTTTGGCCACTTCGCTACCTCAATAGTTCGCTGGGTGTTTGCCTTTACCGGGCCTATTTTTAAGCTGCTTTCTTCCGAAAGATGTTTACCTCTTTTTTGGCAATAAGTCTGCGTATGACTGAAGCCTTGTCAGTGCTTACACTAAGGGATCGATCTTGTGCTCTTACGCGTACAAGGTTCCATTTTGACCACGGTGTTTACAATAGTTTTAATATTGTAAATGTCGTCTAGATCAAATCTAAGCCTGAACAATGGAAGTCCACGCCTAACCAGTATTTTCTGATTTCGTTCCGTTTGTTGCTTCTCCTTTTCGATAATATTAACGGCGTCAAGAATTTTCAAGGTCGTTTATAACATATTCTTGGCCTTTCTGACTTACGAGTATTGTCATAAGTATACCATTGGATCTTCTCAGTATTTAATTTTTTGTGTACTGCTCTGTAGCCATCGGGGCATCAACTTTGAATTTCCACACATTATTGCGGAAAGATGTTACCTTAAATTTCGAAGCCAACGTTCTTTGAGGAGGCAATGTAGCTTATTAAAATCCGTAATACCGACGACGTTTATTGGACGCGGATTACCTAATTTTGCTTAAATTTTTTTCTCTTGTATCTCTTGTCGTTTGTTTTCTTTTTGTGGCTCGAATTAGTGAGTAAAGAGATATCAAATTGAAGCCCATTTGTCTTGCCCTGCAAAACCCATTTGTTTACTTGTTCTTGTTGTAATCGGATCTCGTGTCTTTGAATACGTGTGAGCAAACGTAACAACATTCGGCGTGGTGAATTGATTTACTTTTGTCAGAGATTTGACGATCGTCGCATACATAAATTCGATTATTAAGGAAGAAAACGAAGTGAACAATTTCAATCGTAAAAGTGTTTAATAGGTTTAGATGTATGTACTTGTTCTAGGAAATTGAACAAAAAAAAAAAAAAAAAAACGAAAAAATAAAAAGAAATAGCAAAAAGTGATTATTACTGAAATACAACTGGTATTTATGTATTTCCCACCACTCTCAAGGTTTCGTTCACAAAGTGCACTCATTCAGTTGAATTATCCATTACGTAGGTATTTAGGTAGATTACTCGTATGTATTATATACAACAATTAATCACTGCAAATTTCAGCCGCCGGTCAGTTTTTGAGCAAAGAAAAATATATCAAAACTAGCTTGATTAAACGATATTGTTAATGTTGGATTTAGGGTTGCAAATTTTTGAGGATGTTGGCAACAGGTGTGTGCTTTCTCTAAGAAATAAGAAAGAGATAAATTAGATTCAATCGGATTATATTTGTTTTTTAGGTACCCACCTACTCGTTCTTTTTATCAAAATTCGTCATACCGCCATTTTTAATTCGCCTAATTCTCAATTCAAATTGAGGGGCAGAAAAATGCTTTTGCTCCTTTATCCCTCGTTTTACTTTAACAGTATACAAATTGGATTTGCTTATATTTTTCTATTTCTTTTCTCTGTAACTGATTTCAAATAAAATGGGTTCAATAATGAAATACAAAATGTTCAAATCAATATTAGCAATGTATTATTAGAAAACGTTCCTCATACAAAAATCAATTGAAAAAAGAAATACAAAAGTAAAAAATATTCCTTTCCCCCGATGAGACGACGAAGCATTCTGTGCGTTTTGGAAGATGTTAATGAAGTCGATGTAGTTGCCACCGACTTCAGCAAAGCCTTCGACAAAATTTCGCATGCAATCATTCTCCTCAAACTTAAAGCTCTTGGTTTTCAATCGGGGTTTATCTCATGGATCAAATCTTACTTGGAAAAACGCCAACATAAAGTCCTCTTCAGATCTTCAATTTCGGACCCTATTAAAGCCACATTGGGAGTTCCTCAAGGTATCCATCTTGGCCCAATGATCTTCATTTTGACAGTTAACGATGTCGATTGTATCATCAATGACTCCCACATTTCTATATATGCTGATGATATGAAAATCTTCAGAACCATATCATCTCGTGCCGACTCTCTCTCACTGCAAGATGATTTGAACCTATTTTCAGTAATTTTTTAGATCTTAACGTCAGCAAGTGCCCAGCTATTACATATTCTCGTAAGCATATCCGACCATCACCTAGAGTCTATTCCATTAGCGGCGAGCCCATACCCTCTGTCTCTTCACTGCGCTATTTGGGTGTTATCTGTGATAGGAACTCAACTTCCGTTCTCATATTGATAACATTATCGGTTCCATTAAACGATGGTTTAAGGAATTCTCAAACCCTTATGTTACAAAATCCCTGAGAAACGCCCTTCATTCCTTTAACTAAGTTCAGTCTTAGTTTTAATTAATTTTAGTTTTAAGTTTAGCTTTAAGTTCGTGCCTGTTAAATAAATAAAAATATAATAAATAAAATAAAAATATAATAAAATTATCACTGTTACTTCACTTTGATCTTTTAGCAGAACAAGTTTTATAGGCCGATAGTTAATCTTTTACTTTATAATACGCCAATGGCGAAACTCTAAAGCTTGTAATTATTTTTCTATATTAATTCTTCTGTAATACCCAGCCTACGAAAAAAATTAAAAATAAAAAAACAATCCTAATCTAGTGACTAAGACGACATAAAACACTCTTGGGAAGAAGACATACCGAACGAACATAAATGATGATCATTGTCGAGCACATTCTTCCTCTTCCGCGTTTCAATTGAAAACAATTCACTGCCTGGCCTTCTCGCTCTGTTCTGTTACATTGTCGGTCAAAAAGTTAACACTCGCGCCTGTCATCAAACTGCCAAGAATCATCCTCTAATACTTGCTTTCACCTACTCCTCGTTCATAAAAATGCGTTGGAGCACACTTACATTTGCAATGCACATAGCTCCAAGATGCGTTGTGTGGTATGTTGCCACACAACACACCATCCCCGCGAATTATGCATGTTCAACACCTTTAAACGAATTGTTGGCCCCTTTGTCACTTTTGCTTGATTCGACGCGCAATTACGTGGCCTTTTGTCTCAAGCGGGCTGTTGTAACAATCTTTGTCTTCTGTGCAACATTCTGCTCTGCGACAGTTTCCTGTTTTATTTGGATTTACTTCACTTTAGTTAGATAGTGCTTTTAGAACCCAGATTCTGCGACTTTATGGTGCATAGTGTCTGTTATTGAATCGGAGCAAAGTGTATTTATAAATCTCACTGCTTGCAACGCAGACGTTTAATCGCTCGCTATAAGTATTGTATATGAGTATGTGGATCTCAATAAAGACGAACTGGTCCTTTTTACTCCAACTATTAATTGTACCAGTCTCACCTTCATTGAATGCGTTAAAAAAGCTAGTGTAGGTCTCTACTCCTGTAAAAAGGCCATTGGCAGGAGCTGGTGTGTGGAACCCCATACAACACTATAGCTGTGCGTGTCCGTTGCCAGGCCCTTACTAATATATGTCCCTTGAAAGTACCATAAACCTCAATCTCTCAATGAAAGTGCAAAGATCCGCATGCATGTGCATCAGTGGTGCACTAAGAACCACTTCCTCCAAAGCAGTAGACAAGCCCCTAGACATTTTCGGTAAATACGAGTAGATAACCACAAGTGCAGCCATCCATCTGAAAGCCTTCTCAATATGGTCCAACTGCATTGCTGGTCCATTCATCGACCCTTGATCTAGAAAATTGTACATACAAAACACTGACTACACCCCACCAAAACTGAGATTTGATCGAAACTTCCGGATGTCAATTTCTGTCTGTAATGAGTGGGAAAATGTTTTCGTTAACGATGGCACTTCAGTTCACTTCTATGCAGGAGGTTCCAAAACTTGTAATAGGGTGGGTGAAGGTATTTTCCCCGAACTTGTAATGGGATGGGTGAAGGTATTTTCCCCAAAAAGCTTAATTTCAGTATCCCCTTTCTCTCAGATCACTTTGGATTAAGATATGTAATGTAATATTTGTTCAGGATATTAGCATTTTCACTGACAGACAAGTGGTATCATGCTCACTTAATCAAAGGCGTCTCAAGATTGTCACAGAGATGACGGAGTACTTCAAAATTCACCTACGCTGAGTGATAGGCCACAAAGACACTTCGGGAAACTGCTATGCTGACGATCTCGTCAGAAAAGGCACCAGCTTAGTATTCTGGCGGAAAGGCAACATTTATGTACGCCTCTCGCTATATGTAAACACTTACTCATGCTTGATGAAATCAGCAAAGCCAATAGATAGAAGACTCTACCGACGTGTCAATTCGTCAGTATCCTCATCGGATAATATTGTAATATGCGAGCTACAGCTCGAGTAGATAAAACAATATTCTGCGAAATTATTTCTTTATTTTCCAGTCTATAGAACAATTCAGGTTCACACTATACTATTCTTCGCAATTCTTTTCTTACAAGGTCTCTGTCCTCTCAAATCACTTTATCTCCTTTCAATTACTTAATTCACAAATCCAAACTAATTACTTCTTCTTGTTAAGTCTCAACTTTCAATTTATCACAAAATTACAACTTCGCCCACTATCACTTTTCCAATCTCTTCGCCACAGTTTAGAAACTACTGCACCCTTTCGATCGCCATCTGTCCTTATATAGCAGAAGTTTCTGATAGCCAGAAACTTCTAGCAAATTCTTCGACCACTGGAACAAGAGAAATTCCAAGATGACAATCATTCTTGCAGTTATAATTCCCTCTCATCCGTGATATTATCCGTCTCTTTCGTTGACATGAACTGTGGAAACCGCAGACACGAACCTCGAATGAAAGGACACTTCGAACCAAAATTCTGCCAGAATGAAAAGACACTTCGGAATTTGTTGCATCATACTTTTAGGGGCGTAGTTATTATTATGCTACACTGCCCCCCTCTTAGACGTGTTCGTCCCGAACAGGTGCATCCTCATTTCGGCCATTGTATCGACTCAGTCGGTCCACATGAACCACTTTCATTTTGGCCCTTGGTCCTCGCTGGATGCGGGAGACAACATCGTTGATGCGGGTTACTATTCTGTAGGGACCTTCCCAATTCCGCTGTAATTTAGGTGATTTCCCCTTTTGGCGATGGGGATTATACAGCCACACCAGATCTCCTTCCTGGAATCCTGACGTTGTTGCCTTGGCATCATACCTGGTCTTCATGCGGTCGCTCGTCATCTTAATCTGGCTTCTGGTCCTTTGGTGTATGTCCCTAAGCCTTTCCGTAAGGTCCGCCACGTACTCTTCTTCATTTCTGGGCTCATTGGTAGGAGATCCAAATTTCACCTCACTGGGTAAACGAGCTATTCCACCAAATAAGATTTCGAACGGCGTATGTCGAGTAGTGCTATGCACGGCACTTCTATAGGCCATCAAAAACAAGGGAATCTGCCGGTCCCAATCCCGTTGGTAGTCACCTACGACCTTCGAGAGATGTTCGTCCAAAGTCCTATTGAAACGCTCCACCATACCGTCCGACTGTGGATGAAGCGGGGTTGTCCTTGTCTTTTTGATTCCGAGTAGTTGACACATCTCTTGGAAGATTCTTGACTCGAAGTTCCGCCCTTGGTCAGAATGCAATTCCAAGGGCACACCGAATCTGCTAACCCAATTGTAGACGATCTGCTCCGCCACGGTTCTGGCTTCCTGGTTAGGGATCGGAAACGCTTCCGGCCACTTACTGAAGTAGTCCATCACTACGAGTATATACCGATTACCATTGTCGGTTTCCGGAAAGGGCCCTGCGATGTCAATGGCGATTCGTTCGAAAGGTGCTTCCACGTTGTATTGGTGCATCTTACCTCGAGTTTTGATTCTCGGACCCTTGCTAGCTGCACACACGTCGCATTTTCTGCACCAGTCTTCGATATCTTCCTTCGCTTTTAACCAATAAAAACGTTCTCGTACCTTTTCTAGCGTCTTATTCACTCCCAAGTGGCCTCCGGTCGCCCCGCCATGCATTTCCTGTAACACCTCCTTGACCCTCGTCCGCGGTACGACAAACTGCATTACAAACGACTTTCCGTCGGAGGATTCCCATTTTCTTCTCAGAACACCTTCTTGGACATGGAGGGAGTCCCACTGCGCAAAATATGCCTTTAAGGTCGGGCTTCTGTGAGAGATGTCCTGATGATCCGGTTTCTCCATGTTCTCCTTCCAGGCCAGAATCGGCTCGATATCCGGGTCTTCCTTCTGAGCGTTCCGGATCTCATCTACGCTCCAGCCGGCGATAGGTTCGGCTCTCATTCTTTGGATGGAAACCAGCTCCCGTTCTTCCTGACGCGCACAATGTTTACAATCCGTTCTGCATGGTCTCCGGGACAGTGCATCCGCATTAGAGTGGAGTTTTCCTTTACGATGCTGTATTTCGTAGTCGTAGATTTGCAGCCTTTCGATCCATCTTGCGACCTGACCCTCAGGACTCTTGAACTGTAATAGCCATTTTAAGGCTGCATGGTCTGTGCGAAGAACGAACTTCCTCCCATAGAGGTATTTGTGAAAACGCTTCGTAGCCAAGATCAAAGCTAGAAGTTCTCTCCTTGTCACGCAGTAGTTCCTTTCTGGCTTAGAGACACCTTGCTGAAATTCGCAACCACCTTCTCTTGGCCATCATGCACCTGGCAGAGTACGGCTCCTACCCCGACATTACTAGCATCTGCATCCACAATGAACGTTTCCCCGGGAGTGGGGTAAGCTAGTATCGGGGCATCGCATAGCCGTTGTTTAAGTGCCTTGAAGATCTTCTCGCACTCAATTGACCATTTGAATTGTTTTCCCTTTTCCGTCAACTGCTGCAGGCTCTTTGCGATCCCGGCAAAATCCTTCACGAACCGTCTGTAGTAGGTGGCTAGGCCCAGGAAGCTCCTTAGTTGGTGTTTGTCTTTGGGGACTGGCCAGTTTTTCACCGCTTCGACCTTCTCTGGATCGGTTCTCCTCCTTTCGCTGAAATTATGTGTCCCAGGTACTTGACTTCCGCTCTAAACAGGGCGCACTTCTTGGGGTTGAGCTTCAGGTGGGCACTTCGAAGCCTTTGAAACACATCCCTTAGATTGTCTCGGTGTTGCGCAAACGTTTTTCCTTCGACGATGACATCATCCAAGTATACCAAACAGGTTTTCCATGTTAACCCTTGCAGGACACATTCCATCAATCGCTCGAAAGTCGCCGGAGCATTGCACAGCCCGAATGGCATTACCGTGAATTGCCATAGCCCATTTCCTGCGGTGAAGGCGGTTTTCTCCCGGTCTTCTGGATGGATCTGTACCTGCCAGTAGCCACTCTTCAAGTCGAGAGTGGAAAACCATCGGGCTCCTGATAGTGTGTCTAGCGTGTCGTCAATCCGTGGCAGAGGGTAGCTGTCTTTCTTGGTGACGTAATTGAGCTGCCGATAGTCCACGCAGAACCGCGTGCTGCCATCTTTCTTCTTAACCAGTACAACCGGTGATGCCCACGGACTTTTGGAACTTTCAATCAGACCTTCTTTCTCCATTGCCGACACCATCTCTGCAACTTCTGTCTGCTTTGCCAATGGAAGGCGCCTAGCAGGCTGACGAATTGGTCTAGTATCACCAGTGTCTATTCGATGTTGTACCAGGTGTGTTCGGCCGTATTCTCCGTCCTGTGAGGCAAATACATCAGCGTACTCATTGATAAGATTCTCTGCCATAGTTCGCTGCTCCTGATTCAGCTCACTGGACTGGAGAATCGTCTCTCTCGTTTCCGCTGTCCAAGGTGATGGGAGAGGTTTTGGAGCATCACGTTCATTGTTGCGACGGCGGTAATCGGCGTGTATTTTCCAGTCACCTCCCCTCGCCTTAGTTTGACAGTGTGTGGTCTTGCGTTCAAAACTCTCACTGGAACCATGGTGTTCTTTGGTTCGACTAACGTCTTTCCCACGATGTAGTCTTGAGAATTCTTCTCTGGGTCTGGTTCTACTATGTAGAATCGGTGGCTCCCAAGATCACCTTCCAGCTTCGTCCAAATGATTGTCTCTGAAGACGGCGGCAAAACTTCGTCTTTGCTGATGACTGTCCTGAGAGTTACGGCATTCTCGTTTTCGTACACCATCGGAATCTCCACATTTCGATACCTCAGTACTTGCATCCCGATGTCCAAGATTACTTCATTTGCTTTCATGAAGTCTATTCCGATGATGCACTCGTCGCATATATCTGCCACCAGAAACGCATGGGAGAACGTCAGTCCTGCCAGAGTAATCGTAAGACAAACTTCTCCAAATACCTTCGCCATTTCCCCTGTTGCGGTCTTCAGGCAGTAGCTGTTGGTGTTGTGCAGCCAGGAGCTTTTGACGATATCTCTTCTTACAATGGAGGCAGTGGCACCTGTGTCGATGGTGGCTACGCACTTCTTCTTGTTGATTAGTGCCTCCACTGTCAGGCTCTTGTTACCCCGTTTGGTTTGCGAAACTTGAATGGTGGTCCTGGGGGCCTCGATTCCAGTAACCAACTTCTGCCCCGCGAAGTTGGTCCTTACGCATTTCCCGACTGCTGGTTTTGGGAAGTCTGACTGACAGGATGGATGTTATCACCGCCAGATGCTTCCTCTCTGCTTCTCCTACTTCCGCAATGTGGACAATTTCCTTGTCTAGGTGCACTTCTGCACTGCCGTTGTAGGTGTCCGGTTTGGTTGCAATTCCAGCAACGGATTTGACTTCCGCGAGCTCTGTCTTCATCCATGACGGCTGTTCTCTGGCATGAGCATTCCACGACGGACATTTCCCTGACACGGTGTATTCCCTGGTATGCTTGGTCCGCAGCCTTCATTGACAAAGCGAATGCCAATGCCTCGGGGAGTGTTCGCTTTTCAGCCATCCTTACAGCCATTTGCAGTTGTCTGTCCTCTATGGCCTGAATAAAAGCTTCCACCGCCATTTCGTTGATAAGCTCCTCACCGGCTTTAGGGTATGAAAGATGGGCTAGTCGCTCTATATCCGCTTGCAACTGTTGGAGCGTTTCCCCCCTTTTCTGGACTCGACTACGCAGCTGAACCCTGTACACCTGGTGCATGTGTTCATCCCCAAACCGCATCTCGATAGCCTGAACCAGAGAGTCGTAGTTCTGATGTTTATCTTCCGGGATGGTCTGCAAGAGCTTCGCAGCTGGACCCCTCAGTGCAAGTGTGAGTGCAATGGGCTTCTCTTCATCGTCCCAGCTATTGGTCATTGCGGCCGCTTCGAATTGCCTTTTATAAATTGGCCATGATGTTTGACCATCGAAGATAGGAGGCTGCATCTCCTTTCTTCTCAGACCGTCAGTGGAATATTCCCGTGCTTTCTGTCTCTTCACGTTGCAAGATTTTTGACTTGCTTTCCTACTATCTCGAATTGCGTATCCACTTTTTCAAACTGAGTCTCTATCTTCCCGAACTGAGTTTCATGTTTCTCAAAATTTTCATCGAATCTAGTTTCGACTTTTTCGAGTTGCGTCTCGACCTTCTCGATTTTCTCTTCGATCGCTTCGAATTTGGATTCCAAGTTCTTGTTTTGCTCATCAAGTTTACTTTCCAGAGCATCTAGAGAATTCTTTTGTTCCTCCATCTTAAGTTCTAGAGAATTCTTTTGTTCGTCCATTGCTTTCTTTTGTTCATCCAGCTTAAGTTCTAGAGAATTCTTTTGTTCGTCCATTGCTTTCTTTTGTTCGTCCAGCTTAAGTTCTAGAGAATTCCTTTGATCTTCTATTGCTTTCTTTTGTTCGTCCATGACTAACTTAAGTTGCAGGAGCAGACTTGTTATACCCGGGTCGGCTGCTGTACTTGCTGGTTCCTCTTCCACGTCAAACTCTACGTCGTGCGGATTTTCACCTTCCTGCGTTACTGCTTCTTCCAGACGAATCAGTAGGGCATCTTTTCCCCCAGTTGTGTCGAGGTTCCGCTTACTGAGTTCTGCCTTTAGTTGAGTTATAGTTAGTTTTCCCAATTTGCGACCCATTTTGCGCAACTAATTAACTCAACACAGAAATGGTTTTTTTTTTTTTTTTTGCTTGTGCAATTTCACACCACGGAAATATTTATTCACAGAATAATTTTTATCCCGCTTCTGACACCAATGTAATATGCGAGCTACGGCTCGAATAGATAAAACAATATTCTGTGAAATTATCTCTTTATTTTCTAGTCTATAGAACAATTCAGGTTCACACTATACTATTCTTCGCAATTCTTTTCTTACAAGGTCTCTGTCCTCTCAAATCACTTTATCTCCTTTCAATTACTTAATTCACAAATCCAAACTAAGTACTTCTTCTTGTTAAATCTCAACTTTCAATTTATCACAAAATTACAACTTCGCCCACTATCACTTTTCTAATCTCTTCGCCACAGTTTAGAAACTACTGCACCCTTTTGATCGCCATCTGTCCTTATATAGCAGAAGTTTCTGATAGCCAGAAACTTCTAGCAAATTCTTCGACCACTGGAACAAGAGAAATTCCAAGATGACAATCATTCTTGCAGTTATAATTCCCTCTCATCCGTGATATTATCCGTCTCTTTCGTAGACATGAACTGTGGAAACCGCAGACACGAACCTCGAATGAAAGAACACTTCGAACCAAAATTCTGCCAGAATGAAAAGACACTTCGGAATTTGTTGCATCTTACTTTTAGGGGCGTTGTTATTATTATGCTACAATATCTTAAAGGTGTACATGCTAAAAGGCTAGGCCTATTTTCAAACGACTTCTGCACTAGCTGCAGTTACAGTGAAGAGGAAGAAACTATGTTCCATTGCACTTATCCAGCTCTGTCCAAAAGTTTCATCTCGGTTCTCTTCTCTTCGACGATCTGGCGAATATTGACGCCTTAATCCTAACTCGATGGAATATTTCGAAAATCCAGGGGGAAACGGAGTTTTCATTCCACTTTCAGAATGCGACCGGAGATTCTCTATCAGAATTTGTGGCAGAGAAGAATGCGATGAGAGTAGAGTTTGGCTATCTACACCGACGGGTCCAAAATAGATGTTGGTACGGGAATTGGTGTCTACCGTGAGTCTCGCAATATGATACAAATCGCCCTTTTAGACTCAAAAATGGCTGTAGCGTTTTTCAAGTTGAAGTTTCGCAATAAAATAAAACTTAAAATAGAAATGATTGTACGGGAAAAATAATCAACATCTATATTAATATTTGTCTCCGGAAATAAAAGGCCAGATGAACTGGCTAGAAGCAGATCCAGTTTGAATTTTTTACCGGCCCTAACTGGGGCTGGTACACCGCGTAGCACACTACATAAAAAAATATAAATATAATCCGTTTAGAATACATCTAAACTTAACACTTAAAAAAGAATAAAAAAATACAAATTTGAATAGATAAGCTACATTTTTTTTTTTTTTTGTGGGTAGATGAAGAATCTTCGTAGACACTATGAGCCCGGTTCTCATAGTAGCGTTAGTTTTTTAATCACTAAACAACACCTCCCTTCTAGTGGTTTACTACGACTAAGTTTCCTTATCAAGTAGTTTTAGTTTCAAAAATATTCGCTTTGGGCAGGTACAGAAAAGCGCTAAAACATACCTTTTTCTCCTCTAAGATTGTTTCTATTTCATTTGTTATTCTGTAAACCTGATCAATTGTGGAATGCTTTATTCTGAAGCCGAATTGATGGTCAGAATTCAAACGTCTATTTTCAATGATCGGTTGTAGGGGCTTTAACAAAAGCTTTTTAAATACCTTAGATACTATCGGCAATAAAGATATCAGTCTGTACGATTTTTTGTCGTTTGGAGGCTTTCCTGGTTTTGGAACTATTATGACCTCGGCGACTTTCCATTGCTTTGGAACGTATAATAATCTTAGCGCGGCACTTATTATATGCAAAAGCTTGAACAGGGCTTTCTTTGGCAATTCCTTGAGGATCTGCTTGCTTATTAAATCCTATCCAGGGGCCTTGTTATTTTTAAGATTTTTTATAGTCTGGCAAAGTTCGACTAACGACAAGTTCTTTATTTTAAAGTTGTCAGGTGTCGTAATCGTACCACCAAGGTCTTCTGTTAGCACCTGTCAGTCAAATGGCTTAAACGTTTCTTCCAGGTGTTCGACAAATAAATCCGCCTTCTCTTTGTCTCCTTTTGCCATTTGTTTTTTAGGCTTTCCACAGTGAATAATTTGAACTTTTTTCGGCAGTCAAGCTTTCAAGATACGTAGAAATCTCTCGATTTCTGAAATCTTCTCGATTTTTGAAATCTTTGATTACCATCTTGAGTTCATTACACAGATGGTTTAAAAGAGTTTTGTGCTGGGGAGCTCGGATTGTTGCTATCTTTTGCGTGCTCTCTTCTTTTGACGTATCAGTTCTTTTATTTCCGGGGGATATTTACCTTCGCTTTTTACGACTTCTTTCCTTCAACATGGAGTGCTGTTCCACGCGGCGTTCTGTATGACTTCAATAAATCTGCCGACTTCGTCTTCTATTTCATACGGTGTTTTAAGCGAACCATTCAGAACAATATTTTCCGTTGGTAGTTAATCTAGGGGAACTTTCTTTTTTTCATTAGACGCTCGCTTATTGTCATGATTACTAGTGAATGATCTGAGGAGAGATCAATATTTTCCCCGACGTTTGTAAAATCGTTAGCACACCTCTTGTATGTCTGGACCAATATGTCGGTTTTCCCGTTGTAAAGAAGTCAACATTAAATTGCATACCGGCTTCATAAAGTACTCTGCCTTTAGGTGAATCGCATCTTGAACCCCAAGAGGTGTGTTTCGAATTGAAATCACCACCGACAATAAAACTAGATCCAAGTGAGTCCAAAAGATTTATAAAGTCGGTCTTTTCTAATTTATATCGCGGAGGGCAATAAATGGACGCGATATTGAAGTACGAGTGCTCATTTCTTACGAGAACTGTACTTACTTGCACCGATTTTTCCTGTAGTTTCGGGTTCGGGAGTAAGTTATTTTTAATCGCATCGCGCCTTTTTTGGAGGTCTTTGGGCCCTTCACAGCTTCTATAGTTCGCTGGGTACTTCCCTCTGCAGTTTAAATAAGTCGCTGGAGCCTGTTTATGTGCTGTACTTTTCCGAAAGATGTTTACCGGTACATTTTTTTGCCAGTAAGTCTGCGTATGACTGAAACCTTGACAATGCTTACACTGAGGGATCGATCTTACATTCTTACGCAATGGCCCGATTTTGATTACGATGTTTAGTATAATTTTAATATTGTAAATATCGTCTATATTCTCGTTCTTCTTAAAACTAAGCATAAACAGCGGGAGTCCACGCTTAACCACGATTTTTTGTTGTCTTTCTGTCTATTGCTTCTCCTTCTTGGTAATATTTACAGGTGGAGACCTCTTGCTACAACACGCAATGGCCTTTCTAGATTATTTTCGTAAGTATACCATTGAATGTTCTCGGTTAAGGTACATTTATGCCAAACATTAAGTAGACTAAAGGTTACGCCTCTCTTGACTATCAGTGCATTTTTTTAAATACCGTTGTACATACTCATGAGCAAAAAACAAAAAAAAAATATGTCCATTGAAATACTTTTTGTTTTACTTTTTTTTCTTCATGAATGAATGTAGCGTTCAAGTATTTTGTTGCTGTTCTGATACAATTTGAAACGCATCCTTTGGAATTAGTTATTGCGTTTCGCCTCTAGTGGACTTGCCTGACAAATTGTTCAAACATCATCGTGACCAGCACTAGAAAACGCATCAATAAATAATAAAAAAAATTTTTAAATCGGCTCGTATCTCCGAAAAACATATTAATTCCAGAAAAATCTGTCAATCTGTCAAATTTATAATTTGAGTTTTTCTGCGCCTAAGAGTAGTGCGACATCTATGCACGGAGTGAAATGCACATGATTGATTTCTTTTTAATTTTTTTAAATTTGAATAATTTTATTTTGCTTGTTAATGAAGTTGAGTTGAGTTTTTGGAAAATAAATAAACACAATATAAAAATATAATTTTGATCGAAATTTATTAATAATTTAAATGGAAATGTGTTCTTTGAAAAACACCCCCTTTGCTCATTGACATACCATAAAATAAGACTATATCTCAGCCATCTGTGTATATAAAAGTGCTTGTAAAATTTGCTGAATAAAATGAAAACTAGATAAATGCACTGCCTATTATTATTTGTGTAGGGTTATCTTGCACTGCGACCTAATGGTCTATTGTGCTTAGCTCATTAACAAAATTGTTTTGAAATATTTCTATTAAGTGTAAAGCGAACCTGTAATCCACTTGACGATTTCCAGTAACCCTAATTTTTATCGAAATCATTGGAGGCATTGCTTAAACATTTTTTTTTTGTAAATCGCTTCCCATTAAAGGCTACGATAGAATGGTGAGAATAAGTCTTAAAGTTTCATTTAGGTTGTGCCATTAAAAAGCCGTAAGTTTAAAATTCTCACAAGCTATCATTTGACATTTATATTCACAGTTAAGTGGATAGTGTGTTTCCAATAAGAAATAGTCCACAAACCCCAGATATGAAGTTTGAAACAAATCTGTTAGCTGCAGTTCGAGGAACAAATAAACGGACAGTACAAGATTCACTTTTTTGAGTTGTAAAACTATCCGCGCGGATTGTAACCACTGTCACAAAAATGAGAATTAATTTATGATCTATTTAAATCCCATATCATATACCCAAAGTCGTCTATCTACCTATTATTAATACGAGAATAATTTGTTCGTTGTCTCAATAATTTCTTTGTATAAAATTCAAAAGTATGTTCATCTTTTATTTTAATTTTAGCTCTTTTTGCTTTAACTTTATAGAACCGCTTACATCTGCACTATTTAAAAAAAAATAAAAAAAATTCAGTTCTTATTCAGGTAAATAATAAACCCTTCCGTGCACTGAATCTGGTCTGGCTGCAATCACCTTCTCATATTCCGTGTATATTAGACATATTGTTTACTTGAAATATTTAATCACTAAAACTGCAAAACACCTACACATGAACAATTCTGTTACCTCTCCATCTTCAAACTTTATAAATATTGCTTACTTATGTATTACTCGTACGTTTAAAATTTGTTCACAAGATTTTCGGGACTTCATATTTCTAGCTTCTTTCTTTCCTACATTTTTGAAACTGATTTTCAAGTTTTGGTCCATTCTATGTATGTAATGTCATGATCCCAAAATTCAAAAGATCTAATTTTAAGTTTCGCAGAAAAAGAGTATTTTCAAAAGGGGGTTATCGATACTTTAAAGCACAAAAGTGCTATGTAAGTGTATAGGTATTTCGTTATAATTTACTGTTATTTTTTTAATACTGGGTCTTGATTCCTTATATAATTGGAAATCAGTAGTATAGGGCACTTTTACCCAAATTAACTTAATAAAAAATATGTTTTTACATAAGCGATCAAAACAATTCTTCATCAAATTTTCTGAATTGTGAAGTAAAAATCAGTCAGCTGGATCAAGAAATAAAATTTATATTTATTTCCAAATAATGGCTTTCATTTACTTTTTTTTAAACAAAAGGGGCGTTTTTAGGTGCTTTTTGAATGCTGGTTTGCTTGAATGCCAATAGCGATAGGTGTAATTTGAGATAGTATTATACAATTATGTATTTAAGGTCATTGTACCTATACAATGTTTCAACAAAATAATATGTCTGACTCATGAGAAATGCCATTTCAGTTCATTCATTTTGGAGAGTCGATCTCAACATTCTTCACTACAAGAGTAAATTGAATTTTAATAGAGCCAAAACAACGACGCCACCTTTGGACTGGGAGATCTACAAGGAATGCCTAATGATATTTAAGAAAGTGGTTGGAAAGGATCGACTTGACGCAGTTTCTATCTAGATTATTGATAACACATCACAATTCTCTAGGCTGCGAAAAGTAATCTCTAAAACATATAACATACCAAGTGTTCTAATGAATCCCAACAGATCCTGGGAAGAATCTGTGGAAGCATCTCTGAATTTGCTAACGGATACTCACTTTTCCGCCTGCACGAAGATAACCCTACCCCCAAAGTAAACCTTATAAGTGAAAAGAAATTAAAGTGGGCGGTGAACAGTTTTTAACCAATCAAATCTTCAGGACCAGACGGTATCTTTCCAGCGCAAGTTCAGGTAATCTTTGCAATTATTAGATGGAACCAGTCTTGTATTTTGAAGGGCTGCCTGGCACCTAAAACTATACCAAGCACATGGACCGAGGTAAGGGTGGCTTTAATACCCAAGCAAAATCTAACATACTCTCCCCAAGGACCTCAAACCGCTTAGCCTTACGTCCTTAATACTAAAAACTCTCGACATAACCCCACATAAATCTCTACAATAAGGACTCAGTAGTTAGACCTTGTTATCCAAATCCAAACATGCCTATCAAAAGGTAAATCTGTTGAGACAGCCTACACACGATCATAAATCGCTCTCAAATCAGTTTTTGTACACTTCGGTAATTAGGGCGATTCTCACATATGGTATACTAGTGAGGTGGACCGCCCTGGGCAGGAATTCTAACTCAAAACAACTCAACGAATAGCATGTCTCAGTAACACCGGTACACTGAGAACCTCACCAACAGTTGGGTTCCAAACCTTATCCCAATCGACATAGTCGGCAAACATCCGGTTGTCAGCTCAGCATTAAGAATGAGAGATTCACAGCATTGGAGAAAACAATACACTGGTCATGCCAGTATCCTACTAATGTACCGTCATCTCCCCAGAATCACCAACTACCTGCCCTGTCTAACTTGGCCTACAAACACTCAACACCGGACAGATCTAAATTGATGCATTGCTCTGTCCTCTACACTGAATCGCTGGTAATTTTTACGGATGGGTCCAAAACCAAGAACGGAGTGGGTGCTGGAGTATTCTCGAATGACCTATCCTTTAACCTTCCGAGCCATTATAGCTTTTTACAAGCCGAAGTTACCGCTGTTCGTCAAATCGCTGGCTGGTTGGCTGTTAATACTGTAACGCAGACTGATATTGTTATTTACATCGACAGTCAGACAGCCATGAAATCCGTAGCATCCAGCACTATAAGATCTAAGGCAGTGACTTTAAGACATTCCTCCGGAGAATTGCGAAGCTGATGAATTATCCCGATAAATTCCTCCGGTATGAAGAGCATAGTCATAACCGACATCGATGTCCTAATGTATTTTGCTAAGTACTTTATCCACGTCGATGCGTAAGACATAAGAGCATTGTAATACCGCCAGAATAGAGTGACCAGTACTAGTTCAAAAGAGGTCTTCTGAAATACAAGAAAGGAACCCTTTCAAAACTAAACAAAGTAATAATAGGGCACTGTACGATGGGTAACATTCCCTATAATGACTACTATATCAGCTGCAGAGATGAGGATGAAGAATAAACAGTAACACACTTCTTGTGTACGAGTACATGACCCGCACTCGCCAACATTAGAGAGGCTACACTAAGTGACTTTTCAATAATCTTAATGATCTCAACAACCCCTGTACGGCCAAAATTAAAAATGTCATTATGAAAAGTAATTGGTTTCAAGGGTAGGCGGTGTGATCCACCCATCTTTACTCAGTCGCAACACAATGGGCCTACTTTTGGTCTAAGTATACTTCATCGAGGGCTACTTCAAATGAACCAAGCATATACCAATAATGGGTGGCGTGGTTCAGTGGTTAAGTACACAATCACTGAGCGATAGATTCAAGGTACAAATCATAGAAAAACGCAAAAAAAAAGTTTTCTCATGGTCTCACCTCTCGCGAAAACATTGTCCCAGATAAAATTAATCGAATCGGTAAGATACGAATGAGTATAAGGAAAATATATTTCGATATCCCGAAACATGCACTGTTCCTTAAGTAACGCTTTTGCTTTTTTTTTTTTTTTTTTAGTAATCTGCACGCGCTAAAGGGATTATGAATACCCTTATATTTTTTCAGGACACGGGCCTTTAGGAAAATGATTAAGAGAAACGAGGAGAAGCCTGTGCACGTTGGCTTTAAATGTTTAGAAAAGGTTTAAGAATTAAGGTCTGTGTATGTGTAAATTGTTCCCTCTTTTTTTCATATTAGAAAAAAATAAACATATCATATTTTTGTAGAGTTTGTAGAAAATTCTTCTAAAAATAATCTCGAGAAAATCGCGTTTGAAAGAGCATATTGTTAAAAAAATATCTGTTTGATTTTAGAATCTATTTAATGCGTAATGCGCGATCACTTAGCGGGATACTCAAAGTTCGAGTCGCGAAAAATAGCAACAAGATTTTTCACGGTCCCACCTATCGCGAACGTCTGACAAACATTCGAGAATAAAATTATTAATTCTCTAAATCGAAAAGTGTCATTAAACTGTATGTCACTTCCATTCATGTGTCACACAGCACGAAGGGCAGCAAGAATCTAGGCCAGACACTATGTATTTATTTATTTATTTATATTAGTTGCTCAGTAGTTGTAGCATCAAAAGTGTTGATTTTTTTTACTTTTAATTGGCTATAATGATGGTTTTTACCCCACCTGCAATACAATTTTTTTTTTGTCTTGAAATAAGGAACCTTGCCTCGGCGGATTGACTTCTTAATACAAAACAACCTAGATAGTAGTATGATACAGTACACTCCTCTTAAGCGGGAAATCTTTAAAAAGTTTCATTAACAAAGAGTCTCTCTTAAGCGGGCAAATTTCATAACCAAAAGTAGTTTCCTGCACTTTTCTGCTTTCTTTGTAATGAACAGTGTTGAGAAAAAAAGGAGCTCATTTTTCCTAATAATCCTTTGCTGTTGTTACAGAATACACTTTTGTGTGGTGCTCAGAGTAATGAGTACTCGTATTTCTTAAAAGTTCGGTTGTAATAAATAAATATGTCGAAAGAAAAATCGTCTTGTAACTCCTGACCTAAGGCGGCACTGAATTTGGGTATTGGGTAGCTTGGAGCATGGGTGAAATAATATACCTCACCTATCTCATAATAAACAATTCGGTGTCATAATGGAACTTCAGTATCAGCAACAAAAGACAACAAAATACTCACTCTCATTTACGAACATGCCAATTTCTCTCTAAGCATATTCATGTCTGGAAAGCTGAAATTATCAAATAAATCTGATTGCCTTGCTACATATCTGGTGACTCGCTAAGCTAGCTAGATAGATTGGGGGGAGGAGAAACTTTGCATCGGTTTTAATAAAAAATGTACGTTTGTCAGAAGAACCTAAAGTGATTTGCGGTGGACATACAACTTATTTCCAATGAAAGAAGTTCGTGGCCTACCATAAAAATAGTGTTAATTCTAAATTGGCACTTCCCCCTTTTATTTCCTAACACCCTAAGAGTGATTCTATGAAGTTTTATTCATGTGTTGCATTTAGTTTGGCATAAGAGAGGCAAAGTTAAGTAATTTTTAAGAAGTCGAACATCTTGCTCTTACAAAGTACCTGTTTAAAAAAATGATTACTCTAAAGCAGATCCATGAAGATATGGTGGCAATTTAAGGGCAATCTGCCCATCGAAAACAGGAATTAAAAAGTGGGTAGCCGAATTCAAACGTCGACGAGAGTGCGTACGCAATCGACTGACGATGTCTCGCGAGTGTTGTTGCTGTTTCAAACCGATACAGAGGATTTTTGGCCAGATTGGTGGGGGAAGCTGATACCTGGATTCGTCACTAAACATCAATCAAAAGTGTGGAAAAGATTTGGATCACCAGCTCCGAAGAAAGCTAAAATTAAATTATCTACGGATAAGGTAATGGCATCGGTATTTTGGAACTCAAATGGGATTATCATAATTGACTACTTTGTCAAAGGTCAAACAATTAACTCTGATTACTACCGTGGTCTTTTGCATCGGATGCGAGAGGAAATAAAGAAAAAGCATCCAGGAATGTTAAAGAAAAAAGTTTTGTTTCACCAGGACAATACATGCCCACACATTTTGCGTCAAATACTGGCCGAATCCATAACTGTGGTTTAAATAACTGCCGCATCCTCCCTATTCCCCTGATCTGGCTCCATGTGATTTTCATTTGTTCAAAATGCTCGGGTAAACTTATTTTTTGAACGCCTTGTGGAAACATTTTTTGGAGCTGGTGTAATGTCTTTAGAGACCAGATGGAAGAAATGTATTGAGCTTAAAGAAGATTACGTTGAAAAGTAAAAGTAATTTGTAAACTTTCGAGTTTGTTTTCTACTACCCAGCTTACGCCATTGCTTTTGCCACCAAACTTCATAAAAAAAAACCTATATGTAGGTTTTGGCAGGGATGCCAATTTATCACTTTTGGGCTAGATTTTGCCCTATTTCGGATAATTTAGCCCCCAATCTAGCCCTCAACGATGATGATTTAAATTCACCGAAATAAAATAAAATACACCCATCACACGGTATTCGATATTCGACAATGCACAGTATTATTAACCATCTCCAGTGTAATATTGACTATCTGTACGATATGGTGAATGGTTTGTGGCTAGTATTGTAGTAGTATTACTCCTTCAATTCAGTGCAAAACTCAAAAATGTAAGGAGGATCTTAGTGGTTTTAGAATTGTCTCAATTATGAGTGACTAAGGTAGTAAACGCAGTATATGCTGCGATGCTAATAAAAAGTCAAGCGTTTCAAAACGGATATATAGTTTAGTACCAACATTTTAATTTTCAAAAATAAGTCAAAGTAGATTTAAACGTCCGAAAATTTAAAGCATCGCCAACGTAGGGCATCAAAAAAGTATTGAGACTGTGATACAAGGGTACTGATACAGACATGATTCAAAGGTTATTGACGTTTGGAACTCAACCGTTTTGTATTTGATATTATAATATTTCCAGTTATTACTATATGTTGATCGTCTGGGAGTTACTTAAAGTTTCATCTATTTCTGTCAATTCATTTAATATCGTTTAAAGTGAATTCTATTTTGAAGGAACGAATTGTAGATAGAGAAGTTGCATCTTTCATAATTGGAATTCACGTCTAGCAAAACAATATTAAATAAATGGAAAAAAAGTCCTTGTATATATGTACGTATATATGTATGTATGCAAAATTGCTTACAGATTGAAAATTAAAACAAAGAAAAATTTCACTTAATGAAATAAATAAATAAATAAACTGTTTTTAAGATTTTCCAAACTTTTCGTAAGTTTTTGCATATGTACATACATACATATTCCAAATATTGCAGATTCTTTAGGATTCTGGCTACGATCATCCGAGTCCTGTTGGAGAAATAGTTAATTTTCCAAAACATCTGTTAATGGCAGAACAAGCTGAGAAACCAAGTTTAATTGAATTTCACAGAGTTGCTCTGGAAATATAAAATTTCAGACGGAATTACAATACAATTTTTATTTTTATTCAGTGGTTGTTGAGTTAGTCTCGTGAAAGAGAACGTTTCCGCATATCTTACTAGAACTCTAATCGAATCTGATGATTTTTAGTTAGGGCCATGTGCTCGTAAATACTAGATCAAAACCAAATATTTCATCAAACTCGTTCTTGAAGTAGAAACGAATTTGCACATATGAATGTTTGAAATTGCAATCTATAGTAGATACATAGCTCTCCGTGTAGTTCTATCTTACAGTAACAGTGCAGTAACTGTATTGAGGACTTCTTCTGAATTCGCTTTCAATACCTAATTTCTGAACAGAAAAGTATAAATATTACGAGTATACCTACTAGGAGATTTCTTACCCATACCGTAATGGACAAATAAAAGTTACCACCATACTATTTCACAAAATATGTATGTATACATAAGTGCAGTAAAAATTCTGCGAATTGCCTGTTAATGTATTGTCTAAAATATATTCATACATATGCAGTCAATATCAAAATTATTTGCACAGTGTAATACTTACACCATATGTCGTTGTTTATTATTAATATTTTAAATCGTCTTGAAACGGTAAATAAAAAAACAAAATCAAATTTGAAATAGTAACAATTAAAACCATCACTAAATGCCGGCAAAATTATTTGCACAAGTGCAATTTACTTCTGCTTACCCTTCTGAAAGCCGAAAATGGGAAATATTTTTACATTAAACGCAATGGTTTTCTTTGGCACAACATTACCTAATACTATGTGTTTCCTCCATTTGCCTCAATAACTTCTGCGAGGCGTCTTAGCATTGAGTCTATCTATCTATCTATTGTTCTCCCGGAATGGTACTCCAAGCTGTTATAAAATCCTTCCATGTTCCATCTGCTGATCTTCTAATGTTTTGTGGAATTTTGGATTTCACAAGATACCAAACATTTTCTGTGACATTTAAGTCAGGGCTTTGTGGAAGCCATTTTAAAGCTTCTTGTCCTACTTCCGATAAAAACTTTTTTATGTTCCAAGCCCTGTGTATGGGTGCATTATCATGTTGAAGGATGAAATCACTCTCGATGAATAATAGGTCTGCCAACAGTGCAACATGATTTAGTATCTCTAAATAATGTAACTGTGTAATGGTCCCACACCACAATATGATATGCATCCCCATATCATAATTTTACCTCTTTTGGAACGCCTTGTGGGTTGTGTAACGGGGTGCTTGGCTCTTGTTTTTCAATCGGAGTAATACAATTTTCGGCCATAGCTGCCATCCAAACAATAAGCAGTCTCGTCAGTCACACTTCTCCAAAAAGCCTCTGGTTTGGTAATATGCTGCCTAGCAAATCTTCTTATTTTTTAGTGTTATGTAGGGTTTTTTTGTATGACGTAGGCTTGGGTTTTATTTTCCTTCAACCCTCTTCGGAATGTTCTTTCACTAATAATGTTTTCATGATCCTTGTTTAAATAAGTTAACACATTTCGAACTTTTTCATACGGGTTACTTTTAAAAGAACAAATAATTTGGGTGTCTTCCCTTTTCGAAGTAACCCTTTTACTGCCTCTACCGGTACGGTTTTTACTCTTCCATGAGTTTTTTGTTTATTAATTTGATAATAAATTGTTCTTCGACTGAAGTGATATTTGCCGAAAGTTCTGCTGCCGAAGCACCAGTTTCAAATTCTGCAGCTCGTTTCTCTATTGTTAGTTTCCTTGTTCTAGCCATTTAAAAGAATTACCAGGAGGAAAGATGACGCTGAACTACTAACAATGACGCATCACTTTGTATTGAGTAGTCGAAGAGTTTGACTACCGTTACGTGTCCAGAACAGATAATTGCACTTGTTTAGTGATGTCACAATAATTGTCCCACGTGGTTTTAACCGTTACTGTTTGAAATTTGATTTTGTTTTTTCATCATTTCAAGATGATTTAAAATATTAATAATAAACAACTTAAGTGGTATATTAAATTTTTCAAAAGTTATACAACTTTATTGAAGAGATATGGTGTAAGTATTACATTGTGGAAATAATTTTGCCATTGACTGCTATGTAGTACAGCTTGGCAAAAAATAGTGCCAATATAGTAACCGTGACCCTAAGTAATGAGAAACTTCACATTAATTGTTTTAGCACCTTCTCCATCCCATGTCCCATCATGACCTAGTGTTTATTCTCACATTAATCACTTTATATGCACCGTGTCCTACCTTAATAAATTGCTCCGACGGCCAATTATTTCGCCACACATACCAACTATGACCTCCGGCAAAAGGTTAACAGTACAAGCAATTGGTAATAAAACCATAAAAGAAACATTCAACTTCCCGTCAAACAGTAAAAATGATAAAAAAAAAGTACGAATCTGGTGAGAAAATGAAAGAGTCTACCTTTTCATACACACAGTGACCTAACGACACCTCCCCACCACTAAACCCAAACAAATTTAGAAAGCAGCACGTTTATGGTCCAAAATTGTCACCGGCTGAGCACTGATCTCTCGAAGTTGAATAGAGCCGCCAAAGTCACTCAACTTTCCACCCCGTCTTCCGCGCTCTTTAAATGAACGAGGAAAGTGTGAACGAACCCAGTGACGACAATTTTCAGTCTTATCGATATTTTTTCTTAGGAATTTTCTTTCTTAATATGCGGCGGTGGTGAAATTTGTTCCTCACCTGTGTCACATTACGAAATTTCGCTAAAACGCTTCGCGATGTATAAAAAAAAAACAGACCGAAGAAATAACAACAACATAAACCCCCAAAGTCATTCAACTTTGCCATCGATACAGTTTAATCAATTTCGATTTTTTTCTGTTTCTTCTCCCTAATGAAGAGAGCGTGAGCAATGACTCAATGGTCGAAAGAGAAATCTTGACGTGCTCACTCTCTTCGTAACAAGAAGTTTGTTTGGCGCGCTGCAACTACGAAAGTGTCATTCACTCCAAAACAGAAACCAAAACAACAGAACGAAGAGAAATACTTCACCAAGCAGTGTGTAAGAGGAGTGTCGTGGTCGTCGACCACCGCTTCTCAACGAGGGTGAACGACCGACCTAGCCATTTGTTGTTGCTGTGTGTGTAGTAAATCGAGAATAATGCCCCCATATAGCATTTTGAGAAGTCCACAAAAAAAAAAAAAAAAAAAGAAATAAAAGAGGATGAAAGCAGAATAAAACAAACGCTACACGCGGACAAAAATAACCCGCTCTTTGATTTCTCGGGGGCAGCGCGCAGCCATCGATACATGTACAACCGAGCAGGAGTACCTACCTATAGCTTTTGTTTTGTCGTTTACTCTGTGCGTTGAAAGTGCGTGTTTAATGGGGAGGCTTGGGGGTGGCGCACAGTTGTATTTTTTTTATTCTCATGGTGTTTTTCAGAGGGTGTATTTATAGAAATGATCTGAAGTGGAGGAAATTTGTATCTATATATTTTTTTTTTAGGACTATGCGTGTTTGTTTTATTGACTCTAATTAATGTCCGTTGGTTTATAGGGGTGGACTTTAATGTATAATTAAAAAATATTTATCAAAGAAAAATAATAAATAAATCTCTTGTTTTATTTTCAGGTAGGTAAATACCAAGGGTGGTAGTAAGTATCTAATATTTGTAATAAATAATTTATGCTACAGAAATTCTCCATTATAGTAATACCAAGATTGATCAAAATCTTGAGTTAAAAGTACACTAAAATGAATATTTAAGTTTTTTTTATTTAATATTAATAGCTAAAGCATCTGAAGCTGCATCAAAGCGACACAGGAAATTAATGATGATTTCGTTATTCGGCCAGGTATATTTACTTTCTGCATATTACCGGCAGACTATTGTAATTTCGGAGATAGTCCTCGGCCGGGAATAATAAAAACGAATTTTTCATAATTTTCAATGATATAACGATGGGAGGTCTAAACAATGAGATAGATAGTTCACCAGGGCTAGAAACAGCAGCTAGCTAAAGAAACAAAAATACATGGCATGACATTTTAAACAAAACTTTAGGCTTTAGGCTATGTAGCTACCAAAAGCTATGGACTTCCCAAATCTATAATGCATGGCACAGTGGAAAAAGCAACTTAGAAACTGTACCACCTAGTCCTTCATTTCAAATGAAGGAAGCAACATTTTGTAATTGAGTTATAAATGCATGCAAGAGTGGTTTCCTCATAAAAAAAACTCCTCAATACTGTCACAAAAAATATACATACATTAGCCTTCAGCACTATCTCCTGCTAGATTACCACTACATTGGTTTCTGTACTAGGCACGTATTAAAGTAGATATTTGAATAGTTTTTTAAAACCTCAACCGAAAATTTTAACCAAACTAAATCTAATTTCTATGATTTTCAAAAGACACACACTACACACTAAATCAACAAACCAATTGTTGCGAAATCTTTGTTGACAAACACAATTTTTGAGCACCTTTGGCACCCAATATCCAATTTCTTACAACCGTTAATTTAAATGTTTTAGGTAGGATTTAGGAGTGTAAGCGAAAGCCACAGAAAGACTAACTACTCTTTCACAATGAAAAACATTTTATATACATAATATATAAATTTTGCCATATTTCAACTTTAAGTTAATTTTTTGTATTATTCAAATACCTGAAATTTGTTTGATATGGGTACATACATATCTACATATACAGTAACTGACATAGAAATCTGGACATAGTGAAAAAACTAATTTTAGTAGAATAATTTTGGAAGTTTTAAAGATAATCAAGATCCATATTTACCGAACGTTAATTTGTTAAAATACATTTCAGATTCGGAAAACAATAAACCAATTTCCGAAAAAAAAGGCTTTAATACAAACATTTTGAAATTGTTTTAAGTTTCATTGAAAAAATCAAGTGAGTAAATGTGTAACATAATGATAGTTTTTATTGCTATTCGAGTTAATGTTTTTTATTAGAGAAAACAGGCTTCTCAAACTTCCGAGAACTGAAGATGTTAATGCTTTGTAGTCCCTCCCTTTTTTATTACGGTTTTTATCCCGTCGGGCATTGATGTAATCAGGCTGTGTAATGTATCCAGTGCGATTTCCTCATACCACCAACTCGGTTATTGTCCGTGGCTTCTTCTTGGTTACCAGAGCCTTAATTATGGACCAAAGGTTCTCAATCGGGTACAGGTCAGGGCTGGTTCCAGGCCACTCCAATGTTGTAATACTATTCTTGGTTCAAACATTTTTGACCTAAAACTTTACGAACGTTTTGCTAATATTTTGGGGAAGGTAAAAATGGCACTTACCAATTTCGCGCGGTGACAAGGCGCAGCTTATCTGAGTATGATAAGTGTTCTTCTAAAGATGGTAGCAGATTGTCTTCCAATATTTTTTTATATTTTTCTGCGTTCACCGTTTCATTTATTAGAGCCGTCCAACGCCGTGATAGGAAAAGCATCCTTAAATCATCCTTGAACCTCCTTGTTTCACAGTTGTTGTCACGGACTCATCATTGAATCTTTCTCCAGTTCTTCGCCTCATGTACTGTATTCCGTCAGAGCCGAATTTGTTGAACTTGGACTCATCTGAGAAGATCACATTTTTCCAATCCGTTATGGTCCAGTTTTCATGATCTTTGACCCACTGGATAAGTTTTAGGCGCATTCGTTTATTTAGAAATGGTTTTTGGCGGGTCTTCTTGCTTTCAAGCCAGCTTCTTGAAGCCCTCGTCTTACAGTCCGTGAGCTTATCTCTGATCCTCCAGCCTCTACAAAGTCTGTTCTCAAATCTTCAGCAGTTTTGAATCGATCACGCAGACTTATTCGTTTTAAAAGCCTATCTTCAGCGCTGGTGGTCTTTCTTCTGCGACCCGTCCCCTTTTTTCTTTGCAATCGAATTTTTTGATGAATTTAACTACTGACGACTTGCTGAATCACCTTTTCGCGCTATATCACGAACACTTAATTTTCCATTTTTTAAAGTCATTACGAGTATTTCGACTTTTATTTTTTCACTCATTTTCTTTTTATTTTTCATATTACTCGTAATAAAATTATTTACACTTTCACTCAAACTACTTTTTTTTCAATGTGAACTAGAAACCTGAACTAGAAACATGACATCAAAGTTTTTTTTTTATGCAAAACCTAAAAAACTACCAGATAGTTTTCAAGATAATTGAAGTTAAAGAATTTGTTTACCCTGTCCGGATTTCTATATCCGTCACTGTATTTTACATATTACCTAATGTAACTATGTATGTAAAAAAATCAATTTTTTAAGGTGTGAATATTTTGAATCTAAAATAAACTTTGTTTTAAAATTAAGTTTAATCAATCCTAATTTACTTTTTTAATAAATTTCATTCTTTTTTCATATTTTAACTGTTTTATAAAGTATATACACATTACACATGTATGTACATATTTTGTCTCATGAATTTCTTTTGTTTTTTAAACATATAAACTTGAAAATATTTTATTTTTTTCCAGTGAAACCTATTTCGGATTAATATTTTATTTTTTTTTTCTAATTTTATTTTTACATTAAAACATAGTAATTAAACTAATTTAATAAATAAGTAAACGTGATTAAATTACACCGTCCGGTCACTAGATCAAAGCAAAATGAAATTTCGCATAAATTTACCAACCGACAAATTACAAGTTTTTTATTAGAACGTTTTTCATTATTCGATTTTTAATATTCCAATGAGTTACTTTTATTTAATTGTGATTTAATTCATTTAGTATTTCAGAAAATATGAAAGTCTGAAAATGGCCTGTTATTAGTACCATTACTTTAGCCCAGGAATTTTAGGGTAAATTTCGCTCAAACATCGGAATAAAATGGATAATTATGTCGAAGTCACTGTTCAGTGAATGTACCTCCTAATTTCCCATATGCGCGTCATCTTTTTACCCCGAAAATTAAATTTTATTTGAAAATGATGTGCAAATTGGACCGAAAGTTGACATTTATCGGGTAAACAATGCATTTTCAAGTTTCTACATGGGACCGTATTAAATTAAATTAATTATTGCTTCATGGTTTATCCAAAGGTGTGAAGATGATTTCTGTGTATATTAGATTTAATTATTTTCAACTGTGATGCCCTTAACTCAAGAACCAATAAACGGATTTTGATTTGATTTATAAGTCGAGCTAAACGTGCTCATGGTCACATCTAGTAACCATTCAAATTGTATAAAGTAGGAGTAAGACATGAGCTAACATTCAGTTAAGAATTACTGTTTAACGTATTCACGAGTACTCTATTTTCGCATGGAGATTGCATCTAGTTTCTGGATATAATAATTTCCTAAGAAATTTCGTTATGTGGGTGTTTCTTATAGCTATCTACAGAAATCTAAGGGTGACCTAGAAAGTTATAACTTTTAGTAAGGACCACAGAAAGACACAAGATATAGCCGAATTTTTGATTATTGATATGTAGCTTGTTACAGTGAGCACTTTTCTTCCGATTTATATAGAATTTATTTATGTATGTGCGAAAATCCTAGATGACCTAGAAAGCGAAAACTATAATATAATAAATATATAATAATAAAAAAGAGTAACATTTTAGATTTTTGAAGTACAATGTGTTTGCCATTAGTACTTATCTTCTGGGTTGTATACTTTGTTTCCATTTTTATGCGGCTTCTTGTATCACTCTTGAAGTTCTCGTTCGATGTAAAAAAGACGTTTTTGGTTAAGTTCTAAACTCAATAATTTTCAAATAAGAACAGACTTAGTCGTGTACTTGATTTACATATTTTTAAATTGACTATTTCTTGCCTACGAATCAATCGCTTTTATTCAAAATCAAATGCATATGTCTAAAAAATATCTGATATATGTAAGGCCAAGTAGGTATGTATGTACATCTAGTTTTAAAACATTGTCAAAATTAAAAAAATAAAAAAAGTGTCAATTTTAAATTAGAGTGATTTTCAAATTAATGAAATAGGTATACAGTTGAATAAGGCCGAACATTTTCGAACTTTTTTCGCGATTTTCCGCATTGGCATATTAAACGATTATATGAATGTAATTAGCTAAACAAAATTTTAAAATAATTACTTTTTAGAATTTGTACAGATTTTTTGTAGTAAGGTCAGCATCAATTATTACAGTTTTAAAATAAATTTCTTAAATGATTTTCATAACTGCTAGTTTAAAATCAAAAAGTTGTTTTCTGGGTAAGCGTGGTTAAAAATCTGCAAAGAACGCAGTTGAATACCGTCAAAATGTCGAAAATTGGAGCTTTAGAATATGAAGGTTACATAAACCGTATTAAAGTTGAAAGCGGAAAGTCAATGTTCAAGAATTATTTAAAAGTCATTTACACGTATGAAAAAAAAAAATCATGAAAATTTCATATCAGCTGGGCGGATAAGCTGTTAATCCTAATAATGTAAATAATGAAGATTATTCGTTTTAATATATTTGTTATTATTTTCGAATGCAAACAATATGTTAAGGATTGACGTCCAAAAGCGGGGAAATCCTTTGCTTTCTCTACCAACTGTTAAAAAAAAACAAAAACAAAGTAAAGACGCACATTTTAGCACTATATTTTTTCGTAGCACACATTCGAAACGAGCTGTCTGTCCACCGAACCATAAATCATGTACATATCTATTGACTGGCACTTTTAGTCTAAACTGCCATTAGCTCCAGAATACATTCAGGAAGCTCTCATTTACTACATACGCCATCATTAAACAGTGGTAGACTACCAGTACCCCATAAAATACAAAGATTAATAACCGCATACCGTTTGTTAGCCATTACGTAATATTTGCCTTTCCCCACTCATTACCAAGGTGTCCTCATTCTCTCAAAAAAAAAAAAAAAAAAAACAAACAAACCCGAAAAATTCTCTTCCTTAATTGAACAGTTTTCGAGCGTTGACCCCTTGACAACTACAAAATCGTGCGAGTGTTATTAACCGAATTCGCACACACAAAGTCGACCAATGGAGAGGGGGATCTCATAAATTTCTGTCCCACCCGGGTGAGTAATATTCCGACCAAAAATGGCCAACTGAAAGATTGCCTCAATCTCCGGGCGGGTGATGTAAATAAAACAAACAAAACGGATATACTGCAGGAAGCGATTGCAGCAGAGCAATGACACTGATCCAGAAAAAATAAATTTATTTCAATTCTTTCTTTCTACATATTTATAAAATATTATTTTGAATAACAAACAGGTGCAATTGGCGCGTGCTCGATGAATAGGTTTAAAAAAGTGCTTACAAAAAACAAACAATCCACGCAGAAGCAGAAAAAGGCAGAACGTTGCGCGGGGGAGAATGAAATTCAAGTTCATGCGGTCGTCGGCCGATATCAGCGTTCACAGATAGAAACAGAAGCAGCGCGGCACCTTCTTGGAGTGTATGTATACGTATGTCAAGAGATTGCGACTTCGACAATGCTCTCTTTCAATGTTGCCATTGCGCGGATGAGTTCTGAATATTCCGTTTGACGTGCGTTCTGCGTGCGCCATGACCGTGAAGTTGAATGTCCCGTCCTCGTTTTGTTTTGATTTTCAGTTTTTTTTTATTTCTCCTGATGATTACTCGTATTTTCTTCAGTTTTTTGTGTGGGAATGACATTGAAATATTTTTTTTTTTGTAACGCAAATAACTGTGTAATTTAATGATGATGATGGTCGTTGGTGTAGTGGTAATTAGTCATGATAGGCCTACTTCACACACATATGAATTATGTCGATGATTATTTTTAGACTCGGAGGCGTGTTGCTAACACTTTATAATGCATAATAATGATACTGTTAAAATAATTGGTTACCTACTTTGTCCTTACTAGGCCGATGCATTTCAATTGCACAAATTATATCAGATAGAAGAGAAATAGGTGCTTTAAATACATCATTATCAACTACAAGAATGAAGGGTTGATCAGAATGCGTGTTCCATGGAACAGAATGCAGTTAGCTGTCAAATTTCAATCCGTAAAATATGTTCACCTATGAAAAGTACAATGAACGGAGGAGAATAAATTGATTTTTTTATGAATTTTTGGAGAGTGTGTCATTTACATAACTCTGGGTGTTTCAAGATAACTTTTCAGCCTGTTCAATGTCAGCTTTCACTTATAAATCGCACTTGTATATTTACTTACATAGTACATCTTATGAATCAGAGGGCTTTCACCACTCAATTTTCTTTTTTTTAAATCTTTCATAATTGAAATTGGCCAGATTTCAAAATTATTAATTTATCTTCACTTCTTCAAGTTATTTGTTCACACACATTTTCAATTTCTGGCGCTACAAAAAGTTGGGATAAATTGAACTTCACGATTCACAATGCACCCTCAGACCCATATTGTGTTGCGGCTTACGGTTTCGCGTTGACAGCTCACAGCTCAGACTAGGACTCAGAAGCAGATGCACATTATGATATGCCCTTTATAGAAAACCAAACATTTTGCAAACAGGTAATTCCCAATTTGTGAATTAAATTTTTTCGGAAAGATGTAACTTTATCCATTACTTGAGACTTTCAGTTATACTGCGTTAGGGCTATTGAGCCTACGTATAGGGGGAGACTTTACGTAAAAACGGTTTTGTCGGACAAGGAAGGTCGGGGACGATCCCACTTTACTTGTGAAACAAAATGCTCAACCGTAATTCAACCGGTTGAAGCTCAGTAAAATATCAGTAGATTAGTTAGTTTTCGTGTTAACTTTTTGAGTTTTTTGAGAAATTGTTTTCCCATAAAATTTAATTTTTAATATTAAAAGTCTCTCAATTAAGAAATTTGTGTTTATGGATGTGTGTACTACACGTACATATGTATGTATTTTTTTTAAGGTTGTTAAGCAAAAAAAAAAAAACTGAAAGAGGTATAGTAAAAAAAATAATCATTAGGTATATGCAAAGCATTTATTACAATATCTATAATGGTAGTTGGATTTTTACAAGTTTTTCAAAAACTCCGAGAACCTACCAACACCGGTATTGGGCAGATTGACTCACGACTTGGTTATTAGTTTCCTAAATAACTCTCCACTGCAAATGAAAGATCTATCATTTATTTAAAACCATTATTGGTGTATACACAAATGAATCGGTTATTTCAGAGATGACATGTGACATTTTTGTGGGTTTTGAGTTGAAGGCAGAGCTCAAAATACTACCTTGAATTGGACCGAGGAACCTCCTAAAGAACAAAACGAGTTTACTTCTAAATTTTTGTTACTCGCTCCTACTGGGTCACAAGTAATCGCGCCTAAATATATGCTGTTTCTTTGTAAATCACTTACATTTGAATTAATCACGGAAAGTCAGAGGTAAGTTCTCCCTGATCCACCTTTTTCCAAGATGGCGGACGTTGCACAAGTCGGATAGGTGAGAACTTTTGATATGTTTTTAAGGAAGGCAATTACAATGATAGTAGAAAAAAAAATGGAGATATTAATTTTGTCGCCGATGAATGCTAACTAGCCTTTAATTGCTGTATAATCTTAATTGAAACTCTTCTTTTACCGTCTTAGTTTCGATCGCTGACACTGTGTTACGTCTAAGATTATTATAATCTTTATTTGAAGAAATATTTAATTTCGGATGTACTAGATTCATTCCTACTGCTTAATTTAGAAATATACGTATGTACAAGTAACAGCAAAACCTTTCTAGAAACATAATAAAGCAATAACCCATCCATTTCATGTAATAATAAACCACTTATTTTAACTCGTGACTCTCCACCGATAACAAGGGTCTTAGCGACGACGAATAAAATTGCCAAAACTAAACAAAAAAGTCAGACTCACACACTTAAGGTCCATCTATATACGCTATGCACACATACATTGTACACACAGTCCCGAAAGTGTCATTGACACTGACATTGGTTTCTTTTGTCTACGGTGCGTATACGCATCAGTTAATTTTCTTCCCCTAACAAATCACCCCCGAGAATTTTGCCGGTACCGACGAAAAGGCGAACTAATCATTTACATCTCTCTATTCAGTTACTGTGAGCCAGTTACATATGTACAACTTGCTCCCTTGTGTAGTTCACCGCTCTCTCTTTGTTAAATGACGACTGCTTCCCCTCTGTGTCATGTGTCATAATTGAACCAACCGAAAGTCACAGTCAAGGTCAATGTGCGTGTTCAGAATTCTTTGCTTTTTTGGTCACGCATTTAATTAAGAGATTGGGTATGCGTTTTGTGTTAAGAGAAGGGCACTTCTCCAATCTCCACCCACTCAAGGTACTTTTTTGTCGTTACTCTTAAATTTGTTCATACAGAACGCAGATATCAACCGATGACGAATGGAATTCCGATGACACAGACGGAAAAGAAACAGAATTTAATTTTTTATTGTACGAGTAGCTACCGTTTTAAAAATTAATGAAAATAAATTGGTTTTACGCGAGGGTGTTATTTTTTGGATGTCATTTGTTAATTTATGTTAATTTCAATGTGGACAACTTTTAGTTGTGGAGGCACCTTGAGGCTGTTTTGAATTTATTGAATTTTATTTTGCGACATACAAAAGGTGTTTTGGAAAATAGGTAGGTGGTATGCGCAATTTGTTCCTGCTTCTGCGTTTCAAATTTTTTATCGGTTTGGCGGATTGGTGATTTCAGTTGTTTTTGGAAGGTCTTATGAAATTTACATCCAACTCTCTGTTTTTTGTCCGTTTGTCTCTTTGTGTGTTAATGATAAATTCTGTATGTATATGTTAATGATAATTATGTATGTACATATGTATACATATGTGTTAGGAGAATACTAGTAAGAGGTAATTTTAAGTCAAAATTTCTTACTTTTAATCAAGGTGCACAAGGGTGCACCGCCAAGTACAGCAACTTATGCAGTACCACCTTATTTACACAAAACGATTTAGAAGACTTTTACCCTTCTCTAACTCGGCTCCCATAGACAAAGAAAAAATACGAAAATTGTGCTATGGTTTTCAAAAAATGGACGGGGCAAGGGTGCACCAGTATAATAAAAGCATCAAAACCTGTAGAGTACTTCTCATCCTATATGCCTAAATAGACTTAGACATGTGGCAAACTTTATTTGGAAAAGCATTAGAACAAGTTTAACTTGGCACACATTTATATCTCACTCCTTTTGTGCTGGATAGTTACAGGATTTTGGTCCAAAGAGAACTTGGCCCGTGTTTAACATTGATATTTTTGGTTAGATTACAAAATCAGAATCTTAAATTACCCTGATTTTTGACTGAGTAGCACCACTGCTAATTGGGTAATTTCTTAACAAATTATATAGAGGAGAAGGCGGTAAGTTGAAGTCCTGCTGGTAAATTCCAAACTAAATAATAATTTTCAAAATTTTAAGCTGTACTCATAGACCTTTGAATCATTGTGAAGAAAACCATTGTGAAGAAAACGTTCATAAAGTTTTTAAATTACTTATAAAAATTAATAGAAATGTTTAAATTGCCTTGATTTTAATATGAAACTCCATATTTGGCAGATTTTGTTTGCATATTTTTCTCCAAAAACATGACCACCGTTGTATTTTATGGCCCTCTAACATATACACTGTATTAGATTGGTGGATTCTGTAAATATAGTTACTTGATTGCCTTATTTATGTATATGTCTATACTGGCAATATGGAAACTGGATTCCATATTACCATCACCAAAATAACTTAGTGTCAGAGTTGAATTTTTTAAAACAAATGCAATTTTTCTATTTAAATATTTTTCGCATTATTTTGAGATATGAAAGAGAGATATAATACGGAATAGATTAAGACACTTCCGAAGTATTAGTTCATTTATCAAAATGTAATTAGAAAAGCGAAGAAATTTGCTTACATTTTGAAACTATTTGTTTAAAAAAATTGATTATAATGTATTTTTTTTTTTTTTTTATCATTAACATGCACAATTAAGTTTACGTTAACGTAATAAAATTTTTACAAAAATCTTTTCAAAACTTTTTCATTTCGCCTTAACGGTTTTTCGTTTAACTACTGTAGCTTTAGTATAATAAGAGTAATTGGATTTAAAAAAAAGAAAGAAAAATTTGTTTATTTCAAAATTATAAAGAAATGATTTCATAAATGTTCATGATTTTGATCTTCGGATAAAATTGGTTTAGTTAAAAAAAAGGCTCAGATTTGGCGAAAATAGGGCCACGATAATTAGATGGTAGCGAAAAATTAACCGGTAAACCTGTAGTTATTAAGACATTTTTTTTGTTTAAAATGACTCCAACTACATATACCTATTTCGATTTTATCCTTTAGCGTCTGGATTCATTGCATCGGTCTCTGATTGAAGTTTACTGAATTACATTGAATATTTTAAAGTAGAGTAGTCAAACGACGGGAAAAGGGGACAATCTATCTATATCTCCGGGTTCGGCTAATTTTATTTCTTAAAAGTTCTTACAATATTATTTATCTATTACTGAAAAGAAACAGCGAAATGTAAATAAATTGAGTTTCTTCTTAACAAATTGAAAAGGTTCCTAGTCGCTAGGTCAGATTTTAAAACGGCAGATCCAATATGGTGCCCAAAATGTGTAAGAGTGGCAAAAATTGACATCGTTTAGTTCACATACATTTACCCAGGTTAAGGTGTTCCTAAACGTCAGTACAAAGTACTAATCCTGATACGAAAATATAAAAATGAGTTTCTTGGTAGGGCTTTGTTTTAGTGATATGAACCGGTGAAAAATACGTGGGTTTTGAGGTACTGGTTTTTAAATACTGCTATAAAATAATATATTTACGCACCATATACTTTTTTTTTTTATTCTCGAAACCTGATAAAAATAACATTTTTGAATTCACCGCATCGTCACATTTCATTTGATACTCATATTGTAATTATTTTACTTTTGCTTTAATCTCCAAAACTTTTCCAAAATTGTTCAATACTAATTAGTGTTACTTCTGCCTGCGGGTTAGTAAAACTCAACTATAGTTAAAATTTTAACATTCTAACGCTTCAAAAGTTATGAGGCTGTTATGACAGATGGAAAGACAATTGACTCTCACTATAAGGGTTCCGTTCTTATTTGTTGTTACCTTATAAGTACTGCGACCCTGAAAACAATAAGATAAGAACAAAATTCGTGCAAAAAAAGGAACGCCTCTAAATACATATGTATGTAGGTAGGTATGTAGTTTTGAGAAAACGAGAAAAATGTAAATTCGTTAATTGAAACCTGAAGATAAATGATGAGCAAAAACCTTTAATACATATCGATCTCGCAACTCGCTAGGGACTTTATTTTGTATTTGACCATGTTATCAGCGGATGTTTATGGTTAAAATTACTGTACCGAACACTATTCGCGCGAGGTCTTATTCGCACTCGGCCAATTTTTTTTAAAAGCTCTCCACCTCTTAGAACATTATTCTTTGAAGTTTTTAAACCCAGTGATGGAGCGAAAGGAAGACGTATATTTTGAGAGTTAAGGAGTAGGTAGATAAGGAGGGACATTGAGATAACGATGCGCGTAACAATCTTTCCAAATTATATACATACTTCTGTAAATAACCCAATTCGTGTTGAATGCCTAAAATACAATCTTCTACCGTGATCAATGCGGTCGAAAGTAGGCTCTAAAGTACATGCATGTGCAGAATCGGCTACACGTGTATTACGATTAAACAGACGGACAGGTGGGACACAACTATTTATTTATTTCGTCCAAACATTTCTGGTGGAAATACCGGTACAAGAGCGCTAAGCATCCAACATTCCGGCGGTGTTCTAACGAAGGGATTTGGCTGCACATAGACTGATCACCTATCAGTCCACAAGCTTGTCGTTGAACACAATCAAGCAAACTCAAGCAAGGAGGTCAAGAGTGGTGTCACCTGTGAAGGAATAAATCAGATTACAAGCTTTCTCATTGTTGAAAATCAGAAAAAGGGACGTAGAGAGTACTGTACCCTGGGGAATATCGGCATTAGTAGAGAATTGTGTAGAAGTACTTCCTTAACAAAACTCACTGCCCACTTATTCAATTATGTCTTGCATCCGTTCACGATGAGTTTTGTCAGAATAAACAGATTTGAAAGAATCTTTTTGTAGGCATGCCAAATGTCACTTATGTAACAAGTGATTTTTTGGTAAAATTCCCCAACATTTTGTATATCAAATATGTATTATTTTGAGAAATAATGGTTCTCCATACTGATATTTTTTACTTTAATATCATTTCGTGCCAAAAAGTCTATATTTAGGTGGACTTTTTTACTCCACGTTTTGGTAAGTTTTTAAAAATGCTAAAGATTTTGTCGGTAATATTTTTTTGCGTTAGAACGAAATGGAGGCCATTCGTTATTATACTGTTAGTATGCTACCAGAACAAGCATTTGCAATTTTAGCCTGCATGTGCGAGTGACGTGATTTTTTACTTAAGGAAAGTTACAAGAATGAGAACCGTGACTCTTGCACGTCGGACCGAAGTAAAAAATAAAAATCAAACAATTTCGCATTTTACTCTTATTGTGCTAATTTTCGGGCGAGTCACTCACTGCCAAATAAGCTTTCGAAATGTCAATCTATGTATGTAAGTTCATTGGTATGAATTGATTAAAATGGATTGAAAGAGATTTACCACTCAACTCAGCAGAACAATTCAATAAACTGGACAGAATCGCCGATCCTTGCTCTGGATGCTTCAATTAACCACTGCAATTCCAAATCAGTGATTTTACTCGTATATGAAAATTTAATAAAACTCATTAGCCTTTTATTTTGAAATTTGTTTTGAAATAAGTGTACAAACGAAAATGCCTTCGAATTCTGTATTATAAGTGTGTTATATTTCAGCTTTCCGCTTTTCGTTGTTGTGGTTGCCATCAGAATTGGCATTTGTATGATGATCACATCAGCATACATACGGGGTCTATAGTTCTTAGTTAGTAGTGACACGAACAAAAATGGATATTGAATTTGGATATTGAATCGTTATAGTGAAGAAACAAATCGAACAAATCGAATATAGATAATTACCTAATATACCATAATACCATAACTACCTAACATAATTAGTTGGGTAGATACAAATATTTGATGAAATTGCTAACTAGTGGTATCTGTCAATCGACTAATTGATGATTCTGTAATCATTTCTACTGCAACGTATCTTCATTCTTCTCCGACTTAATGTTTTAGCCACAAATCTAAAAATTGTTCTTTGAGTACGCATTTTCTTTTACGAAATAAGCTAAGATATGTACATGCACATAAAGCACTTTTTTCAAAATACGAGTACCTTAAACCATTCTTAATGCAAAACAAAACGCACATTATGTATTCATTGAATCTGTTCTTTGCATGTCCTTTCGAATACACGTATCCTATCCCACCAGTAAACATAATCGAGATCTTAGTTTCACTGAATGCATTGTATTGCATCATTGCAACATTAATATACATATAAAGGGTTGAACCAACAAAAAAGAAAATGGAAAAACCGGTTGCGTATCATCCCAAACGTATTTTGTATTTATTAAAATTCCTCGATTGTCAATCTGGATTTCAATGCATTTTTCTGGAAGTCCTGAAAAAATCATTTTGTTTTATAACAGCCCATTTAGAAACTAGTTTGAAAGGATAACAGGAACGTGATAGGATATTGTTCCGCAGGACAAAGAAGAGAAAATCAAAGGAAGTTGATAAAGAACGCATACCTAAATGCGTTAAAGAAGTTTTATTGGGAGTTGGTTGCAATAACATTTTGCAATTACTTGTTCAAAGGATCAAATGGTTGTACAACATTTGATTTGTTAACAATGATGGGTTAACAACAACAATAGGAAAAATGGTATCCAATATGGATGCTTTCTAAAAAGCTGTGTAGGATACTTTTTGGAAAATAACAAAGAAATTAAAGTATGTTGCACATGTTGGATTTAAACTACGCTTGAGGATCAACACTTAGCGTATGTAGAAAGGAAAGATACATAAATTAAAAATGTACTCCAAAAATAGTTTGAACGTAGTGGGAAATAGATTCTTAATGTTGTGTAAGAATGCTTTCGAATGTTTTCGATACAGCTCTTTCTATTTCTGTAATCAGATTGTATCTACCTCGTATGATTAAGACCTCTGTCTTAAATGATACTCTTGATGTGACTTGTTGGAAGTAATTTACCATATAAACCAATTCATGGTGTATACGGTAAATTTCAGGAACATATTACATTTTTTATTTTGAAATAAAATATTTGCGTACGTCAGTTGACAACGGGTGTACGGTACAAGTTATAAGAATAACTCCCAAAATGTAACTCTTTGGCATAATGAAAAAAGGCAATTGTTACAATGCTGAGCTAGTAGTTTGTTTGCGTGCGTTAATTTCAATTAGTGTCATAAAATATTACTGGCCCACAGATATTCAAGGAGTAAAAATAAGCACTCTGCTTGAAAAAGTGCAATTTTCTCAAAAATCTCTATAATAATTTCAATAAAAATTCGTAAATGAGAATGACTCCATACTCAATTTTTCGCAAAAAAAAAATCGTATAATGTAAAGTATGTATATGTATACTTTCTTAATAGCAGTTTTTTTTTGAAATTAGCTACCACACTTCTATTTCGTCGCTATCTTTCAATCGTCAGAAATCAATGTCTTATCTACACAATATTTGACATATGCAAGGTCATGGCATACTAAATTTTCAATATATATTGTACATATTTTTTCGATTGTTATCGGACTTTTTATCATTTTAACAATTTTGTTTAAATTTCAGAATTGAGCGAATTGCAAACAAAAATCACATTAAGGAAAGGCGAACCTATAACGCATCCCCAGATGCCTGTAGTAGTTCACAAATCCTTGAAACATTGGGACAAGTTGGTTTGCATTTTTTACGTTCGCGTTTTTACGTAAGTGAGATAAAACTAACGCAAATTAGATTGTGGATTACTTGATGCCTTCTTCCTTTTGGATACTCTTGTATGCCCTCTATCAGAGGCCGGATTAGTCAACGTTACCACGCGCTATGGCGCTGATATATGAACCGCTTTTTAACGCGTATTTGAATTTGTCTGTTGTTTTTCTATGAACATTTCAAAAAGGTTGCAATAACAAAGATTTGCTTTTTTCGATGTTACTGTTTAGCAATAAAAACAGGAGCTAATGCTAGTTAAAACACCCTTTATGTGGCCAAAGTTGTAGGGCCTTCTAAAATTCCTACATTCAATTTAATAATGAAAGCCATTTAACGATTAATATTAAAAAAAAAAAATAGATGCACCCTGTAAAACTGGATAATATTTACATTTCGATATTTTTTACGGTTCAAAGTTGTAGCCATTTCATTCCGTTTAGAGTGAACATTCAATATATACTATAATTTATCATGAAAACAAATAGGTTCTTGGTTTTTTCGCGTTTTCAAATTTGCCAATAGCTGTCCCTATTATTTTATACAGCACTGTATATACCCATATGTAAATATTATTCCATGTTGAACTACCGTTTAATTTAAATAATATTATTGTGGCTACAGCCACACAATAAAGGTTTTTTAGGGATTCTAAAACCTAAAAATTATAACCTTAAAACATACATAGTTTATTGAATTACTAGTCTTACAGTTTGAGACATGTGAGTGTGTTTGTTGTCTATTGGCCATTGAATAATTTTTCTTTTGTACGTTTAAACCTTACACTATTTTCCTGTAGATATGCAAACAAAATTCTTTAAATGCGATTTTTAGCATTTTATTTACCACTTTTTTTTAATAAAAAAAGCTAACATTATATTCGGTATATCTATAGCTTTTAATCGTTTGAGCCAGTTAAAGCTTGGCTATTGTTGCTTATACAGGGTGTTCAATGGAAAGGTATACTACTTTGACAGGCCGCCATTTTGGTATAAGTTAGTTTTTATTTAGCATTCGTGAAGTGTAGAATGGCAAATTTATCACGGAATGATATTCAATATATTCAATATATTTAGTAGTTAAAAGTAGTAGTTAAAAAGTTTTATCAAAATCAGTCGTCGATTTTTTACAAATTTTCATGAACAAATCGTAATGGGTGCAGTGTGGTGCGCTATTTAGTCTGGAGGAGTCATTGGACCGTATTTTTTTCGAAGATGAATATGGAGTTACTGTTAATGGAGAATGATACGGCTATATGATTACAAATTTGTTGACACCTAAATTGGATGCTGTTTCCGGACTGAACTATCTCCAGAAATGTCGAGTTACCTCCATGGTCGTCAGACTGCTACTGAAGAGTAGGGTTTATGCTAATAAACAAATACTGCAGCAACTTAAACAGAATATTCGACATGAATTAAGTGGAATACCGGCCAACATGTGTGAAAATGTTATGAAACATGTGCTCGTATTTGTGAGGCTAGTAGAGGCGATATTTGTGAAGCTAATAGAGGCGAACATCTGTCCTGTTCTCTACCCTCAATAAAACATGTTTGTGAAAAAAATTATTGTGTTTTATTTTTTATCAACGTTATTAAAAAGAAGTATACGTTCCCATAGAACACCCTGTATTTACCATTTTATTTATTTAGAACACCCTGTATTTACCAGGTATTTTTACTTACAACTCCATTTATTATTAATTTTCTCAATATATTTAAAATTGTCTGTGTTTTTAATCTATCTGTATCTTTGTCTCTGCTGGCTTTGTTAAAGAGGTGAAACGGCAAAGACTAACCACACTGGCGTACCGTTTGTATCCTGTGATTGAAAATTTATGACGATAATTTGATGAATAAATCGTCCTTATTTTTCAGCTTCAAGACAAAGTATGAAAATGATTTACATAAATTTATGGTCGTAAATTAAATGACTAAAATCAGCTTAAATTTCCATCTAAAAAAGTTCGAGTAAAGATTAAGCTTGAAAATTGAGCGAAAGTTGTTGGTGATTGGAAATCATGTTAAATGTAATTACGAAATTGATTTTTATGCTAATTTTATGAAATAAAATTAATTTTCTTTAATTATGGTTTAAGGCACGCTACTTTGAAACAAGCTGTAAATTAAAAAAGTAAATAAAGTAATATCAAATACACAAGTCAATGCTTTTATTTAACCGTAACACTTGTTCAAAGTGCGCATACGATAGCTACTGACTGACTGAATGACATTTCGTGAGATCACTTACGTTGATGGACCTATACCTGGAATACTTTTCGGATATAAAAAATTATGAAACTCATTATTAGTAAATTTATTTATTCTATTCCTTTATTTCTTGACTCAGGTAATTGATTTTACTTCCGTGATCTAAGGAAAGGTAAGTGTGGTGATCGTGTCAAAAAATCGTATGCGAGATAAGCTCAAGTTCTAATTGTACTATATTCAAAATGCACAAAAATGCGGTTTTCTGCATCGCGATTATGCGTGTGTCTGCTTGTCTATACGTGTGTCTGCCTGCAGTTTTTGAATGTTTTTTTTTTCGTTCACTATAACTTGAGCAAAAATTAACCGATTTCATTTCTCAGTAAGAACTGGAGCCTACTGTGCTATGTGTCAATTTTGTTAGCGATTTTCAGTATGTTTTCTGATCATTTTAATTTTGTAAACCGTACCGAATTGATCGATTTTTTGGAGATGATGGGTTTTAAAAATATACCCGGTTTGACTTACATACGAGTATGTAAGTCCTTCAACTTCCACACATATATACGGGTATCACTGAACTGATTTTCTGGAAAATTTTTTCCGAGATTTACATATGAACAAACCATTATTTTGAAAATTGATTTTGCAACATGTCGTGTATGGTTCTCCGTACCGATATTTTATGGATTATGAAAATCCAGGAAATTTTATTCAAAATCTGCTCATGTAATGCGTTGTGATAACTATTCAAGTTAATTTGTTTACTGCTTAACTGCAGCACATCTCCGTTATTTTTTTTACATTATTTACAATTGCTTTTCTTTTGAACTACTCGTATTTGCAGCTTCTTTGTGAATCAAATATAATAAGAAGACACATTTAGCTGAATCGATGCGATACGAATAGGATAGGGAAAATCTATTTTTTGAAAAACTACTCGATAGAACAAAATGGAATCGAGTTTTCATTTAGAAAAGACTTCAGATGTAAAATTTCGCAGGCATGTGTAAATTGGTTTCTATTTTTTGAATTTGAGACTTATTTTTTAGTGTTCCGTACAGAACACTAATGGATTCAACGCGGTATCTGATTGTCCGTGTGTCTCTCACACGAAAAGCTGAAATTTTGCACAGAATTAGCACGTGGTGGACAAATAATAATCATACAACAATTGTAAAATATTTTTTTGTGGGGCAGCTTTTGGGAGCATAATGCACCCACCTAAAAAAAATTAATCCATATTTTTTTGGATAAAGAACAAAAAAACTCAAAAACACGGGGATTGGCGACGACTCAAATTCCATCAATATCTGTTAGGTGGTTCTTCACGACGACTCCTTTCGATTTCGATCAGCTTCGAGTGGAACTACTGATGTAGCAGTCTAGCCTACGTGCCAAAATTTATCCATTCAGGGGTTGGTAGCTAACAAAGATGTTTTAAAGATTTTGTAAACCCTTCCTTGAGAGAAGCTTGAATGTTTGTTAAGCTGTCTTAACATGACTGGTGTTGTGTCGGTGCCGTGAAATAACCGTTTGGCTTTATTTAACTTTGTGAAAGTGAAATAAAGCCAAACGAATTCACTAATCTAAAGTGAAAAAAGGGCAAATGTAAAGACTTTCATGATTAAATCTTTAAAGAAGTTAAAAGCATTCACTGAACAACACGTCTGTACCTGCATGTGAGCCCGAAGGCCGTCTGGTATATGAGTCGAAGAGATGTCCATAGTTTTGTTTTTTTAGCGCCACCCAAGTACTGTTTGATTCACATCGAATTTTAATTTATTAAGCAAAATTAAAAACAATGGAAAGTGAAATAATGCCAAATTGGCCTTATTTCACTTTTGTACACTTAATTAAAATTTGGCCTTATTTCACCGTTCTGTCTAAATGATTGATAAGCTTTTCCTAAGCTCTATTGAACTTAAAACTTCTAAACAATTTATTTTTAAGCAAGTTAAATTATTTCACACTTAATGATAAGGAGGATCTTTATTCATCTTATCCCTAATAATATAAAATTTAGTAGTCTGTTCTAACTCTGTAACTCAAGAATTCCGACTTCGATGCAGTTTGCTTTGTGGAAGTAATCAAAATTAATTTAAAATGCTTAAAACTCTTATCGAGCAATTTTCAATCATCGGGTTTGTGGTTGTGAGGATATACTCGTAGTATATGCAAGAAATTCGTTCTTGGCTTATTTTCCCCTTTTTCATCTTTCACTTTTTGGTTACTGTATATTATGCAGAATGTCGCTGTGTGTATGATGGGGGACAAAGACTTTTCAGCCGAAACAGTTTTTGTTTTTGATTGTGTAATAAATTTATTTTTTTAATTGGTTTGACGATTTTCCTGTGCACTTGGGGAATGGGTGCTATACAATAACAATTCGTGGAATATTGTTCTTATAATTTAGAATCGTGGCGATATAAGAAATTCATATTGAAGGAGGTAGGTACAACATGTTAATCTACAATCCTCAGATGAGGAATATGGATAGACACAGCAGACGGGCTAGCTGTAAACTTGAGGGTGGCCATGGTGTAATGGAAACATCATCGCTTGTCACGCTGCAGGTTCACTGTTAGAATCCTGAAGTCAATAATCATTTATTTATTTCGCATGAAATAAATAAAAAAGTCTATCAATTTCGAAAGCTTATGTCAACGCTACTGCGAAGGCATAACATTTTTTCATTCATTTTTAATGCATTTTATTGGATAATTCATTATAACTTACATGCTAGACAAAACGCTTAAAACTAGCTTAACTAACTTAACTATTCTTATTCTAACTTACTGGCCCTATGCGGGCGCTCTAAGCTAAACCTAACACTTAAAACTATGTCTTTCGACGTAACGAACATGAAAATTGTTTATTTATTTCATTCTTTTAAATTAAATTTAAACTAAGAAAATTAGTCAAAAAACTTAGTGTCTGAACATTATTTTTGTATTCTTATAAATAAAACTTATAAACTACCTTAAAATAAATCTTAAAACTATCTTATTCTACCTTACGTATTCTATACGTACATTTTTTTTATTTTTTTTTTTTAATTTTTTTTTTTTTTTATCGAGTGCTGTTTTTTTAAAAAATTTTTTTTTATGTTTTTGTGCTTTTTTTGTATTTTTTCATCCAAGTGCTGTGGATATATTTTTTTTTTTTTTTTTTTTATTCACTACCTACACCTACCGAAACCTAAAAAACTACCTAAACCTAAACTATGTAAGTCGGCCATGAAGAACAGCCAACTTTTAGCATCAAACAGGCTACCCTGGATTAGGAGGAAACGACGAAGGAGTTTCCTCTCTTTCGGCCAGCCACCAGAAATGACCGTACTGACGTTGTACGTCCTCAATATCGCGACCCGATACCGCCCTACTAAACCGGAGAAGCTCCACACTGCCGTGTGCAACGTTTCTGTCGTAGTTGAGTCGCCTATCCACAACTGTCCGAGCAACATGGAAGATTAGCGGCACCGCATAACACTGGCAGTAGGGTGGTCATATGGCTAAAATTCAACTTGATCGTGATGATGACATCAGGAGGACGGAAAAAAATACTGTGAATTATAAGCAACGACAATAACAGCAAAGCAAAAATACTCCCCAGCTATTTGGACGTCACCCTTGGAGTTCACTGAAAAACTTAATGCCACCTGAGTTTCAAACCAACCACACCAATTTGTCTTTCTACGAGTATCTGTCTCTTGTCCTTTCCACAAAAAACGCCCGTGTCTTAAAATTAATATAAGGGTATTCATATCCCCTTTGACCCGTGTAAATTATAAAAAAAACTAATGAAATTAAATTGCGTTAGTATTTCAGATAAGATTCAATAGCAGTATTAGTATTTAGTACTAATGTTACTAAATAGATCAGATTTTAGATATATGTATATAATACGTAGATACATACATATACGAGTAACAATTTTAAGGCAAAAATAAAAAACTAATCTGTACGCCTATACATCGATTTTTTCGTTTCTTGTCAAAGAGCATCGAATGCACCCTCCAATTTGATTCTCCGACGCTCGCCGCACACACTCGTTCATCGCCCCTATGCGCATTGCCTAGCAAAATAAAATTCGCAGCAACCCATTGCAATTGCACTAGTTTTTGCAACACTATGGTTGAGTGTGCAGCAGCCAGAAAATTCGCGTGAGAGCAATTGAGATGCACTTGAGGTAGGTCCGTCTCTCAGCAGCAACTTGGTAAGGCAGTCAGCGCAGCGGTAACGGTGGGAATGAAGGCGACACCATTATTGTCATGTCCCTATTTCCACGTTCGGAGTTCAATTCTTGGGAAGACAGCCCCGACAAGGAAAAATAGAGTTGTGCACTGTGCTCAATGTACTGTGCTATCCTTTACCCTATACATACTCGTAGGTATACTTAGACGGAACGGGTTATTGAATCCCTGGTTAGCTGCTGTGGTCCTGTTAGCAGTTGCTTCGTCCTTTGCTTTTTGTTCTTTGTAGTAGGATTTTATTTTTTACCAGTCATATGGTGGACGTTTGAAGGGATTTGCTTATACTATTGCTTTTGTTTGATCGACGCTGTTCGATTTACTATTTATTGTTTATGTTTTTTTTTTGTATGGATTCCTTTGTACTGAAGGAAGTAAGTTTGAGTGGTTGGTTATTTGCTTCTTTGTGTGCTAAGCAAAGTGCAACCGTAGGGGGTCATTGGCAGAGAACTGTGGGCACTGTGTATTAAAAAAAAAAAAAAAAAACCTAGCTAATTGTACGTGCACAAGCACAATCCTGTTGGGATAGGTTTTGTTTGAACTGGAGATACCTATGTACATACATATATACATCATTTTAAGGACTAAACTTGATATCCAGGTGCGCAATGCAGCTGCCGGAGGATTAAAGTTCCTTATATCCACCAGTTTTAGAAGTTATGGTGCAGATTCGATTAAGCACAGTTTGCATCATCAACGAATTCAATTTAATTAATATTAGAGTTTCCCTCAGAATATAATTCCTTCAGAATTGGTATCGAGGGTCAAACACTCTTTCTTTGCCTTGGCAAGGATAGTTCACCATAGAGTACCCTCTCTAATCCAGTTTCTCTTAAGAATCTGAGAATGAGAAGTGGATCTATGGTTTTCAATTTCTATTCAATTCATTTATTTCTCATTAAAACTTCATACAGTTTAACTTATAATAAAGTACAAAATAGATATTAAAATGAGAAAGGTTAGTGACATTTTATATTTTAATAACAAAAATAGTATCAAATGTCACTTTAAAATACCTAGACTTCTGATAGATTATGGGTGGGGTGACCCTTAGAAAAAATTTATACATGCATATATATCCATTAACAAACATGAGATAAAAATAAATGCAATTAACAAGGCAATATAATCCAAAACAAAAGAAAGATTTAAATTTAGTTAGATTAAGACGGAGAAGGATGCGTAACCAATAATATTAATAAATGTATCTACATCTGGATAGATAAAAGAGCTTCCAAACTTTTGAAATTCAAACCAAATAGCAAATTTTTTAGAAGTTTCTTAAACTTATTTTGGGAATCAATTGTTCTTAGTGATTGAGGTAATTTATTGAAAAGACGACAAGAGTTTACTGTGTAAAAATTACGAAACGCAGTGGTGCGATAAATGGTCACAGCAACAGAATGAGACGAATTTATGCGGAGATTATGACCGTCGAGGACTCTAAAATTAATATTGCCAGATCTAGAGAAGAATATTCTTAGCACTTTGAAACAGTATAAGTGGCGAATAGGAAGAACTTTCAAATCACGGAATAACGGAAGGATGTAAACGGTGTTTATTACAGATTAGTCTCAAAACACATTTTTGTAATATTAGTAGAGGCTGTATTTTATTTAAATATCGATGCCATATTGCAATTTTGAATGGAAAAATCCATAGTATATGGTTTTCAAAATGGTTACCCTGTTACTGCTACCCAATTCATTAAGTTTGTATAGGCATTCCCACACATGTTTTGATCTAATCATATGGGAGTCAAGTGTCTTGATAGCTGCTTGACTGTCTGACAATATTGTTATGTCGCATTTTTGCATCTTCTATCGAAATTCTATTGGATACACCTATCTATAGCGTATATTTCAGCTTGAAAGATGCTGGTACTTGTGCCCATGGGTTCAGAGTACTTTGGTTTTGGCCTAAATACACCTGCCCCTTTACCATCTTCAGTTCTCGAGCCGTCCGTATACCACTTTATTGTGTGGTTACTCAATCCGTATGTTATGAATTCATTGCTTCAAGCTTTTTTGTACGAAGTTAACTTCATACGGAATTTTTTATCAAAGTTAAATTTCCTGATACTATCGTCCCTAGGAATAGCTAGAAGGGGGAGTTTCTTGAGAAGTATGTCATATTCTTTTGAATTGATGCATTTGTCCCTCCCGATGCCCTCTTTTGCCATCCTTAGGATCGTCCTCTTTGCGTATTGCTAACTACAATATGAATCGGAGTTAGTTCTAGGAATACTTCCATGGCAGCAGTTGGACATGTTCTGATGACCCCCGTAATACAGAGGCAAGCCTTAAGTCCTCAAGACTTACCCGCTAGGCTCCTACGTATCATGAGAGCACGGGTGGCCTTTTTGGATATCTCTTCTGTGTGCTTTTCCACATGAGTTTACTATCTAGGTAACCTAGATAATTCTTTTCTTTTACTGGTGTCAGTTCCGTTCCCGACAGCCGAATTGACTTCAGTTCAAGCTTCCTTTTCCTTGTGAATGGTACTATTGTAGTTTTTCCCTTGTTTATGTTGAGTCCAGCCATGCAGCACCATTCTTTAGTTGCTTTTAGACCTCTTTGTATGATGTCACAAAAGGTTCCTTCAAACTCTCCTCTGGCAATCAGTACTATGTCATCAGTATAGGCTTGACAGTTGATTCCGAGGTTGGTTAAATTTTCAAGAAGCTCATCCACAACTAGACTCCACATTAGAGGAGATAGTACTCCTCCTTCTGGGCATCCTCCTGTTGTGTTACCTTAATGATTCTACACGACGTTTGAGTTTCTGCTGATCTTGTTCTCAGCAACTCGTACATCCATTCAGATACTGTTCTACTGGATCCTTTTGACTACTCTTATAGAACAAGGAATAGTTTTCTGTATTCGACATCTTTTTCTAAGAAGTTTGATGAAATTCCCGTGATGAAAAAAAATAAAGAGTATTTTTTGAAGCAACATTTTTTAATGTTTTCGAATGTACAACATCTGGATCAACTGAGACTCTCTTCCTTCATTTTTTAAAGCAGTTATCATCTTTTTGGTATTATTTGACACGCTTTCATCAAAGAAATCAAATCCTACCAATTCTTCTGAAAGATACCATAAATGATCGAGAAACTTTTTCATAGCCAATTTTGACTGTTAAAAATATATCTTATATAGGCTTGCAAGCTGAACTTGGCACAAATCAATATTTTTCCTACACCATAACTGTGAGAATACATATTTCAGATATTGACTTTTCTTCTTTTTTAGTAAGCTTGAACTGATCTCTAAACAGGTAAATCTTCAGTGAGTATGCCAATTTGGCCAACCAACGTGCTCTATGAATTCCAGCAGGCGCTCTGAAAGATATACATTTTTCTGTAACTCCTCCTATGAATATAATTGTTCTTTTACTCTGCAATATTTTTTCGGGATACTATGCGTTGGCGACGAATAGAGGATTTAGATGGGTCGCAACCTATACTTTTCAATGTATTTGTAAGAACAATAGTGACTTTTCGGTCACTTAATTTTACCAAATCAAGACTTACTGCCAAATTATCATCAAGCAATTTATTTCTACCTCTTTTTTCTGGGGGTTCAGAGTTTGTACGTTGCAATGTAACTAAATTGTTTTCAGACATGTCAATTGAACTGGAATTGCTTTCTAAAAGGAGAGCTATCTCGTTCAAAGTATTAATTTTTAATGGTGTAGTGGCAACATCATCGCTTGTCACGCTGCAGGTTCACGGTTCGAATCCTGATGTCAAAATCATCTATTTATTTCGCGTGAAATAAATAAAAAGTCGATCAATTGCGAAAGCTTATGTCAACTCTACTGCCAAGGCATAACACTGGCAGTAGGGTGGTCATATGGCTAAAATTCAACTTGATCGTGATGATGACATCAGGAGGACGGAAACAAATACTGTGAATTATAAGCAACGACAATAACAGCGAAACAAAAAAATACTCCCCAGTTATCTGGACAGCCACCCTTGGAGTTCACTGAAACTTAATACCACCTAAGTTTCAAACCAACTACACCAATCTGTCTTTCTCTCTGTCTCTTCCCCTTTCCTCCAAATGCTCGTGTCCTAAAATTCGTATAAGGGTATTCATAACCCCTTTCACACGTGTAAATTATAATTATATATAATCTACAGAACAACAAATCACTTGGTCTAGATGAAATTAACAATTTGGTTTTAAAGCAACTACCATTAACTCGCTTCCGACTGCTAAGGTTCATGATCAATTCGTGTTTAAAATTACAGTATTTTCCAATAAATAGAAAATGGCCTAGGTAGTACCCATTCTAAAATGTGAAAAACCCCCAAACATGCCAAGTAGCTATAGACCAATTAGTCTATAAAGCACTTGCAGCAAAATCTTGGAAAAAGTTATAATGAATTAACTTCTTTTATTTCTTCGTGAAAAAAATATCATTCCATTTCAACAATTTGGGCTTAGAAAATACCACAATACGTCTCAGCAAAATTAGTAGCTAAGAAATCGACTGGTCTAGTACTCCTCTATGTCCGAAAAGCTTTTGACATAGTGTGGCAGCAAGGTCTTCTTTATTTTTATTTTTTTTATAAATATGCGCGCGCCAAAGAGGATATGAATACTCTTATACTATTACAGGACACGGGGGTTATGAAGAAGAGAGAGAGAGAGAGAGAAGGAAAGATTTAGTGTAGTGGTTTGAAACTGAGATAGTATTAAGTTTCTGTAAACTCCAAGGCTAGCGTTCAGATAACTGGGGAGCTTGTTTGTTTTTGCTTTTGTCGTTGCTCATGATTCACAGTCCGTCCACTTGATGTCACTATCACGATCAAGTTGCATTTTCAACCATATGACTACTCTACTGTCAGTGTTATGCCTGCGCAGTAGAGTTGACTTACCTTTCGCAATTGATCGACTTTTTTATTTATTTCATGCGAAATAAATAGACGATTCTTGACATCAGGATTTTAACTGTGAAGCAACAGCGTGACAAGCGATGATGTTACCACTACATCACGGCCACTCTTCTTTATAAACTGATCAATTGCGAATGCCCTCCACTTTGATTAAACTTATTCTAAGTTTTCTGACGGACCTATACTTCGCCGTGTTCATTAATAAAATTTACTCCAGCCAAAGAAGAGTTCCAGTAGGGTTTCCTCAGGGATCTATATTGGCGCCAACTCTCTATAATGTCTATACATCTGATGCATGCAGACGATACTGCAATATATTCGTCTGATCAATATGGATATGCTATAGAGGCTAATTTACAAAATGCGTTAAACACCATCTGCGAGTACTATAAGCACTTGAAAATGAAAATCAATGTTGAAAAGCCTCAATCTATCTTTTTTACAAGAAAGAGAAAGAATTATTTCTTACCAACAATAAACTTAAAAGTCAACAACTGTGTTATTCTCTGGGTTAGCTCAGTCAAATACCTTAGTATTCACCTCGACAAAACGCTAGCCTTTGGTGAATATGTGAAAAATATTCAGTGCAGAGTAAATGTGGCCATAAAAATGTTATATCCCCTTATAAATCGCAAATCATTACTGAGCGAAAGCAACAAACTGCTCATTTTCAATACTATTTTCCAAGCAATAATGCTATATGTATGCCCAATTTGGGGAAATTGCGCAAATCTTCATCTGAAGAAGATCCAAATTCTACAAAATAAACTATTAAAAATGATATTTCGCTTACCTTGGTTCTTTTCTACAATGGTTCTACACCAGAAAGGCGCAAAATTGAAATTTCAAATGAAAAATTCTTAAATGTGAATCTATAGATAACCCTCTCATAAACAATTTAGCACATTAATGATAAATGTATTATGCACTATCCATTGTATTATTTATTCATATTGTAACATAATGTAGCATAATAACTACGCCCTCGAACAGGCAACAAATTCCGAAGTGTCTTTTCATTGCTTTCTTTTGAGGTTCGTGTCTGAAATTAGTCACCACAGCTCGGATAATATCGCGGATAAAAGAGAACAAGAGAGAATTATAACTGCACGAAATGATTGTCATAATTTTTAGGGATTTTGTTTTTAGGTATTTTTGTTTTTGGTCGAAGAATTTGCTAGAAGTTTCTGGCTATCAGAAACTTCTGCTATATAAGGACAGATGGCGATCAAAAAAAGGACAGTTGGTTTAGAACCGTGGCGAAGAGATTAGAAAAGTGATAATGGGCGAAGTTGTAATTTGGTGATAAATTGAAAGTTGAGAGTGAACAAGAAAAAGTAATTAGTTTGGATTTGTGAATTAAGTAATTGAAAGGAGATAAAGTGATTTGAGAGGAAAGAGACATTGTAAGAAAAGAATTTGCGAAGAATAGTATAGTGTGAACTTGAATTGTTCTATAGAGTAGAAAATAAAGAAATAATTTCACAGAATAATTGTTTTATCTACTCGAGCCGTAGCTCGCATATTACATTGGTGTCAGAAGCTGGGATAAAACTTATTCTGTGAATAACTATTTCCGTGGTGTGAAATTGCACAAAAAAAAAAAAAAAAAAAACGATTTCTGCGTTGAGTTAATTAGTTGCGCAAAAATGGGTCGCAAGTTGGGAAAACTAACTATAATTCAACTAAAGGCAGAACTCAGTAAGCGGAATCTCGACACAACTGGGGGAAAAGATGCCCTACTGATTCGTCTGGAAGAAGCAGTAACGCAGGAAGGTGAAAATCCGCATGACATAGAGTTTGACGTGGAAGAGGAACCAGCAAGTACAGTAGCCGACCCGGGTATAACAAGTCTGCTCCTGCAACTTAAGTTAGTCATGGACGAACAAAAGAAAGCAATAGAAGATCAAAGTCATAAGCTCGATGACCAAAGGAATTCTCTAGAACTTAAGTTGGATGAACAAAAGAAAGCAATGGATGAACAAAAGAAAGCAATGGACGAACAAAAGAAAGCAATGGACGAACAAAAGAATTCTCTAGAACTTAAGATGGACGAACAAAAGAATTCTCTAGATGCTCTGGAAAGTAAACTTGATGAGCAAAACAAGAACTTGGAATCCAAATTCGAAGTGATCGAAGAGAAAATCGAGAAGGTAGAGACGCAACTCGAAAAAGTCGAAACTAGATTCGATGAAAACTTTGAGAAGCATGAAACTCAGTTCGGGAAAATAGAGACTCAGTTCGAAAAAGTAGAAAAACAAGTCGAAAATCTTACTAAGGAACTCAGCAACGTGAAAAGACAGAAAGCACGGGAATATTCCACCGACGGTCTGAGAAGAAAGGAGATGCAGCCTCCTATCTTCGATGGTCAAACATCATGGCCAATTTATAAAAGGCAATTCGAAGCGGCCGCAATGACCAATAGCTGGGACGATGAAGAGAAGTCCATTGCACTCACACTTGCACTGAGGGGTCCAGCTGCGGAGCTCTTGCAGACCATCCCGGAAGATAAACAGCAGAACTACGACTCTCTGGTTCAGGCTATCGAGATGCGGTTTGGGGATGAACACATGCAGCAGGTGTACAGGGTTCAGCTGCGTAGTCGAGTCCAGAAAAGGGGGGAAACGCTCCAACAGTTGCAAGCGGATATAGAGCGACTAGCCCATCTTTCATACCCTAAAGCCGGTGAGGAGCTTATCAACGAAATGGCGGTGGAAGCTTTTATTCAGGCCATAGAGGACAGACAACTGCAAATGGCTGTAAGGATGGCTGAAAAGCGAACACTCCCCGAGGCATTGGCATTCGCTTTGTCAATGAAGGCTGCGGACCAAGCATACCAGGGAATACACCGTGTCAGGGAAATGTCCGTCGTGGAATGCTCATGCCAGAGAACAGCCGTCAAAGCTCGCGGAAGTCAAATCCGTTGCTGGAATTGCAACCAAACCGGACACCTACAACGGCAGTGCAGAAGTGCACCTAGACGAGGAAATTGTCCACATTGCGGAAGTAGGAGAAGCAGAGAGGAAGCATCCTGTCGGTCAGACTTCCCAAAACCAGCAGTCGGGAGATGCGTAAGGACCAACTTCGCGGGGCAGAAGTTGGTTACTGGAATCGAGGCCCCCAGGACCACCATTCAAGTTTCGCAAACCAAACGGGGTAACAAGAGCCTGACAGTGGAGGCACTAATCAACGAGAAGAAGTGCGTAGCCACCATCGACACAGGTGCCACTGCCTCCATTGTAAGAAGAGATATCGTCAAAAGCTCCTGGCTGCACAACACCAACAGCTACTGCCTGAAGACTGCAACAGGGGAAATGGCGAAGGTATTTGGAGAAGTTCGACTTACGATTACTCTGGCAGGACTGACGTTCTCCCATGCGTTTCTGGTGGCAGATATATGCGACGAGTGCATCATCGGAGTAGACTTCATGAAAGCAAATGAAGTAATCTTGGACACCGGGATGCAAGTACTGAGGTATCGAAATGTGGAGATTCCGATGGTGTACGGAAATGAGAATGCCGTAACTCTCAGGACAGTCATCAGCAAAGACGAAGTTTTGCCGCCGTCTTCAGAGACAATCATTTGGACGAAGCTGGAAGGTGATCTTGGGAGCCACCGATTCTACATAGTAGAACCAGACCCAGAGAAGAATTCTCAAGACTACATCGTGGGAAAGACGTTAGTCGAACCAAAGAACACCATGGTTCCAGTAAGAGTTTTGAACGCAAGACCACACACTGTCAAACTAAGGCGAGGGGAGGTGACTGGAAAATGCACGCCGATTACCGCCGTCGCAACAATATCTGAACGTGATGCTCCAAAACCTCTCCCATCACCTTGGACAGCGGAAACGAGAGAGACGATTCTCCAGTCCAGTGAGCTGAATCAGGAGCAGCGAACTATGGCAGAGAATCTTATCAATGAGTACGCTGATGTATTTGCCTCACAGGACGGTGAATACGGCCGAACACACCTGGTAGAACATCGAATAGACACTGGTGATACTAGACCAATTCGTCAGCCTGCTAGGCGCCTTCCATTGGCAAAGCAGACAGAAGTTGCAGAGATGGTGTCGGCAATGGAGAAAGAAGGTCTGATTGAAAGTTCCAAAAGTCCGTGGGCATCACCGGTTGTACTGGTTAAGAAGAAAGATGGCAGCACGCGGTTCTGCGTGGACTATCGGCAGCTCAATTACGTCACCAAGAAAGACAGCTACCCTCTGCCACGGATTGACGACACGCTAGACACACTATCAGGAGCCCGATGGTTTTCCACTCTCGACTTGAAGAGTGGCTACTGGCAGGTACAGATCCATCCAGAAGACCGGGAGAAAACCGCCTTCACCGCAGGAAATGGGCTATGGCAATTCACGGTAATGCCATTCGGGCTGTGCAATGCTCCGGCGACTTTCGAGCGATTGATGGAATGTGTCCTGCAAGGGTTAACATGGAAAACCTGTTTGGTATACTTGGATGATGTCATCGTCGTAGGAAAAACGTTTGCGCAACACCGAGACAATCTAAGGGATGTATTTCAAAGGCTTCGAAGTGCCCACCTGAAGCTCAACCCCAAGAAGTGCGCCCTGTTTAGAGCGGAAGTCAAGTACCTGGGACACATAATTTCAGCGAAAGGAGTGAGAACCGATCCGGAGAAGGTCGAAGCGGTGAAAAACTGGCCAGTCCCCAAAGACAAACACCAACTAAGGAGCTTCCTGGGCCTAGCCACCTACTACAGACGGTTCGTGAAGGATTTTGCCGGGATCGCAAAGAACCTGCACCAGTTGACGGAAAAGGGAAAACAATTCAAATGGTCAATTGAGTGCGAGAAGAGCTTCAAGGCACTTAAACAACGGCTATGCGATACCCCGATACTGGCTTACCCCACTCCCGGGGAAACGTTCGTTGTGGATGCAGATGCTAGTAATGTCGGGGTAGGAGCCGTACTCTCCCAGGTGCATGACGGCCAAGAGAAGGTGGTTGCGTACTTCAGCAAGGTGCTCTCTAAGCCAGAAAGGAACTACTGCGTGACAAGGCGGGAACTTCTAGCTTTGATCTTGGCTACGAAGCATTTTCACAAATACCTCTACGGGAGGAAGTTCGTTCTTCGCACAGACCATGCAGCCTTAAAATGGCTATTACAGTTCAAGAGTCCTGAGGGTCAGGTCGCAAGATGGATCGAAAGGCTGCAAATCTACGACTACGAAATACAGCATCGTAAAGGAAAACTCCACTCTAATGCGGATGCACTGTCCCGGAGACCATGCAGAACGGATTGTAAACATTGTGCGCGTCAGGAAGAACGGGAGCTGGTTTCCATCCAAAGAATGAGAGCCGAACCTATCGCCGGCTGGAGCGTAGACGAGATCCGGAACGCTCAGAAGGAAGACCCGGATATCGAGCCGATTCTGGCCTGGAAGGAGAACATGGAGAAACCGGATCATCAGGACATCTCTCACAGAAGCCCGACCTTAAAGGCATATTTTGCGCAGTGGGACTCCCTCCATGTCCAAGAAGGTGTTCTGAGAAGAAAATGGGAATCCTCCGACGGAAAGTCGTTTGTAATGCAGCTTGTCGTACCACGGACGAGGGTCAAGGAGGTGTTACAGGAAATGCATGGCGGGGCGACCGGAGGCCACTTGGGAGTGAATAAGACGTTAGAAAAGGTACGAGAACGTTTTTATTGGTTAAAAGCGAAGGAAGATATCGAAGACTGGTGCAGAAAATGCGACGTGTGTGCAGCTAGCAAGGGTCCAAGAATCAAAACTCGAGGTAAGATGCACCAATACAACGTTGGAGCACCTTTCGAACGAATCGCCATTGACATCGCAGGGCCCTTTCCGGAAACCGACAATGGTAATCGGTATATCCTCGTAGTGATGGACTACTTCAGTAAGTGGCCGGAAGCGTTTCCGATCCCTAACCAGGAAGCCAGAACCGTGGCGGAGCAGATCGTCTACAATTGGGTTAGCAGATTCGGTGTGCCCTTGGAATTGCATTCTGACCAAGGGCGGAACTTCGAGTCAAGAATCTTCCAAGAGATGTGTCAACTACTCGGAATCAAAAAGACAAGGACAACCCCGCTTCATCCACAGTCGGACGGTATGGTGGAGCGTTTCAATAGGACTTTGGACGAACATCTCTCGAAGGTCGTAGGTGACTACCAACGGGATTGGGACCGGCAGATTCCCTTGTTTTTGATGGCCTATAGAAGTGCCGTGCATAGCACTACTCGACATACGCCGTTCGAAATCTTATTTGGTGGAATAGCTCGTTTACCCAGTGAGGTGAAATTTGGATCTCCTACCAATGAGCCCAGAAATGAAGAAGAGTACGTGGCGGACCTGAGGGAAAGGCTTAGGGACATACACCAAAGGACCAGAAGCCAGATTAAGATGACGAGCGACCGCATGAAGACCAGGTATGATGCCAAGGCAACAACGTCAGGATTCCAGGAAGGAGATCTAGTGTGGCTGTATAATCCCCATCGCCAAAAGGGGAAATCACCTAAGTTGCAGCAGAACTGGGAGGGTCCCTACAGAATAATAGCCCGCATCAACGATGTTGTCTACCGCATCCAGCGAGGACCAAGGGCCAAAATGAAAGTGGTTCATGTGGACCGACTGAGTCGATACAATGGCCGAAGTGAGGACACACTTGTTCGGGACGAACAAGTCTAAGAGGAGGGCAGTGTAACATAATGTAGCATAATAACTACGCCCTCGAACAGGCAACAAATTCCGAAGTGTCTTTTCATTGCTTTCTTTTGAGGTTCGTGTCTGAAATTAGTCACCACAGCTCGGATAATATCGCGGATAAAAGAGAACAAGAGAGAATTATAACTGCACGAAATGATTGTCATAATTTTTAGGGATTTTGTTTTTAGGTATTTTTGTTTTTGGTCGAAGAATTTGCTAGAAGTTTCTGGCTATCAGAAACTTCTGCTATATAAGGACAGATGGCGATCAAAAAAAGGACAGTTGGTTTAGAACCGTGGCGAAGAGATTAGAAAAGTGATAATGGGCGAAGTTGTAATTTGGTGATAAATTGAAAGTTGAGAGTGAACAAGAAAAAGTAATTAGTTTGGATTTGTGAATTAAGTAATTGAAAGGAGATAAAGTGATTTGAGAGGAAAGAGACATTGTAAGAAAAGAATTTGCGAAGAATAGTATAGTGTGAACTTGAATTGTTCTATAGAGTAGAAAATAAAGAAATAATTTCACAGAATAATTGTTTTATCTACTCGAGCCGTAGCTCGCATATTACAATATATTTATGCACACATATGTATTTCATGTATGTATATCCTACCTACCTCTTATTTATTTATTCATTTATTTATTTATTTACTTGTTTACTAATTTATTTATTTATCTAGTTATTTACTTCTGTACTTGCCTATTTATTTACTTCAAGAAATATACTTACTTACTGTAATACTTAATATCTATATATATATTTATTTATAATTAATTATGCCGATACTCTGTCGTTCCAATGGTCCCTTTTTAAATGAAGGTTTTTTCTCATAGTTTTCCTTTCATAATTGAATTCATGTGCGTAGTGCAGTTTTAAGCCCATTGTACATTATTCAGTAGTAAGACATAGAAGAAATGTCATATATCTGTGCAGACTATGTCAAAATCCAACTTGTAATGCATTATACTATGAAAATAAATATATCTACATATCTATCTAAATCATATTAAGGACATTAGGGCGGGCTATATCCAGAAGACCCTCTTAATTTTTCTGCCACACCATCTTTTTTCCTTCAATGCATCAGAACGCATCTTAATGTTTTCTTTATTCTTTTTCAGCTTTTTCCATTCATTAAAAACAGATTCGATTTTGTTAATTGCATGTGGCCGTGGTGTAGTGGTAACATCAACGCTTGTCACGCTCTTGGTTCACGGTTCAAATCCTGATCTCAACAATCATCTATTTATTTCTTCTGAAATAAATAAAAAAGTCGATCAATTGCGAAAGCTTAGTCAACTCTACTGCGAAGGCATAACACTGGCAGTAGGGTGGTCATATGGCTTAAATGCAACTTGATCGTGATGATGACATCAGGTGGTGGGAAAAAAATACTGCGAATCATGAGCAACGACAAAAAGCAAAACAAACAAGCTCCCCAGTTGTCTGGACGCCACCCTTGGAGTTTACTGAAACTTAATACCACCTAAGTTTCAAACCCACTACACCAATCTTTCTTTCTCTCTCTCTCAATTTCTACAAACGACCGTGCCCTGAAATAATTTAATGGTATTCATATCCCATTTGGCACGCGCAAATTATAAAAAAAAAAAATATGTTTGTACTTTTAACATGTCCCAAATTGACATTATTTCAGTTGCTGTTTGTTCAGCAGAACTTCTGACTGTCATGTTCTTCTCAGACTTGTGATAAAAAAATAAACACAAAACAACCTCTTGGATGGTAACTTTGTTTGCTTTAAAGTTGCAGATGTTTTACCAACTAGCCACATCTCCGTAGTTGTTCTAGTATAAACTGTATTGCTACAGGAAGCCATGACAAAGCGATCTCTTTCAAAACTAACTGTAGTAACTGTAGCAGTAAAACTAACAAGTCAAAGATGATCAATGTACTACGTGTTCTTACAACTGCAGTACATGGAATGAAACCATATTGCAATTATATGTAAAAGTTCAATGCTTGGTAGCGATCCATAATTGAGTGAAATTTCACACAAAATTTTATTATATTACGTAGATCATAATTAAAGGATGCCGCGCCAACTTTTCCAAAGTTCGAATTTAAGGAGCACCCTGATGTACATATGTACGTATGCTGAGATGTGCGAGTATAGACATATGACGAAGACGATTCAGTTTCAAAGTCATAAGAGTAAATATAGTGGACTTACTCCAAGAAAGAACCTTGACATATAAAGGAGAATGCATAGAAATTGTAATTGGAAAATAGTATAAATATCTAGCAATCCAGCTAATCTAAATATGAGGAAGCACCTTGAAAGTAAACTGTCGGAAGAAAAACGCGAAATACACTCAGATTGGGGTAGTATTATTTGTAATTTCTCTTTTTTTTTAAATAAAAAGTCAATAAAAACTAACTAACTAGTGGACTTCACTAACCCAAACTGAGAGGCGATTGTGTTCCACTGAGAAAAGTGTTGAATACTCGTAGAGTTGAAATGCGTTATTTATCCTCTTACCCAAAGGGTTCTCTTCAGTACTTGTACCAAAAATGCAGCACTCTGGCATCCAGTTGGTTTAGTCTAGATCATGACCTATGTCCCTCAAGGATTGACAGAACGATGTAGTAGTAAATTGTGAGTGAGTATGTGCCAGTTTGAATCTTGAAGTGCCTATTTACACACCAACTTTCAGGAACCAATCGATGGGGTATTAGAGTGGGTCAAATCATGTGCTACCCTCCACATGTTCCAATTTATGCAGACAATGCTTCTCTTTTGCAACATTTATTATAATAATGTGTTACACCCCACTTTATTTTTTGACTGCTTGAAGACAACTGACACAAATTACCCCATTTTGAGGGAAAAGAGGAATTTTGAAATTTGCCCCTCGGATAGAAGGCTCTGTTCGAACGAGCTTCAAAAACCGCTTTGGGTTTTTAAAACCGCAAAAATCTTTGTGTTTAAATGAGCGTATAAAGAAATGCTTCGTACCTTACTATTCTATTTCCTTTCTACTAGAAGCAGAAAGGAAAAACCTCGGAAATATGGAGATCATCCACTCAATGATCACCTAAATCTCATACATATTTTGAGTGACTGTTGGCTCTAATATATCACGACAGAATACAAAGAGATTGACCGTATCACCTGGTTGAACAGGCATACGCGCATGGTATGTTTTGAATCACTAATCGGTTCTCAATGGGCACTCTTTGCAGAAGTTGGGTATCTCAGCTAATGGGTAACACGAATCCAACTCTCATCATTAGTTTACTATAAGTTAGTTATAAAGAAGGCGTACATATCGTAAAGACGTCTCAAAAACCATTTGCAGTTCCAATATATACAGGTTTATGCATCATTTTGTCCTCCCTGCCAATGTCATGCATCTTTGCATAAAGCCAGGTAATGACAAGACCAAGACTGAGATCTATTAGAATGAATGCTTCTAGATATTCTAAAATTTAAATTTCTGACAGAAATATAGTTCTTGGGAACAATCATTGAAAATTGAAAAAAAAAATATATATACATATACATATATATATATATATGTATATATGTATGTATATATAACAGCTGCAAGGCAACAGAAAAACCATGCAAAACATCGATGTTCAGCGAAGTAGACCATCGGGATAAAAGATTTATTTTATGGCTTGCTTCCAGTTCTATATCTCCTATGTCCAAGGACAAAGACTTGTGTTAGCCAGAGTAGAGCAACTGTTCAGAGCTCTGAGCATCACAAGCAAGAAAAAGCTTTCTAAAAACTGTTATGTATAAACAAGACAAATTAAATCGATTAGAGTTTTCACAAAATCGAATGATCATTATATTCAGTGATGAAAACCAATTTAATTTTGACTACTGTTATTACTACCATGACTTAAGGAAAGAGTTGATTGTTTTAAGCCGAATATATAAAACCAGGTCTTAATAATTTTGAAATAAATATATAAAATTTCGTTTTGGATTTCTGGCTGTTTCATTATATTATAAGGTACAGAAATCATAATATTGCGATAAGGAGAACTGACCATGTGTCATAGAAACTCACTGGACATGTTTTATTTTTAATATTTGCTTATAAAAAAAGTTACGTATTTTGTTGTGTTTACTGTACCTAGAAGATCATAAATTGTATTATATAAAAAACCCACAGTTGGATTAAATCCACAATATATAATTTACTAAGTGATTTGCTGAGTTGAAACTTATTATAGTGCGACCCCAGGGGATGGTCGGTTTTTTGATTTTCGAAATACTGTATGTTGCCCACAATACATACATTGATGAATTCTGAATTTCCGAAGCGCGATAAACTTACTACAGTCAAGCACCCCAGGAGTGCGTATCTTAGCTTTTTGAAGAATGACAAGTTGCGTCGTTATTATTAAAATTTGATCGCCCCTCACGGACAGGCTTCTCTACTAGTTTAAAATAATGTTTCATAATGCAATTAATATGCTGTCCATTTAAAAGATAATTGTATACATTTCATTGCAGATGCGAATTTTGTAGAAAGAAAAATTAAATTACTTAATTTTGTTTCAATAATTAAAATAACGATCGACTGTACTGCGTACCACTCTTTTTTCACGTTGGGTTATTAGGTTTCATTGCATAAGCCATGTTTATGAAATTTTTAGCGGTCATATTCTTTGGCGAATACCAGATAGGAGAACATAGTATCGAATAAAATCTAAGTTTCTCCAACCAAAACGGTTTCTGCTTGATAGAACAATGAACCAAATTGCGTCCTTTGTTCCCAATTGGGCTGCATTTAGAAAAAAAAAATTACATAAATTGATATTGGGGAAGATAAATATTACTTGAAATTTGGTCCTTAAACAGTTTTTTTTTTTTTTTTTACCTATATAATATGTGCCTGCTTTCGCAAAAATAGTTTTTTTTTTCGAAATATAAACAAAAAGGAAAAAAATATTTTTTCGTTAGAAAGCTAAAAAACTTTTTTGAACTTATGTCAAAAAATGACTTAGATATTAATTTTGAATAAAATTGGCTTAGCCATATCTGAGAAATAGCCATTTTTATCTTGGCCTCTACCGGTATTCGATTTCTTTTATTAGAAAGAAACTGAGTACGCAGTCTTATTGAAAACGACCATGTTACCTCAGATATGAATTTTGGTTAAAATCGTTGAAGCGGTTTTGGAGAAAATTGCGCTTTTGCAAAATTGGTCCTAAGTAAAGTACCGTTAATTTTTGAGCTAAAATTAAAATTTAGATTTCGCATCTGGACATTATCCCACAGACACAGAAGATACATATAAAGTTCTAAGTAAATCCGTTCAGCCGCTTAAGCAGTCTTATTGAAAACGACCATATTACCTCAGATATGAATTTTGGTTAAAATCGTTGAAGCGGTTTTGGAGAAAATTGCGCTTTTGCAAAATTGGTCCTAAGTAAAGTACCGTTAATTTTTGAGCTAAAATTAAAATTTAGATTTCGCATCTGGACATTATCCCACAGACACAGAAGATACATATAAAGTTCTAAGTAAATCCGTTCAGCCGCTTAAGCTCCAATCTGATATATAGACGAACAGAATTGCGAGACCAATTTTTTGAATTTCTCTTTATAGATCTTATTCTAAGATTGATCAAAATATCAAGATCGATTTTTTTCACAAAAGCAATAACTTTCTTTTAGATGAGAAAATTACTCATGTAAATAATCAAATACGCAATTTAGTCTTCATCTGACTCTGTTAGGACTGTTGTTTTAAAACCTAAATATCATCCACCACTGTTTTTCTTGACCTGAACTGTTGTATAGAACTAGAACATAAATTTTCATAACAGTATTTTTGACCTCCGGAGATCAAACTGTCAGATAATCGGGAAAGAATTAAGTAGATCTGTTATTGAAAATATAACCGATTCTACTAATAATGACGAAGCATTAAATGTCTTCTATTCTATTATTAATGAATGAATGAACAAAACGATTCCGCTCAAGTCATTCAATAACTTGAACCATTACCATGTCTGGTATACACAAGAACGTAGGGTGATAAGAAACAAAATAAATAATGCTTGGAAGCACTACATTAAAAGTTTATGTCCATTTGATTTCAATAAGTACATATATAACGATCTTCAACGAAATCAAAATCCTTTCCAGTAGCTTATACAGTAGCTATTTAAGCCAAATGGGAAACTCCATAAAAAATAAACATAAACATTTTTGGTAACTTGTCAATTCTAAGAGAAAATCGGACATCTATCCTGCTAATAATGTATAATGACTGCACAATCAACAAATCGATTGATATAAGTAATTTTTGCGATTTTCCTTTTTCTATACGAGTAGATCTCGAATACTTCAAGTAGTTTATACTTATACACTATTTAAGTCAAATTGGAAATTCCCTAAAAAATGAATATAAACATTTTTGGAAATTTGTCAATTCTAAGAAAAAAAGGGACGTCTATCCTGCTATTTTTCTCATATAATGATTGCACAATCAACAAATCAATTGATATAAGTAGTTCTTGCGCCCTCCATTTTTGAATATCCTTTAGTGACGTTCCTTTTTGTATAGATCTCGAATACTTCAAGCATCTTCGAAGTCGTCCCAAAACCTTTTTTTACATACATTCGTCTGATTTTAGAAACCATCTCTAAATTTATATCTCATCTGAAGGATGATTACTTCTGATTGTATTGCTCCAATAGGCCTAAAAAAAGTTGTGATGTCTTGGCTCTGCCTTTGAAGAGTTTGTTTGGGTCTTTAACTAATTGTGAATTTCCCTATATCTGAAAAAATGCATTTACGATTATCACACTTTTGTTTAAGAAAAGTGAGGAAGTAATGTTACAAATTATGGAATGATTTCAAAGCTGTCTCGTATCCCAAAACAATTTGAACGAATAGTCTGCGATTAGTTCGCCTGTTGCAATATCATATGTACTCGTAGAGAGCAGCATGGTTTTGTTGAAAAGAGATCAATTGTTACTAACTTACTAAGTTTTTGCTTAAATGTTCAAAGCTTTGAAAAGTGGTCAAGAAGTCGACCAAGACCTTTAATCAACTTTCTCACACCATAACTGCTTTAAATATGGATTTCCCTAGGATTTTTTTTACTTGGGTTAGCTTATACCTTGTATGTATGAGATCCTATCAGGTCAAATTTAGAGGCTTACTTTGACTTCACGAAGCATATTAACTTCATTGTTAACAAGTCCGATTCTAGGTTAAGTTTTGTATAAAGATGGTCAAAATCGTTTCAAAACCCATGTGACGTATTCTTTGTCTGTATAACTCTTTTGTCCTTCTTCATCTTGAATATGCTTCACAAGTCTTCACAAGTATGGACTCCTTTTTATGAAGTCCATCAACGTCGGTTTCAGGCTATGGATGCATTGCGTTTGGCAAATCTCTGCTCGTGGTAGCTGTTTATAATAAACACTCACGACTCAGACCTGCTTGTGCTTAAAAAAAATATAGCTTATAAATTAAACAAATTAACATATTGTAATATGTAGAGTATGTACATATCTTCGCACATATATAGGTACAAATTATACATATGTATATACTCATACATACATACATACCTATTTACGAATTTTGCGAAAACTGGTTGACCCCAGGAGATTATACCGCGGAACCAATTTGGGTTAAAGAAAAATCATTCGGTGGTGCATGCTGTTACGAAATTGATTTCAAATGTCAATTGGAATCTAAACGCCTTACAGCGGCCTGTCTAGTGGATATCGAAAAAGCCTTCGACACGGTTTGGATCGACGGGCTTTTATATAAACTTCTAAGATATGAATTTCCACATCATCTTATAAAGATAATTGCATCTATGGTGCATAAAAAGTAATTTGTTTTAACAGATAATCAATACACGACGACTAAAGTTTTTAAAGTCATCAATGGTCTGCCACAGGACACAGTTACAGCACCGCTCCTTTTCAACATCTACATTTCGGAAATGCTGAGGGACATGGATAATTCAATATTGTTCGCTGACGATGTTATATTGTATGCAAGCGGCTCGAAAATCCAAGACATACAGATAGAGCTTCAGAACAATTTTGATAAACTGCAAACTTTCTGCTCAAAATGGAAGCTTAGAATAAACGAGGCGAAATGCGAAACTATACTGTTCCGCTCCCCAGTAAGACGCGGAAATTCAGATTTGAGACGAAACTGGAAAAACCTACAAATTACGAATTCTAATGGTTTTCACATCGAGTCAAAGACTGTTGTAAAGTATTTAGGTGTTCATCTGGACAAGTCTTTGAACTACAATGAACACATAAATATACTCCAACTATCTTCGATCTGATGTGAAGGTCATATGCTACCAAGCTTTCGTTCGTCCAATTCTGACTTATGCGAGTCCAGTATGGTGGAACACAAGCCCGTCTTATATGGAAAAACTTGGGCTATTTGAAAGAAATGTCTTCGAGCCTGCATGCGTATGTATAGAAGCGCACATTCCGATTTTCGCCATTATGTTTCTAATAAGAGACTATTGGATGCTTCCGGCGTATCCAGTATTGACAATGTCATTCTAGATCTTGTGAGGAACCATTTTGCGCGGTCAGCGAGCGTTACTGAGTTACGAACTTGTGTCAGGCTTATTTTATCCCAACCCTGGGTATTTTCAAAGTACTATGGTAAGTGGTTACATCCCCCCTGAAGCATTCTTGTATCTGGATGCACATAGTTATTTGGTCAGATTCACTGAACGTTCCTATTATTTACCATCTTGCTAGAAGGGCTACAGATAAACGTATCCTCTACGAGCCAATGGACTCAGGAGAAGGAAACGCTGTTTTGAGATACTGCGTAAGCATACCTGAGCGGGATTCAGTAAACGACGACAGGTTGAATAGGGAGAGATATTGGTGGCTCAACTGGGTTGAGGCTAACACTTAGGTTAAGCAGGGCCGGACCCTGACATATGATTTTTGGCATACCGCTGAATGGCTGATTGAATGGTCTAACTCTCATTTGATTGGTCTTTTCAGTGGCGGGTCAGAAATCATATAGCAGGGTCCGACCCGAAAATTAGGTTAAGGTTGTTTTAGTTTATATCACCTAGATTAGTTTTTATGGAAAGAATAATGTATTCTAAAAGGTTTCCCCACGTTTTTTCCTTAAAATGAAATAATAAAAAAAAATTTAATTTGAAATTAAAAAAAAAAACGATTAAAATTAAAACACTTGAATTCAGTTTTCTAAAAATCATATTATAAGTATTGTGCACCCCTTAGGTCAGTTACTTTAATGTATTATAATAGTGTAGCTTTAAGATTATTAGAACTGTAAATTATGATAGTGTATGAGTGGAATGAAATAAACAATTATAAAAAAAACATACATACATACCTATTTACAAATTTTGCAAAAACTGGTTGACCCCTAAATATTGTGCCACTAGTGTTAAATGGTAAATTGACATATAGACAGATAAAGTAGTAAATAAAAATAATCGGCTATGAGTGTTGCATTCCTTGAGTTGGTAATGTAAGCTAAACTAATTAATTAATATAGGAACTTTATCTGGGCTCCTCTTGAAACAGGAAATCAAATACGAAAACAAATATGTGCAGAATATTAGAATATCCAGACGAATCTTACTTGTTTATTTTAACTTCATTCTTCCGCAAATAAAACATACAAAACCCTCACATATGTACTTTTATACGCATGTAAATAAATAAAACAGCTACTCCTCTCAAAATGCCTAAAAACTCACCTCACAACAACCCCTCCTGCTATGTCGAGAGTAGGAACACCTCCAGTGGTAAATTCTTTTGAGCGCATGGCTGCCAAAGTTGTTCCATATATTTCTGGAGCCGACGGTGACGATGTGGTGATGGTAGGGATGTTGGCGGTTCAGTTCATTCGCTTATGTCTGTCTGTTTATAGTTAGTCCATATAATTTTCCGTATATAGGATAACGAATGACGTGTCATTGACTATATAGGGGTTGGCGACCTCGCCTCAGGGTCGACTTCGGTCGTTCAACTTTGTTCGAAAAATGGTGATGGAGATGATGATATTGAAGATTATAAAATGTATTTCTTAGTATGTACATATGTATGTATTTGGGACGTTCCTCTCGTCTGTGTGTATTTGTAATGTTATTGCTCTGAACAGCTGCATTTGTTGGCAATTGCGTTGTTGTTGTCGGTAGTTCACTCCAGCGGTGGTTTCCTTCTTAGAAAAAAAGTTTCACATTGCACTTTAAGTAAATACGGAGAAGGATTTGTGTCGGCTCGCCGGGCCTTCTGTTGTTGTTAAGCGGGGTAGGTTTTGGAAACTCAGTTTCGTTCGTCTTTGTGATGTAATTAAAATGAACAAGGAAGCTATTTGTGCCCAAGGAGGAATATCTACAATCGTTTTAGCGTACCTAATTAAATTTTTGACTAAAGTGTTAAGAAAGCCGGATTTTATAAATAATTCAGAGTGCTTACTTAACCACCCACCAGTTATCAGTAGGTAGGTATTCTGAGGCTGAAACGATGATCACCCAAATCATTCAAAAATAGTTCAAGGATGGATGCATTGCAGACAGGGATCAGGCATCAATAACTGCCAATATACAAACCGTCGAATTATTGTGTGGTGAATTTTCATAAAAATTACATTCCATATTGAAAATTAAACTCGAAAAAATTTAATATACATATAGGTGTTTTTTTTTAAAGGGCGTACGAACACACCAATTTACAGAAGAACAATTATTATCACACCCCAATTTCTTCATTGACTGCCCGAAGGCAAGTGAATGAAATTTGCCCGTCGCGTCGTCTGGAAATCAGCCCTGATATCAGAAGAAGAATAAAAAAAATCAGTGGAATTTACGTAAACATATTCCCGATTTGCAGTGTCCTTACAAATATGTCCAAACTGGCGTGTGAATATGCATGTTTAAGGTTCGCGGGATAATGAAATCAATCGACACACACAGCATATTTACCCATTCTCTTTTAAATTTATGAAGAAAAATATCCCTAAACAGAGAGAATTTCCCGTAACCTACCTAACTCTTAAAAAAAAAATTTTTAATACGAAATAAGAGATCAAAATTCTCTTAAAATAAATTCCCAGATGACGTCACTTCCCCTGCGTCAATGACACCAGTCTGACCGATTCATAAACATATATCAAGAGAATGCATTCTCTTTTTAATTTCCTCATCTCTCTCGTGTATTGAAAGCGAATTAACTTCCGCATTGCATGCGCGTTTCTCTGTCCACTCATCACTCATGCAATGACTTGGTTGCACACAATCGCACACATGGATGTAAAAACACATGATTGCACTCTTAATTTGCGATAATAGGATTGGTTCAATTTCACAGGGTGTTAAAAAGAGATATAGAGAATGTGTGAAGGGACTCCGTGTGTTTTTCGTTTTGACTGCTAGATGGCGCAAAAAGCGGCGCCTTTTCTTGGGAGAAATTATTTGAATTTTTGAATGAAACGGTGAAACTGTTATCATGAAAAATTCGGTTCGGTTGAATTCTTTGAATTAACGCAACGGTTAGGCTTGACAGGTACCAATTACCTGTACAATGTCAGAATGTAGTCGTTAATTACTTCGATATTCTACGGAAATGGAATTATGATGATCGTGTCAAAGTATCGTGTTCAAATTCCGACTATACTATTCTGCTACAACATGCATAAAGGCTCTATCTTTACTGTCACACTTATGAGAAATGAGGAAAATCTAAATTAAATTTGTTAATTGAAGATGCCTGTTTTGCAACTCGTTACTTGCTCCAATAAAGAGCAAGTACGTTTGTACTTCTGGCAACATACTAAACGGCTGGATGAATTTACTTCAAACTTCATACACGTGTCTAACCTCAAAACTTTATCGGCACTTTACTTAAGACAATTTTGAAAAAGTGCAATTTTCTCGTAAATGGCTCTAACGATTTTGATACAAATTGTATATCTAAGACGTTTGGAGTAAGATTGAGGACCCAGTTTCGCAACAAATTTAATAACGGAGGTATTTTTGTGAACTTATCTCGGTTACGCTTCGACGATTTTATTCAAAATTAATGTGTAAGTTATTATAGATCCACGTGAGGCCATGACGTTCAAATTTTGGACAAATTGTTTAGCCTTTTAACGCATTTTTCGAAAATTTAAATTTTGTGGTCTCTTTCCGACTATGCATAATGAAAAGCTAATATAAAACAAGTACGTGCGACACAGTCTTTAATTGCCTTTAATTTTTTAATTGAACTTAACAGCAACTGTTTACGTTTCGAACGATTATGTAGAAGGGGCTACGGCGGAGTACCTTTTTTTATGGGAAACAGAAAGGTAAGAATCTTCAAAGATACTGAGGAACTTCCATATTCCACAGCATGCTGGATTCTTACCGACTAAGCCCACCTTCCTGCTTTTTCATCTTATACATTTCATTGTGTGATTTAGGTTCGATGGAACGATCACATATTCGAGGTCGCCAACAATTCTGCAAAATGTCTAGGATTCCTTAAACGGTACAAGAAATATTTTACCCCGTCTGATCTGGCCTCAATTTATAAGGCATTCATCGGCCCTAAGCTGGAATATAACGCCCATATCTGGTCTGGTGCACCCAAGACCTTTCTGCACATTCTTGATAGGGTACAAAATCGTGCGTTAAAACTTATAGGTGATAGAGACATTGTGAATTCCATTCATTCACTAGAACATCGGAGAAATGTCTCTCCCTATTTTATCTTTTTTTTATATAAAAAATGCTCCAGCGAAATAGCCAGTTTCATTCCTCCGCTTCAAAATTTCACCTGCAATACGCGTCACGTTTCGAATGCACATCAGTTCACCCTAAAGCGTATCTTCGGTCGTACTGTCAAATATAGGGATTCGTTTATAAGCCGAACGACACGAATGTGGAATGATCTACCAAGCTCTGTATTTCCCCATCACTACAACTTTCAAACATTTAAAGCCAACGTGCACAGGCTTCTCCTCTGTTCCTCTTTTCCTTTTTCCTAAAAGTCCATGCCCTGTAACAGTATAAAGGTATTCATATTCCTTTTGGCGCGCCCGTTCGAAGTATTTCTCTTTCGCCTGTGAAACGGGGACAATGAAAGAAGATATGGTCTGCATCATTTGGAGCACTCAGCCTCAAAATAGGTCCATTGTACTACCAGGCAGAGAACCCCATTTTAATGTGATTTTTTCGTCTTTTGTAAATAGACGAGTAGGCGCTTCAGTGATGAAGTGCTTAGGTCATTAGCACTCACCACATCAGCACTGAAGACCCGCCACGTGATCCGAGCAAAGGAGGGACAATGACATAGGAAGTGTTCCGCAGTGTCATCGCCCTCTCCACATGAGTCGCAGACAGGGGTAGCGCTCAAACCAAGCACGTGGAGGTGTTTGGGAAAGGCGAAGTGGCCCGTAAGAACGCCAGTAAGTTGTCTGCAGTCTTTTTTGCTAAGAGATAGCAAGAATGCTGCGGATTTCTTACAGACGAGGAGGACCATTCGTTTAGTCTGCCTGTATCATTGAAAACCCAATCGTCAATGGAAGTCCAACCTGAGAAATTTTCTTCTGAGCCTAGTCTAGCAAGCTCGTCAGAGATCTCATTTCCTGTTATCCCTTTGTGTCCTAGGACCCAAAAAAGATTCAGTGAGTTCAGCCTTCCGACCGAATTCAAGGATGTTTTGCATTCTCGAGCTATTTTGGAAGTGGGTAAAGGATTGAGCAAGGCCTTAAGCGCAGCCTGACTGTCACTACAGACGCAGATACTTCGGTCCTTCCACCTGTTCTTCACAATATAGTCCGCAGCCATTAGGATAGCATATATTTTTGCCTTGAAGACAGATGTATGTTTCCCCAATAAGAAGTGATTCAAAATGTAGATCCAAAGAACTTTCCTTGTTTCGTCCATAGAAGTTTGCTATCTAAGGTAAGCCTTTTAGCACTGGCTGAGTCAGGCCAGTCAATTTCCTCCTTCTCGTAAAAATGACCACATCGGTTTTGAGAGGATTAACTAAAAGCCCATTCCTAGCACCATTCGCCGATTGCGTCTAGGACCATCTGCACCTTAGAGCAGACAGTCGCTAGGCACGATCCGATAGACAGAAGGGTGACATCAGCTGTATATGCTTGAGCGTAACGTTAGAACTATTGAGTGTCTTCAATAGAGAGTCAACCAGCATACACCAAAGCAGTGGAGACAATTCACCGCCTTGCGGGCAGCCCCTGTTTACACATGCCATAACACATCGGCCACAATCTGCATCTACAATCAATGTTCTCTCTAAGATGGTAATCAACCATGCCATTACCTATCCGCCGATAATTTAACTTTAGATTAGCGCACCCAGGTCTCATCTGTCGCCAAAAATCTGACCAAAAAATACTCTGGATCGGTTTGAAACAGTTCAAAACATTCACGAGACATCGTGAAAGCTGTTTTGGAACCCATCTCGCAGAAAGCTTGGAGAACCTAAGTTCGTTTTGAATGATTTTTTGGGTCCATTCATGCTGATCTCCAATGCCCAGATCACTAATTTCGTCTATGTTTTCCTCTATAGTAGAGGTTGATAGTCTTCCACAGTGGGGATATCTTTAACGCTTTCTTGTCCACGTTTGATTTCTGCTACCCACTTTTTAACTGTTGTTTTCGATGGGTCTGATGTTTATTTTTAATTTCGAAATTTTGTATACAGTGTTGATACGCAAATTACGGCAGTGTACTGCGTGTTTGTCTGTCTGTTCGTTCATATGTCTTTCTCTGGCATTGCTTTTCGCTTTTTCGTTTGAGATAACTTCAGCAAACATTCATCGAATTGGATGATTCTTCTTACACCTGAACCAGGGCTCGATCTGTTGATCTTGGTGTCAGTCAAATTAGCGTTTTTGAAAATACAGTTAATTTTGCGAAATTTATTTATGCTTTTTTTGGTGCACCATAACTTGTGTAAAAATGTTCCGATTTCAACCACTTTTCTGTATAGTATTTTGCCGTAATGCGGACTGACCGACACACAAGGCGGTTTGTGCAATTTCTTTATATTTTATTGACAACATAAAGATAAATTTCCTATACAGAAACATAATTTCGGGGTTGAATTGCAATGTAAACTTATTTTTCAAAATATTGAACATTTCTCTAAGTGTTTTCTAATTAAATTAATTGACAGTTACGTCTAAAAAAATAATTTGGCATTTTAATTACCATGGTTAAGCTAAAGATAACAAACGCTTTAAATAGGAATTGTCATTATTCATTAAGTAAATCAGAGAATCTGGCATCAAAAAGCGACCGAACATACATTTTAATAGGAGGTCTTCTGTGGTTGGTATTTAACTCAGTCTGGTTTTAATATTTAATGGTTTTGAAAAAATATTTGATTGTAGGTACTGTGTACTGTGACATGCAAATATGTCCTGCGGTCAGTCACGGTCAGAATAATAAACATTTTGCTGTCATTCGGATATTTGGAGGGTTTCAAAAACATGAGTACCTACCTACACCATTTTGCAAGTTTGTTCATTTGTGTATTTCGTACCTATAACTTCGATAAAAGAGAATGTTTCTTCCAGGCCCATACAGGGCCTGGCATAGCCTCTCGCAGCCTTCTTCGACAATTATACTCTCGGACGTTTCTCAGACTCGCGAGAAGTGAGGTTGTGAAAAAAACTTGTTGGTGTTTTCTGGGACTCGAACCTTGAGTATTCCACTCAGCAAATACCCACAGAATGACAACAATCAGGTGTTGCTGGTCCTCCAGAGTGTACTACATTTACAAATTTATCTTAATTTTTGTCTTTCTCGACTTTAAATTTTGGCAAGTTGCCAGTGTAATTTTCATCCAAATCCCTAACATTACTAATGTAAAAAAAAAGAATCCTCCATCATTAACATTATGCATGGCAACTGAGAATTTTTCTGAAAACATTTGACTGGCCCGTTACCCTTTCATTCAACTTGTTTAATAGCTATTCGTATCCGACGAAGTTCGTTTGTTTTCTTGGGTGATGTAATCAATCCTATTCCACTGTTCGTTCGAACGAAGAAATTGTTCGCAAATTAAATCTTTCTTTTCCACTATTCACATACAGCGAAAGATTCGCCTATGTTTGTAATATGGATTAATCATACTATTCCTGCCAATTGAAAATCTCCATACAAAATGCTGTGAGTTTCACTCGAAATGAATTTGTTGTGAATTTGATTTTTTTGTCTCAAATAAATATATATATTTTTTTTAATTAGAATTGTATGTATATTATTTTACAAATATGACGCATTGTATTTACTTGACAAATTAAATTCAAATAAACGAGAAAATATGTTCTGTAACTTACAATAATATAACTAATAAACTGAAAAGGAGTTGGACAGAATTCCGAAAAACATTTTCCTGGAAGCCCGAAATCCAGAAAATCTAAAATCCGTAAAGTGAAGCAGAGGAAAATTTATTTAACATATTAAACAAAATAATAAATTTCAAATAAGTAAAACATAACAAAACAGTTCAAGTCTTATTGACAAAAAAACATTTAAGAAACGATCTATGACAAAGCAATATCTAATATAAGTTCATATTGAATGCATTCCCCGTTAAGAAACTATTTTCGTGATATCCCGAAAAATTATATTAATTGAAAAATTTGGTGTATGATAGTGTGAAATCCTTTTATTCCGCGAAGCGTGTCACCCAAGTACTGTTAAGATACAGTCGCCTGCCAGACATCAAGCATTTGCGCAAATTGTTCATTTTATATAAAATTTCATAATTTCTTTTTTGTAATTTTTTTCTGGGATTTTGGATTTCCGGGATTTCGGGTTTTCGGGATTTTCTGGATTTTGAGTTTTTGGGATTTCGGTTTGAAATTGTGAATAAAAATCATGTAACAATCTAACCACGAAAAGGAATTAGTTATAAATTAGAATTCGGAATTTTTATTCTAATTCCAAAATTGATAGAACTTTACTAATGGCGGATATTGAAAAAAATCGATTTGCTCGAAAACGATTTTTATCAAATTTCATATTTCAGATAAGGTAAACATATGCTATAAGATGGTGTGCCAGGTTTTTGCCAACAGTACTTTACTTATTAACTTTTTTTAAATTAATTCCTAAGCAACATTTCGTCACTACAATGCAGAACAATCCTAAGTCCAAATTACGTGTTTTTCCAAAATGTTGGTCAGAGCGAAGCCTTTTATATTTAGCGTGATTGGATATACAAATTAAGTCTCTATCTCACGTAACTACCGCGCAATGCCATTCTCCCGCACATACCTTACATCATTTTGCATGATTAAAACGATTCGAGTAAAACTTCAAATGACTCTCCTGAGAAATAGCTTGTTCTGCATTGTAGTGACGATTTGACACGTATGTATGCAAGGTCAAAGCATACCAAGTTTTGGAAGAGTAATACAATATTTTTTTTAATAATTTTTAACCGATTTAAAATCAAATATTTTATTGATTTTATTTAAATTTCAAATACGAATGAATGAACAACATATGCATATGTCTGTGCAAATGCACTTTACTTTGTTTTCAAGTCTTATTATAGGTATCTGTCATTGATGACTCTTAAGCGAAAACAGAAATATAAAGAACATCTGAAAAAACAGTCTATTAATCCCTTCCTTATTTTGTTTCAGAGTAAAACTACCAACCCAATGGGATTTAAAAATTTCGACAAATGTAACTGACCTATCCTACTAGTTTATGAGGTAAGTATCATCAATCTTAAACTATTTTTAATCTTTTCATTGTTTATTTCTTGCTTACGCATATTTTGTTGTAAGTTGATTGTCCTTTCCAGATGGACTTTTTTATATTTCCCAAATACTCGTATGTACATATTTATAATATAAATTAGTTGCTGAAGTTTCATTGTACTTGATCAATGACACTTAAAGTATCGATACAAAGTGCTTTTGGCATCTATAGGTATACTTTTTGTCCGATACTTTCTCGGTATCGACAGAAAAGTACTTAGACACATACTACGTTTATATGGCAAATTCAATCCCATGTGAATGTGGATTAAGTAGAAACGGAATTGACGGTATTTAGTTATATTTATGCTTCAGTCTCTTGTTGTTCAGCTTTTATTAGGTGGGCAACTAAGTGCTGGTTGATTTTGACATATCCGAAACGTCATGAACCGAGCTTAGACATATGGTAAACAAACTGTTTTGACATATTAGTGATTTTGTTTTGGCGTCATATACTTTTGGTTGTGTGAAAATGTCTGATTTTATGCCAAATAATCGTCATTTGCGGGAAGTGTTGATTTTCTTCTTTCATTCGAAGAAAACGGCGGCTGAAGCGCATAAAAAGCTCCAAAAAGTTTACGGAGATGCTGCTCTAAGTGAAACAACGTGCCGTGATTGGTTCCGTCGCTTCAAAGACAGTGATTTCGATGTTAACGACCGTCCGCGTGAAGGAAGGCCAAAATCCTTCGAAGACGCTGAATTGGAGGCATTGCTCGATGAGGATCCGTGCCAAACGCAAGAACAGCTTGCTTCAGCGTTAGGAGTTACACGTCGATTGCATGCGTTTGGAATGATTCACAAACAAGGAACTTGGGTTCCTCATGATTTGAAGCCAAGGGACGTTGAGCGTCGTTTTTTCGCCTGTGAACAACTGCTCCAGCGGCAAAAAAGGAGGGGTTTTCTTCATCGCATCGTGACGGATGATGAAAAATGGATTCATTACAGCAACCCATAGAAAAGAGAGTCATGGGGACTGCCCGGTCATGCTTCTACGTCGTCGGCTCGGCCGAATATTCACGCTGCGAAGATTATGCTGTGTATTTGGTGGGACCAGGTCGGTGTCATTTATTATGAACTGTTGAAACCCAACGAAACCATCACTGGGGAAAGGTATCGACTTCAATTGATGCGATTGAGCCGAGCACTGCGCGAAAAACGGCCACAATACGAGAAAGTGATTCTACAGCATGACAACGCTCGGCCTCACGTTACCAAACCCGTTACAACCTACCTGGAAACGCTCAAATGGAAAGTCCTACCCCACCCGCCATATTCCCCAGATATTGCGTCATCCGATTATTACTTGTTCCGTTCGATGGCACATGGTCTGGCTGATCAGCAGTTCCGCTCATATGAAGACATCAAAAAATGGCTTGATTCGTGGATAGCCTGAAAAGATGAACCGATGAACACTTTTACCGTAACGGTATTCGAGCTCTGCCAGAAAGATGGGAAAAAGTTGTAGCTAGCCATGGGTAATACTTTGAATGATTCATTTGTAACCATTTTTTCACAATAAAGTTGCATTTTCGTCAAAAAACAGCGAGAACTTAGTTGTGATTTTAAAACTTTTCTTAAAGCAATTTCCACATCATCTCTGGGACTGATTTGCAGAGCGTTTCTCGCCTTTGTGTGCGATCCATTTGATAATAAATTTTACTTTTATTTTTAGCAAATAGAATAATAAATATATAGAAGTACCTGCTGAAAATATTGTAAAAGCTATGTTTTTGGGATGGCTAAATTCCTTCCCATAGGGAAAAGGTTTGGGTTTGGAGATAGGAAAATTTGAAATGCTAATAGAAAGTGTTCAATAATTTCTCACAGTAACAGATTTATTGGCAAATAATTAGACCCGATATACACTTAGGAGATACCTTTATTTTGTATAAAATATTTACATTTGTTACCACACATTTTACATTACAGAGATATGATATTATGTATACATTTCTACTGAAATGTTATTTTTTAGTTATTTAAGTAGTGATTATATTTAGAAGTTTGATCTTTATTTTGGAAGAAAATACGACCCGATACAAAATACTCACAATTTAGTAAAACCCTCCATACTTATGTATGCAGAATTCACCCCTAAGGGAGAGATTATTTAAGAAATTTCTAGCATACCCTAAACAAGGACTACCATAGTGTACATTTGCCTTAGTGCGGCTAGTTTGGATCTCCATGTTTACCTGTAACATATGTTCCTGCAGACCATGAGGTCTCGAGTTGCTTTGGCTTCCACAGGTAATCTATTAATAGCAATGTAATCTTGTTTTTATTCACTTGTCTAAAGAATGCATTAGGTGAAGAAATTTCGATTCAACGACTTCTGGAAGAGCCATAAACAGAAAAGAAAGAAAACCAGAATATGGATATATGTACTTTTAACTTGATTGTTAAATTTAATGCAAATTTTAAATACGAATGTCTTCCCCAATCTGTATAAGCAGGTAGGTTATAATAAAATAAATATTAAATAATCTGTGTTCTTAATATTATAAAAAAGGACCGAATTAACGTACTAGTTACTCGATATCAGTCGTTATTTTTGTGAGTGTTATGAGTATCGGTACCTTGATTCGATACTACTTAAATGAGTAGGTATCGATACCACAAGGGTAGGGCTACAACCCTACTTAAAAAACTATTATTATCTCTAACCTCTTTATGTCAAGCAAAGACTGATTCTCTTGCGGATACAATTTCTTTGCCGTCAATGGGGAGGGTTAAAGATCGCAAAAAGAAACCAACTCAAGGAGTAGAGCCGCACAAAAAAGCAAACGACAAAAGAATACAGTTCATGTGAAACTAAACCACTTCCTGGGGGGTTGGGATAAAGTGGCGGCATACCTACCTCATTCCCTGTTTCATGGGATTAATATTAGCATTCATCCATCATTTAATGGTAAACTACACTCAACTCACCCCTTCGCTATGTATAGGATCCTTTGTTTACACCCACCACCACCAGCACCACTAGCTATTCTTGGCTTAAGGAACACAGAAATATTTTTGCAGCGTTGCAGCGGTTATTAGAGTCAGAAATAAAAATGCATATAATGAAGAGAACTAGAGTAGCAATGACCCTTAATTGGGACAACAACCAAGCATCACCCTCACCCCTACTTTACCACCACAGTCAGCAACGACACCGACTATAATCCGTACTACACCGTGAAACTAACACGAAACTATTGCAGCAATGCATTTTTGAATCGGTTGCATATTCTTCTTCTTCTCTGCTTTCTCTCTCTTAGTTGTACCTATGCATGCCGACGCCGGCTCCCAACTTTCCTCCCACACACCCATACATACACATTCGGGTGTCCATCAAGTATATATGTATGTATTTACCGAGGGGTAGGTCAGGAGCAAGATGCATTCCATTGCTGAGCAATACAAGGCATGTCGCAGGGCAGCGGGGATGAATAATGTGGCAACTTTTCACTGAAAAACATAACCTAGAGACAGAATTAGTGTAGAAGACATTCTTGCGGAGATTGTGTGTGAAAGAGAGGGGAATTTCTTTAATTTTCGTTCCCTTACGCTCGAGTTTTACGGTTTTTTTCTATTTTAAAATGTTCGCACTTGGTGCGAATGCAGTTAGGGGTGGTGGGTTGTGGTCCTAGCGGTGCAGGCAGAAAGGGTGCAGAAACAACCATTAGCGAGGTAAAAGCTTTCCTTTACCTATTTTCCGAACAATAACCCTTTTCCTTCAACTCATGGTTCTGAAGGGAGGTTGCAGAGTTTTGTTTCTCATTTTTGATGTGTGCTACCGTAGATGCACATTTCTATTTGTTTAGTGGAGAAAATGTGCACTTTTGCATTATAATTACTATTTTTTGTTGCTTTGAAAAGTCACTTCCTGGACTGTACGGAAGGGAGTTGTGCGCGCAAATCATTAAGAGTCAACTCCAGTACATCAGTACGTACGAGTATAGAGACTGATGGGCATTGAACTTTGGATTACTTTTGGAAATTTTTTTTTTCTTTTTTTGAAAGAGTTCAACTTGACAGAGTACTTTGATTGCATGTGGAAGAGAATTTGGCATTTGCTGGATGTCAAAGGAGACATTAGCTGCTATTGAAATAGTTTTACATGGAAACTGCTCCGGAAATTACCTTCTCTGTTATAAAATTACAATTAATGTCAAATTTCATGAAGCAGAATTTACCTGTGAATAAATGCCTTTTAATTTTCAGATAGATTGGCCCGTGCTACATGGCTGCATTGGTTCGTATAATTGAAAGTGATATAATGTCGTTTTAGAATGAATTTCAATGCATCAAAGACAGAAATTCTGTTGCAAGGCTTTAATGATTCTACATAATAGGAAATTATTTAGTTTGTAATAACTAATATTTAGTAATTGCACAAATTTCTCCAAACAAATGATTTTCTAAATAGTAGATACTACAAAGTTGAAAAAAGTTGTACAGTAGTTCAGGGCGACTGAAAGTAGTATACAAACCACTATAGTAGTACAAATCCTACTATAGTAGTAGAAAATACTACTATAGTACTGCACATATTACTATAGTAATACAACGACAGGTGCTATATCTAATTGCGTTAATCTTTTTTTTTTTTTTGCTTAATCCATTGCAAAAACTCTGATATTTTTCTACAATTTAAGACTTACTTAATTACAACTGTGATTTTAATCAGGATGTTACTACACCGAACAATTTTGCTCCCACTGATTTTGCTAGAAATCGTAACAACTAAGGATATGGCTGCATCTATGAGTGATAATAGTGGACGAAGCTGTTTATACAGTGCTTCTGTTGTTTAATATGAGAATTGTTAAAATTTTCCAAAACCTTGCATTTTTTGTTTTTTGTTTTCAAAATCGGCCATTAGAAAATAGAAAGATATTACGATTTCACCTCTAATTGTGACCCCACAGACTTCAAATATGAAGTTTGAAGAAAATCCATCCAGACGCTTACGACAGAATTGAGAGACCCACCTTATTGAGTTTTATCAAAATCTCGACATCAAACATTTTCAGGAATACTTGCCCTTAAAGTATAAATTTGCTTGCTATGCAAAAATGGACTTGAAGTGATAAACTATTTAGAAATATTATTGTTGTTTCAAATTGAATTTAATATTTGATGAATTCAAGCACTGGACTCTCCCGTCCCAGTCCCAACCGAAAGGGTCCTATCGAACGGTATCCATCACAGTTTATAAAAGTCTTTATTTCTATGCGATAGAGGATTTCAAAGTCAAATGTTCATACATTTTATTTTTTAAATTATTCACGTGCTACAATGTTCTTTTTTTAAAAAATTTAGCATTAATAATTCATATCAAATTTTCGATATGATTTTTGTTACTGGATTCTCCCCATCGAAATTGCTCACGACGGTATGATTATGTATCTATCTCCAACCATTGCATAAATTTTCAATCTGTATTACCATTGCCACTAGCGATGTAGCAGTGGACGGTTTTTGTTTTCCTGTTTCCCCGTCTGTTTCCTTTGGATTGCATCTTATGTCTATGCGAAATATGGCTGAGGCGGGAATAGCGGACGAAAATTTTGTGGTTAAAATAATTTTTGTTCTTGTGATTGTTGTCACATTTTTTATTGAGTTGACCGTACCGATTTGTGTACATACATATGTATGTGTGTATGGATTGTACATTCATATATAAATAAAATTCGTGGTGAGTGACGAATTTTTTTTTTTTTTTAAATAAACCTCATTCTAGAACAAATTGATCTAAACATTATACAGTCCTCAGGCGCGGAATATATTATGTTATACAAATCGGACGAAGCTGACGGAGAATCAGCTATGAATGAATAAAATTAAACTAAGCAAGAAGCCGGGTGGGTCACATACATATACTCACCGGCACGTCTAACCATCCACCTTTCTTCAGTGCAATAATTTGTTTACACTAAAAATAATTTGGTGCATAAACAGACCAATTAACATGCCAATTGAATTGTAAAAAGCCCTAAGATGCATAAATTTGTGAAGTGTAGATGGTTAGATGTGCCGATGAATACAAATTATATACCTACAGACAGTTTCTGATAAAACCACACCTATCAAACTTTCATTAAAACCACCACGGAAAGAGTGTTATTTTTTTTGTTAACATTCTGGAATCCTTTAGAAATACTGTTGGCGTTGGATGTACAAAAACAAATAAAACTGATTAAAACAAACAAATTCAATTTTTATTTACATCTTCGCACAACAAAACAATAATCCATTTTTTTCCCCTGAATGAATGAAAAAATGAACTCAAGTAACCTCACATAGAGCGCCTATAGAAATGTGCCTTGCTTCCATTCTCATAATCTGTCTGCATTTTTCAGGGCACAAAAACAAAATTGAAACGTAAAAAAAGAAACAGAAAAGAAAGAGAATAACATAGAATATGACACCCGGTATCACTGTCCTGTCTATTCTGCGGAGGGATAGTTAAAAGAAACAAAAGGCAAAACCAGCTAAAAAGCTATTTGCGTGATTGGGTCGGCCGGTGTAGGTGAGAAAGAGGAGAAGAGCGAGTGGGATGTATATACTCGTAAGGAAGCGATTGTGAATTAACCCAATTTCAATTCAAAAACAAAACGAACCAAATAATTTGGAGCAACATCCTTAAGCTTAGAGAGCTGACACCGGCGTCGGATATCCTTTCATAATCCCACTCACACAATGAGTACGGAGAGGCATACTCCTTATTTTTTGCGTTGCAAGAATTGAATCTTTCAAAGACGAGACTGAGCCCGCAGTCAGTAAAAGCGTAGGAATTCCACCCACTAAACCCACCTCCCACTTCCTACCATTTGTCCTCGCATGACTACCGTCAAGCATTTTATCGCGAGGAGGGCTCCAGCCTTAGACGTTTGGCTCATTCGTATTTGCAGCCTCCTGCACTGCGTTTCATTTCGTTGTCGCTCCTCTCGACGCTGCTTCTTCATAATGGTTGCCACAGTGTCGTTAACTGCGTCTAAAATGCAGTAAAGTTGTCCGGGCTTAAATCATTATCCAGTTTCTCCGACAGCAAATGCCGTTCTTCAATGTACCGCGGGCAATGAAACATTACGTGTTCCGCATCTACGACTGCTTCCGTGCAAGCTGGCAATCTGTGGAAATAATCCCTAAAGCAACCATGGCCTGTAAGCATTTGAGTCAGATGGAAATCCAGGTCACCATGCTTCCTGTTGAACCATGCGTCTATGTGGGGGATCAATCTGTGCGTCCACCTGCCTTTGTCGGAGTGATCCCATCTCTGTTGCTATTCTTGGAGATTTGTTTCTCTTGGTAATAACTGGGTATTCTATTAGCGAGGTACTTCTCTTGAGCTCCTTTCGGAAGAAGATCGATTGTCACCATGCCAGTAGTAGGAATTTGGTCTGAAGGCGCTATATATACGTACTCTTAACGAGTTATAGTGTATTCCCCTATATTCCCCCTGTAAGATTTCGTCTTCATGGCACCGACCCATATTTGGCATCCGTAGAGCATTATCGATGCCGAAACTCTTTTTAAGAGTAGCCTTCTATTATATTTTGGCCAACCCACGTTTGTCATGATCCTTGCCAGGGCAGCGGTTGCCTTTGTGGCCTTGTCAGTTGTTTGCTGCAGGTGTTGCTGAAACGTCGGCTTTACGGAGAATACCAAGGTACTTTAATTCCGTGGGCGATAACGCAGTGCTATCGCCCACAGTTACTGTTATAGTCTCTATCACTCTGCTGCTGCTGATGAGCATTACTTCTGTTTTCTCCTCTGCAAGTTGTAGACATGTCGACATGTCAGCACGTCAGCCAGTCTGGAACTATCCTGATAGTTTTATTCCATTCATGCTCCAACTTCTCCAGGAGGACAGTGATTGTTATGTCGTCAGCGAAACCAACCTCGGGGTTCTCAATCTAAAGATGTCATTATACGGGAATGCCCTCTGTGACGTAGTACTGCTTCGTTCCATCGCTGGTGTCGTACAGCAGTACCCTTTTTCTGAAATATACATTTTTTAATAGTAGTTGGTTACTCTTTTGGTGGAGAATGCTGTCAGGGTGTTTCTCCAGTTTTCAGTGTTGAAGGCGTTTTTGACGTCTATAGAGGTCTATACGTATACGACGGGATCCTGCGGGGACTTATTTCCTTTTGGTAGAAGGACAAGTCTTTGCTTCTTCTACTAGTCCGTAAATATATAATATATACATTAAATCCTCCTTCCTTAAAACACGTGTTGTATATGTCTGTAAAAATGTGCGTGCAACATCTGATTGCTGATTTCAAAGGAATGTTCGGGATGCTATCAACACAAGGCGTTTTTTGGTCTCCTATTATTATGCAGGTTCTCAGGACATCTTCTGTACTGACTAGGGGAATTCGTGTTTACTTTTACCGTTTGTGCCGCTAATCCTTGTTGTTGCGGGAAGAGGACTGCGACCACGTTTTTCAAAAACGTTGTGGACTTGGATGGGGCTTTTCGTTCACATTTCAGCTTCAGCACCACTTGGTAGGCTTTGCTCATGCCGGCTTCGTTGCATAATTCGACAAAGCTTCTCTCTTTGTTCGCTTTAATCGCATTTTTGAGACTTATCCTAACTCTCATGGATTTGGAGCTGGGATCGCCTATCCTCTACTCGTCTGTGCCTCCGATTTTGTTCTCTTTGGATCAGGTAGCTGCTTCTTTTGTGGACTCGACTGTTTTTTTGGTTTGGTAGAGTCTCTCCTCCTTTTATTCGTAGCTGTCGCTTGTCTTCCAGGATTCTGCGCGGGATCTTCTTGGGGGTCGTACTTTTCCTTTGTGGTTGCGTCTGGGTACTTTGGGTTGTACTCGTATGCTTTCTGCCTTCCATTGTCCGGATTGAACTTACTAGCCTACTTATTTCGTGATCCAAGTTGTCCCACGAGTATGAAAGAAAAGAGGATCACCACATCAAAGCTCCTGTAATGTGGCAAGGCTGCTTTACAACCAGAGGGCACTAGTTATCTGGGGGGCTCCGTTACCGGTCCTGTATCATCACCAGCACCGTTCAGATACGGGTCGCGCTTAACATCTTGTCTTGGGAGGTTTTTTGATTCGATCCGCCGGTGGTATTTTATTTCCCACCTATCCTGCATTTCTACAGAGCGTTCCTCTATTCAGCACGGGGTTTGTGTGATAGTGCATATGACCTGGTTGCATTGACAACCACTGTTTGTCTATCAATTAAGTGGATTTAAAATAGAACTGGCAGAACTTGCGCATTACTAGACGACAACGACAAAAACAAAAGGACGAAATTTGGTAGGAAACCAGTGTGACCAAGAACTGCGTGAGTATGAGAAAACGAAATTGTGTTACATATACCTATAATTAATTACGAGTAAATATGTTGCTTGTGTTTTCCTGCTCCAACTTTGCGCAGTTTTCAAAAAAAAAAAATCTTATTTGAAAAAAAAAAATTTAACTGTAGTTAGAGATGGTTCCAAAAATCTTTGACCATAAGGAAGAAGTAAGTAAAGGGAATGCTTAATGAATGATTTGAACCAAATGTTTTTTAAGAAGTTGCAACACAATCAGAACCAACAAAGCTTACTTGCATACTTCGTTGGCGCTTTCTGCACGTCTCTTGTAACTTTAATAATTACCTCCAACTACTGTGATTCTTAGCGATTAGTCCCATTTCGAACACGAAGCTTCTGCAGATCTTCCAGCGCTTGGTCTCTTATTTTTCTTTGAGCGTCTTTTGGGCATGATAATATTCTGGTTGTCTCTGCTCTGAACTTTTTAGCCATTGAAGTCGTCCATTTTTGTGCTATTTTTGCGATATTAGCGTCGAGGTGCAAGCTTACCGTTTATTTTCGTTAGCCTATTTGGCTGGAGTATCCAGATCAATAGTAAATTCATCCACTTCATTAAATAAGTATAAGATGGCGAGAGAATCAATTGATTTCGTTGGGTGGCCTATTTTTGGGAATAATGATCTTTATATTGCCATTGTTCCGAAGTACAGGTGGATTTGTAGATACAGTTAATGGTGTAATGGTTTCTTGCAATTGTTTCGACTTTAATCCTGCTTTGTGGGTGAAGGAGTTTTATCCATGTATTTGACAGATCTTAACTTTACTGTAATGAGAGAATACAAAGGACATGCGGCTATTATGGACCGCAAAGTCATCAGTTAGGATGCGCTGTCGATAGAGAATTGGAGGAATGTGGTGATACTAATGCTAACATTTCATGTAGTGAAGCAAAACGGACCGGCTGCTTTATTCGATCTAATAGGATTTGCTTTTCCGATTTTAGCATATAAATCGCCAAGGTTGATTTCAGTGTCATGATTCGAGCAACAGCTACATGTGCCATTAAGCAGTTGGCAGAATTTAATTTAGATTTCGTAAGCCTTATCTTTAGCTGATTAGTAGGCCCAGTTAAAGAGTCTGGCTCTGACGCCAGTAGTTCGCTGAGGATTGATAGGCTATGACTTGTTCGCATTTATTTTTTTTATTTTTTTTTAGGTTAAAATCTCGAAAGACACTATGGTTGTGTTCGACCACCAGAGTAGTTGATTTTGTTCTGGATGGATAGGACTGAATATATAACTGTGCGCTTTTCTTCTTTAAGTGCTCCACTATCCGCACTCGAATTCGTATCCCTCTGCATGGCAGCATTAGTTTTGTTTTCGATTTTTATCTCCAAGTCGGCACATTTCTTAGATAGCGGTTATATAATATTTGCACATAATCCACGTGGACGACCAACATCAGTCACATTCTTAAAAACCAGAACAATCAAAAAACCGTTCACGACGCCGGACGAACATTGCTATCCTAAGAAAATTTTAATTTTTACTGTACTTCTGTATGTTTTTCAAATATTTTGACGTTTTGGATACAACATATACGTAGGGACTAACAAAAGTTCGCTTAGTTGATTGAATAATAAAACACAAAAATAATTTTAACTTTAGATATTTAATCTTCATCTTTTTTTAATTTCTCCACATAAATCCCATTTATATATTTCAATACATTTCTTCAGCCGATAGATCCATCTTTCAAAACAGCTTTCAAAATCCTCTATTTGGAGCTTTTCGTTTTCGACATTGACTGCATTAATAATCTCCTCATTAGATGTGAAGATTTTCCCCTCAAATCTTCTTTTATTTTCGGAAACAGCCACAAGTCACAGGGCGCTAGATCCGGAGAAAAAGGTGCTGGGCGAATTTCATTGATGCCCGAGCGCGCAAGAAAGTTGTTGGTTTTTTCAGGCGCATTGTCGTTGTGCGAAAAGTAGCAGCTCCTCTTTTTGTCGGTTTCCCAGTAAATTTTGGAAAACTTGTGGTAAGCAAGTTTCAGTATACCACTTAGCAGTGACTGTCTGACCAGTTTTAAGCGGGATGACGGCGACCATTTTCGCTCTGGTGAAGTACACCTTCTGGGCTCCATACCATGGACTGCTGTTTGGATTCAGGGTCGTACTTGTAAAACCAAGATTCATCACCTGTAACGATCTTGTTGAAGCAGCTTGACTCTCCATTTTCAAACTTATCCAGGAAATATTGAGTAAAACGAACACGAGCCTCTTTTTGCTCTCCATTCAACATTTTGGAACCCATCGAGCTGACTTCTGCGAATATTTCAGGTGATAATTTAAAATTCGTGACACGGTCATGGCATTCAAGCCCAGTTCATCCACTATCATCTCCAGTGTCATCCTGGCATCTTCGTCAATTTTAGCCTTCACCAGGGCCACATTTGTATTGTCGGTCGAGGATTTGGGCCGACCTTCACGAGATTCGTCCTCCACAGAAAAATAGCCAGTCTGGAATATTCGAAACCACTTTGAAATAGTAACAAGAGATGGTGCATTTATTCCGTATGCATTTTGGCATTCGTGCAGAATTTTGACTGGCGTGGGTTGACGTCGAAATCCGAAGAGAATGGCAAAACGAATTTCTTCCCGTGTTGGCGGTGGAACTTCAACCGAGCTTACTTCACTAATTTTTCTCTTTCTCGTCTCCATTTTTACCTATTGTTCTGAAATTTGGAAATAAATCTTGTTAGAGATTCACAGTATTTTTTTCCTTTTTTCCATCCTCTTGATGTCATCAGTGGCACCCTACCGCCAGTTTTATGCCTCCGCAGTAGAGTTGACATAAGCTTTTTTTTATTTATTTCATGCGAAATAAATAGATGCTGTTAAGATAGCAGTTTTTTTCTATTGCATACTAATGCTCCGTAGGTAAGTTTGAGTCTAATGATCGCTTTATACATTCAGTATATGCGGTCGCATTCCGCAGCGTTTACCAAAGGTTTTCTTGCATGCGTAGAACTCACATAGAGCTCTTTTCATATGTTTCTCTGTGTTCGGATTCCACGTAAGCTTTGAGTCTAGAATGGATCCAAGATGCTTAGCTTCATTTCAAGTTTTGGTAGATTGAAATTATCTATTTCCCTTCTTCTGGTGAATATGACCAGTTCAGTCGTCTCTGAGTTGACTTGTAGTTCATTTGATTTCGCCCATGAGGAAAGATCTTTCAATGCCGATTCCATAATACCGCTGATTGTTGGTAAATGCTTGCCATTAACCAGAATTGCTACGTCATCTGCTATTCTATCGTCTTTATTCCTTGGTACTTTAAAGCCTTAAGAATTTTGTTAGCGATAAGCTGCTACAGAAGAGATGAACTCCTCCCTGTGGAGTACCTCTCGTAACTGTTTTCTTTATTATACTTTCGTCTATATGTGAATTGATAACTCTGCTATTAGCATTGTTTCAATCCACTTAGTTTCTACTCCCTGTAGTGCTGCTTTAATACATTCTGTTTTCACATTCTTAAAAACTCCTTCTATGATGTACAGGAATGAAACTAGATTGTATTCTTTATAGTGAAGGCTTTTCTCTAAATTTGATACAACTTCATGTAAAGCTGTCTCCACGGAATTGCCTTTTGGATAGGCTTGTTGGGTGTTAGACAAGTTTTGGTGTTTTCAAAAGAAAAGAGGAGAGACTAATTGGTTAGTTCTAGCCGGGTTTCTATATTCTTTCAATATCGTAGGATTGTTGTTGATTGAGAAGAGGATCCTGCAGTGATCTGAAAAGGAATTTTTAAGTGACACTCTCCAATCTTCTACTACAATTTTCTCATTATTACTTGTTAAGGTAAGGTCTAAAATTTCTTCCCTGATCTATTATGGTAGATCGGGTGATTACCTCTATTACACAGTACTAGATTTGTAGGGAAAATGAATTAAAAAAATTAAAAAAATAGGTTCACCCCTTTCATTGATATCCTTGCTGCCCCATTCATTTTGATGAGCATTAGCTTCGAAACTTGATGAGGACTTCTATTTCTTCGAAGAGTGATCTTTTGCTTCATCTTCCGATCTTTGTCTCTTTGAAGTCAGCTTGGAAGTACCGGCATGCGTTCCTGTAGACTCTCCTGGCCTGTTACCGGTCGACCCGCTTTTCTCTACTGTCAGTACATCCCTTGCAGGAGCTTTGTTGGTCCGTTCTTGGTTGTAACCATACAAGCAAATACTTTTATATATGTACATAGGTATTTAAAATTGTAGATACTTTTGCTTCGATACGAACTACTTTTGGCATCGATACTGTTCGCCGATACTTACTTGGTGTCGAATGGAAAATACTCGGTATCAAATAAAAAAAAAAAAAAAAAAAATCTGCGACCAAAGACGAGCGAGCGGGAAAACAGACTAGCCGGGTTGTCCAGTCAACTCAAAGCAGAAGATCCAGTTACTTGGAAACCAGAATATGCGCATATTGTTGGTCTCCCATTACCATTCAGATTCTCTTGTCATCCAGTTGTGGGAGACATTGTGGCAGTGTGAGGTTCTTGTGAGCTGAGAATGATTTTGGCGCTAATAAGTAAAGTACCGTTATTATAACTTTTAGGTAAAAACTGAGTACACAGTCTTATTGTAATGACCCACATTAACTTAGGTGTGCATTTTTATCGAAATTGTTTGAGCTGTTTTGGAGAAAATTGAAATTTTTAAAAATTGGCCTTAAGTACCAAAGAACAAAAATTTAAATTCTGTCTCTGGGTATTACCCCATAGACGCCAGATATGAAGTTCGAAGAAAGTGAGTCGAGCCGTTTAGGCTGCAGCCCCGAGGTACAATCAGACGAACAGACAGAATTGCGAGACTTACATTTTTGAGTTCCTCCATTATAGTAATGTCAAGGTTGATTAAAATCTCGAGCTCGACAATTTTCACTAAAACAGTACTTGCCCCATAGGAGCAAGAAAAAAGTGTCTTTTTCGTAATTTGAATTAAAAAGCCGAAAATCTTTTTGAGTTCTTCTATTGTAGTAATGTCAAGATTAATTAAAATCCCGAGATGGAAAATTTTCATGAAAACAATACAATAGAAATACTTTTGGTCAGTTTTATGGGTAGTATCGATAACTTGATTCGATACAACTCAAACGAGCAGATACCGACGCTTCAAGTGAATCGCCATGACCCAACAACCAACGTGCATACTGAAACTGAAGCTGAAACAGCTTGCCATTATATTAACTTTGGACGTTATATTCAACGCCCTTGCCAAGAGATCGCTGTTGCTGAAAAGCTTTTTCTCAAAAGCTCTCTAATTGTCTTTTACTTTTTCTCCTTCTCCACAAAACACACATGTTGTTTATCACCACCAGCAACATCACCGTTTCGCCTTCCACTACATGCAGCAATATTAAAAGAAATGAAAAGTTTACATACGTAGCCACACCATACTGTGCATTGGTATTCACAACCGGTTCTTACTGACACATTGAAAGGGAAAGGCCATTGGCCGGAATTTTGTTGACCTACTAAGCGTGAAATACACTGTCATTGCCGTCAAGCTATTTTCCTCTCGCACACATATTGTGCTATTGCAGGTACCTATTGAAGTAAATGCGCGCTGTCTCTTCGTCTGTCAGTCGTCACGTATTCAGACAGTTAGTTTGTCAACGTCGTGGGCCGGCACTTTCAAAGCTTACTTTTTTTATGCTTGAATGAGTTGATGAGGAGGGTATTAGATCGCGATTTGGATTACGTAGCTAGTTATCTGTTTATGACTTACTAAAGCAGTGGAAAGGTGAGAGCTTTTCTGTAGCTGCTCTCCCAATGCGCTCCAATGCATACCAAGTTCGTCCGACAACGACAACGACGACGACGACGAGTGGCTATGAGGCGTGAAGTGAGTGAAAGACAACGACGTGCTTTTGTGGTTTGAAGAGTAAATAGGTAGGTATTTAATGTATGAATGCAATGCATGAAATAATAGTGGAGTGAGAGGACCAGTATGTATGGGTTAGTGGCTGGGTTGCGTAGTTTCAGTGTATTTTTGTTTTTGTTTACAAAAGCATTTACCGATGAAGAGCTTTCAATAGGGTTGCCAGGGTTCAGTCGGATTTGGTGCAACATTTTCTAAAAAATAACCTGAGGTTTTATATCCAATAGTCTACTTTTTGTGTTAAAATTTGCTAAATACACAATTTTAGAAATTGAGAGTAAAATTTTAGAGAGAGATGTTGTTCAAATACCTATTGGCGAAACTCTAATAATGATTTTATGTACATGCAAATTAGGTAGGTATACAATTTCGATATTCTACAGTAGATAATTCTAACAAAATTCAATTTTGAAAATTTGTACATATTTATTTAAGAAGAGAAAAATGTAAATCCATGAATCGAAATCTAAAGATGAATGATGATTGTAGATAGGGACGGAGGAGTACTAGGAATAAAAGGCCGTAACTATAAGGATTTCGTATTTAATGTAGGATTACTATCATAATACATACAGTGGAGTCTCGTTAATTTGAACACACGATAACTTGAACAATCCAATAACTTGAACCTGCTAAATTTTCGCTTCAGATTATGCAATTCAGCAACCTAAATTTCTCCATTAGGTAGTCTACAACTTGAACAAACCCCTTTTTTGGCTCTTCCACACTTGAACAAAATTGTTTTTCATTTTTTCAAGTTAGGGGAAATTTTCAACAATTGTAACTGCATTTGCCGTGGTGAAGATTTGCTTGAAATACTTTAGCATTTGCTTCAAAAATAGTGTAGTTATGTAGGTCAGTAAAAGACTTAGGTTTTATTACGGTTTGTTTGCAAATTAAGGCTGAGTTATTATTTCAAAACTTGTTTGCTCAATAACAACCATAGAAAATAATCTTTAATCGAAGTATCAAAAACTGCAGGGTGTTCCCTAAATTATTTCCTATTTTGTATGGAAGTGTTTCGAGGAGCGAAGCAATTTTGACAAAAATGACACAACTTTTCTTGTGTAATGGAACTGCTGGATTATACTGCAGGTACGTCTCTTCGAATTTCGATCGTTTTCAAATTTATTGCTGATAAAATTCTGACATTGGCTCTTCGTTGGGCAAAATATGTTTTCAAGTCCATATGCTTTTAATTAACAAGAACACGCATAGCAATATGTCTAGTGTTCTAAGATCAAGCCCGACCGATCTAGGAATAGTTCTAAACATACTTCCAACAGATCCAGCCAACAGTTGGTAGTTCACCGCATAGGGTAACAGTTTCTTAATACTCAATTCAGTGACATATGTATGTATATCTGTCAATGAAAAGACTTACTACATGATTACCTACATTCAAACGAAATTACTCAGAAAGGATACACAGCAGCCTGACACCGTTGATTCAGACACTGAGATTACAATAGGACGCATCAGAGGTAGACAAAAGTTTCAGAACAGGTGCATCTCTACATCCATAAAACTGCCGAATTCGTGCAGTGTTATTCAATTCATATGCTATGTATGTATATATAAAAATACGAAAGCCACATTAAATCCAAAAAATTAATATAAATAGAAAAATGCCATCCATATGCCTTCTATATAGCTTCAAGAGTGGTATAAGGATGTAAATATTAAGCAAATACATCGAGAGGTCCCCTTTTTGATGAGTTAATGAGCTGAGGGATATACCTGTTACTTCGATTGTGAGGTTTTGTAACAAATTTAGACGGAAAAAGTTCCTTTCCGAAGCAGAGAGCTATATCAAATAATTGAACATATGAAAGTATCGTTTTACCCTGTTCCTCTTCTCTTTTCGCTTTCATAGAGGTTCCACGTAGTTAACATGAGAGCCATCAATACCGCAACTTAAACTACTCTAAGTGTTTATCGATATGGATGGAAGATCCACATTGATGAACAACAATTTTTAATTACAGATTTATTAAGAGATCAAGAGAGTAAAAATTTCGTTCACATTTTCATTCCTAAATGAATACACTTTTTCATTAGTACAATCTTACAGAATGAAGATACAAAAACTTCTAAATTATTAGACATTAAGAAATTATATTTCTTTTTGTTGAGTCCTTGCTTCCCAGACTTTTTTACAAGAGGCAATGCTCCGACAGGTCCATAAAGCAGTTTTAAAACTATGCGCAAACAAAAAAAAAAACATTCGGCATCTCTAGCCAAAGCCCACATTAACCCTTCGTGTACGAACAGTTGACCTTTAACTAGGTTAAAGCTTTTTACTATTTTTAGGTGCATATCCATTTGTTCGGATATGCAATGAACAATCATTCAGAGGGTCGTAAGCGAATCACAGCATCTTAATATATATTTTTTTCTACTTATACCCTTACCCCAAGCAAAGCTCTAATGAATTCTTTCAAAGGAATAATGAATGTAATTTCTGATTCTAATATAAAGAGATACGTGAAGCTTATGGAGAGTGGAAATGACACCCTTTTGAAACCAAACACTTTTCGACCTTACAGCATTTTTCTCTTCTTTTATAAAAATTATTTTTTCACGTTGGAAAATGGAGCGAAATTATGGAAGAGACATTGGGAAACTTTTCCTGGAATTATTTTAATAATAAGAAAACACAATGCACAGTGCGTTGAGCTTCCCAGAAATTAATTCAATGTAATAGAAAGGGGATGGCAAACAAAACAGTGAAGTCAACTCGGGGAGTGAAAGACGGAAGTCATAATTTAATTTTATGGGTCAGCTATTGTTTCATTCAGTCTGTTGTTTCAAACTGACATGAGTGAGCCTCAATAGCTTTACATCCAAATGTCGGCGTAACTACATCGGCAGTCGTGTTTAATTTAATAGGTGACAATGAAATGTGGACTGGGGTCATTCATCCACAAGTGTCTTATTATTAGGAAATTGCTCTTGCAACTAAAACGCTCAAAAGACAACAAGGCTTACAATATATTCTAATCCGAGGACAATTCGAGTTGCAATCGAATATGGATTGCAAAAAAACGTTTGTGACCTATGCATAAACAAATTCACTTTTTGGAAAATAATAACAAAAAAATTTGCCACGTGATGATGGCACTCGTGCTCGTTTTTGGAACCCCATCTCCAAACTTATCTGCACTCATGTTGATGACATCAATGTTAGAACAAACTTATTAACTAAATTTTAATAAAATTCGTTAAGTATTGTATTTCTCGAGTTAGGCATTTAATAATGATTTCTCAAACTAAATATTATCAAAATGAAATGAGTCGTTCTTGGGCGTGTTAGAAAGATTTAATTGACAATCACAATATTTAATAACTTTTAGTACTTAAGACAATCTAAATGGTTTACTGCGCCACCCAGAAACCAAATTTCATTTAAATCTGTTCAATGATTCTGAAATTGTGAGTGTGAGAAGGACGAAAGACGGAACGAAAAGTGTTTGTTTTGATCTGAAATGAGAAGATTAATTATAAATTTTAAAATCGGAGACCAAACATTTTTTGGTTTCAGAAATGATCACATAACTTCCCATTCTGTAAATAAATTTATTTTATTTTCGAAAATACATAAGTACAATATAAAAAGCGAAATGTGCGGAAGGTCAATTGTGCGCTCTGCGCAGTTATAGCTTTGGGTGATAATTGTTCGCCCTGTTTAAACTGCGCGGCAAGTTTCTAGAACCAACGAAATACTTAGTGCTTTTCATTTACCATGCACGTTTTTACAACGCCAACAATTTGTTTATGGTACCAACTAGTATTGTATTTTCTACTTTCATTTGTTGTATCACAGGAAAAGGAATTTAAAAAGTATTTCGCGAATATGACCATCATGCAGCTACAGCACACAGTCTCTGAAATAACTTCTCCTTTTGTTCCAGTACTGAAACAGATTGTTACCGTTTCCCCCATGGAATTGGGGAAACTTGCCTACTCATTGAATCATTTGGACCCTCTAATGAAGCGTAAGAGTTTTCTAATGTCTGCCTTATTCAGATCGTTTATTTTGTTGAAGCCAAGTGTTCCTAAGTGGAGATTCCTTCCTTGGGAGAGAGCTGAGCATGTGCAAAGAAGGTGAAGAATAATTTCCTTCTCCTCCTCGTCCATGTAATTTCTACAGTATTCGTTCGATAATAATACAGTATTCGTTCGTTGTTGCATGCTTGTCTATTAGACAGTGCCCAGTAATAACACCGATTACATCGCTGATATACAATCTATTGAGAGAAATCAAATTCTTAGAGCCAGCTAAGGCCAAATCTTTTTTGTCACTAGACACGTTCTACCACTTGCCCACCTAGAATTTGTTCTCTGAATACTATATAGCTTGAATTTGAGTTTGCATGTAACGATCAACATACCATTTTGTCTAATAGAATGGGTATTGTTGTACCAGTTCGTCGGCCTTACAATTCCCTGGAATATCCCCGTGCCCAGGCACCCAACATAGCCCATTATTGAACTGCTCCGCCATCTCTATAAGAAACGATCGGTAATCTAGAGCTGTTTTTGAATTTAGAGAGGAGAATTCCAAGGACTTGATTGCTGTCTGCCTGTCTGGAAAGATACGGATATCAACGGTTGATATCACATCATATCTGTTATATTATTTGTCGCCTTAAATCTTGTGTTAACAATCTGATTGGTTCGTATCAGTGTGGTTTTAGGCCAGGAAAGTCCACCAAAGATCAGATATTCATGTTCCGGTAAATCTAGGAAAAACTCAGTAGCTTCAAATGCATACTTACCACCTTTTCGCTGATTTTAATGTCACCACACATGCCAACCTCTGTCCTTTTGGACTAAGATGGCAATTGGGTGGCAAGGCATTCTCACGGACAATTAAGGTGACATTACTCGTATAAAAGGTTTTCATTATTCAAACACCAGCATGGACGTTATCAAAGGCGGATGAAAATGTTTTGGAAGAAAAATTCTTCGAGTGATTTTTGGTCCAGTTTGTATCAACGTCCAGCGATATCGATCTAGTCAGAAGGGTTCGAATTCATCGCCTAAGATAGCCAGAACACATACATATGTATGTATATAGAGCGAATGGACATCAACATTCCGGCACAGAAAGTCTTCGACTTCCTTGTGTAAATCCCAGATGGACGACGCCGTAAGGAAGACCTCACCTAAGGTAGCGCATACAAATGAAAAGGGACGTCAGCCAACTCCTTGTGTAAAACCGAAGGCGGCCTATTCCCATCTAAATTAAAGTAAAGTGAATGTCTGATATGCATTTGAAGATGAAATAGAGATGCAGAAGATTAGCCGAAATACTCTCCAGAGTATTTACTCATCTGGTACACTTATTAAAATTGCTTTTTATCTTTTATTACTTTACTTTTAAATTTGGCTGTTTGCCTAAACAAGTTCCTGATTTCCTTCTAAAGGAACTTTTGTTTTTTAAATGAAATGTTTAAATTTCAATCAACTTGAATCGATCAAATTGCTACCAATTAAAAGTACTACATATGTATATCAGTGTTCCAGAATTCCAAGAATTTCAACTGAGGTGCACCATAATCGACATCTCTAACTCGAAAAGGCCTTATTAGGTAAAATAAATCTTCTTCATTGCCAACAACACTGTCCTCCTTTAGAAAACCATATGCAATCGAACCAACCTCTCTAGGTTACATAAACAGGTGCAACTATTCTTAATATGTCAGACGATTTTTCAAAGCTAAGGAAACTCTACAAATGCCACTCCACTCAATTGTAAGGGAAAACAACAAAAACGTATAACAATTTCTTTCCCCTATTTTCTACCAAAGAGATAAGTATTCTTGCTGTCAATTTTAGCTGTACTTTTTTCTCTAATAATTATACATTTTGATACAATGTAAACAAAACCTAGTTTAATAAAATAAATATTTAAGTATCACATGCACCTTTACGACCATGCCATGCGTAAATAAACTAATCGCTCTTTAATAACACATGCATACGGATATGTGTACAAGTAGCGCATATTCGTCGATAGAAATACAAAAAGAAATAAAGAAATACGTCGGTCGTCTGCCAGTATAATGGAACTTTCTTATCTCTTAGGAGTTGATAATAAGAAATTATTAAACAAACAAAGCGAACAACAATAAAAAAAATGAAAAGGCAAATAAATATGTTAACCTAATTTTGATTCTTCTTACTCGTATTCAATCTTGACACTTGACATTCGTTTAATTCATTGTATCATGTTTGTGTGTATTTACTTTCCTTTAGTCGCTTATTAAGTGTTGTTGTATGCACCAAACCATCATGTAGGTTTAATGTCATTGTAAGTGTGAAGTAGAGTAAGAAATTATTAAATAAAGCGGATCGTTTAGTACTTAGTTAAATGACTCACGAAATTCGACGATCGAGATGCTACCATCTATTTCTATGTACAAATATCCAAGGGCTCTTTTTCATTCAGCCTTTATGGGGCTCTGAAAAGAACCAACATTTGAGGAATTCTAGCAAACAAACAAATAAACAATAATTATTGTAAAATGAGATTTTGGCCTAATATCTTAAATGTTAATTTGACAAAGAAAGAACATTTTTTTTTTTTTTTTTAGTAAAATGGAGTTAAATCCGCAAGATACCTATGAGCTTCACAGTTCACATAGTTGTACGCAATATGGAAATTTAAATTTCCCCTTATGATTCTGCTTCAGACAATCATCCTTTGAAGCGATTGGCCGGGCAACTCATACCAAATTGATATCTTTATTTTATTCAAAAACTTTGTTTGTCGCCAAAACTTCATAATAAAAGTTCCGCATTGTGTACATTTATTTTATGAATATTATTTAAGTCGGTTAAGTATTCAGCTACCAGTCCTGATTAATCGAGGAACCATGTGTCATCATATTCAGTGTAAATTAGCAACTTACATATATTAAATTTCAAATCTTGCCAGAAAATTGTCTCTCTCGAGTCCTGTGGGAGAGTTCAATATTTTTTTCACAATTTAGTTTTGTTTTCATACTAAAACAAAATTATCTTCCACTTATACCTACTTTTGATGCCAAGTTTGAAAGCTTTTACTGCTTGCGCTAACAACGGAGCTTAGAACGAGAAATGAAATTAAAATGGTATCAAATTAGTTTATTGAAATAATAAACAATAAAGGTTTGAAGTAATCTATTTATTTACAAAACCCTGGGGTTCCTCAGAACACCAGTGGAAGACCACTGCCCTATAGCATTGTTTTTCGACAATCTTAGTAAATTGTTCGTTGAACTCACAAGGAGTTTGCAAAAGACGATTAGTATTGATAATATAACATAGCTAGGTGAGTTTAGGCTTTTACTGGAGGTGAAGATTGACATAGGCTTTGTGGCAGTAGTAGATACGCTTGGGATCGCGCGGCTTTAGCTTGTCTGTGGGTTGAGATCTTGCTGCCTCACTATATATCTAAACAGAAATTATCATACCTTGATTTTGTTTTTATAAGAAATGAACGCATTGTGGCTTGATGTTGTTGAAACATTTTGAGCAACCCTATGCAGTGACGCGAGAGCCGAGATACACCGTGATTACCTCGAATCCCTGAAGTCCGGCTTACGCTTGCAGCCTAAACGACTAGACGTATTTACTTTAAACTTCATATACATATATCGTCTGTTAGGTCACAAAATTAACAATACTTTATAAAAGGCCGCTTTTAAAAAATAACAATATTTATGTTAAGTTAGGCTTATTTTGTCACTAGATGGCGTATAAAGTTTTTGGAAAAGTCATACTTTACTTAATAACGATTCTTTGAAAATTGTTTATATCTCAATGACTACGATTTTGTCGAAAATTGACATCTAAGCAATTTTTTAAATACGCATGAGCATGCCACACAAAGTTCTAAAAATTTTTCAAGATAAATTTTATTTTTAACTATGGGCCGGGAATAGCACCTATTGGCTTATGCAAATGACATGAGAATATCTAGGCTCTCTCTTACTGCAGTATGAGCTAAATAAGTACCCTATTTCGTTTAAAAAAAAGTAAGTCTTGTACAGCTTAATAGCTTAGTGTGAGCAAAATTTAAGCTATTACTCAGTCTCTTAAGCGTCTTCTCGACCCAAGCATGGGGATACTACTCCATCAGTAATGAGCCTTTTACCATTGTAACCTTAGTTCGTGTCTGGGTGTTATTTGCGACAGTGAAATTAATCTTTGTTCCTATATTGATTCTATATACAAGTAGGGCTAGCTTTCCATATGGCTTTATCAAATGTCGGTCAAATGAATTCTCAAATCCTTCTATATGACAATCATTGGACCACTCCTTGCGCATGTTTGCCATATTCAGAGAATCGAAGCTGTTTCAAGCAGATTTATTCATTTTTCTTCTATAAGCATAATGCTACCCTACCATTTTTGATTTTAATACTAGAAAGCTTACACTGAGAAACACCTTATATTGATATTTTTACCTAAGTAGTTCTTTTGCGTAGTTTACTTGATTTAATAATATTATGATATTGTCAAATTTAGCTTTAAGTTTTCAAATTAGTCTCTATGAACATAAATTAACTACAAATTGTTATTTTTTTGCTACTATAAAATAAATGTCACCCAAAACTAAACTCACCAAAGACCATAATACGCCTCTGGAATTACAGATTGCTTTTTATATGATTTGCGTCCAGCGAAGGTTTTGTACTACTTTTATATATATATATTCTTGGTACAAATCAAGCTTCTTCTAGTATTTATGTAATCTTTTCAAAATATTTATCGCTTTCAGTGCAGAAATAAAAAATTGTTGTACAGCAGTTTAAAAAAAGGATATTTATCGATACATTTTCTGTGAAACGGAGGGTGTCTTAAAATTAATAATTTTATTGGAAATGAAATAAGATTTATTTCTCATACTATTTCAATTGAATTCAAATGAAAAAAAAAAAAATTAAATATCGACACGTCCAACGAAGACCAAATTTTTCACTATTTTGGGATAATTTAAAACAAATATTTAAAGCAGCAAAAATCAAAACACACTAGCTCAAAATGTTGTTTCTCGTGTATCGAAAACTAAAAATCCAGGCCATTTTATCCACTATATGTAAGTTTGCATGTGCAAGTGTTTGGTTTTCTAGGAAATTTTTAGGAAAAAGTAAATGAAAATAGTCTGAAAACTTAGAATTCCTGGGCCATTGTGCACTTTCAGTTCAGCACTAATAAAATAGAGTTCCAAAGTTACTTACTTATTCGGATCTTCTCTGATTCGTCCAATGTGAAAATTACAGACATAGTTCTCAGACTTGAACTTGTTCCAGTCTTGACTCAGTTTGTCTGATATATTATATATTTTGCTGACACTATAGTGCCGATCTTACTAACCACAACTACAGGCAACGTTCTACCGATCACCGAATTTTATCATACAAATCCTTTCTGGTGGTTCAATCAACTTTTGGACTGTTTTCTGTCAGACTAATGTAGGGCTCGCTTTTCCTGATTACATTATTTTCCTTCTTGCCTCTTGTCTTCGAGATTTTTTCGCTTGTCTATCAGTACTAATATTTTATTTTTCGCATTTGAAGACGTCATAACATCAATTCAACATTGAGATATATATCTCTAAAGCACAGTCACCCGACCACTAGATTAGCCTGCCAGCTGGCGGATGCAGACAAAGTCTAAAGTTGAACTTTGAAGAGAAGAGCGATAAAATCGAGTTAAATGACGAACATGTATCCTAGTATGTATCCCCAAGTGTGATGTAAAGAAACCAAAGCCAACATTTCTTTGCCAGTTCTCACTTTACCCGCAAGACACTGACCTCCCCTCCCCACTCATGGCTACTGTACTGCAAAGTAATGCAAGTGAAAGTTGTATATACCCAACGTCGCCGTCGTCATTTATCGCTGTGATCGTTGCCAATGATTTTAATTTTGCCTTTTCTTCATTTTTCATTTCGTTTTGGTATGGGAAGGAAAATGTTGAATAGACATCAGTTAACCTAGCAATAGAAATCCAATCCATTATTCTACCGGGCAACTTGAGCAGAGGTGGGTGCGATCGACCGCCAAACCCTAAAAGCCTTTTTTTTGTCTGCTTCTTCGTATAAAGTCAATGGTTGGACGTCCTAACAAAATCGTAGATACAAATTTATTTTTGTAACCATGATGGTCGTACACATAGCAAGGAGAGAAGGGGGACCGTCGTCGTCATACTGGATTTTATTTTTAACTGACACACCGGCCCACCAAATGGCGAAGGTGTGAATATCAAGTTGAAAATACAACTGCTGAGTAGCAGGTGTGATGGTTTTAGCTCTTTATATGGATAACACCTTAAGTTACCTGTTGGCACTGTAAACTGCCGATTCGGAGGGGGATTTCTTTGCCTCCGAAATCTAATTTATTTGTCTGGGAATTTAACAGCATTTTTGAAAACAGCATAATTGAAAATAAATTGTATTTGAATTATACAATACTTATTTCAAATACTCAATCTATATATGATGCACTTTGAATCATTCTATAAAAATGAGTTTTTGACGCATGCAAAATATTCTCACAGTTTACTTGACTGGACCTAACTTTGTTTACTCTACCCCATACGATATAGATATTAATTTAGATATGCATAATTTGTAATACAGTGAAATACTAAATGTAGGTACATTTTCTTAAGAATACGCACATTATTTTCTTCGAGGTTTGTTAGCAACTTCTCAGAGCTATGATATTTAAGTTGATTTTTGTTGATTAGAAATTCTGTAAACGATCCAATACTTATTATTGATATCGTCGCCTCCAAAAGAATTTGATTTTCTAAACAAATTTATGTACATATAAACAGTATGTTTTTCAAACTGAATCCTATCTGAAAAAGAACAGCTTTTGAAATTTCATTAACAGCAAAAATCATTCTAATGGTATTCTGAAATCAATGCATTACTCTGGAGACACATCATCCGATCTCACAACTATCTACAATATGAAATGTCAAGAATCATCTATTTATTTCGCATAAAATAAATAAAAAGTCGATCAATTGCGTAAGCTTAGTCAATTCTACTGAGAAGGCATAATACTGGCAGTAGGGTGGTCATATGGCTGAAAATGCAAGTTGATCATGATGATGTCATCATGAGGACGGAACAAAATACTGTGAATCATGAGCAACGGCAATAAAAGCAAACCAAAAATGCTCCCCAGTTATCTGAACGCTACCCTTGGAGTTCACAGAAACTTAATACCACCTGAGCTTCAAACCACTACACAAAATCTTTCTTTCTCTCTCCTTCTCTGTCTAACTACACAACGCCCGTGACCTGTAATTGTATGATTGGCGCGCGCAAATAATAATAATAAAAAAAAAAATTTGAATACTGTTGTATTATGTGGGTTCCTTTCTACTCCGTTAACTCATTGAGCATTAAAAGGATTCGGATGCGTTTTACCAATTCTATATGTCTTCTTCTTGGAGTACAAACTTTAGAAGATCAGCTGCTCTTTCATATCATCATTAATCGGCTTCTACTCGAGAACTTGGATGTCGTAAGCTTTTTATGTTCACACAGGGCTAATTATGGGCGCAATGCTTGCTGCAAACTCTGTAAGTAGCTTCTTAAATTTTAATTTGCACTTAAGTAAAAATGCTTTTAAGAAACATTTACTTTTATCAGTCTTGAATTTGTTAAGTTTCATTAGGCTATAAGAGCTAATGTACTCTGATTGGTAAATCAATTTAACTAAATTATTTTAAAAATTATTAATCGGACATTTTACAATGCCAAATCTACATTAATATGGAGGGATAGTGTACAAATATCTTCCGATCCGTTCTAGATTGATTGTACGACTATGTAACTTTCGTTTTAGCTTGCTCCTATAAAGAGCAAGTATTATTTTCGTCAACCTTTCCGATCTCGAGACTTTGATCAATCTTTTATCATAGACTAACTTGAAAACGTGGGCTCACAGTTTTTAGTGTAACTGATTACGGCCGGAAAGTTTACAAATTTATTCGAAAATTTAACCATTCTCCAAAGTTCCAGCTTCCTACGATATCTGGGATATTCTTAGAAGTGTGGGAACTCTTACACACCTTGTAAACTTTATATAAGTCTAATTCAAAATCAGAAATTGGGCTTCTTTGACTTATTTTCTAAGATTTAAGCTACAAGTGTGCAGAGAACTTCTGGAGAGGCTGAAAAACATACTCATATTTTACGAGTATATTGTACATACATATATCTATATATATAAATCAGAATACCAATATTCACTATAACATCCTGTTTTTTTTAAAAATCGAAACTTTGGGTCTATTTTCTAATTTTGTACGGTGAAGAATTTTGTAGAATAAAGATTTGATGTCCTGCGGGAGTTTCGAGAACACATACTAAAATTGTATATAAAACGAACGAAATATGTACGAGTACTGAGCAACTCACTATACCTCAAAAAACAAAAATTAGGGTAAATTGTTAAAAATTCCACGTGATCTGCTCTATAAGTCTGCTAAGTTTAAGTTCTTTAGGTCATCCGAGAACTTCCAGAGGGGTGCGGGAAGACGTTAAGAAATAGGCAAGCTTATGCAGATCAGGAGAAAAGTTTTCAGTGCAATACCCTATATTTTTAAATTCAATAATTTGGTTGCGCTGTGTTATTTTATGTTACTCGTGCTAATTTTATAGCTAAGTTTCAGCTTTTCAAGTTATCCGAGAACTTTGTGAGGGCCGCAGGAAGATATACACACAAAGGAATATTAAATATAAATCGGAAGAAAAATACTGTGTCCAAAATTGCATTATGTTCTCTCATGCCACTTGCTCCTTAAGTCTGCAAAGTTTTAACAATTATGACTAAGAAACATTTTTTATTTTAAAAAAACTTAGTATCTGTATTATATTTTTTTTTATCCTGTCTGTCGATAATCCAGAGTGTACATCAAGATTCTTTATGTCATTTTTACTAAGCGTAGGCGAATTAATATCATTCTAGTTCTTCGCTGGTTTTCTGGGTGTAATTTTTTGTTCATGTCTTACCCCCATTTTATTTTATCCGATGTTAATGTTTTTTTAGGTGTGACCATCAACACGTTAAACCCGACTTACAAACCAAATTTCACCAAAATTCATCTAGTGGGTCTTGTGTTAGCTGTGTAGTGGGACAATTTTTAAATGTTTTTAAATCACGCTTCTATTCGTATATTTCGTTTCCACTCCATTTGAATTTAATTATTTTGAAGCTTCATCAATATTCGCCAAGAAGTTCTTGAGTCAAAAAACTGAAATTTAACACTTAACAATTGTTATTTTTATTAGGTCATTTGCAGAGAAAACCACCACGCACACATGGAATATTAGGGCATTTTTTTGTTCGACTTTCAGAAATCATCTTCCTTCCTTCGGATAAACCGTGAAGCAATAATTATTTTTAATAACACGGCGTCCCATGTAGTAACTTATAATGCCTTATTTACTCAAAAAAATGTCAACTTTAAAGGCCATTCGCGAATTTCAAAAAAAAGAGGAGTTTTTTGCTGCTTTTAGGAAATTAGGGGACTTACACTGGGCTGAGACCTATTTTGACGTTTTAAGCCACAACTGATTTGTTCAGAGATTTGATGCAAATACTTCTAAAATTGCTGGGCTATATGAAAACGAGCCAAGTTTCAGCATTTAAGCCCTTCAAGACAGTATCATATTGAAGTGTTCGTTTGGGAAATTAGTCATCTCCTAAGAGATAGAGAGGTTTCAAAGTGAACTGCCTTGCGCCAGTGCTAAGTACTACCCGTACCTCCACACCTCCACGCTCCCATTATTTTGCCAGGTGCAATAGCCTTATTATAGATTATTTGACAGATGCAACAGTCAATCACTTAAAGAAAGAATTCAAAAATGAAAACTTCAAAAAATAAAATAATAAAATTGTGTTATTTATTTTTACTTCTCAGTGCCTTCTTTTTCAATGTCATTTGAAAAAACGGCATTTTGTGATAAATGTGGACCAGATTCATTTTGAAAATGGGCCATCTCACAGGAAAATTAATTTTCGTGGGCTTCCTGTATTACACGGATGGCTACGTAGAACTTTATATGTTAGGCGTAATCCATTTTAAATATTAAACATTATTGTCATTGTTTGATCTAATCATATTCCTAATATAATGAATTAAATAAGTATGATAGGTAGGAAGGATTGGCGGTTCTAAGAACCCAATTGGCACTAAGTCCGTTTCGATACCTCAACTCATGTAGACCGGCTATTAAGGTGTGTTAATGAGAAGTCTCTAAATCCAACCCGTGGAATTTAAGAAAGTTATTAGTTATTTAATATTTTACCCTGAGATCTCCTCGAGTGAATTGAAAAATGGTTTGCCTAATGCTCGCTGCCTGGCCTCAGCTAGAGCCGGATAGGCGCATATATAGTGGGTGAGGGTTTCTTTTTCTGTTGTGACCTTATAACTGCGACAGTGTATATTATGTGGGATGCCTAATCTGGCTGCGTGGTCTCCTGTCGGCCAGTGTCCCGTGGTGACCGCTGTTATTTGTATTTACGCATTCTGTTTAGGAAGTCGTCTGTCTTTGCCTTGTTGTAGTTTGGCCACATCTTTGAAGATATGACACAGTTTGTTAGCCTAGCCCATCTGAGGTTGGCTTTTCTAAGAAAAATTGAGGAGATTTTTGCCTTGACTGCTCCCAGCGGAAAGTGAACTAGCCTAGCCAGTCCGTCGGCTTATTCGTTTCCATAAACATTACTATTCTCTGGAACCCAAATTAGGGTTAGCCTGGCCAGCTCACCTTGGCATTCTTTTACTAGTTTGGATGATATAGTAGCCGAGGCAATAGCTTTGATAGTTGCTTGGTTGTCAATAAATATGGCGGTCTTTTGCCTTGGCGTTGTAATTGTATGTAGTTTGATCTGGCGGCAGGCTTCATGAATAGCGAGTAATTCCGCCTGGAAAACACCGACGGTGTCCGGAAGTGTATATGATTTTGAGATGTTCAAGGATTCGGAGAACACACCCGCACCCACTCCACAGTCCATGCAGCTCTCTGAACCTTGTTAAGTTTGGTTATGTTGCAGCCTTTTCTTAGAGCTGGCCTCCATACTATTGAGCCATATGTGGGGATAGGACGTACCACGGCTGTATACATCCATAGAGTCAATTTTGGTTGCAGGCCCCATCTTTTGCCGAAGGTCCTGTTACAGGAATAGAAAGGTATACATGCTTTCTTCACCCGTTATTCTATGTTTAGTTTAGGATCTAAGATAACTCCTAGATACCTGGCACTGGGTGATGGCGAGAGTGGTTGGCCATTTAGTCGAGGAAGTGTGAAGTTAGGTATTTTGGTTTTTGTGGTGAAGAGCATCAGTCCAATTTTGCTCGAGTTGACGCCAAGACCACACTTAGTGGCTCAGGTGTTTACCTTACTCAGAGCATTTTCCCTGATTTCGCTTATCACGGAAGGAAACATTCCTGACACCAGTATCACCATATCGTCCGCATACCCGACTACCTTGATTCTTTCTCTGTCTAATTGTAAAATGATTTTATGACTATGAGCCATAGTAGTGGTGAAATGATACCGCCCTGAGGTGTTCCCCTACTGGCCAATTTGGTTATATTGCTATTTCCTAGTGTTGCCTGAATAATTCTAGTGCTAAGCATAGAGACAATTCAATGACTCAGATAGTTTTCTATCACTAGCTCCGTGAGGGACTCAAGAATCGCTTCAGTGTGTACATTATTAAAGGCTCCTTCTATGTCTAGAAGGTGGCCAAGGTGTGTTTTAAATAGTGTATGGATTTTTCTATTGTTCGTACTACTTCGTGAAGAGCTGTTTTTGTAGATATTTCTTTGAGGTATGTATGCAGGGAATTGGAGAGGGATGTTTCTTCTATTATACCTCGCAGATGGTTATCTAGAACGCGTTCGAGAGTCTTCAAAAAAAAGGAAGTCAAACTGATTGGCCTGAAAGCTTTCCCGTTTTCATGACCGCGCCTTCGGGAAGAAGACCACTCTTACCCGTCCCCATGACTGGGGTACGTGATTATTTAATATGCAACTCCTAAAAATCGGTGTGAGCCATGGAATTGCTAAATCTTGCGATTTTTGCATAATGGGTAAGATGCCGTCCAGCTCCGGCGATTTATAAGGAGCGAAGCTGTTTATGGCCCATGAAATTTATTCTTCAGTGATAATAGGTGTTAATTCTTCCCAAGCGTCAGATTGCAGATGCAGGGTGTGCTCTGTTCTGCTATCTTTGCATCCGGGAAAGTGGGTATTTATTAAAAGCTCTAAAGATTCTTCAGTTGACTCTGTCCATTCTCCATTTAACTTTTTCAGAAGAGATGGGGTGGAGTGTTCTTTAGATAGTATTTTGCTGAATCTTGCAGAGTCTTTAAGAGTTTTAATGGATTGGCAGTATTCTATCCAGGACTGTTTCTTAGCCACTCTTATAGATTGTTTGTATATTTTGAGGCTGTATGGCTGCCAGTATTTACACCTGTGGAAGATATTAAAGGTCTCTCTGGTAAGCTTCCTAAGCCTAGAGAGTTCCTCGTTCCACCAAGGAGGGAGGGTTATTTTTGCTATACTTGACTGGACACGAGACTTTGTATGCTATATTAAAAGCTTTCTCGAAAGTCTTTACTTTTGTGCCTAGTTCTTCGGGTGAAGTGATTTTTGAGTTGGGGGTTCTGTGGAGTTTCGATTTAATGACTTGGCTTAACTTTGTCCAGTCAATTTATTGGGCTTCTGACAGGTTTAGGAGTCTCGATCTCGAGATCTACATTAAAGATTATCCAATTATGGTCTGAGAAGGATTTCAGATTGGATACTCTCGGAAAGGTAAAGGTGGTGGTGTTACCTTTGTTGCATATCAAAAGGTTGTTTTCAATAATGTAATCAAATAAAGACTCACGGCGTTCATTGATTTCCGAGCTGCCCCATACTGTGTGTCTTGCATTGGCATCGCAGCCCATCAACAGGTTAGTCTTATTTATGGAGATCGGTAGAGAGCTCGTTCACCAATGCGACTTGTAGGTCGTCTCTGACAACCTCACTTACAGTTCGTGTTGTCTGGAGCCCCGAGGTCGTTGGAACGTCTTGTTTGGTGGTGGATATTTTAGCGACTTTTTTTTTGAGAATCAGGCTTGAGAGAGAGATTTCACTTTACCGCTTCGCTTTTTTTGTGGTTGTGGTGTATGGCGGCAGTTAATGAACTCATCAACAATCTGCTGATACTTTTCTTTCTCGTCTAGGTCCCGCTTCGCAACCATACCGGCTTCTTCATTCTTAGTTATCTTAGCCAGAATGAAGATTGCCCTCTTATACACCCTTTTTTGCGGTTGCTGGAAGACTTTTGGATATGGCCTGCGCGCTTCTGGGCACTAAGTCGAGTGTCCTGCGTCGTAGGTGTTTTTTTTTAAATTTTAGTATTACGAAAAAAGGGTTCATCCCAGCAGAGCCGATATACTGGGATAAGGCACTTATACAACCGACCTTGCCTGGGAATCGGGGGGACCGTTTCGCTAGTTTTCTTTAACCACTAGCTAGCCATGCAGCCGAGCACGGGTACCTCTACACCCTGGCTTTAAAAGTGGGATTTATTTAGGAGTTTACTCCCCACACCTTGACTCAAAGAGGGATTGTTCTTGGTTTCGTGCAGAAGACAACTGAAAAGACTGTAAGCACTCGGAATATATTTGTGATTAGACTCCAGTTGCTTACGCCTCTCACATGTCTTTTGGACTACTCAAGTCCACCCGCCTCGGCAAGGCAACAATCCACAGAGGGGATTAAATTAAATAAGCCATTTTGAAAAAAAAATTAAAAACTGAAATTAACTCCTTTTCAAAGTGACCGATTCAATTAAAAGAGATACAAATTTTGTGAGCGTGGTTTTCATGTGCAGCTCATAGAGTATGAGCTTCACATGAAAACCGCACTTACGGACACATATGTAGATACATAACAACCAAAATTAAGACATGACCGATCATAGATGAAAATATTTAAAGTGACTCACCGGTTAAACACAGTGACAAATTACTCTGAGATTTGTGGTATTTCACTTTTATTCACAACTAGACTGGCTTCGCCCGTGTCAAAAAGCCACCAAGCACATCCAGTGATTTTTCTGTTAAGTGACTATAGTCTGTTTTAGAAATTAACAGATCATGGTATTGTTCCATTTTCTCAATTTAGCATGAAAAATATTGTGTATCATCTCCGTTCTTGGAGTTACGGAGATAGCTTATTAGAGACGAACAAAAAAATGTACTGCCCGTTGCGCAGTACCCAGATGACGTGCAATAATCAGACATAGTTTAAAATATTTTTTTAATTAATACCGTAAGTCACATTTACTTAAAAACATTAAAATGCTTATTGTGACTTTTCTCCTAATCTGAGATATATATATGCTGAAGCGAACTTTTTTTTATAGTACTACTCAAGTTCTAAAAATTTATCATACTATAATTTGACGTACATGTGTCTAATAGTATAGCTGACATATCAAATTAAATGGGGCAGGCAAATAATTTCCTCACGACTTATGAAATACATTTCTTGAGTGTTTAGCTTTAATCCTTCTCAGAAAAATGTTCAATAGGTGAAAGAAATCTACATTGAAATCGGCTCTGCTGCTTCTTAAGTTATATGGTACGAAAGCAAACTGAACTTTAAAACACTGAAATCATGAAAGTACTTATTATCAGCTATCTAGTGATCTTTGGTATATGCTATTTCATATGCTGTTTTCACATACCGTTTATAGTTTAGCCGTCATATTGTCACCGCACTGATTATTTTTACTTGACTTCAGTGCACATACAGCTTCATACATAGCCTAGTAGGGGTGCTTAGAAAATGTTCTAATGCTTTGAAAAAAGCCTTATAATCGGGTAACTGGTTCTTGAGGTATGAATGGACACTTAGGCAGGCAAACAGACAAACATTTTCAATTTTTTAATATGAAGAGAAGAGATGTACACTTATCTTGCATAGCGTAAGCTTTACATAAAGAAAACCTGTGAAACAAACAAATCCAATTAAAATTTATTTTTTTCTCCAAAAATAGTGTTAAAGTGAAGATTGGAAGGAAATGGGCTATGTTTATTTAATATGTTCTAGATATTTTTCATTCGATTAAGAGTATAGAATTGTTAAAATCGGTACAGATTTGGTGCAGATAGAATCAAGCTAAGAAAGTGGTAAAAACAATGCCAACATAACTCCATAATGGTATAAGTCGGAACAATGATTATATCATATTTTTTCCTCGAAATTCAATGCTTTACCGGATTCCAAAGTAGAGGTCTCTATTTAATAAACACCCTGTGTGTAGATATTGCCAATATATTGATTAGTTCTTTGCTCACTTTTTCTTATTTTAATGTCCTTATCATAATTCGTATATGTGGATATTAAATGGTTACCACCGTACACAATCTTCATTCGTGTTTGACTAAAACATTTTATAATTCATTGCCTACTTTATTACGGGGTTATAAGAAAGATACGCTATCATATAATCAGCTCAAAATAGAACAGAATATTGCATACATACATATATGCAACTGTAGGTTCACATTTAAGGATATATGTACCTACCTAGCATGCCATTACCTTCCACGCAAATGTTTGAAGGCACGGTTCTCTTCGAAATCGAGGACTAAATTCCCCTTGTATCTCATACTATGCTTTTCTTCAGGCACATTGTCTTAATGAAGGAGATAACAAAAAAAAAAAAAAAAGGGCACGATTGGGTCGCATGTCAAACATTTGAATGCTGAAACACTGACTTAGTATCAATTTTGAATAAAAACATTTGTTTGCGATAAACTGAGTATGCAGTCGTATTTAAAATGTCCACATTACCTCAAATATCCAGTCCTGGATTGTGTCGTAACTGAGGCCAAGGCATTGATGTTCTCTTACAATTTACATAATCCAAGAATAATATGTCCTGCCTTTTCTCGTTGGGACTTCAACTAATAATACATTTCTTTCCGAGTTTGCCTGTGATCGCCTTTGCACGTGGCAATATCAACAGATCCTGTTGGAAATTTTTACACGATGGATTTTTTAACGTGAAGTCTTCCTCGAATACAGGCAGATCTAATACAATCGTGTTTTGTTATTTTCGCCGTAATTTTATGCCCCATGCCTAGTATAACATTGTGAACCGTATTTTCAAGTGGGTCAGAAAACTGTAGTGTACAGATTCCCTTTTAATTTGACCGGCAATTTTAAAATATTATGAATTTGAGCACTTAGGAAAAACTATTCCGCCCAAAATAATATCTGGTTGAACGACTGATTTTGATTTCGAAACTACAGCGTCTCCGATTGAAATAACTGCATCGTCTGTGAAGAATATAGAGGTTACGTTTGGCTCGTTGACATTATTTTTCAAAATGTAAATGCAACTTCTCCAATGATCTGGTATCTCCACTGACCTCTCATCATTTTATTGGGCAGTTTTGTGAGTCACTCATATCCGACGGCTAATATTTTTACCTAAAATTTTGAAGGAATGTTGCCTGATTCCACTGACCCGCTTTGCTCACTTCTTCCGTTGTAAAGTCAACAACCCCTTTTTCGTAGGATTCAGCTGTGGGAACGATTCTACGTGGAAATTCATCGTTGAGCACATTTTTACAATAGTCCCGCCATCTGTCACAAATGATTTTATCTTTGGTTAGAAAATGGCCTTCGGCATCTGTAATGTACTTTTTTTTGCCACGATTTTGAAAATATTAGTTCGATTAATTTGTTTGCTGTTGATGGAGTTCTTGAACAGGTTGACTTCTTTCCGCCGATCGTGAAAACATTTGTTCTAACTCCCGGCGCAGACTATTTTTTAACGCTCCACGAGTTTGGTTTATTAAAAGCTCACATTGTTCTTTATTTAGGTAATACCACTTGACTTTCACAGTAAACGATTTTTGAATCATCTTTGGTTCCGTAGCGAACAATTCCGTAACAAGTAGACGGTGTTGAATTACCAGCGGTTCTCCTAGAATCACTTTGCAGTCTGGCACCCTGTGTTTCATCGATCTTGGACACAATGAATTGTGTTTCATGTCCACCACAGCAGTATATGACGAGAACATTGTGTTAAGAATGACCAAGCTATGCCGCAAAGACGTATTCTCTGACTAAATTTCTTGGTTACAAGACCTTTACCCCCATGAAAGTCTTCATAAATTTAATCACGGCCAAAATTTATCTTTTTCTGTCTGCTCACATCCCACTTGTTTGGCGTAGGTGCTAACAACATTTCACACTCCCCGTCGCACCACTAATTTGAGACTCATCAGGCGGTCACTTATTTTCGATAAACTCGTGATATTGTCTAGCAGTTCGGTCACGACTACGATACCAACTCCTTTCTTCGCGCTCACCGTTCCATGATAGAACATCTTATCGCCTTTCTTTTTAAGTCGAGGAAGTTCGGGATTGCACCACTTCGTTTCTTGCACGCATAGGATGTGTAACCTTTTTCGCAGCATTATCGGTACCATAACCAAGTTTTTTAATGTCAACGTCCCGACTTTCCAACTTGCGAACCTAAGTTTCTATATGATCGCCCATTACGACAAGCAGGGAAGCACATCGGCACTATTCTAGGATCTGGTGTCACACAAGTTCCTCTATAAAAGTAATACCAAAATTAATCAAAATCTCGGGATCGAAAATTCTCATGGGAGCAAGTAAAAGTAAAAACTGTGGACTTATAACGACTAAATTAAAGTATTTACATACATATATGTACATATGTATGTATAAGAATATTCAGATTATTTATACTTTTCCCCCTTTTTATTTATTTTCTTGGCAATAATGACGGGACTATTGGTTGTGGAAATCATAGCGTCACGCGAAAATAAAGAGTTTTATAGTTTGACCCTTCCCATGAAGCCTAAGCAACACATCAACAATTTATTTTAATATAATATTAATATAAGAAAATTTTCTCTTTTTCTCCTATTATTAATTTATTATACAAAGGCAATTAAATATAAAATTTAATGTTCAAAAATTTGCAAATAAAATTTAATTGCCCAATGTTTTGTATCCTCACTTTCATTGCAGAAAGTTTCCCTTTCAATTGGCAATGGCTTTAAGTGATGCATTCGATCCTAATAGGAAGTGTGCAATGCAATGTATTGTAGAAATGCCACCACAACCACCAACAGCGCACCCGGAAATGGAAATATTCACATTAAGGTAACAACTATTGGAAGGAAAACTCCTCTGCACTGCCATTTGCCTGGTGTTTTGTAAGTTACTTCCCGTCATCCTCTCATTCTACTACAATTTCGCATTCGGTTAACATAAATAAACAGAAAATTATGTAAATACATAGGCCCACAACGGCACTCCAACTTAAGGAACACATATTTCCCGATAGTCTGTAGTTGCTATTGTGAGATTAATTTATAATTCAGCTGCATGTGCGATACACCACATGTCTTCTTTGAATGTAATCTGGCGAACTACAAATGTATCTAGCAACATGTACTCCAACGACTCGCTACTCGTATAATGAATTTCGTAGAGGAAGAAAGTAGGTGAAAGGTCAAAGACCTACCCATGATGATGTTGTTGATGTTGACGATGAATTTTGCGCGCGTCGATGTATGTATGTTTGTTGTGCTTGAAGGAAGCTTTCTGACATTCTACACTCTCACTTTACACACCCATATTTGCTGTGCGACCGATGAAATACTCCGAGATACTTGTAGCACATTTTTGGGACATTTGCAAGCTTAAAGCTGACGAATGGTGTATAAGCGTGGTTTGAAAGCTTTCAAGAGAAATGAATATCAATCTCATAGTCATTCTGTTCTCAGACTATATTCGGATTTACTTACCCATTTGACATTTGCACTTAACCATAACCATCCCCAAGGAAATTGTTTTTACTTTAGGTTCGGGGCTGTGAATTACTGTTGGTCAAGTGTTTGTGTAATTGTTCACTTGAATGTGGCGGTGCATGAGCAATTTGTAGAAACAGAGTTTATGCTTGTGGCTCTCAAAGCGGCGCCTTTCATTAAATTGAACGATAGAGAAATAAACAGACTTTATAAAACTTTTTTTCTGCATTTACTTAATGTCAAACATGCAAGTTCCTTGCAGATTGTCTATAGTGATTACTGCCAAAATTTGAATTACGTGAAATGCTATAATATTTATCGAACATATGGAAGAACATATTTTTATGTCATGATTCTTTGGAAGTGGATGCCAGTATATGTGCATGGTGATTAACTAGGGAAAGGGTGGCGTGCGATTGGCATTCATCTTTAATTTTTACTCGGTCTATCACGAGTACCGTTAAAACAAGACTTCCTGGCCAAATGATGTGCTGCCGCACTGCATCATTTTTTGTGTAAATCGTTGTCTTTAGAACAAATCCATTTAGCATTGGAATTGGCAAAATGATGTTGGAGATTTTATTTCAAATTTTACTTTTCCAAAACCACTCACAATTTTTTGATTTTGATAGAATGTTTCTTCTTGTACTTAATTCAATATAACAATTTTTTTATTTTCGTGGGTAGATTTGTAGTAGTGTAAGATTTTTACTCACTAAACAACACCTCCATTCTACTGGTTTACTACGACTAAGGTTTCTTATTAAGTAGTTTTAGTTTCAAAAATGTTCGCGTTGGGCAGGTAGCTTTCCAGCACCTGCTAAATCCCGCCATTAGACGAGGCTGGTCCTTATTGCGCTAGATCGAACGGTTTCGTTCTTTGTAGTCAGCACACAAAGTTTGTCTCGTTTACAGTTTGGAGTATAACGTTGTTGCAATGACCATGAAGACGAATACGAAGTTTTCGAACAAAGTTCGTTATTTCGACATCGACGGTAGTTATTCCTATGTCTCTGAGGATATTATTGTTTCTGATATACAATGGGACATTTACTATGACTCTTAACACTTTGTTTTGAAAAGACTGTAGGATATCTTTATTGCTTCGTTTGGTACAAAGTTGTATACCATACGTCCAAATGGGTTTAAGCACTTGCTTGTATAAAAGCAGCTTGTTATATGTATATGCTTAATTTGGAATATCGTCCAAATAGCCAACACATTTGTCTGAATCTGTTTTCAAGCTAGTCGCGTTTCTTTTGAACGTGCGACTACCATTTGAGTTTCCATTCGTCTAGTCATTCCTAGATAACTTGCCCCGTTTGCATTTGTACCGAGTTAATGAAAATGGGTAGGTTGTTAATTTTTTTTGTAAGTAAAGTTAACATACATTAGTTGATTTGTTCTCATTGAGAGTAATGCTCTAAATCTTTGTCCACTCACAATCTTTGTCCAAAGCTCGTTGGAACTTTACAGTTGCTGACTTGACTGATTTATCTGTTCTTAATATAGCCGTGATAATGGCAGTCTTGTCTTAGCTAAAGGAAAACGTGATATCGGCCATTGATATCCGCATCTTTTCATACAGCCAAGCCGCAATCAAATCCCTGGAATCTTCCTCAACAAATTCTTTAACAGCTCGTCTCTTATAGAGATGGCAGAAGAGTTTAATATTCACCTAATTTGGGTGCCAGGGCATAAGGATATTCCTGAGAATTGTAAGGCTGACGAACTTGCCAGACATGGAACAACAATACCCATCCTTCCAGGCAAAAGTTTACTGGGTATGTCTTTCGCTACATGCAAACTTAAATTATTGCTGGATGCTATCGTAAAGACAAATTCTAGGTGGACAAGAAGTACAACTTGTCTAGCGACAAAACAGATTTGGCCTATGCTGGATCTGAAACGCTCTAGGAATTTGATTTATCTAAATAGGAAGCATATTAGTGCTGTTATAGGTGTCATAACTGGACACTTGTCTAATAGGCAAGCATGCAACAAAGCTTGGTGTCTTCTCTAACTATTTCTGCAGAAGCTGCATGGACGAGGAGGGGCCCAGCTCTCCCCCAAAAAAGGAAAGTCTATTTAGAAGCCTTCTGTTTCAATGACCTAGATGATCTGAATAATATTGACGTTAGGTACATTCTACGCTTCAGCAGAAGCTCCAAATGGTTCAACGAGTAGGCTAGAGGCCGCGTCTCAAACCCATGTGGTATCGCAATGGGCCTATTATTGGTTTAAGTGTATCGGCTTCTTTTTACTGACAGCCACTTCAGCCTAACCTAACCTAACCTAATATAGCCGTAACGTAGCTACAACAGTGCCTTCTTGTTGCGGTATATCTCGAGTGTACACTAAGAATAAGACCGGACCAAGAACACATCCTTGCGGTACTCCGGCAACGATTCCCTTAAATGAAATAGTCTGTTCGCAAGATGGCATTCTAAAATCTCATATAATTGTTTCGGAAGAACCTGTCTTAACTTAAACTTCAAGCCTTCATGCCATACCTTGTCCAAGGCTTGAGAGACGTCCAGAAAATCGCTAGAATATATCTTTTCTCCTCTAAGGTTTTCTCTATTTCATTACTTATTCTATAAACCTGATTAATTATGGAATGCTTTTTAACAAAAGCTTTTCAAATACCTTAGATACTACCGGCAATAAAGATATCGGTCTGTACGTTTTATAATGTCGGTCTTTTCTAGTAGCACGGAGGGCAATAAATGGACGCAATATTGTAGTACGAGTACTTATTTCTTACTGTACTTACTTGCATCGCATCGGTCTCAATAATTGTATTTATAGAAGGCTCAATATAATATAGCCCTTTCTGACGGATGGTAAGTATCCTTTTATTTTTAGACTAGATTTCTTTTTCAAGTGCGTTTCGAAAATTAAGAAACTGTTTCATATTCTTACCTGAGTTTTTCAAGTTTTATGCTCGAGATTGTTTAATTTTTCAAATATAAGTTTATTTGTTTTGCTTTGCTTTTCAAGTTTCGCGAGAATTATAGAAAGAGAGACTGGATCTGGAGCAATACCGCTTTTCTTATTTTCTTGCGACGCGATTTGTGCAAGATGACGGCTTTTCTTTTCGGACTTTTTCTTACACAACTTTCGTCTTTTCCTTGACAAGTTTTCTTTCTGTCACTGCTTACCCCGTAGGAATCTTAGATTTTTCCTGTAGTTTCGGGTTCGGTCGTAAGTTATTTTTAATCGCATCGCGCCTTTTTTTAGAGCCCTTTGGTCTCTTCGCAGCCTCTATAGTTCACTGGGTGCTTCCCTCTGCAGTTTAAACAAGTTGCTGGAGCCTGTTTATCTAAGCTGCGCTTTTCCTAAAGATGTTTACCGGCGCATTTTACGCATCGCAGTTGTTTTTTACAATAAGTCTAATATAACAAATGAGTTTTCTTGTTACCATGCAATGATTTGCCCAGAGTGTAATCCCTATAGACGTGTTCCTTATTATGAACTTTATTTACTTGTTAACCGAAATATCAAACACCATGTCGTGCAAATTTCAGCATAAATGTAGTTTAAAATTTTCCCGAAAAGGTTTTAAGAACAAACTTGTCTTGAATTCAAAAAATGACACCAACGAAGAATCACTTGCCAGCCGCTGTTTTTTTGGGCTAAGAAGGTGATTGAGTAGCAAAGTCCTCTCACGGAAAACTACTCGTAAGGTGACTTTTTATAAGACCCTCATCTTTCCAGTTCTGCTATATGGCGCAGAACTTTATTAATGGCGGAAGAAAACACACTTGTTTGTTTTGTCGTATCGTTGTATCGACGAGGAATGGGTTAGAAGATATAACAACGAACTATATCAGTTGTACAGCGACATGCACCTGGTCAAAAGAGTTCGAATTCATCACCTGATATGGCTAGGACATGTAGAGCGAATGGATATCAACGCTCCGTGCCGGAAAGTCTTCGAATACAACCCAGATAGACGACGCGGTAAAGTGAGGTAAGTAAAGTTATTTTTACTTTATTAGGCTTCGAAAAAAACTCATAAATATGAGTCATAGACAAAATTGCATCTACTGTCCGTTCGCCATATTATTTTTTCAAACAGCCGAATATTTATTCTCTGTCGTGGTAATAAAACGAATAGTTTAACACCCTTTTTATAAAAAAAGAGTTTTGGGCACTAAATATGCGTACGTAATTACAATCTCACATGCAAACATGTGAAACACATACACAATCTTTTGACTTGACCATAGTTGGTTAAAACAATAAAATTAAGTAGAAATACTTTTTTGCGAAATTCATAATACAAGGAGTGGAAAATTTGTTTAAACTTTTCAAAACTCCTTTTTCCTTTCTTTGTTAAAATTTGTATGCCTATAATTGAATTGGTTATGTCATGGCCACTTTGTTTGTTCAATTTGTTTCGTTAATGTGTGTTGCAGTTTATTTTAAATTAAAAAGTTTCAATTTTATAGCGTTTGTAATTACGTTTAGCTTGGGAGCATAAGCCTCTTCTGAAATAAGTAGTGCTTTAAACAAAATGTGTTTAAGCGATTAACAGTTTATATCAATGACCAGAGAAAAAGTAATAAAGTAAAGTAAGTAAAGCTATTTTTACTTTCCGATTTTGAAAAAAAAATGGATTTGCTCGAAAACGGTTCTAACGATTTTGGTCAAATTCCATATTTAAGTTAGGGTAAATACATATGTATATGCTATCAGATGGCGTACCACGATCTTGGCAGAAAATACATATAACGGTACTTTACTTATTTAACTAGTTATTAAAAATTAGCTATTTCTCGGATGTGACTCAATGGATTTTGTTTAAAATCAACATTTAAATAATTTTTGTTATAAGCAATGTAATGGCATACCAAGTTTTTGAAGATTGTGGATACATTTAAAAATTTTCGATTTAAAAAACATAAATTTTATTTAACTTTCAAACTGCAATTCAATTAATAAAATCTTTTACCACACATTTCCAATTGACTCGGTTTTTTCCAGTTTGTATCTAATATTTCGAGGTGTCCTCTAAGTTATTAGTTCTTTCTATCGACTATCATTATCATTTAGCTTATATCACCACGTCTTCTTTATTCGTCATCCTTCTTATGATCTCGTTCAAGGTACAATATATTGCGGTCTGTTAGTTCTTAGAATGTATCCTTCTTCGATTTAGACATACCGCTAGTTCATCCCTGCTATTTTTAATATTACAATAGAAATAACAAAGAGTTCCAATAAATATTTGACAATTTTTAGTGTTACATTTGTAACACATCCAGGGTATTTCAAATATTACTGAATAATTAATTTGTTTTCCTGCTCAAAGCATAATTGTGTTCCGGCTAAAGACCCAGAATGGGAGATAACGTCTGATCAGTTGCTACTACGAAAGCAAATTGATAAAACTTTTTTGATATTTAGAGATAATATATATTATAGATTTATAAAGAATGGATTATAACATGTATAAATTTACAAACCATTAAGTTAAATTATGCGGGATATGTGGAACAAGCACGGTCAGGGAGTGCCTTAGAAAAGTTATCAACACATTTTAAAGTCATAATTTAAATACACATAGGTATACCTAAATTGTTGTGACAAGTTATAGTCCCGTTTTAACATTTTCTTTACAGTCAATATCAAACACCCTACAATATAGGTACATACATATAAAGCATATCATAAATTTATTGAATAAGCGCCAATCAGCAGTTAGTTTTCTGTGAAAATAAATTTAATGTAAAAAAAAACGATCATTCTCTCTAAATTGCCACATTGACCCATCGTTACAATCAATACCATTCTGCTCCAAATGATTCATAACACTATAACAATATTCTCGCAATCATCAGCCCACTTGAAACGTTGTAAAACCCTCCTCCCAGCATAGTACTCACCTCCCTCCTTCGCTGAACTCAAAGTTGTGCATTGAAATTCGTTTGAAACAATATGCCAAATGGCAATATTCGCCCTTGATGTCAATGCAATAGTTATTTGCACCGGCATTAGACGAAAATGCAGCGCAGCAGAGCAGCAGCTGCAGTAGCTCTGCTGCATAAAACAGGTAGAGACTGCACACAGATACAAGTGTACACACATGTACAGTAAAATATATGATATATATATAAAAAAAATATTCACAGCGCTCTGGCATATTCATGGAAGAAGCTTTACTATTGTAGGCAACACTGTATAAGTTTTGTCAGTATTTCGTGTTTTTCAACAAACCACTACAATAGCGAGTAACTTGTAACATCTATCCTCATATCCCATGTGCACTTGATGCGGTCACTGACACATCAGCCTTGCACTGGCTTAACAATGTTAGCATGTCTAATGTCGAATGCACAATATTATAACAGATTTTTTTTTCTACTTATTTGCAAGTATTTACCCAATATATTCACATGTGTGAGCATGTGTGATGTATTAAATGTAATCGCGTCACTGGACGTGGAGATTAAGTCGTACGCAAATCAATCGCTGTTGCATTGGTCATGGATTTACGTTATCTGCTCAAGAAATAATGACCTATAAAAATGGGGTGATTACTTACTTATTATTTTGTTTATCTAAAAAAAAAAGCTTAAATAGTATAAAGAACACAATTGATCCGAGAAGAACTTTGAAATTAATCTCGAATAATCTAGTTGTGTTTAGAAATAGTAGAAAGATAGAAAATGTGGACATAATGTGTACATATCGAACTCCTAAATAAATATTTGCAATACTTTAGTATTACAGTAATGCCAATAGTAATTTTCATAGCCCATCCTATATGGTATATTACTTTAATGACATATAGTCTGTTACATATGTAAGTAAATGCCAAATTAAGTGCGGAGTAACAGAACAAAATCAGATAAATTCATTTCAGGGAGAAATCATTTTTATTTCTATATTAGCTCATACCCTTGATCTGCATTCGTTTTGCACATCGACTCCAAAATTCATTAATAATAAAATGAGGCCAATCCCTAAAACGAAACCACATTGTCTCTAATCAGAATCAGACAAACCCAGGCGGTCCATCAACCCGAGATAGTTTTCTATATACTCGTATGTTTAAAAAATATCCAGTGCATACAATTCTAGAGTATTTTGAAAACATGTGGCCTGCAGTTTGCTTATATCTTTATAATTGATACTCTTGTTTTTCTTTATTTTTCCTAATATGATATTTTTTACTTTAACATAACTTTTTGAGAAAATACATATGTATAACTATTATTTTTGTTTGGTTCGCAGTCTGATGATATTTAAAAAAGCTACAGATTATGTCCAGTCGATTTTTATGTGAAACTTATAAGTGAAATGATTGGAACGAAATATGTGTTGAAGAATTGCACAAAGAAGAAAACATAGGTACTAGATTTCAGCTACCAATGACAAAAGCAATGCTTTTTCTTCGCATATGCATGCATTAATTCATTATAAAAGTGAAATATCACAACAATTTGGTTAAAGTTAAACCTGTATTTATAACATATTTTTCGCTTGGAATTCAATTCTGCACCAGATCTCGAAGTAACGTCTTCTTTTTAAGAATGAACCAAAATACTTACATACTTTAGATGCCGCTACAGTCCGGGGTGAACCTGGGCCTTAACCAACAAGCGTTTTCAGACAGCTCGATCTTGCACTAGCCGCCTCCACTTTTGAAGTTGGTTCAATTTACTTGAGTTCTTCCTTTACCGCACCGTCCCGTGGGATAAGTTTCGACGAGTTTTCAGGGAGGAGCAATGATGTCCATACGTTCTATATGCTCTAGAAATCTCTGCCGATGAATTCGAACCCTTTTGACGAGAATAGTTGTACAGGCTTTTGAAAGATCATACTCGTACCCCTGACATTAGCTTGAGAAGTTTGTTCAATCCTTTTAAGTATAATGTTAAAGAAATCACATCACGTGCGTCGTAGTCCTTTTCTGACACCAAAAGATCTTGATGGAGAAGTGTGTATTCTCCATCGTCATTCTGCATAGACGGATGGATGAGTTTGGCAGGGATGCCAAAACTAGACATGACTCTGTATAGCTCCGCAATGTGAATATCTGATCTCTGGTGGACTTTCCTGGCCTAAAACCAGACTGATACAGAATAATTATATTATTGACAAAAGGTTTAAGGTGTTCACATGATATGGCAGATAGGATCTTATATGCAATGTTGAGGAGACTTATATCTTTGTAGTTATAGGTCTCCTTTTTTGAGCATCGGGCAAACAACGCAGATGCAAATTTCCATCCGACCATATCTTACAGATGAGTTGATGTATGCTCCGTACCAAATCATCCTCAGCTGCTTTAAATAGTCCAGCAGTTAGACCATCGGCTCCAGTACCCGTGTTGGATAGTTAAAAGCATTTTCTAATCTAGCTACACTATCTCTTTATTTTACAAACCATGAACAAAAATTCACATTCAAATACCTATACAAAATATATATAATATACATAATATACACAAATGTGTAGCAATACATTGTTTAAGATTTGTGACGCAATTTTCCATTTCATATACTTTATAAGATTTTTATTCATAAAAAGAAATCCTAAAATTGATTTGTTCGCACCTTGTTTGCTAATCTTATTCATAAAAATAAAAAAAAACTAAGATTTGCAGAGGGCGTATGTGTACCGGTTTTTTGTAAAATAAAAACCCCACTTTATGAACAAGAAATGCATATTTCATTCGGTACAGGGCCACGTATCTATCTCTAATTCTGAGTCATTAGTAGATGAATTTTCTAATGCACAAGGCAGTCTGGCTATTCTGCAGTATGTACATACATATATTCTTTTTGTTTCTTTTTCACTCCACAAATATCGCTGCAAGACAAGTCTGATGAAAGTGTTTTTGTCCGGGGGGTTTTTGAGTAAACAACTCTACATGTTGTGTAAGATACAATTAATCGGTTTATGTATCTCTGTCTCTCTCCTGTGCACCCTACGCTGGTGTTAATTGATTTATGCAATTTGAAATTTAAATGCATCAGCAGAACTAATTACAGAAAGGAAATTTGCCCATTATTGTTCTTTGACCTGATTTTCAATTAATTTGCTCGGTTCAATTTCTGTTTCCAATTTGTTTTCTTTTGACCTACAAATAGGTGTCGGTTGACAATGACTCAATTTTGAGCGGTTAATATGAATTTAGGCATAATGTTCCAGCCCACACAATTACTGTCTGATAATGCAAATCTACATATATCATGCTTTAACTTGGTCTACCATGGGAAGGAAGTAAACATGGTTGCGAAATTCGCTTGACCTACTGGCAAATAATGACCATCAGAAGAACGCGTTACTAGGGCAATATTCAAAATGTCCAATAAGTGATTTTGGTATTGAAATGGTTCGAACAAACATGAAGTCACGAGCAATTGCGCAGAAATGCAATTTGTGGTGAGAAATGCATGTATGTAAGTACATATGTATTTGTCACAAGAGCAGTATATTTTAGCGACCTTGCTAGTTGAAAGGTGTTTGTTGTTGCAATTGGTTTGAATCACCTCAAACCCAAAAAGGGGTTGTATGTTGGTTGCTCTTTTGTTGGGCTGATGTTAGCAAATGACGAAATCACGTTGAATTATTTTTATTAACGAAATCGGGTTATAATATATAAAGCTTATATTAATTATTATTATTACTACGAATTGAAAAACTAGTGATTGATAGATTAGTGTTAATTCAATACTTTATTCCTAGTAAATTATTTTCTGTACGATCTAACTTGCTTCTAACCTATTACTATGAGAGAAAACCTATGAAAATTGATCCAAAAGTTACGAGTAATGGGATCTTGCCTACCCAGGTTGGCTACTTTGTCTTCGTAGGTAGGAGGATTAAAGTTAGGGCACATGCAGGAATTGTGTATATATTGTCTTTTACTGTCTTCTTAACCTCGTTTTGTCATCACCTAATCTGTACCAATTTCAACACTTCTACTTTAATCGAACCAAAATATCTAGTGTACAAATGATGAAAGCCGCTTGCAGTTTATGATAATAAGAGTTGATTTTCCTTGTCGCAGTTCTCATGAACTTATCGGATTACCTAAAAATGTAAAACTTAGCAGACTTACAGAGCAGGTTGCAGGGAGAAGATACCTAGTAGCCCAAATTTTGATTTTCGACAGCACATTTTTCCTTCAATTTATATACAGTTCTCATATGTGTGAACGTCTTCCAGCACTCTTTGCGTTAAATCTTATAGGTGATAGGGCCATTGTGAACTCCATAAAGTCACTCGAACATCGTACAAATGCCTCGTGTCTTTCCCTATTTTATCGCTTAAAAAAAAAAAAAAAAATGCTCTACAGAAATTGCCAGTTGCATTTCTACTTTTCAAAATTTCACCCGCAACACGCGTCATGCTTCGAATGCATCAGTTCACCCTTAAGCCCTACTTCGATCGTACTGTCAATGAATGAATGACAAGAATGTGCAACAATCTACCAGTGCTCTAACGCGCACTTATGTTCCTCTTCCCCCTGAGGAAAAGAAGGTATAGAACGCCTGTGCCCTGAAACAGTATAAAGGTATTCATATCCCCTTTGGAGCGCGCAAATTATAAAAAAAAATCTCCCGAAGGCCGTCATATGATCAAACAAAATGGACCCATAGTTTTGATTTAGAATTATCGTACGTAGTGATGCAGTGAACATTTTTCTTCTTTATATGGATCAGCCACTATTATTGTTAATTGTCTGGCATTTCTGGTACAACAACACTTAGTTTCTAGCATAATCTAAACTTGTCAAATAGATGGCTTATCGAATCTAATGCAAACATATCATATTCATGTATGTGATCTGTGGGTCTATACTCAGAGGACAAATTTTCATTCTTACATCTAAATTAACGGTACTTTACTTAAAAACTATTTTTCTCGAAAAAGGCTAGTACGATTTCGCTGAAATTTCTCATCTTAGATAATACGGATGTCTGCAATAAAACTGCCTACCCAGTGCTTTACTTATTAGAGGGCTTGCGATATTGACTTTTCTCTGATATGTTGTTGCTTGGCTTTTCAACGTATCTTACGAAAATACCAATCTATTTCTCTTCTAATCGATTTTGCCTACATTTGAAATTTGATTAAATTAAATCTTGCTCACTCTTAGGGTGTGTCATTTGGTAGTTACCATTTTTGGTAATGCCCTTCTTTCCATCGCTCCTTCGGTATCAAATCACACTTCTCGAAAAATGCCTCTCGTGGGGTACTTGTTATGACCATAGTGCACTGCCGCCTGGTCACAGATTTCTGAGAGCGTCCATCAACTGAGGAAATCCTGTTTCGTATACCACTTGGCAGTGACCGTTCGCCTTCACTAAACTCGTATTTGTTCAAAATACGACCATCATTCTTCTTTTAATAGAACCAGATCTTTAGGGTTGAGTCGGAGCATCTTCATCTTCAAGGACTCATACCTCGCTCTGGAAATTTCTTTGGGTGACATAATAATAAAAACAGGTCTCGTCACTTGTTGTAATTAAAATGGTGAGCTAGGAGTTTACATTATTGAACTTCTTGATCATGATGTTACTTATCTATTTCACTCTGCACTCACCTTAATTCACGCGCTAGATCATGAGTTACCCAGAGAGTACAAAGGTCCCCTCCATCTTTCGATAGGTCACTCGTCTATCTTCGAGCATGAGTTCCTGAGTCCTAGCCACCACTTAAGAGTAGACACCTCATTTGGTTGACCGGTATTGGAGTGGTCATCTAGGTCGAACCGTTCCCTCCTAAATTCTAAAAACCACCTCTAAGCCGTTATAAGGGATAGAGTATTCCGTAGAGCAAAGTCATCTTTCCGAAACATTCTACGGCACTAAGGCCACTTGGAAGAAAGAGCATATCTTCGGAAGTGGTCGGTATATATCAGTGAATGATATAGTATTGAGCGGGCAAAAGACGGAAAAAGAGAATGGGCAGTAAATGCACTCCGCCGACTAAACGCCATTAATTATGGAACACCCTATTATATCAAATCATTTTTCTTGTTTAATTACAGGGGAAGATACTTTTTAGCTGTTACGGTAAGTGAGCCTCAAATCTCTATGTCTATCTTAATCAACAGAAAACAATCTCGACATCAGTTAGCCAACATTCTGCAAGAAGACAACCATAGACGGAGCCGCATAAAATATTACATCTATTACAAGACCATTAGAGTAGTTTTTTCACATACAAGATTACTTTCGAGCAGTAGACAGATGTATTCATTACAATCAGGTGATGAATTGAAATCCATTTACTTTGGCTCAAACGGCTAACTATGAGTACATGCGAAACAAAGACACAAGCTCTGAGAGTAAATCGCAAGAAATTCCATCAGTGGCGCAATCACAAGTCAGTCCAAGTCGAAAACGTCTGTTGTAATGAGGAAGTCTATTTGCAGACATTTATCTGCTAGAGATACTTTGAAGGCTGTCAAGAGTATTTTGTAATATTTGCAATCCTATTGGTCCCCGTGTTTTTAGCAGAAAAATCAGTAAAATTAGTTACAGATATAATGAGGAGGATAAAAAACCGAAACGTTAAGCTTATACTCTCTCCAAAGGCGCGTTATTAACATTATCAAATGCGCTATGATTATCAAGTATCTATTCACTCTAAGGTTGGCAGTCATGCCAACAAGTTTCCCAACAATCAAACGACAACACAACCCTGTTACTCCTAAGCACTAGTAGTTCAGAAAAGGGGGGACAAATATTGAAAAACAAATCCGCAACACTCCGCTGTTGTCGTCGTCGATGTTGCTTTACGGCTGGCTTATACTGCCAGGAAAATAGCAAACAAAAATAATGCCTATGTACGAGTACCTACAACGTTCGGTTTCGAATGAAACTGCAAAAACAACAACGACAACAGCACCAATGCTAGTCTACACTGCACATGAAAAACTGTGTCCGCGATAGTTTCGTAAAGTTCATTGCACCGACTTTTCTATTTCATAATTTGACTTTGATAGTCTCTCACTCCGGCTGTGTATCTTAATAGTTGTATCTACAAACGTGCAACTTGGTGTGTTACTTCAACTGCACATGTGTGCTCCCCTTGCATTTGGTAATGTGTGCAATTGGAGCAGAGAAAAATAATAAGTATCTCCTCTGAGCGCATTTGTATCTATGATAGATGGTATTTTGCAGGGCTTTCAATGCTTTCTGCGGTTGTATTTGTTATTAATAGAAATTTTAAGCATCATGCGCTTGTGTATGTAGGTCTACAGGCGGGCACGCTCTTCACCGTTGCTTGTTGTGTTGTTTAATAATAGTTTTATTTTTGTAGGTAGGTACGTTACGTGAGGTGTTTAATTTTGTTTGAAAAATTACATTGTATTTTAATTAAATAATAAATGTATTTAAATATGCGTTGCATCGAATGGAGTAGTGGAAAATAAACGTATTAATACATGTTACATTTGAAGCATGAACTCGTTGTAATGTAGGTAAAATGGGTTTGTCTTCAGACATAATTGCTATTATTTTTATAATGCTATTTACTTCCGACCACGGCTTTAATCTTTCTCAAGGAAGCTATTTATTACAACCTGAGAGCCCTTAATTACAGGCAGGGTGTATGTTTAATTAGATTTAGCGTTAATCAATGAAACTATCACAAGCTAATGGAGTAAAATGCACGACTCGATCGCATGAAAATGCCCATAACAAATTATGCATGCAAAAGACAATTTGTTTTTCATTATTCTACATAACGGAAGTCTCAAAAGTACCCGTTTTTATGCAAGCAAATGGAAGTTTATTCCATATCCTTAAAATAAAGAAAATTCAATGCCTTTCAAATACACTAATAAACTTGTCTTATACTCTATCTATTTTCAACGCTTTCAAAGGAAAATAAGATAACTTTTTAAAAACTCCAAACTATCTTAAGAAACGATTAAGTTAACGGAAAATTATTTACAGTAAAACACAATTATTTTTCTATGTTCTGTAGACCCATTAGGGATGCCTAATTTTTCAAAAAAAATCCGGGTCAGTTATCAGTTCTTTTTACCAATCAGTGAAACCTGTCGGTTATAGTTGACAAAAATAGCAGGTTGTTCAATTAATTGAGCCAGTTATTTTAAAATTCTCTGTACATAAGCAACAGGCACAAAAACAAGATGTGGAGAATAGTAAGCACAAATATACAAAACATAACATTACACTGCATTAAATTTCAAGTCTGAGCGATGTGCAAATAAATAACATATAGGTGCAACTACGTGCGACCTATCCATGATTTCCTGTTTTTTTCTTTTTTTTTTTGTGTTATTGGCTGCATTAAAAACAACTTGCAACAAAGAAAAACAACGTACAATAACCGATTAACCGTCCAAAAATTCAGTTTTAATCACTTAGTCTGATTGATATCGCTAGTAAATGGCACGACTGTCCTATTCATTCGTAGAAACGAAGAAATTTGAATTTCGAAAAATGCGTTAAAAGACTAAAAAAAACACTGGCTGATACAACTCAGCGGATTTAAAGAATCCGGTTTTTGAGTTTCGTGAATTATTCCTCCTGAATGATTCTACTTATACGAGTATATAGAGGTGATAATTTTAAGTGATGCAGAATATATGCGGATGTAAAAAAAAAAAAATTACATATTTTATTGCATTTGAGTGTTTTGACATTTATTTTTTTTTGTTTTTAGAAATGCGACATTATAGTCGCAAGTTTAACATGCATATGTAGGTATTAACTAGCTCATAAGCTGCCATCAACAATCGTCCAAAGAAGTTGTAGGAAACCCAATCTCCAGTCGACGTACTAGGCACAAATAGTTCACTGCGCGTTTGTGAGAGAAATAGTTGGTAGACAGATATTTCGCTACTGGCGTTTGCGTCTCCATGTATTCCGTATGTCTACCATTTGAAAATCTATCGAAAGCCTGAGCGAGTGGCTTATCTTCTAATCAAACTTTCTAATTTCCACCTAAGCATTCAAAGTGAAGACGCTAGGTCAATACAAAGATGGGGATATTCGGAGGTATCGATATTAATATGTAAAAGTAAAAGACCGATCTTTTATGTTTAGTGCATGTCGTGTATCACTCCACTATTAGACATTGTTTTTGTACAGTATTTGAAATACCTTATTTCGAGAGAATAAAAGATAGTTACAGCAATTTACACAGCGTCCTCCATAACATCGTAAACACAATATTGCAGTCGAACTAACATTTTGACATACTCGTCCCTACAGATTCTAACAAGCATAACAATCTTACATTTGTTTCTTTTTAAGTTAATACTCTGAGAATCGTTACCCGAAAAATATGAATGTATATTAAAGTGCAACACTCTACTCGTATTCTACTTGTGATGACTATTTTTGATGAGAGAATACGCACCTGACCTTTCAAACAGGCTAGGTATATTTGATATAGACAAGATAAGGTAACATACACCTTTCAAAAGTATGGGAACCATATACTCTTTGTCACTTACATTCCGTTAATATTCTCAATTCGCTTACCTATCATTTAAGTGATTAATTATGATTCCATTATAACATCAATATGACCACCATTAAAAAAGATTGCGTAATGACCAATCAAATAGTGCGTTCAGTTTATAATCCCAAGTTGACCATTTCATCTATGCCATCGTTGGACAAACAAAACATGAACACAAAAACCAAAGTAAAACAAAAATCCATACCATGACTGTCTATCGCGGTATTGGACTCCCCATTCTTTTTATCGTCTGAATGCCTGGCCTTGGTAAGAGCAGGCGCAGCCGGGGCCCAGTCAAATATTGGCTTACAAAAAAATAACTCAAAAGTCATGCTTTTAGCTGACCGACAAATATTATACCATTGCATTGACGGGGAACATTGTTGTAATTTGATGTTAGATTCAATTTGCAATACGAGCAACAACCGATGTACGTACCTAGAGGTAGCTAATAGCGAACAAAAAGGAAACTGTGGTGAAAAAAAGAACCAACACGTTCAGTGTTTTCTAAGCGCCTTTTGTGTATTGTTAAAGTGAAAGTTTTCTGTACTAGGTGTAAGCAATTTTTTTTTTTTTTGCGAGCATTATAATTGTCTTCTAGTGATAATAATGAGGTGGTCTTCCTTATGTATTAAATCATAATATACGGTGGTGCTAATAATATATACATATGTTTATACACCTGGAAAAATCTTTGTCACGTTACGCAAACAGCACTATAGTAAGTTTCTGTCGAATTTTGGTACTAGAATTATATCTAAATAATCGAATCAAATGTATACGAAATATATCACATTTGAAATAATATGTAATAATAATTACAGGGTACCATTTTAAAAACTCATGTAGCGTTGCCACTATGGAAAAGTTAAAGCATAGTAGATTTGCAATAATAATAATAATATTTTGACGCTAACAGCCCAATGCAGAGCCTGTCCTAGTTTCTCGTAGCCACTTGTGCTGTGCGCCTCACGAACGGTTGAGACCTACAGTTTTATTTATTTGAGAGAAGCTTCTCATGACAGTTTTACTCTTGGATGTTTGTCAGACGTTCGTGATAGGTGGCACTGTTTGAAACTTTTTTTTTGTGTTTTCTTGGATTCGAACCTTGAACCTCTCGCTCAGAGATCGCGCACTTAACCACTGAGCCATGAAGCCCACAGATTTGCCAATAACGTAGTTGATTCTCACTTTAACGGATTAGTTTTGAAAATAATCAAGGAGACCCATTTAAATCTCTGTATACAAGGTAAACATTAAACAAAAGTACACTTTGACCCTTACCGATAATCAAGCCCTTACGTTGGTACCATCGCAAAAGGTGACACTGAATTCAAAATTGTAATTTATAGAGATTTGAATGCCAGCCTTTTTTAAATTTACGGTCTCTCAAAAATTACATTTTCTGACTTCAAACTTTTATTCCAAAAATCCTAAATCATGTGCCCATCACAGTTTAAAATATCGAAATTTACCCACACAAACTAGGAAAGGGAAGTTGGATATTTTTCGCCAAAGGCATGAGATGTGTCATCTTACATACCCAGAGCCATACAATCTTGCAAAGAATGTTTGTTTTGAGCTAAGAACACCTCAAAGAATTGAAAAAACTAAGAACCAGTAACATTAACGCCGACACTATTTTAATTCAAACGCGTAGAACAGAGGATGAAAGAAGGATTCTTGAGCGATCGTTGTCTGCAAACAAAATGTTCCATTAAGGTAAAAACAACATGCACTCATGTAAAAGGATTGTCAAACAAGGCCCGTGAGAGAAGGAATGACAGCTGTATAAGAAAAATCTAATTTATTCTAATTTACCAAAACCAAGTGTCATAGGCAGCAATATTATGTTTATTGAAAACTTTAATGCGCGCGTGGAAGACAAGCACGTAGATCCGTTGAGGAATGATCACTTTCGAGCTTTCATATATATTAGAAGGACATTTAAAGACGGTATGAAAGGAAAATAGCTGATAGAGATTTTTGAAACATTATCAGGTCTGTGTCCTCTAGGACACTGTAGTGCTTATTAAAAGCAGCTACCACGAGCAGAGATTTTCCACTAACACGAACGCATAAAACAAAATTTAGCGTGTAACACTGGAACGTAATTTTTTTTAAATTACCTTTTTTAATATTGAAGTCTAATAGGCTAAAGTTAATAAAAGTTAAAATATAAGCTGCTTATGCGACTAATTGGCTCATACATGCCATAATTTGTTCTATGATACAGGACATGCAATAACTCCAAACAAAGTAGGTTGTAAGATCCCCCACAAAAGTTTAACCCAATTGTGGATATCAAATCAGGAGCCCGAATTGAGTTGATGAAAAAAAAAGCCATTATTTAACCTTCTTTAAGACGGGTAAATAATGTGTGTGTAATAATGTTTAACCTTCTTTAAGACGGGTAAATAATGGTTGTAAGATCCCCCACAAAAGTTTAATCCAATTGAGGATATCAAATCAGGAGCCCGAATTGAGTTGATAAAAAAAAGCCATTATTTAACCATCTTTAAGACGGGTAAATAATGACTAATTTAAGGTAGTAAACAGTTATTCAAAGAAAGAATAACGTGTGGATTTTAAATCTCTTTTGACCATCTTTTTATAAAACCTAGAGTTAGATTTGTTAATTGTTAACAATAAAGTTAATATACTACGTGAAGCCAACAGTAGGGTAAAAATAATCACCTATGTAAGTCCTAAAAAAAAATTGGGACGAGGTTGGCATACGCCTTCTAGAAAATGTCATAAATTGGGTTTAGAATTAAACCTTTTTTAACACACCAACACCAACAACTGTCAATATCGAATTGAAGAAGATTTCGGTCGCTTTCGTTGTTAATGCTTTTATAGAATCTATAACTAATGCATGATGCAATATCATTAATAGCAAGAATAAAAAGTATAACACCTAAAGGACTACCCTGTGGAATATCATATTGGGCTGTTAAAGAGTTGGTTAGTAAACCTCTAAATTTGACCTGATAGGATCTCAAACTAAGGTATGAGCTAACCAATACAATAAATGCAGGGGGAAATCCATACACCTTAAGTTTACATGTAATTATGGTATGGAAATTTGATCAAAGGCCTTGGGAAAGTCTGTGCAGATACAGTCGATTTCTTGACCAATTTACAAAACTTTAGAACATTTATACAAGAAAGTTAGTAAGTTAGTAATAGCTGATCTAATTCTGACAAAACAGTGCTGTCTTCTGCATATGATATTGTGACAGACGAATGTTAACTTATCACAATCTATTCGTTTTGGGATACAGGACAGCTTTGAAATCGGTCCATAATTTATAATACTACTTCTTCACCTTCTTTAAACACAGGTGTGATAAATGCATTTTACCAGAAACAGGAAAATTCACCAGTAGTAGGAGAGCTAAGACTATTGAAGCAATACCCTCAGGACCTAAGGTGTAATCATCTTTCAGATGAGATGTAAATTTAGAGATGCTTTTCAAAATCAAAGAAGTGTCAGTAAAACAAGTTTGGGGACGATTTCGAAGATGCTTAATGTATTCGAGATCTATACAAAAGGAACATCGCTAAACGATTTACAAAAATGGTCAGCTCAAGAATTGCTTATATCAATCGATTTGTTTTTAATGAATTATTATGTCATTAATGAATTCAAAGAATTGAAGAATTTCGAAAAACGTTTAAAGTCATTTCTAACGGCTTAAATACAGGCTTAAATATCCACTTGGCTTAAATACAGGGACACTGTATAAGCTACTAGAAAGGATTTTGATTTCGTTGAAGAACGTTGTATATGTACTTTTAATATAGTGCTTCCAAACTCCATTTCTTTTGTTCTTTGTTCTGACCAGGGATGGTAATAGCTGAAGTTTTTGGATGACTTGAGCGGTATAATTTTGTTCATGCAGTCATTAATAACAGAATAGAAGACATCTTCTGTTTCTTTAATAATGGTAGAATCGGATATACTTTCAATAACGAATCTACTTAATTCTTCTGAGAATCTCTGAAAGTTTGCTCTCCGAATGTCAAAAGTGTACGGAATGTCACATATGTCACATAAAATAAATTTCTTAAACAACATTATTCTGTTAGACAATAAAACTAAATCGAGTATTCGATTATTTAAATTTTTTATACACCTAATTTGGTGTAAGGCAGAACCTGGAACATTGTCAAGTATTCGTGAATCTTTTGATTTATGTTTACTAAATGGAAGAAGAAAGAGTGAATTTTCAATACCTGTCTCTATTAATTATTGATGACAGCCTGTACAAACTATTTGAGGAAAGCGATGTTCTTGAAATGTTGGAAAAAGCGAAAAACAGCAAACCCCATGAGAAGATAGAATGCATTACGAGTTTTTTTTATTCTTTTAAATTCAAAAAATGTTCCTCGCTTTTAACTGGATCTAAAACAGTAAAAAGTTCCTAAGGACTTCCGAAAATCAATTGCATTCCCAATATTTGAAAAAGGAGCGACGAAAGTGACCAAATGGGTAAAATGCATAACGATGCATAAATAGATTTTCGAGCTGCATCTGACACAATTAATAGGATTTTTTTTTAAATGTCACGTATTAGAATATCTACGAAGTTTATCAATATTTTGAAAAGACTGTATATGAAACACAGGTCAGCAATATGGTGCATCGAAAGATTGTCACAGTGGTTTGATGTCGAAAAAACAAGGATGCCTCCTCTTTGCTCTTTTCGTAGTTGATATAAACGTAACATCGTAATTGCCTGCTGGTATAACGTTTGAAGGTATGAAAATTGCTACGCTACTCGCGGATGATTGATGCTCCAATCTTATTGTGACATCAATAGCCTCAGTATCAATGCGAAAAAGTCAAAAATATTGATCTTTATAGATTTGGAAGTGGTGAAATCGTATAAGTACCTGGGTGTAACGTTATCACACAGTCCCCCGCTGAAGAAACATTTCGAGCTAACACTTTTAGAAGCAGCATAGAAATACCTTATACCCAATCCAAATGTTCCGATCCCTGCCAAGCTCAAAGTATTCGAAGCTGTGATGTGCTCGGTTATGTACTATGAAGCATAAATTTGGGGAAGCAGATAATATGATGATTTGGAAGAAAAAGTTTCGTTTTCCATCAAATGCACTCAATTATGTATGTTGAATATTGAAAGTGACTGCTTACAACTCTTCGTATTTACCCTGAATTCTAAGAGACGACAACGGCCTCATAAAAATACTGTGAGGTTGAAACAAAATCGGACTTCTACAGGGATTGCCCTGAAGTGCTCCACCTAAATTTATGTTTGATGGAAACAAACCTCGCAAATTGGAACAGACACTTAACTCAAGTCACGAATGATGTCAACCAAGCACAACAAATAAATTTTATTAACTAGGCTAGAAGTTCTAACTTTCGACAAAAGTCTATAACTTGAACACCTCAATTTGCTCAGATCTACATAATTTGATGTGAATGAATTTAAAAATTTAAATTTGATGGAATGTCACTAATCCATCGAATGAGATGGGAACCTTTCAAATTCGTTTATGCCTCATCTCAACGGCTTTCTTACACGGGGTAATCTGTGTAACACAGGAAAATAATATACAAAACTTGGCCGCATGTACTTGTATCTACTTGTATGTGCTTTATCTGCAAAAACTCAAATTTCGAAATTTAAACAAGGTCGTTAAAATAAATTTTTTTCTCAAAAAAATAAAATAAAAAATCCGTTACAATTAAAAAAAAATATTTTGACAATTTTTCAACATCCGAATTGTGATCCCACAGACCCCAGATATGAAGTTTGAAGAAAATCCGTGAGATTTGAGAGACCCACATTTTTGAGATTCTCTATTATAGTAATGTCAAGTTTGATTAAAATCTCGAGATCGAACATTTTCAGGAAAACAATACTTGCCCTTATAAGTGCAAGTAAAAAGAAGACATCATACATTTTATTTACTCCTGCCCTATACTAAAGGATGTAAGAAGAAAAGATATACTGCACAAAAGCTTACAATTATAGGTTGAGAATTGTTCAAGAAAATGTTTAAATCATGTTTTTCATATGGCGAATACTTAAGCAATAAATTAATAATTTTATGCTACTAGAAACTGTTGTCAATCTACGGCAAAGCCATTGTTTAAATTCTACCTATTATGATTGTGATTTTAAATACTTTTCGAAAAAATAAAGTACACACTACCCATTAAACGATATTTTCTAAGAATTGGGTTTGTACGCTATCGTCAGCATGTATCGAACTAATAGGTATAGGTACCGTATACCCTAAAATTGGTTTAAATAAAAATGTCCAATTACGACTCACATTGAGTCTTTTGAGATTTTTGAAGAAAAGCCGTATAGCCATTTAGGCTGTTGTTGCCCATAAATACAGACAGCCAGAGTTGAGAGGCCCACACTATGCCCACGTTTTACATTTTCTCTATAATTCCTAAATTTGATCAAAATTTCGAGATTGAACGAACGTAACCAATAGGAAGTAAAATTTTCAAATTACAAAAGCAGAGAAGGTGTGCTCTACTGCGTAGCATAATTGAATTTTCATAAAAGCGAAGTAGATCTACTCCGATCGTAGTAAAGTGGCAAAGCGAAGATAATTCTAAGACGAAAATATATACGTATCTATATATTGATATTTTGATATACTGACGCAAACATATTGATATAATGACGAAAATATATTGATATATTGAGTTCACACGACAAGGCACGGAGGACCACCAGTATCAAAAGTATCAAAACTCCAGGAGATGATGGAATAAATATATATGTAGGTAGAACCGGGGCATGAGCTGCGATCAATTTACACCTCAACTCGGTTTTTGAGGTAGCTTAGCGGCTTATATGCTCACTTTGGTTTGGCTATTTTGTTGAGCTTTGTCATAAGCTCAGTTTTTTGACGAAAACAAAAACTAAAATATCACAAATTTTAGGCGCACATTAATTATAGTGGCTCAAAAACTGAGTGAACCGTTGTATACGACTGCTGCAACTGTTTCAAAAAGTTCAGGAATACAAAAAAAAAATATTTATCTATTTATAAACTAAAGTTTTTGCCCAGTGTGTTTTACCAGTGAAGACATGTGTGTATGTATCCAAGGCTGATGAATATGAGCTATTAGCTCTTTCGGGCAAATTAAAAGAAAACCTCAGCATATCCAGCCCTTTTTTATTTCTACCAAGTTTTAACCTAAAACCTTTAAAGTTAAAAATTGGGATTAGTCAGTAAACTAGTCGAGTGTAAATTATCAAATGAGGATGGCCTCTTTTTTTCGCTAATTCCACCCTATATTTAGAGATATGAGGTCCGAGCCCAGATGGACCAGATGGAGTTATTCAATTTCGAAGTAGACAACAAACACTTAACTGCTTCAATTTATAAACGATACACATTAGGGTAGAGTGAAAACAAAACAATTTTCTGACTTAGCTAACTTCTTAAAATTTCAAGTCGATTTCAAAGGTTTTACAAAATTCAAACAAGCTATTCACGAGCGAGAATTGCGAGAATGTAATTATTCAAATACCAATTTTCAATACCTATGAAGGTAAGAAATGTTGTTGGAATCTTTATTATTTCAAAATATCCCGTAAACGGTCGAGTTTTCGAAACATGTATGGATAAATTAGGTGATTATTTTTCTTATTCTATATTTTGGTAGTGTTGAAAAATATCCCTTTCCATACAAAAAAAGTAGGTTTGGTTAATATCATTAATGCCAAGGGCATTGAAGGTCGCCATCCAATTAGTCCTTACGCTCCCTGAAACTTTGTTTGTTATTGTAAGTCTCCAAACGCGTTCGAAAAATATGAGTTAAACTTTTTTTGAATATCTCTGAAATAGTTAAGAAGATCTACCATCCTTGGATCCACTCAAGATACTCCGGTTCATCAATGCAATTGGATTGGATGAGGTGCTCTAAGTCGAGTATATCATCAACTTGAGCTCCAAGATCGCAGTGCACGAACACCAAATAACCAATCTACAATCTACAACAGTTAAACTTACGAAAAAATCTCCTTATGTAAAAGATAACTGCTTTTCTATGTTTCTTTTTGGTTTGGATTGGCTATCTAAAAAGTACCCATTCTCATTTGAAAGGAGTAAGTTTGTTTCTTACCTACAAAATTAGGTACATTCAAGGACAGCAAACAAAATCTCATTCCTCTTTATCTAACCATTTCTGAATAAAGCAAGGTGATCTTTTTGAAAAACTCACCTTGTGTATATACGTATGGGTGTTTGATATACAAAAGTGTGATATGAAAGAAATGAGCCTGTTCTTCATCAGCATTTTCTAATATAGGGCTTTGTCAGGAACCCGAGACCTGACAAGGAGATTTGAGAGGGGTTCGGTAATACCACATGTCTGTCGAATCTAGTAATAATTAAGAATTCTATTGTACCTTAAAGCTATTGCAAGCTTGAGTTGTAATCGGAGCGATATAGTGAGATTTATTTCTTTTTAGAGGAAATTATCTAGAATTCTAGACTTATCATAGAAAAACAAAAGTATTGTACTTGTGTGTCCGTTACCTTTATTTAAATCCATCACACTGCAAATAGTGAAAGTGAAATTCTGTCAAAAGTCGAAACACGCAGAAAGTGTGCCGTAAGCCTAATTTACGTGTTTTATTATTCGCCGACCATAACCTTTAATTTTGTTTCTTTTGTGTTGTGGAGGTGTGCAGGTTTACAAGTGAGGAAAATAGAAAGACTAAGTTAATAAATCACACACTCTGACAGTAAGTTATGTGGGAAAGAGTAATAAGTTAAATTTTAACAAAATTTGTTAATAATTTAATTTTATTTGTTTTGATTGTATCTTTAGATGATTTTAGAGGTCAACGATCCACTGAACGGGGTATTATTGCTGAGTATTAACTCACTTTGTCAAGGGGTTACATAACGAGGGTTTTGCTCTAGGATTTACGTAGTCTTCAAATTGTTCTTTTGTAAAGAGAAATCTGGGCAGTTCTGTCTTTTCTTTATTGCTAATATATTTGCAAACACTTTGTTTACATGAAGTAGTGTGCTTGTCGAAAACACCTGTAGATAATCACATAGCTACTCTCTGTTATATTGAATGGAGTTATGTTATGTTGGATGGCGTTTTATTATAGTGTTAGTTTTAGTGTTAGTGTTTTATTAAAGGTGTTAAAACTCAGTGAACTATTACATCCTGCGTGAATGGATGCCAAAAGGTTTAAGATAAAATCTGCATACATATGTACATACATTCAAACATTCTTTCAATTCAACTTGGATTTCAGTTTCATATCTAAGAAACGAAAACAGCGGTTTTATCTCTCTCAATTCAGAAATCATGCACCTAAACCTGTTTTTCCTTTGGTTAATTGATAAAGCTCACGCCACCTTTTCCCTCCCATTTATGTTTAACTATTGTATTTCCATAAAAATTTGAAATTTTAAAAACGCTAACATCGTCAAGTACGATTTTGACGTTATATTTACAACTTTACTTACATGTCTTGTCTAGCAGCTCGTAGAAGCATTATATTATCTTTCGCTTATATGGGAGCGTAAGCACATATCAGCGAGACATTTTTGAATTCGGCTTTAATGCGGATTGTTACCAGGCTCTAGCATGCCTGAAGCTCAAGATTTTTTGCCCAAGTCTTCTTCTGGTTACAAATTCATAACCGCGTAGCATTTCTGCTCTTTGGTGCATTCGCCATAGTGAATGTTGAGATTTTTTTTCTTCTTATGCTTGGTCCATTCCACCGAACTTCCCGGATAGTAGTGTTATCTGCTTTGTAGCAGTCCAGGGACTCTGTGAATTGTTCGGCTACACCTGGTTTGTTAAGAGACCGAACATTTTACGTGCAGATCCGAAGATCATTGTTCTTATTTCGTATCGTTGCGGGCCGGTTAAAACGGAGCCAGTAACCCACTTCTGGGATGTGAGTGCTGCCGTTGGCCCATTAATGGTTCATCAGTCACCATTTTTTTAAGAGCCCTGAATCAGTCTTTAAAATCGTAAGACTTGAACTGCACAAAATATTCCAGCCTAACTGGATTTGTTGGCACCTCGAAAAAGTGCCTGATGGCTTTTTAGCTCGAAGATAAGCACCTAATAATATAATAAAAATTTAGTTTCTGTCCATGACTTCTTAAATTTAGGAGACACCTGTCAATTATATCATCATGTCTCTTCGGCGAAAACGACCGATCCAATATTAGGGAAACTCGCATAATTTTTCAAAATAAACTTCTGGAAGTTTTTTTTTTTTTGTAAAGTTCACTCAGGATAGGTGAACACAAAAAGATGTTCCGAGATGCTTGTAGTACGGGCCCATCTGTCATGCTAAGAAAATCAAGCATAACCTCATCGAGTGACAAGGGTAACTACGATCTTTTAAGTTTAAGCGGAACTTTTTTATTGAAATTATTTTAATTATGATATTAAATGATATTAAATGTATCTCACAATTTATTTGGTTTTGTTTGCTTGTTATGATCTGGCATACTATATTACTTTATTATTATATTTTATGGTCCCTGACTCGAGATGGCAGTGGGTGAAGTCATCAAAAAATTCGATTGCAAAGAAAAAAGGGGACGGGTCACAGAAGAAAGACCACCAGCGCTGAAGATCGGATTTTAAAACGAATAAGTTTGCGTGATCGATTCAAAACTGCTGAAGATTTAAGGACAGACTTTGTAGAGGCTGGAGGACCAGAGATAAGCTCACGGACTGTAAGACGAGGTCTTCAAGAAGCTGACTTGAATGCAAGAAGACCTACCAAAAAATCATTTCTAAATAAACGAATGCGCCTAAAACGTCTCCAGTACTTATAAAAGCATTTTTGAATTGAATTATCTTTTTTAATTAAATTTAAAAAATTTTTTTTAAAAATTATTTCAAAAAATTTAATTTTCCTTTTTCAAAGATTGTAGGTAAAGTTTTAATTTGAAAATTGTGGGAACAACTAGCGGACATGCGCTGTAGCCCCACTACCTTTTTGTAGAATTATAAAAGAACTACATATTCCCCATATTCCTCCCTATAGTTTCGGTAGCGCTTTAAGTTAATTGTTCATGAATCAACTGCATTTTCCAGCGAGTTTTTGTTAACTGTTTAGCCCCCTAAAGACACCGCACACATATTCGTATACCTTAACCTCCCTCAAGGAATTAGCTGTAGGATGCTAGAAGCCGCATCAGTGATTCCCAGATTTAGCGGTTGCATACAGACAAATTCATACGAATGATACTCATTTTGATTTTGTCCATGTTCATTGCAAAAATCTGTTAAGTGGTAAGACATACGAGTATCTTCAAATAACATTTTTCGACCTCTAGCACAATGAATTTATTCATAATTTAAAAATTTATAACGAAATCGTCAATTAAATCAAAACGAATTATTAATTTTTTTTTTAGTATAATTTTGTTTGATTATTGACGGACAACGCGCGAGCAAAAATTCCAAGATATTTCCTCTTGTTCTTTTTTTGTTTGTCATTTCGGATGTATATTTCCTCATCTACTTCATCACCAGTATAGTCGGCACTGATGTGTTGTTGTTCGCTTTATGACCCGAGACAAAATCCATTTTATAGCTGAATGTGAAATTTCTATTCACACAAGCACACTTGGTATACGAGTAGATACCCATGCGATGATGTATTCACATCTCAATGGTAAAGGGTCAAAATTTGCCCAAAAAGACAGAGACGGACAAAAAAAAAAAAAAACTGGTTGGATCACTTTTACTCTTTTTAATGACAAAGTAAAATAAACGATGATAATGACATTTAGAGTTCGGCTGTTGGTCATGTATTTTTTTTTTTCTCAAATTTCACTGTCATTATTGTATCGTTGAACTCTTTCACTCTTTGAAGTTTTCAAATATATTCGGTTTTTTCGAACCTTTTCTATGGCATTGTGACCGAGAAATGAGTTTTATGGTTATTATTTGACACACTAATTAAATGCAAATGAAAAAAAAAAAAAAAAACATAACAAAAGCAAAACTGGGAGATACTTTCACTGGGCTGGGTAGTGTGACATTGGATTTTTTAATTTTTGTGATGATTTTTTTATTTTGAGAGATATACATACTCGTATGTCAAGATGTACTCTGGGTCTAAGTAATTTGGAGCAAATTTCGTTCACCTTTGACTTGTTTGGTTTATTATTATTTGTTGGAGAATATATTGTTAATCAAGATGAGTACATTATACGTGTGGTGCGTAATGTATTTACATATGTATGTATATGTATGTATGAATGTATCTACAGATGCGTACATATGTATGTACGAGGTTATCTGTCACATTTTTATTCTTCGGTCGGTCAGAACTAATTTTTAAATTTTTCCGACGCTTTCCTCAGTGACCACTAACACAGGACGCCCTGGGTGGGGGTCGTTTTCACAGCTCTCTCGGCCTTGTTGAAATAAACGAGCCCATTTTTTGATCATGGTATACGAAGGCCCATAATCCTGAAGAGTCGATGACATGTCTTCGAATTTTTCGTTCTTTTTGACAATCTTTACTTTATTCAACAGATCATTGTATCCAATAATGGTGCACACAAGAAGCGAACTGACTGCAAGGTGACTTTTTATTTCCTACTGACGGCAACTTTTGGCTAAGGAAATTGAAATAAAATTTAAAATGTTGTATCTTTCAAGAGAAAGTTTAGATCATTTAATTGCACAAGACAATTTAGGTAGGTAATACATGTATGGCATGACAAATACATGACACATTTTTGCCCACATATAGATATGTCTCCCACTTAGAAAGTGCCACCCTTTATACTGTTCTCTGTCCACTTTTGGGCATAGTTCTTATAGAGGTCCCTGCCGTGTGCAAAATAATTTTAATCACAAATGAGTAAATTGCTCATTTGGTAGAGCATTGGTGGCTAAAACCACTAAAACCACCTCTATCGCAGGTTCGGTCCCTGCCAGTGTATCAATGTGTTCTCCCTTGAGTAATTCCTCAACAAATATTTCTATCTATCATTCAAACAAAAACTCAATTAAAAGAGCTTGTACGGCTATTTTCAAAACCGTTAATATGATTGGAACCAAGGTAAACAAATCTTGAGTCCCACTTCAGGTAAACACTCTGCAAAAACAATCTTTCAAATTAGTGTATTATTTTTTATACATTTATTTTATTGGTGTGTGGGGTAAAAGCTATCGTGAATGAAAGAGACGAAAGGCGATGCCACAAATAGACGCACAAACGGACAGGTAACCAGACCACGTGGAAAACACATTTTTGTTTTGGATATTTTGAGTATAGTTAAAATCTGACATTGGAACATGGTAAGTTGCGTCGAAATTATATAAGCGTTGATCGCCTGTCATCGACAGGCCTATCCACTAGTCATATAAATAAATCTGTTAAGTACTGAGCTCTTGATTTGATTATTTTGTTGTTCCTAACAGATTGTGACACTTTATAGCTGACTTTGTCCAGGTTGAAATATAACTCCTATACAGGTCCCTGTTTAAGCAAAGATTATGATTTGAAGTTCATGATCTTTTAATTTCAAATAGAAATTCAATTCTTTAGATTCAATTATATGCTATGGAGCTCATATACCATACACTTTTTATAATTTGCTCTAAAGCATATTTTAAAAACAAAATCCACGCAAACAAGGCCACGACAATAGTTAGTATTAAGCAGAGCTGTTAAGTGTTATTCTTTTCATTTGATTGTTCCATAACAGATTCTGATTTTTTTACAGCCTATTCCGCCTAGGTTTATAGCTTAGCATTATTTTCCCGTAGCCTGGTCGAGTTGGAGTTTTAGAGTCCATGATTTCATATTTTAAAATATTAATATTTTGAATTTGGAAATGACACCATATATTATGGTTTATTTTAATTAATAACACAAGAATAAACATGTTTCCATAAACGGAAAGTTCATTTAAATGTATGCATTGTAGGATTTTTATTTTTTATTTTTCCAGTGTTTAATCTCTCAGCCGCGAGAATAACCAAAATACCCGCACGGACCTGGTTGAATTTACTGACTGTACAAAACATGAATTGGGTCAGTACTGTAATAACCAATTTCTTGGTAGTTGCACATAGGAGTACATAATAACATGGGTTTGAAAACAAGTGGAAAAACCCGCGGTCGCTCAACTACAGATTTTTTCACTTTTTAGTGCTTTTTGTAGTTAGGTTTTCTGGTTATTTTTATTCAACTGATTTTAAGGTTTCCGTACCAAAGTGATGTAAACGGACCACTAATAGATTCAGCACTGTGTCTGTCTGCCTCTCCGTCTATTTGTTTGTACGTCCGTCTGTCCCTGTGTCTAGCACACGCTTGTAACTTTTGAATCTTTTAAGCTAGTGAGCTGGAATTTTGCACAAAAAATAGTACGTGGCGAGCGGGGAGGCTTTCTGGGCATAATGTACCCCAGGAAATCAAATTGAAATACCCCACCATGCGACATATCGAACTAAAGACCATTTTTTGATAAAGTTTCTTGAGCACCAATCTCAAAAACTATTGAATAGGCGATGTTATCCACCTTTTCAGATAAAATCAAAACCCAAATTTCAATACAATCTGTTAACTGGCTCTTGAGTTAAGCGGATGAGTTAAATGATTCTAAAATGTTATTTAGATATATTAGCCTTAATTTATTGCGCCAGAGGACTTGAAAATCAATTTTTCATAGAAATTTTTGTAAAACTTCCACGTTCAATTTCCTCTGTACTATTAAGAAATTATATGTAGCTTTATACGCGGTTTGAGTCAAAACAAAGACTTTTTGTTATACAACTCATCACCTCCTTAGGTTTGGTTGTCTAGAACGGAATCACTCTAACTTCCTGTCATTGTTTTTGACAGGTGCCGGCTATTGAAAGAGTAAATAACGTAATAAATTTTGGCTGTAGTTGGGAGCCACACCTTTAGAACTGTTATCTAAAATTCGAGCTGCCCAAAATGTCAGTATCTAGTTATTTAGACCTAAATACACTGCATCAAAAAATTGCACATACAGCAGATAATTTCGCACATAAAAAGGCTTATTTTTAAAAATAAAAGTTTATTTTAGAAAATTTTATTAAATATTATTTCTTTCATTTATAATGCACAGTAATTAACTTTTTTTATTTAAATAGTTTACTTGTAGGATAAAAAAAAACAAAAATCAAAATTCAACTTCATAAATTCACCTCAAATAATTGCACATGCAGTACATATAAACATAAATTTATTGTTACTTTAAAGGCTTTAAATGAGCATTAATAGGATGTATGGTATCCTTTGGCTAAAATGACTTCCCTCAAATGATTTTTCATTGATTCCACCAATTTTTTAGTTTCATCAGGAGATATGTTGTGCCACTCCTCTAGTATAACCTGCTTCAACTGCTGTCTATTTGTTATATTATGCTGCCGGACTTTTCGTTCCAATAAATCCCACAGATGCTCAATTGGATTGAGATCGGGTGATTGAGGGGGGTGTGGGAGATTTGATTTGCAATTGTAGATCAACCAAGTTCTTATTAATTCGGAATTATGTTTGGGGTCATTATCTTGTACCAGCATAAATCCGTCTCCTATTCCCAATTTTTGAGCACTGGCTTTAAGGTTATCTTTTAATATTGACAAATACTGGAATCTATCCATTGTGCATTCAACAAAAGTGATGTTTCCAAAGCCGTTAGCTGCCATGGAACTCTAAACCATGACATTTCCACCGCCATGTTTAACAGTCGGGATTAAGTTTTTCTTATTCATGGAAATATTGGGTTTTCGCCACACAAAACGTCGACCATTTGAACCAAATATATTGTATTTACTCTCATCGACAAAAATTACTTGTTTCCAGAACTCCTCTGGTTGGTTGATATACTCTTTGGCATACTCCAAGCGCTTGATGGCATTTTGCTTTGATATGAAAGGTTTTCTACGAGCTAAGAACCCTTTGTAACCCTTAGTATGTAACAAATTGCGAATGGTTTGAGGATTTACCGCTGGTCCCCCAGATACTTCAAGATTTGTAGCTATTTGAGGTGCCCCAATTTTTGGATCAGCCTTGACCATTCGCTCAATAACTCGTTCATCTCGCTCAGTTAGGATTTGTTTTCTGCCTCTTCCTATACCCATGTCATATGAATTATTGTTTTCAAAATTTTTTACTACGGATTGGATTGTGGCACGAGGTCTACTAACTGTTTTACTAATTTCTCCGTAACTTTTTCCCTCAGCTTTTAACTTTACAATTATTATTTTTACATCTATAGGCACTTTCTTATGATTGCCTTCCATTACTTTCTTTTTTGTTTATTTAGTTTTCAAAGGATAAAATAAAAGACCACCAAATGCGAGTGTATACTACTAAATATCTTAAACTTCTATTGACTGTACACAGCAGCAAAAATATTTACCGCTAACCGAGTATTTACGACAAAAACAGAGTGTATGTTTGATTGAGTCGAATTTTAGGCTGTAAGCACAGCCTTTGGGTGTGTTCGTCAAAAAAAACTTTTTTTTAAATTTTTCTTTTTTTAATCCTGATTAACATATGACATCGAAAAATATTTGGTAAACTTTTTTAACGATGGCGTTGTATTTTGGAAAAAAAATACGGTTGCATTGGTAAATGATTTGGTGTATTTGCAATTTTTTGATGCAGTGTAAATATTAAATATCAAACAAAATCGGGAACAAAATAAATTATAATTTTTTGAATGTAATAAGTAACTAGGAAATTATAAAGCGTAATAAGAGATAATAATAGATTCCCTAAATCTGTTGCAGTAATTATGCAGTAGTCATAAAACAACTGTCAAGTGTTTTCGAAAAGCTAAGTTGTTCACATTCCAAAGAAGTAAAAAATCTGTATCTCCCCTTAACTCCATTGAAAGGTATCTGCGCGCGCAACAGCCACTAATAGCACAACAAACCAGCCAAAAACCCATACCATCAGGGCATTCATGTGGTGAAAACCGAGCATAGCCGCAAGGCACTAACACATCGACAGCTTCAATGATGACGAGCGATCGGGTTCAATGGCTGACCTAATTTTTGAAATCAACGGGAATCGTTGTGAAAGCAAACGAACATCGTATAACGACGACCAACGACATCGTGCAAAAAACAAATACAACAAGTTAAGCAAAACAAAATAAAACATTCACAGAGAAGGAGAAAAAATAAAGAGGAAAGAGAATGAAAATGAAAACTTGTTGTGTAGTGAGCTCCCGCATACACACAGCTCGTTACAAAACGTGCTTTTGGGCCGTACCTTGTAAAAGTCGCGTCATTGTTAACAGGCATATGTATGCATACACGTGCATAACCATAGGGTGTAGAGAAAATATGTTTAGGGAGAGAGCTTTAATTCTCACCATGAAGGAATCATGTTTCTGGATGATTGCGAAAAGCTTCTATTTTTGGCTCTAGATTTCTTGAGCTGGCTGGAAGCATTTCGTGGCACGCTAAAGATAGCATTTTTATAGTCGTACTTTCAATTTTCCTTGACGATTCTTCTCACCCTTAAAGGGCATTTGTACAAATACATATGTATATTTGAAAGAAATATTCTGTTATGAATGAATTATGTATAGCTGGTTAAGGTCACTGGTTGTTACCATACCCATTGGTAATATCAGCAAAGATATAAGCATCTGGACAAATGTGAATCAGAATCTATCTAAATCATAATTATATGCATATTTACATATGTAGGTATATACATATCATGTACATAAATCATGGTGTACAGAAAGGTTTTTCTTTTTTTAGAAGAGCAAATACGATGTGGCTGAGGATGTCGAAATAGGCCTTAGTTAAGTGTACCGAATAACATACTAAAATACCCTTTATTTAAATTAAGCGCGTTATGGTTTTTTCCGCGAAAATGATTTTTTTTTTTTTAAATATCTGAACCGGGTTTATTGTTGATATTTTTCAGCAAATAATGCATTTTCAGGTTCCTACATAGCACCCTGATAATTACAAACGCTTATCAAGTCGGGCCTCTCCTGGAGCCACTAAAAAACATTTTGATGGAATTGAGTTTGCATGTCTGTATGGATATGTGAACACGAATATAGGACACTCATTTCAGAAGAAAGTAACAATTATTAATTTTTATTTACTTTCAAAAAGAAATAAACATATGTATATGTCTTATTAAGTCTTCTTTTTCATAAAAATACAATATTATTCTACCTACATATATGTGAAACCTGCAATATTCGTGCCTTAGATTTTTTTAGACTTCAAAGACTATTTATTTCAATATTATTCTTTTATCTAATACCAGATACATACACTGTCGGACAAAATAAAGTACAAAAGCAGTTGATTAATTTTCAAAGTCCTGTTAGTTATAAACAAAAAAAGCATTTAGGGCTGAGTTCTTTTGTGCTGACGTCACCTACACATTTGTTCACCGTTTTGCAAAAATTAACCGTTAATTACTTTTGTCTATTTACTATCAGTTGAGGTAATTCTGCAGCAGTTGTACCTTCGACGCGACAAAATAAAGTGCGTTTTCTTTTGTGAACGACTCGCTAGAATATTGTAAATAATGTTACAGTACAGATATTTACTATTGATAAAAAAAAAAGAGGGAGAAGCTTTAAATCAAAATTGGAAATTTTATTTTCGATGCTAAGTTTTGTTTTATTCTGTTAAGGTTTTGGTATGAAAATGCTACGACCCGAGGTGAAGAAAATGCTAGTTTTGGACCACCAAAGTGGACTGACATTTCAAAAACTGGCACAAAAATATGGATTGTCAATTTCTAGGGTAAGGAAGATCTGCCTTAACTTTTAAAATTGAGGGACAGCTGCCAGTTTCAAGAGTTCTTGCGGAAGGGGGCGGAAGACCACAGCAACCCATTTTCTTCGGCAAGAAGTATTAAAGAAGATTTACAATTAAGTAAAACACCACGAATAGTGCAAAGGCGACTCTAAGAAAACGGATTAAACAACTTTTTTGCGAAGAAAAAGCTTATGCCTATGCTGTACAGTCAGCATCCGAAAATGCCTAGCCTTCGCAAAAAAAATGTATTAAAGCCGCAAACATTCTGGCAAAGTATAATTTGGTCCGATGAGTCCAAATTTGAGCTTAAAAATCCTAAAACCAGAAAGCGAGTTTGGTTCAGACCCTCTGAAAGGTGCATACAGAAAACTGTAAAACACGGTGGAGGGTCAGTAATGGTCTGGGGATGTTTTTCCTTTAGCGGCGTTGGAAATGTGGTCAAAATCGATACCAAAATTATGGGTCCAACTTACGTCAACATTGTTAGGGGAAATTTAGCTTCTTCTGCTTCTAGAATGTCTTTGGAAAGTTATATCTTTCAACAAGATAACGACCCAAAGCATACGAGCAAAGTAGCTTAGCAGTTTTTTACACAATTCCCAGACCTTAACCCAATCGAACACCTTTGGTCCATTTTGGATGAGAGGATTCCATTGGATAAGCGTTGCAACTTACGCGACACGCTGAAAAATCTGGTCTCCAGCATGCCCAAGCGTCTTGTGGCAGTAATTCAGAATAAAGAAGTAGCCACTAGCTATTAACTTTTTTTCATATTAAAAGCTAAATTTGGAATATTTGATTTGATTTTGTTACTTTTTTGAATGTGCACTTTATTTTGTCTTCTTTCATGAACTTTCTTTTCTTTAAATATTGGGTTATAATTTGTCTTAAAATTAGCAAGAACCACACAAAGAACCCTTATGTAGCCAAATTTTTGATTACCGACCTCCAGAACCCCCCGACAAACTAGAAAGTTGAAACTTTACAAGTTTATAGAAGAATAAGATAAACATCCTTTTAGATATTATACCAGTAAGTGCAGCGTGTTATTTTCTCTCTAAAAGTTTTCAGCGACTCAAAAATCTGAAGCTTTCCAGACTCGAACAACGAATGACGTAGTCAAATTTTAAATGTTCGGAGTACAGAGTATTGTACAGAGCAATTTCATTCGGATTTACATATACGAGTATTTATAACTACCATATGTGGCCGTAAATATAACTAAGAAAAAAATAGTGAATTAAATGTAGGACTAAAACTTTGTAGCCAGTTTTCACAGGTCTGTTAAAGTACTCGTATGTACCGTTCATTATTAGAATTTTTTCCAATTTTAATTTTCAGTTTCAAATTTGTTGGTAACAATAACATTTAATTCTAATTTTTATACAAAATTATGATACTAGCAATAATTATCTTAGCACTAAAAATCATATAAATCAGGTGTGATTTTAGCAAGGAAAGTAATAGGTATTCGTTAAGGGAGATAGAAAATGGAAATATCGTTTTATCTGCTTCTCAAAATTCTTAAAGTGATACAATAAGTTACGCCATTCAAGGAAGATAGGAGCTGACGTGACGAAATGCATATAACTCGGAATGTAGTCTAAATGCAACTTTTTTTTTTGTACCACCCATGTACCAAACCTTAAAATGTTGTCACTGCATACTCTTAGATCAATTACCCACCTATATCACTTTTTGTTTGTGTCCGGTAGTAGTCCGAAATCGATGGTGCACTGTTCACTTAGGTTAAGTGACAAGAAGCTAATTGTTCAGGTGATCGATTTACAGTCGAACTATTTACGTAATGGCAAAATTGGATGTGGTTCAGACATTTGCATCGACCATCAGAGCTTCCTAGCTACATATGTATGTGGAAATGATTTATTTTCACAGCAAGTTTACCTCATGGGGAATGGAATGATGTACATACTTAGATATCTTAATATTTCTAGTTCTAAATAAAATACATAAAGTCCCATAAAATTCTAGTGCCAACTTCCACGATGCTATGCTTTGCTTTGCCATACTATGACCAATTTAGGTGGAATATCTGAGCAAAATTGAAAAAAAAACTGTTTGGATCTAATTTCGAGTTATGGAATGCCGAAAAGCACTAATTCTGAGGTCTGTTTGAACTTAAGTAAAATGGAAAAATTATAAAAATCGATCTAATAAAAGAAGTAGAATCTTCTTATATTTATCGCTACTTGACTGCTAGGATTACAAATCCCAGCAAATTCTTTTTTATTAATTGGAGTACCTATATTAAACATAACTGCAAATGATAAGTGCCAACAACTAAGTCCATCAAACAATGTCCGTGCGTAATAGGTTTTAATGCCTAAAATTTTGAATTAGATGCCTACTACAGGACGGAAACATGAAACGATTTTCATTAAAATTATCATTGTCATTATGTCATGCCTATATCATTATTGCCTTTAATGTCAGAACTCTTTGAAAAATCAATTTCAAAATGGCTTAACCAATTTCCATCTCATCAGTTTGGCTTCGGGGACAGGCACTCAACTGTGGTTCAGGTCCATAGAATTACTGATCTAATCGAAAGGGCTTTAGAAATTAGAATGGTTTGCTTGGCAGTTTTCCTCTACGTAGCCGAAGCCTTGATAGGGTCTGGCACGAAGAGCTGATCAATAAGTTAAAGTTGCTGCTTCCATTCCAGTATGTAGATCTTATTGAGTCCTATCTCTCCGAAAGATTCTTTCGAGTCAAATATGAAAGTTCATATTCTCAACTTAAAGAAATTAAAGCAGGAATTCTCCAAAGAAGTATTCAGGGTCCGATTCTCGATCTTTTATATACTAGCGATCTACCAGTTGTAACTAATGGTATGATAGCTAAGTTTGCTGATCATACGGCTATTCTAGCAGTTGAAAAACTGAAGAGGAATCTAGACCAAGTTGTGGCGAATAAAACACGAAGTCAATCCATGTCGACATTACAAATAAAATAACTATTCAACCATCTTTGGTTGGCAGATCCCATACTCAAATTCTGCAAAGATTTTATTTAGGCATGACCTTGGATACAAAGTTACGTTTGAAAGAACAGAACAAAAGGAGTGAACTAAACAACAAATTGAGCTGGCTAATAGGTAAAACACTCAACATTGTCTGTCTAAAATAATCTTTTGCTTTACAATCAAGTAATAAAACGCATATGGACTTATGGTAGTCAACTTTGGCGATGTGCTAGACCCAGTATTATTGAATATATTCAAATATTCCAAAACAAAGTCCTAAGAAACATCGTAAATGCGCCATGGTATGTTAGAAATGTCTATCTTCACCGGGATCTGTCTATCTTTACATCGTCAACTTCGCCAAGGCCTACAACACAAGGGAAGTCTTAGCCATCACGTAAATGAGGAGGCATCAAGACTTACTCGAGCAGATATCTACCGGAGATTAAAGTGAAAAAAAACACGTGTGACTTGGTGAAACTCTAACACAACCACAGTACTCTAAAATTAATTAAGATGAAATTAAAAGAATACACTAAATATTAAATTATTTATCTTTGCTTGCAGTCTTTATAATAATAAATAAAAACTGTTCATTAGTTTGCTCATAAACTAGTTGTAGTACTATGAAATGTAGTACATTTTTATAACTTTTCAATAAAAAATTAAATTGTTTGGAATCGAAAAAAATTGTACTTACAAAATATATAAATCGACATTTTGGTACTTTGTTTAAAAAACATATTATTCTTAGGATTGACATCTTTTCAATAAATTTGTATAATACTCATATATATATGTATATATATAGATTGCAAAACAATAATCTCACACAATGTTTACATTGTTGACAGTGATTGTAAACTCGGCTTTCTTAATAGCCCGCCTCCATGTTTGTAAACATACATATTTTTAACAGACGGTGCTGTAAAGGAGGAGTGGCCGTTACGGACGGATTGAAACCTTTAACTTATATTTATTTTTTGTAGAAATAATAGTTCACTTGGAATTCAAGGCGGAAGTTATGCACGACGTAAAAAAAAATGTTTATTAACTTGTATGCTCTAGGTTAAGTACCGCCAGTTTGATTCACTTAGCTGTAGAACATGCCTGCGTACATACATTCTTACTTTACTTCAGTTTAAATGGCCTTACAGTCCCGAGAGGACCTGGACCTCAACCAACAAGCGGGAACAAAAATCATTTGAAGAATTTTTCTTTCAACCACATTTGATAACATTCATGCTTCTACACCGTATAGCAGGACTGGGATGATGAGAGTCTTACATAAAGTCATCTTAGTTGAATTTATAGCGGAGCCTGTCCTTAACTAGTTCAAAATCGTAGCTGGCTATTGTTACGTTCTATCTAAATCGCCAATGTTGACTGTCCTTTTTTGATGAGAGCATATATATATTTTTGTTTGCTCTCCTTAACCGCTAAACTCATTTTCGCAGCTCCTGTCTCAATAGCACCACGTTCAGCCAGCTGCGTTCTTCCAATTATGTCAATCTCTTCAGTGTACGCTAGTTGTTGCACAGATGTACCCCTGATGTTAGCTTGATAATTTTGTACAGTCCTTTCAAATATGATATTAAAGAAATCACATCACAGCGCGTCACTTTGTCGTAGTCCTATTTTGAAATCAAAAGCATCGGTAATGTTGTTACGTACCTTGATGGAGCAGAGTGCATTCTTTGTTGTTATCCTTAACAGATGGACGAGTTTGGCAGGGATGTCTAAACTAGACATGACGCTGTATATCATAGGCATAGACGACTTTAAAATCGATAAAAATTGTGAGTATCGATTATTAGTTTCTGGACTTTTTCCTACTCGTAGATCTACCGCAATGTGAATATCTGGCCACACTGGTACGGATTAGAAAAGGTTTAAGTCGTTCACGTAATATGGAAGGTAGGATCTTATACGAGATGTTGAGGAGACTAATACTTCTGTAACGCAGTTAAAATGGTCTCCTTTCTTCAGGATCGGGCAAACGATGCTGAGGTTCCAATCATCGTTCATACTTTCATCCGACAATATCTTACAGATGAGTTGGTGTATGCTCCGTACCAAATCATCCCCAGCTGCTTTAAATAGCTCTGCAGTTTGGTTTGGATTTAAGCTTAGATGTTGTTATCTTCATTTCACTTTGATCAGGCGGACTGAATTGTTGACCGTCATCGTCCGGGTTGAATGGAGCATTCCTAACTGTGAGTCTACATACTACTAAATTTCCTTCTTTATCCCTAGAGGCTTCTGTTCGAGCTTTGCAACCTTGATGCTCTTTTTGCCTTCTGGCAAAATTTTCAAACATCATTCCTGCTGTAACACCACTCCATTGACTCGATCACTCGGTTTTTACATATTAAATATAATAATACGAGAACACACATTCACATATGTTTTTAAACATTTTTCTTATCCTGAGCAGGAGGAATTAGCATTTAGTAGGAAACACCTAAGCAAAAAGAAGTACATTGGTACCATAGTCACACCTTGTAACAGATCTTGAGGGGGCTCTGTTTGAGAATCGGAACTTTACATGAACTTTAAGATGTACATATGTACATAGCTCAATTTATGTATGATATTTCCAAAAGATATGTACTTTCGAAATGAAAAAAGTATATATTGCGGGAATACCCAATAACACAGAGGCTAAGTACAATGTCTAAAAAATGTTACCACCTCCACTATAATGGCGTTCACGTAATTCGACCAGGATCATGGTCAAATCACTTTCACCTGACAAGTGCAGCTCATGACACGTTTAAGTCAACGTTTTTCTTCTTTTTCTCTCTTCGTTTTCTTGTTCGGTTTTATTTCGTTTTGCCCTTTTGTTTTTTTCTGGCAAATTTCCCTCTTTTACGTATTTTATGGCTTACGAGTATGTACGTGAATAAAAATGAGTATCTCCCACTTACTTGTTGGCCGTTGGGCACGGTTACGTGGTTCCCCAAAGTTCATTGAACCTTTACCATAACACTTTTTGTGGCAGAGACCCTTTAACTTCGGGCTTTGTAGTAAGATATCTAACGGGCATTAACGAATCATCATCGTTTGGAATAGACCCAAAATAAAGTTTTTCAATTTACATAACACTGCACGCTGTTGGTCTACCGGGGATGAATGATGAATTTGTCTTCGTGGAAACGCAATCTGCACACCACGCGGCTGTTTTGCAGAACGGGTTTTGTACTGGTGTATCTGCGGTTCATTCGAACTTGAGGTCGATGTTATCTTTATGTAACTGCAGCAACGTACCGTGATTGTGATGGTGGTTTTGCTACTTAAGCCTTTTTCTGCTTAACAATTGGGAAATGAGTTTTTTTTAAATCATTTTCTGCCGTGCTTCTGTACACCTTTCTCTTTGAGATGGTATGAGTTATCTTTTTGGAATTTGTTCACACTGATTGTTGGTGTACGAGTACTATAATAGCGGTCAAAAAAGTTAACGAAATACATTTTTTTGGCAATACAAACCAGATGATGGGAAGCTCAGGTGCGGAGTCAGATCATTTTTGTTTTGCTGTCCCCTCTTTGCAAACACTTTTGTTGGAGTGCGTGCATAGATTATACTAGTGTGTATGAAGAACTTAAAGGAAAGGAGGAGGATTAATGGTTGGCAGTTGCAATTCTGACTTAATCGGTCCAAACTTCACCTTGTATCTTTAGTTATGAGTCGAAAAAAAAGGTTTCGTGTTTTCTTTTTCTTATATGCTTGTATTTTTTCTTTTTCTTTTGAAAGTGTTTGTAACAATTTTTTGTTGGTTTTGTGAAAGTGCACACTGTCTGCGTGTAGATGGTATCATTATGCGATTGTCAAGGTTAATTTAGATTTATTTTTCATTTCGGAACGATTGTCAGAATGTGCGCGAAGATTCTATACCATGGGGCAAATGTTGAAGATCTGATTTGATTTTTGGTTCGTGTCATGTTTCTTTCTTTTCATAGCTGTGTCAAACCCTACTCGAGTAATCAAAGTTTGAAGATTTTATTAGGGCACTAACAATCAACATATTGACAAAACCCTCAAATAAAAGTGCACCATAACAGTAATTTTAAAGTCTTATCAGTACGGAATATCTGGAAGTTTTTCCTTAAATCATTCTGTACAGTATCTGAAAAAGTGAAGCCATGTGAGGATCTTAACTTGAAAACTTTGACGAGAAAACGGTTAAAGAAATCTGGTCAAATTTATGTGTATGGTGCTTGGTCCAGGAACCACCATTAATCAAACTAGCATAAATGTTTTGATGGCATGAAAAGTTGCTTGATCGTAAAGGCCCATTAAAATCAATTCAATTCGAGGGAATGAATGAATAACTGTCCTAAAAAACGTGTTTATTGATACCACTATATTTTACTAAGTGAACAAAAATAAGTTATTGGTTTAAAGATACGGACCAAACTTACGTTTCTTACATGTGAAAAAACAGGGAAAAATAAATCTTCGAAAAATTCTTGGTTATTATTGATTATATCCGAAATACCACTTCTATTTTTTTTTTTTTTTGTACAAACGGTACTTGGCTCGTACTTCTGGACCAAGGAAATTCAAGGTCGCCGAATTACTTTCTCGCCCGTTCCTTACAACTTTAATAAGAAGTTATTTTCTTTTATCGCCACGTTGGCAAATGACATAAAATGACATGAAAATTACATAAAAAGATATTAATAAAAAAGGGATACAATATTGTAGATTGTATAATATATAGATGTCTAAACAGCACATCACTAAAATTCTTCGGAAAGATAATTAACATAAGTATGTAACATGCATCCGAGCATCTTTTTAACTGAATATCATAGCGCCTTGTGGGTATGATAAGGGACTGTACTAACAATAGCTTAGTACTTAATGCTTTGACATGAATGGTTTTCTAAGGTACACATGCACTTTTCGAATAACTAATTGAATGTGGGCATCTCATTCCAGTGTTCGATTGAACAAATTTCAAGGCTTTTTCCTTTATCGATATAAAGAAATACTGAGCTTCTCAGATAGACTAATGGGAAGCAGTTCAGATCAAGGACGGTTATGTATATAACTATACAATTGGTTTTCTCTGGGTTCAATCGGAGCTAATTTCTTCCAGGCCAATGAAAACTCCTTCAAATCGTCATTATATATAAAGTAGGTTAACTACTCACACTGTCCTCGATCATTCATATTTTATTGCTGATATAGTTTTGGATGTCATCAGTATATACATATGTATATATGTACCTATATGTGCAAAGATGAATTTGTGGCTGAATATGGTGGGTCATTTATGAAAATGGAGACGAGCATGCGCCATGTTCATTATTTAACTGATCGGGATAGATATTTCAAATATCCTTCTTTTTACTGCGTCCTACCCCAATATATTTCAGATTTTTCATGAATGTTTAGAATCTAGGTTCTTACTTAAACAAACAGAAAATAAACCTTTTTTGTTTGCTTTACTTTTGAATTAACTTAGTTGCACAGGTTATATCAGTTAATCTGAACCGCTTCCATCTCTTATATTCACCATAGCGCGTATTCATCAGTCGGATTATATAATTGGTACATCATTTGTTGCAAAAATGCTTAGAAAATTTGGTTTTTAGGGGAACGTGCGTTTAAGATATTGTTTTGAAGGAAATTGGCTTGAGACTCTGGGGAGGATGGGAAATATATTTGTTGCCAGTTTACCCGTAAGATTTATTGCTCCAGGTGATCAGTATTAATGTTATTGTAATCTCTATATGGATATGTTTGTGGAGGGCAAAAAGTCATGTTGAAGCTAGCAAAGATTAAGTCATGCCGCGAAAACACTGGGCGAATAGCTGATTTTAAATGACAACAACTTAAATATCGCTCATGAAAAATAATTCCAAAAGTGTACTGGAACTATTAGTGAAATGTGTTGGAACTTTTGTGTTGTAGACTAAAAGATTTCATGTTATAAATTAAATTGCTGGATATATCATTACTTGGCAAAGAAATAAGACAATTTTTTTAAGGTAGTATAGAAAAAGCAAAATCTCTATTTAAATTTGGTCTATAAACCACCAAGCAGATGGTACTCTATTAAGCTTTCGAGAGGCGACTTGGTTACAATTTTGCAATTGATACCGACGCAAATGTGTAACGCAACACCACCACTAGATCTTCGTGTCCTATCCACGCGAAGCATGTCATATCCCTTCAAGCTGTAAGCAATGTCTTCCTCAAACCAAGTCTCTGAAATGCATACGATATCTACAACAGACCCAACAAACAAACCACGAAATTCATTTTCATTTTTTTATGCAATCTTTGCGCATTTTTGTAATATACGGATACCTTAAGCCATATGCGCTGCCGACAGAAGATATTCAACATTATACACGAATTTCAAGTCATGCTTGGGAAGTATATCTATCACCCATGGTCAGGGATATACATATAGAAAAGCTTCACCCTGCAGTGCAGAAGATCGTATGAAAAAAACAACTGCAAAAATTCAGGCAAGTTGCTGTCAATCAGCACTATGAAATTTGAAAAAAAAATGAAAATTGAAATTTTATGAAAAACTAATGGAAAATATGAGAGAATAAACTTTATTGAAAAATTCCCAAAAAAAAAAAAAAAATAATAGAAAATAGAATAAGAAGAATAGTTACAATAATTATACGAGTACAATGATTATCAAGTTATCAAATAAATTTGAAAATCAAAAATCAAATGTATGAATGAAACATTGTTGGAAATTTATCAGCAGGGAAGGATCCTGCGATAGATTTAATTTTAGTCACCAACGCTCTACCAATTGAGCTATCATTCGGTGTCTTCTTCTCTCCATCGATTCTCCAACATCACAATTGGTTGACCTAAGAATCACAGAACAAATATTAAAATTCCAAAACTTAACGAAGAGAGAAACCGCGGGATCTAACAGGTTTTACTATGTTTTTAGAAGATATTCGAAGGATAGTTGTCCCACCTATTAAAATCGAATGAAGTGGGTGCAAGGCATTTGGAGGAGTTTTGAAAACCCAATGGGTTCCGCGAAATTTGAATGACGATCAAAAAAGGCTTACATACGTTGGATTACACCAATATTTCTTGGAAAATTTTTAAAACGGAGAGTTGAGGTGCTTTAATGAAATCGTAACAGGTTCTTGGTATGGAGACCAGAACACCTTCTGGGCTCCCAGTTAAAGCAAAGACATAAGAAATCAGAAACAAGAATATTGATGTCGATTTACTTCACCAGGAAAATGGTCGTTGTTATTCCCCTGAAACCTGATCAGACGGTAACTGCTAATTGGTATACTGAAACTACAACAGTTTTTGGAATTTTTTTTTGAGAGACCAGAAAAAAGGAAAACTTTGCCGCAATTTTTGCACCACTATAATGCACCCGCTCACACTGCAGGAAAAATCAATAACTTTCCGGCGCCCTCGAGTATCAATGAAATTCGTCCAGTACCTTATTTCTAGCGCCGTGTGATTTCTGACTGCTCCCAAAAACAATAAAATAAATTGAGGGCAACAGTCTTCAGTTCCAATGAGCTCCACACATTTCTGGAAATGCGCCCACAACTATCTGTAAATAAACAACCTTTACTAGTGGGAAATATATATTATTTAATAACAACATATGTATATAAAAATTAATAATTAAATATTTTGGAGCTAACAGCCCATACAGAGCTTGGCCTAGTATGGTTGGGACCTACAGATTTATACCGTTTCCAAAGAGCAATTTTTCCGATTGAGAGAGAAGGCGTTCGCGAGAAGTAGGATCGTGAGAAAACTTTTTTTTTCTATACCCTATTTAAGGAATATTAAATTGGATACGTATATAATTTGTACCATAGAGAAATAATAACTCGTACGTTATTTTGAATTAGGGACATTCAATTTCATGTATAGGCTTTCTAGTATCTGAAGCATTGTAAGTGTAAACATTTTTGAAATCCGCCCACAGACATGGTCACTTTTCAAAAAATCTCGTTGTTCTCAATATTTACGCTAGAAACTGGAAAATATTCTCAGGGTATGTATGTACATAGACGTTGCCTTCCTCTACATTTAATCAATGCATGCGTTTTACAAATTTCGCAACGCCACACTCACTTTATTAGGGATGAATTAGAAGGGGGTATGCGGTATCATACGATCCGCTGCAGGCGGAATGTAACTATCCTGTACGTTTTTGTGTATTCTGGGATACGAAGCTTGAATTTCGCGCTCAGTGATCGCGCACCTAACACCTAAATAAATTTGTTTGAAACCGATATTGTTACAGATTTTAGCGTATACATACAATGTTTTTATCTGCGCTTACTTTTTGAGTCAATTAGTTAAAAAAGGACTCTTTTTGGGGAAAAATTGTCTTAAAATTTTTTTTTTTTTTTTAAATGTTTCCTTTTATAATTTAAGAACTGTGATGTTAGAAAGAAACAAATTGATTTAAAATATACAGTCCATATATAGATCTTATTTCAACCCATCAATTTAGCTCATATCTGATGCCAGCTATGTCTAATTTTTTAAAGCAAAATCTTTAGTAATTTTGAGTTTTTTTTTAAAGTTCAAGATTATAACATATTGTTTAGATGAATTTGTCACTATATTTTAACTCAAATATTATTAAATATTTAAATATAGTCACTATATTTTAACTCAAAGCAACGTAGCTACAAATTTCACAACTTTGAAACTGATACCTATTTGTTTCAGCTTCTTTTCCTTTTCCTGATTCCTATCACTTAAATTCCTCCCTTATGCATTTCCCCCCCTCTTAAGACTAAACTCCATATAGTACTAATTAAGCATATACCCACGCCAAGCACCATGCAAATTAGGTTATGCAATCAAATGTGAGTGAGAAAATATAGAAGATTAAAATAAGGACAAACAACAACACATCGAGCAAACCAGGAAAACTCAATTCGCCACCGATGCTCTTACCCTTACAACCCAGTGATCAAGTTGAACTGACATGTCTATCTACATATATTCTATACTATCTTTCTATCTTTTTCAAAATTCAGATTGAAATTTAGCAAGTAGCGGTGAACGATTAGTTAGACACGCAAATACAGATACAAGGGGGACATGGAAAGCGATTAAAAGTGCAAGTAGCCGCCTCATTAATGGTTGTGTGTAGTGTGCGTTTGGATATGTGCGACTATGAATCTATTTTGAAAATGAAGAAAAAACTCAACTTTATCCGCATGCATAACATGAATTTTTCAACGGTTGAGTGCTTTAAAAACACATACAACGCCGGCACCATTGCTGACGTTAATATAGAGAAGAGAACCAGGAAAAATGTTCCTCGTCTATTACGTTGGCATAGATATTCTACACATGAGTAGGACCCAGTGAAAGGAAAACCAAAAAAAAAAAAAAACCAAGCAATCGAAATGAAAAACGGACAAGCAATTTTTATCTAACAGTAGATTTGAGTCTACGCCCCGAGAGTCGGACATGTTGGATTGATATTCAGCTTGAAGTAGGTTTTTCTTCTTGCTTATCTTCGTCTTATTCGCATTTCTCCGTTTCTGATGGACTTTTGTCAGATGTACATGCACAGAATGCAATCGAAATGAAAATGAAAAGAGCTACCTATGTTTCTACTGCTGCCATCGCCTGGGTCTTTACCTTTCAATTTCCTTCAAATGAAAATGAAATGTTGCGCAACGAGAGACGAAATTAATTCATCGGCACTTTGACGCGATGCACTAGGAAATGTAGTTTTTAACGAGCTGGTTTGATGTAATTTTGATAGAAATTACGAGCACATACACACATACAAAATGTGGTTTCGCAATATCTAAGGCTGCGACCATTAAAAGTCATAGCAAGTTTCGAAGACATGATTGTGTTAGTAATTCACTTGAAGCTTGCATGGAGGGAGTCTAATAGCGTGGAGGATACACCAAACAGTTTTTTCGCGGTTCCACTTCTCGCAAATGTCTGTCAGAACAGCTAATAGAACTAACTTGAAGATTCGTTGATGTGGAACTCGAGAACGTTATATTTTTCAATCGTATTGTCTCATTGTTCAAACGGATGACATAGGTACCTTTGAGGTGCCTCGAAGAATGTCCAGAGACCAATCGTCCTTCGAAGATTGTTAGAAAGATCGTATTGATGATCTCGATTATTTCTTCGTCGTTTGTGCGAAAGGTAAAAGCTCACCTATGTTTTGCTACGCAGCCATCGTCGTCGGGTCTCATCAATAATTCCTCTCGGCAGTCTCCTATAATCCCGAATGATTCCTATTCACTAACATTTTACCGAATTCCATGTCGATCTGAGCTCCTTTGATGATCGATGGTTGTGTCAAAAGTATATGCATATTCTAAGGCCTAAAGCTCGTTTACGTACGGCAGGGTCTCGATTTCACTAATGATCCTATTCTCTTTTCAAGGAGATTTATATTGGTGAAACAGGAACGTACTATTTCATTTATTTCTTCCTTTACCATTCTGTTCGTATCCGCTGGTGTTAGATGTTGCGATCCCATTTTTGAACTGTGTCAATCAGTTAGTTAGTTTTCCTCGTTATGTCCCTGATAGCTTTAAAGAGTTCGCTCTGGAGGGTTTGGTGCTAGCCGGCCGAATCGCGATTACTTGCGATCCATTTCCAGGCCGAGTCTAATTAATTTATTAACCTCGCCTTCCAGGCCAAGCTTTACTTTGAGTAAATTTATATATCCTCATTTGGTGTTAGTAGTATTCGATTGTGGTTTTCTTTTCGCGTTCCTTTACGTTGTCGTTCTATGAGATTTATTCGTAATTTCTATCAGGTGTTCAAATTGTGTGAGTCGCCAACTATGAAAATCGATGGCAACCTACTCGCGTCACAAACTTCAAAATGTATTCCCTTCATACAAGCAATCCCTGCATGTTCTTATGGTAATGCCGAAATTCGTTACGTAGCGAGTCAAAATACTTACTGTGCTCTAATAGGTATAGCAGCGTGCACTCAATAGAGCTTACTAACTTCGCGTCCTATTTGAAAGGACGCGTAACAATCGCACAGTGATAAATTAGGAAAACAATTTTTTAGGCCGGTCGCTGCTTTTTGTTTGTGCATCCTAGCCACTGTTTACTGTATTAAAAAAAATACCATTTATATGTAAACTATAATTTTATTAAATTCCGCTCGCGAGTACAAAAAGTTGATTACAATACGTCCAGATTAAGACTAACTTCTTAAACCTAAATCCATCGCTTGGAAAGTCGCGACCCTCATGATTCCAGTTGCTGTGTCATCGAATTGGACCACCCGTATCCGGTTTAGTGCAAATGTAATAAGATTCCGTTGCACTGGCACTAGGGGAACAAGTTAAAATGCTTTAGCTTTATGGGATTCGCTGCCACCCTTTTAGCGCGTGATCTGGCGTATGGCGTGTTAAATTTGGCCCTTGTATTTATTTATTTATTTTTGTGGGCCGCCCCTTCTTAAAGCATTTAAAGCAATTTCATTCAAAGATACACAAAATAGAATGGAATTCCCACGTATACATATCTTTGAAGTTAGTAAAACCCAGTGATGGAGTGAAATTAAAAAGTCTAGGGAAGAGTTAAAGGGTGGTCAGATTGGGAGAGAGATAGAGAGGGGTAACGATGAGCGTTAAATTTCAAAATTTAGATTTCTGGACATTCTAAAGAAAGCAGGTTATTCCACATTCTTGTTGAATGGTTAAAAACGATCTCTTATGGTGATAGGTGTGCGACTGCTTTCGGTTTTTTGAAGTACATGCATGTGCGGAATAAGCTTCACGTGATACAACTATACATACATATATATATTTCGTTCGAACAATTGCGGTGGAAATACAGCTACAACAGTGTTCGAGTAAAGGAATTTGGCTGCATATATTCGTACGCTGATCACCGATCAGTGTATAAGCTTTTCGCTGATCACGATCAAGTAAACTCAAGCATGTTACGGGAGCCCCCACCCAAACATGCAAGTAAGTTTTGGATGAACTTAATCTTTATACCTACAGATTGTGGCCAAGTCCGCATGAGTGAAAGATCGTTTACACTTTTTAAGGAATCCTAGGCATCTAGGATGCACATTTTGCTGCATCAGTAGTCTGTTGATTCCATCAAAGGTTTGGGCTAATATATGTTTATGCCAATAATTGATACGCCATTAGATTCTTCAACATCAACTCCACCCATTCTGAGTTTGACCACGTTAGTATCCAGCTTCATAGACAGACGACAGTTCTAGGTTTTTGACACACTGTTGCACCCCAATTGACCATTGTATCAATGTCACAGTTGAATCCGACTTTTGCTGGCACGGATAAGTTTGAAGAAAATCTATAAAACTGCTTAGGCTGCTACACGGTGTACAGGCGGAAGACAAACGGAAAAACAGGTGGACAGAATTTCGAGACCCACTTTAATACACACTAAAATTGATCAAAATCGCAAAATCGAACATTTTAACGAATCTAATATATGTATACATAATACAGTATTGTGCAAATTATTATACGTGAAATGTGTTTGTCTTTTGAAGTCGGATTGGCACTGAAAAACTTGTTCATCTCGTAAATATAGATATGAAAACGCTCCTGATCGCTTGAAAAACACCAGGACGAATATGCAAGGGTCCAATATTGTGCTGCTTGTAAACAGCAATTACAGTTAAAATTTGTTCACATTAATGATTCCAAATTGCGCGACAATGAAAAAAAAAGAAGACATGGAAGGAAAGTTTACATTACGAAGTTTAAGAAATTCTAAAATTCACACTATAGAGATGATAATGTATGCATAGGTTTGCCGGATCGTATTATGGAGAAGTTCACATTACCGTGGTACTACTGTATACGTACTGTATCTACCTACTTTTCCTTGGGTGCAAGTAAAAACTAAAGTGACTTGAAGTTAGAACTTTGAATACCTTGACAGGCAGTATCTGCACTCATAATCAAGCTTCTATCATTTCAACGGTTTCTATTCATAAGGTAATGCTTTACTATGGGAAAGCATCCCATAATGTGCGGATACGAACTCTGCCTCAACCACAAACAGGAATCCAAAATTTGCCGTATTTAGCTTCCTTTTTTATAAAATTTCATCCGACCTAATTTTCAGATGTTTTTTTTCCTTTTTCATACATATGTATGTAGGTTCGTTAATACATCCCCATTTCAGAGAAATTTGAATAGGTACACATAGGAACACGTATAAACGCCACTTTTAAGGGGAAAAAAATCCAACGAAATGTGACCTAAAGCAAACTAATGGATAGAAATAAAATAAATCCTTTAATCGCAATTATTTGCGTAGGGCTAGTGAATTTCTCAGAGGGGGAAACATGCAATAAACCTATTTTCATTGACCCACAAAAGTGGCATCGGGTGAATGTGCAGTCAACAAATCTTTCTTTTATTTTTTTGTTTGTTACCTCTCTGATATTGAATTCGTTTTAGTGCGATTAGTTTTCTAACTTTGTAAGGATAAAGATAAAGTAGGATTTATTATAATTTAAGCCCAACCATATCCGGTGTATTTCCGGAATATATCGCTTTTAATTTTCAGGAATCCACTTGATAGTCGTACCTATTTACGTTTGTAGTTCAGTGTGCAATATTGCCGCAGGTACATAAGTATGTACATTCAACAATTGCATACATTTAAAATTCATAAATACCTTAACTATGAATAATAAAACAAAAAAAAAAATACATAATGATCTTCACAAATATCCATACAGTCACGAATGTATGTACATATCAGCAACCCATCTTTACAAATATAAGTATGTATCTAGAAACTTTAATAGCACCAATCTCTCTCAATGTGTGCACAACTACAAGTGACAACTTGAATATCTTCCTTGTTTCGCTTTTGCTTAGTATGGTACACGTATTCCCTCCCTGCTCTGTCCTGGCTCTTTTCATACCTCATAGATTGTAAAAGCACTACCGCCTGCCTGGTACACAAACATGTTGCATAGATTCCTACTCAGCAAATGAGCGTATATGTATGTATTCTATTCCATTCGACCAACAAAAACAACAGCCAACAGCAGGGGCAACAAAGTCGACGTCGACATCGACGACGACGATAGACGGAACACTAAAGTAACCTAGTTTTCGAGTTTGTTATAAAGTTTGGGTCAAAGACCTGTAGGAGGTCGAATCCGTAGCAACGTCCAATAACAGAAAACACACATACATATATAACCATCTGCACGGATACAAAGAAAATGCACTGAGTAAAACGAAAAATGAATACCAACACAAACATATCTAGTCTAATGGAAAACAGATTCTGAGAGAAAATGAAATGAAAATCGCAGTTTTGCATTGGAATTGGTGTACGAGTTAAGTGTGTGTGCATGCAAAAAGACGCAATCAACCTTCCCGCCCTCGAAAAAGCTTTTTTAAGTGTATCTGTTTCTTCTATTTTAATTCGTTTTTTTTTGTACTTCTTCCTGCTTGCATCCCCACACCACACTCTCACAAACACTTGGCACTTGCATAATTTAGCTTTGGACTTGTAACGGACATGGACCAACGAACGACGACGTAGTGATTTTTTTTTATTTTTATTTTATTTTTTATGACGAACTTGAATGCCAAGCGAATGAGGGAAAGGAGGGTTGTTGCAATTATTGAAACAATTTATAGTTGAAATATGTCACAAAAAAATAAAAATAAAGATAAGGATAACGTGATTTTGGATCTAGTGAAATATGATACATAGATGTGTATGCTGTATGCATATGTACATACATATGCATATACAAAGTGCCACGTAACTACTTGATGAGGGCTCTTTGGTTTCTCATTAAGGAATCAAAGTCTGGTAAAAAATTGGTTTGGAGTCCTATACCTATTTGTATCCCAATGTGAGTTATGTATGTCCAAAATTGTACTTTTTGTAATTAAAAGTACATATTTATTAGGTGCGCAACTAAGTTTTTTTTTACGATTTTGACATATCCAAAACGTCATGAACCAAACTTAGACATATGGTAAACAAACTGTTTTGACACATTAGTGATTTTGTTTTGGTTCGATTATTTCGCTATAAAATACGGGGGAATTTTCTTTGTATCACTAAAGGAATGTATTTTGTTACACTTGGTCAAAGAAATCGTAGGTCGGCAGGTGTATTTTTCTTCGCTAATTGCTTTCGATTTCTAATTAAATTTTATTGAGTTTGAGAATCATTTCAGCTCTCGAATTTTAAAAAGTGACAAGTGACTGAATATTGTCCTTAATTTGCAATATGAGACAAATTCGGCTCATAAATTTAAAAAGAAAAAAAAAAAAAAAAAAAAATAAATAAAAAAACCTAGTTTTCCGACTTCAACTTTTACAATATTTTTTTCTAAAACATTTATATTCAATTAAATTCTATGAACTAATACTGCTGCAAACTTAATAAAAATAAAGGCATTAGGTTAGGTTAGGTTGAAGTGGCTGTCAGCAAATGAAGCCAACACACTTAGACCAATAATAGGTCCATTGTGATACCACAGCTTAACGAAATGGATCTACTCTATCAAGAGCTCAAGAAAGAAATAGACTTATTAAAAGAATATAATAAGGTCCTAAAGAGCTCACGTATAGAGGAAGAACGCGAATGTACTCCAGCACGCTTAGCTAGCCGGGAATATCACACCGACGAAGAAGAGCTAGCACGCGAAACGTGTCGGGTCACAAAGAAGAGACCTAGTAAGAAATGGAGAGCCGGCTCTTCGCCCGAAGTCGAGTCCCTAAAAGAAAAAGAGAAAGAAGAGCACAAAGAACAGCAAGAAAAGCTACCTCGAGCACAATCTCGTTCACCCCCACCAATTAACATCGTCGGGTTAACGGAATTTAATAAGTTGCAAAGCCTTCTTAAAGGAACTTCAACATCGAAATATAAGGTCACGTCTTTGAGGGACAATGCGTGGAAAATTAACGTCGATGAATACGACGAATACCGAAAAAATTGAGTGGTATACTTTCGAAATCAAGTCAGAAAAGCCATATCGTGTTGTTGCAAGGGGACTCACCCCTCATGCACCAAAGAAGATATTATGACTTACCTTCAAGACAAAGGCTTTAAAATTCTTAATGCCGTTAATTTCATCAAAAAGGAGAAGCAACAAACGGAAATAGATAAAGACATCTTGGTAAGGCGTGGACTTCCGCTCTTTATGCTTACCTTCGATAAGTCCGACAATATCGACGATATCTACCGAATTAGGACCATACTAAATATCGTAGTCAAAATCGAGCCAATGCGTAGAAATATAAGAATGATTCCGCAGTGCAAACGTTGCCAAGGATTCAATCATACGCAAATGTACTACAAAAAGAACCGCGATGTGTCAAATGCGCTGGAAATCACCTCTCCCAAGTTTGTGGAGTAAACAAACAAACCTCCGGAACCTGTGCTAATTGTAAGGGAAAGCACCCGGCAAATTATAGAGGCTGTGAAGTAGCTAAAGAGTTACAAAAACGAAGAGATGCTCTCCTTAAGCCCCTAAATGCAAAATCAAAACCGCAAACTAAGCCAAAGCGTAAGGTCGCGGAGGAGAAAGAATGCAAATTCAAACTACCGGGTTCAGAGCGCAAAAAGGTGAGGGAAAGAATGACGAAAGAAAAACCCTCGACCTCTGTTCCTAAAAGAAACGGTACAGCAAAGTTACCATTGGAAAAGCGACCGGGTAATAACCTTCGAACACCAGGAGTGCAGACTTACGCTCAGGTCGCGGCATCCGAAATACCAAAAAATATTGAAATTTCGAAGGACCCTGTTTCTCATGTTTTTTCAGTTATTCTAGAGAAACTTGAGGAACAAAGCAAAATAAATAAAATTATTCTCGATAGGCTGGTTAGGCTCGAAAGTAATTCAGGGAAAACGCGTACTCCAACTAGAATATGAATGAAAAACGAATGTTAAAAATATGTACTTGGAATGCAAACGGACTTTTGCAAAAACTTGACGAATTGGAAATATTCTTGCGTGAAAAAGATATCGATATTTGCTTGATTTCTGAAACCCACGTAAAAAACGAATCGCATTTAAAAATAAAAGGCTATAATGATTACGACGCTTGTCACCCTTCGGGAAAAGCGAGAGGCGGATCATCATTGTTTATTAAAGACTGCATCGAACAATCCGAGACCTATAGATCGAGCTTGAAACTTTGCAACTGTGCACGATTCGAGTAAAAAATAGTCAGCGTACTCTTAAAATCACATCTATCTACTGCCCACCGCGTTCCGCGCTTGGAAAAAGTGATTTTACTAACTTGTTTAAATTGCTGAAACCTAATTTCATTATTGGCGGCGATTTTAATGCGAAACATACATTCTGGGGCTCAAGACACAGCTCGCAAAAAGGCAGAATGGTCTATGAGGCAGGTATGGAGTACAGTTGTGATTTCCATTCGACGGGTAAACCGACCTACTGGCCAACTGATACTTCGAAAATACCTGACCTGATCGACTTTTTCGTCATGAGGTAAAAACTTATAGACCAATTTCGCTACTTCCAGTTATATCCAAAATTTTCGAGAGGATATTACTAAGGCGTCTCCAACCGGTTATAGAAGGAAATAATCTTATCCCTGACCACCAGTTTGGGTTTAGAAGTAAGCATTCGACGATTGACCAGGTGCATAGAATTACTGACGTAATCGAAGAGAAAAAGATTTGCTCAAGCGTATTTCTTGACGTGTCGCAAGCCTTTGATAAGGTGTGGCATGATGGCTTGAATTTCAAATTACGACAAGTTCTCCCTGTATGCCTATACGACATTCTGGAATCATATCTCGGAAATAGACTCTTCCGTGTTAGAGATGGAAATGAATACTCGGAGCTAAAAGAAATTTCGGCCAGTGTACCGCAAGGAAGCGTTCTTGGGCCACTTCTCTATCTGTTAGATACTCGAGATATACCGAAAGAAGATGGCACTATCCTGGCTCCGTTTGCCGATGACACCGCTATCCTAGCCGTAGGTAAAACAATCGAAGAAACGACTGCAAAACGCACTAAATAAAGTAAATGAATGGACGAGGGACTGGCGGATCGCCCTCAACGAATTTAAATCTGTTCACTTGAATTTCACTTATAAGAAAACTAATGTCTTGCCAATTTTCCTAAACTTGGCCCAAATACGTTGGAGGCCAAATACCTTGGAATGACATTCGAAGCAAAGCTGAAATGGAATTCGCACATGAAAATGAAACGTAAAGAACTCGAAATCAAATATAGAGAAATGAACTGGTTGCTCGGAAAACACTCCCAGCTCAGTACTGAGAACAAACTGCTTTTATACAAGCAAGTGCTAAAGCCGGTGTGGACTTACGGTATACAACTTTGGGGCTGTACCAAGAAAACAAACGCCAATATTTTACAAACTTTTCAAAATAAAGTGCTAAGAGAAATTATCCACTCGGAATTCTGACAATAGAAGCAGAAATTAGAAGCTTCGCGAGAAAGCATACAAACCGACTAATCGGACATGTCAACAATACAATCCTACAAATTCTGGATGAAAGCAATTTATTGCGCCGACTACAAAGGACGAAACCTTTCGACTTGGCGAGATAGGAATCAACCGCGCCTAGATTGCGGATCATGCAGGATCTTTCAGTGGAAAGCAACCTGCCAAACGAGTTTTTTTTCATGATAGAGAAATTGCTTGTTAAATGAAATTGCTTCTCAGTTGCAATATATAACAAATTAAATTTTTTCATCAATCCTCGGGAAAAAAAAAAGAAAAGTGTTTGAGACACGGCCTCCAGCCTACTCGTTGAACCATTTAGAGCTTCTGATGAAGCGTAGAATATACCTAACGTCAATATTATTCAGATCATCCAGGTCATTGAAACAGAAGGCTCCTAAGTGAAGTTTCCTTCTTTGGGAGAGAGCTGGGCAGGTACAAAGAAGGTGAAGAATAGTCTCTTCCTCCTTGACTGTCTGAGAAGATGCGGATATCAATGGCCGATATCACGTTTTTCTTCAGCCAAGACAAGACCACCCTTATTGCCATTATCTCCGACTGGAATACGCTACAATGGTTTGGGAGACGAAAAGAGAGGTTTAAATTAAGCCTATCAGAGAAGACACCACCACCCATCCCGTCGTTAGTTTTTGAACCATCGGTGTAAAAATGTACCGACTTATCTTCCGTGAAGCCACCTTCTTCCCAGAATACTCTGGAAGGGATGGTAAGAAGATGTGTCGCGTTAAAGTCGCCGAAATTCGGTCTAAGCGAGTATTTGTAAAATCACTTTTTTCAAACGCGCATCGCAGTGAACAATAGATAGATGAGATGGTAAAGAAATAATGTCTATTTTGTACGCGTACCGTGCTTATTTGCAGAGTTTCAAGCTCTATTTTTAAAGCTTCAAAATGTTTGATAGCGTCTTTCGATGTATGACAAGCGTGATAATCACTATACCCTCTTCTCTTTGCACGCGATTCCTTCTTCATATGTGTATCCGAGATCAAGCATACTTCAATATCTTTTTCTCGTAAGAATACCTCTAACTCGTCAAGTTTATACAAGAGTCCGTTTGCATTCCATATTACCATACGTTTCATATTCATGTTCTTGTTGAAGTGCGCTTGTTACGGCAATTATTTTCGATATTAACTACCCTCTCGAAAATAAGATTATTTATTTTACTTTACTCCTCAAGATTCATAAGAATAACAGAGAAAACGTCGGCTAGACTTTCGGTTCTGCCATTTTCTGAAGCCCGATAGCTTTTCTTTTGTCACTTTTTCTTAATGTTCTTATGGCCAGAGCGCGATGGATTTTCTGTTTCTTTAACGGTTTTAGGCTTTTCCCTCCTTTCGGTTTCGAGTCTTGATTTTGCGGCTTTTTTGCAGCTACTTATCTACTTCGTAGCCTCGATAATTAGCCGGGTCTTTCCTTTGCAATTAATATACGTTGCAGAGGTTTGTTTACTTGATTTCTGTTATTAATTCCTTCGCAACTTGCACTGTGGGTTTAATCTTACATCTTTACACAAAGGCGGGATTTTGACTAAGATATTGAGAATCGTTTTTATTTTATAAATTTTATCTAAATTCTCATTACCATAAAAAGAGGAAGACCGAGCTTATCCGTAGTTTCCTCGCCTTCCGATTGTTGCTTTTCTCATTTAATGATATTGACAATGAAGACATCTTCTTTTGAGCGCGAAGCATGTAGTCCTCTAGCTACAACACGTATCGGTCTTTCCGATTTGTTCCCATAAAAGTATCATGGGATTTTGTCGGCACTTAGTGTATGAGAGACTAAGCGGTAGTTGTCAGCGTCTTTGATGCTGATTTTCCACGTATTGTTGTTGCGCTATGTTACAGTATAATCGGATTGCAACGGTGGGTCGTATGCAAAAAGATGAGTTCAAGCTTTCACTTTTCTCAGATCTTTCTTAACATCGTATGCTAGATCTCATGTTGTGAGCTCGATCTCAAAGTGTTGAGATAGATCACAAATTGAAAGCTCGATGTGAGACAGGGCTTGTTTTGATTTGCAAAAAGATGAGGAAACGATTGATTGCATGAGATCGATCTCATATATAGTTAAGCATGGTATTTCCCTTACTCAGTTCATATACAACTGTCAAGACAGCCAAATTTCAGCTAGAGAAATTTACAGTGTGCTTTTGCAAATCGAATTTATAAAAATTGAAGGTGTCCAGTTGACGAGTTTTCGTTTAATTGTGCGTACTTGGTATTTTATTTAGCGTTGGATTACATTCGGAGTCTATTCAAATTACCAACTCTTTTCCCCAGTTTTTAAGAATTTTTTTTTTCCGGTTTTTTTGAGATCTATTTTACTTTTTAAACAAGACTTCATATAGGCCACTTTTTTATTTACTTGTCTTTTGTTTATGTCTTCACTAAATTGGTTTTATAAGCAGTTATAATTTTCAGCACTGCGTCCCTTCTCCTCCGCCTTAAACATTGGTAATTGTGATTTTTCGTGCAAACTTTTATTTTCCTTAAGTTCTTTAACCAAAAATGTGTTAAAGTGATCCAATTCACTGTTGATTTTCTCTCTCAGATGACATTTTTACTTTTTTTATTCAACATACCATTAAGAAATTCTAATCACAATTAAATAAGACAGAGAGCTTTAAGATCTGACTCAAATCCATCTAGTCAGAGCCATTGAGAACGATCTCTTTTTTTGCATATGAAAATGAGTCAGAGTTCCGCTTTACACAATCGATCTCACATGTGAGTTTGAGCTCGTCAACTCTGACTCTGAGATGGTGCTCATCTTTTTGCATACGAGTCTTCAAGATGGTTTACAGTTGGTTATAGTCCTTAATCCTGATCACGTTAATTGGCGTCGGTGGCCGTTGCTTAATACGAGTACGTCGGTTTTCATCAGTACTAATATTTGTCAGATTTTTCCAGGCTTATTTTCCGTATTTTCGGGTGAAAAACCGGCTTTCCTTTTCGTCTATATCATAAATGACTTTGCCGGTGCATTTGGAACTCGAGGCAGACTCATTTCGAAGTTACGATGCATCCTTTACAGCATTGTCTTTGAATTTAAATTTGTTTAGCTCTATTTGACTTCTTTGTACAGCATTTCCATCTTAGTTAGCTTGGCCCGGAGTTCCATGTTTCCCTCCCTGAGGCTTTTAGTTTTCACTGAAGTCCTTCGTTCATGCACCAAAACTTCCGGTATCGTCGGACTTTTTGTTTCCCACGTAGTTGTTTAAGATCGGGGTGGTGGAGATCTCGATACCCTTGAACTTTTAACAAAAGGTTCCATAAGCGCAATAATAGCTCTGCCCAACATCTAAAGAGCGGACCTCCGAAAAGGGTGGATTTTCCAGTGTACCTTTCAGCTGGGATAATAATATCTTCTTTTTTTTTGTAGATATAATACCCGACAGGAAAGCCTATCTTGGGTATATTCTAACCCCTATTCGAAAGGGGAGGGGGTTTTTCAAGATATTCCGCATATCGGAGGGACATTATATTGCAAAGTCAAGGATTCTAGTAAGACGCATTCTTACGCAATTTCCGTAGTTTAAGTGGGCAACAATTTTATTTCATCAGAATGCAGAATCAAAGTTATACAGACTTTAAAAAAAAAAAAAAATATTTTAATGTAAAGTGCTCTTTAGAAGAAGTTTTATGTATTTTGCAAACCTTTTGCCTTTGGTAGTTTTCCCTAAGAGTGAAGGAAACAACATTACCACCCCTTTAAAAAGAGATATTGACTTATTCCACGGTTCTACGAACGGAAACTTTTAGTATATGTTTCTTGACACCATTCACATATATTCACATCCCGAAATTTCATAAATTGTTTCTAGTAAAAAGTCTAATTTTTTAAAAGTTTCCATGTATTATATTTTTATAAGTTAGAGTTTCATTGAAAAATATGTTAAATAGACATTATAAAAATACATACCAAGCTGGAATTATCGAGACTCAAGATAGTCATGTGTTCAAAAGAGCAACTATGTATGTGTTTCTGTTTTTCTACACCTTGATGTAATTTCCAACTTAAGAAATTGAATGTGTACCTATACTAAGTCAATTACATTAGATTTTCAAAAACTTCCTCTGTAATGCCTTTATTTACAGAAATATCCGTAATACTAACTGGCTCAAATATAGAGAAACTTTAAAGAAATTGGTTAATTCTGACACTCTAAAGTCCCCGAATAATATTTTAGAGCTCGATTGCATGGTCAAGGACCTTACCTTGGCCCTCAATAAAGCGTTGTCTTCCTCTTGTCCGTCGGTTAGGGTTAGGGGCAAGAAAAAATCACACTGGTGGACCTTTGATCTTGGACCACTCAGGAATACCTGCAGACAACTTTTCAACAAAGGCAAAAGTATAAGAGATGCATCTGACTGGGACTCCTACAAAGAATCCCTAAAAACATATAAAAAAGAATTGAGGAAAGCCAAATGCAATTCTTGGAGACTCTTTTGTAGTAAAATAGAAGAATCTTCTGAAGCGTCTAGGATGAGAAAAATCCTCTCGACAAATCCTTCCGTGCCCAGCTGACCCAGCTGACCTTCCGTGCCCAGCAGACCCAAACAGATGGGTCTTGGACAACCTCTAGTGTAAACACATTAAATTTACTTATTGATACACACTTCCCAAGTAATTCCCTGACTGCCACAATATTGACCCCATCAAGTCAAATCCTCAGAAAACCAACCTTTCAAGTCTGATTGCGCATGACAAACTCCTTTGGGCGCTACATAGCTTCAAACCATATTGTAACATAATGTAGCACAATAACTACGCTCCAAAAGTATGCAACACATTCCGAAGTGTCTTTTCATTCGAGGTTCGTGTACGGATTATGTCTAAGACGTCGTCGCGGAATTAGGAGAGAATTATAACCGCAAGAGATTATTGGCTGCGGCTGTCATCTTGGAATTATTACATCAGAATTTTCTTGTTCCAGTGGTCGAAGGATTTGCTAGAAGTTTCTGGCTATCAGAAATGCGACTATATAAGGACAGATGGCGATCGAGGCAAGGCAGTTGGTTTTCGAACCGCACGAAGAGATTGGAAAAGTGATAATGGGCGAAGTTGTAGTTTTGTGATAGATTGAAAGTTAAGAGTTAACAAGAAGAAGTAATTAGTTTGGATTTGTGAATTAAGTAATTGATAGGAGATAAAGTGATTTGAGAGGAAAGAGACCTTGTAAGAAAAGAATTTGCGAAGAATAGTATAGTGTGAACTTGAATTGTTCTATAGACTAGAAAATAAAGAAATAATCTCACAGAATAACGTTTTATCTACTCGAGCCGTAGCTCGCATATTACAATATAGATCCGCTGGACCAGACGGCATAACACATGCTGAACTGCAAATGTCATCTGACATTATCCTGCCAGTTCCAAAAAATATTTTTCAGAGCTGTCTGAATCTGGTCCATATTTCGCATATATGGAGAGAAGTGGGAAGCTGGGTGGGTCATCTGTCAGAAGATATGTCAGTAGGGGTACCCCTAAAGGGGGCGTCCTATCCCCACTTCTTTGGAATCTGGTGGTCAATGAACTACTGTTAATCCTGGAAGCTGAGGATTGCGAAGTTATCGCTTATGCGGACGATGTGGCTATAGCAGTCCCCGGTAAACACCTCACTACCTTAAAAGAGCTCCTACAAAATGCTTTGAATAAGCTATCTAGATGGTCAGCTCGGTGTGATCCAGGAGTGAACCCCCACAAAACGGACCTAGTCCTCTTCTCAAGGAAATACAAAATCCCACCCATTGACACTCCAACCCTTAATGGAACAAGCTTAATTTTCTCCAACGAAGCAAAATACCTGGGTCTTATTTTGGATAGGAAACTAAGCTGGAAATCTAATATACAGGCAAGAGTTAAGAAAGCCACTGTCGCACTTTTCTCTTGCAACAAAGCCATCGGGTGCAAATGGGGCTTACAACCCAGACAAACTCACTGGCTCTATACCTCGGTCATTAGACCTATCCTCATGTACGGGGTAGTTGTTTGGTGGACTGCCTTGAATAAGGCAATAAACCAGAAGTTATTAAGCAAAGTCCAAGATTCAGCTTGTCTGTGCATTAGTGGAGCACTGCGAACGACACCTTCCGCAGCTATGGACATTCCTTTTCATTTAACACCCCTTGATATTTATGGCAGGCAAATAACAGCTAATTCAGCTATTCGCCTTAAAGCTACTTCACAGTGGTCTAAAAATATGTATGGCCACGCCTCCATCTTAAATAAATTTAATATCACCCCTGAAGACATTGACTACATCATCCCCAAGTTAAATTTTGACAAAAACTTCCAAGTTACCATCCCTTCCAGAGTATTCTGGGAAGAAGGTGGCTTCACGGAAGATAAGTCGGTACATTTTTACACCGATGGTTCAAAAACTAACGACGGGATGGGTGGTGGTGTCTTCTCTGATAGGCTTAATTTAAACCTCTCTTTTCGTCTCCCAAACCATTGTAGCGTATTCCAGTCGGAGATAATGGCAATAAGGGTGGTCTTGTCTTGGCTGAAGAAAAACGTGATATCGGCCATTGATATCCGCATCTTCTCAGACAGTCAAGGAGGAAGAGACTATTCTTCACCTTCTTTGTACCTGCCCAGCTCTCTCCCAAAGAAGGAAACTTCACTTAGGAGCCTTCTGTTTCAATGACCTGGATGATCTGAATAATATTGACGTTAGGTATATTCTACGCTTCATCAGAAGCTCTAAATGGTTCAACGAGTAGGCTGGAGGCCGTGTCTCAAACACTTTTCTTTTTTTTTTCCCGAGGATTGATGAAAAAATTTAATTTGTTATATATTGCAACTGAGAAGCAATTTCATTTAACAAGCAATTTCTCTATCATGAAAAAAAACTCGTTTGGCAGGTTGCTTTCCATTGCTTTCTTTAAAGTTTCTCTATATTTGAGCCAGTTAGTATTACGGATATTTCTGTAAATAAAGGCATTACAGAGGAAGTTTTTGAAAATCTAATGTAATTGACTTAGTATAGGTACACATTCAATTTCTTAAGTTGGAAATTACATCAATGTGTAGAAAAACAGAAACACATACATAGTTGCTCTTTTGAACACATGACTATCTTGAGTCTCGATAATTCCAGCTTGGTATGTATTTTTATAATGTCTATTTAACATATTTTTCAATGAAACTCTAACTTATAAAAATATAATACATGGAAACTTTTAAAAAATTAGACTTTTTACTAGAAACAATTTATGAAATTTCGGGATGTGAATATATGTGAATGGTGTCAAGAAACATATACTAAAAGTTTCCGTTCGTAGAACCGTGGAATAAGTCAATATCTCTTTTTAAAGGGGTGGTAATGTTGTTTCCTTCACTCTTAGGGAAAACTACCAAAGGCAAAAGGTTTGCAAAATACATAAAACTTCTTCTAAAGAGCACTTTACATTAAAATATTTTTTTTTTTTTTTAAAGTCTGTATAACTTTGATTCTGCATTCTGATGAAATAAAATTGTTGCCCACTTAAACTACGGAAATTGCGTAAGAATGCGTCTTACTAGAATCCTTGACTTTGCAATATAATGTCCCTCCGATATGCGGAATATCTTGAAAAACCCCCTCCCCTTTCGAATAGGGGTTAGAATATACCCAAGATAGGCTTTCCTGTCGGGTATTATATCTACAAAAAAAAAGAAGATATTATTATCCCAGCTGAAAGGTACACTGGAAAATCCACCCTTTTCGGAGGTCCGCTCTTTAGATGTTGGGCAGAGCTATTATTGCGCTTATGGAACCTTTTGTTAAAAGTTCAAGGGTATCGAGATCTCCACCACCCCGATCTTAAACAACTACGTGGGAAACAAAAAGTCCGACGATACCGGAAGTTTTGGTGCATGAACGAAGGACTTCAGTGAAAACTAAAAGCCTCAGGGAGGGAAACATGGAACTCCGGGCCAAGCTAACTAAGATGGAAATGCTGTACAAAGAAGTCAAATAGAGCTAAACAAATTTAAATTCAAAGACAATGCTGTAAAGGATGCATCGTAACTTCGAAATGAGTCTGCCTCGAGTTCCAAATGCACCGGCAAAGTCATTTATGATATAGACGAAAAGGAAAGCCGGTTTTTCACCCGAAAATACGGAAAATAAGCCTGGAAAAATCTGACAAATATTAGTACTGATGAAAACCGACGTACTCGTATTAAGCAACGGCCACCGACGCCAATTAACGTGATCAGGATTAAGGACTATAACCAACTGTAAACCATCTTGAAGACTCGTATGCAAAAAGATGAGCACCATCTCAGAGTCAGAGTTGACGAGCTCAAACTCACATGTGAGATCGATTGTGTAAAGCGGAACTCTGACTCATTTTCATATGCAAAAAAAGAGATCGTTCTCAATGGCTCTGACTAGATGGATTTGAGTCAGATCTTAAAGCTCTCTGTCTTATTTAATTGTGATTAGAATTTCTTAATGGTATGTTGAATAAAAAAAGTAAAAATGTCATCTGAGAGAGAAAATCAACAGTGAATTGGATCACTTTAACACATTTTTGGTTAAAGAACTTAAGGAAAATAAAAGTTTGCACGAAAAATCACAATTACCAATGTTTAAGGCGGAGGAGAAGGGACGCAGTGCTGAAAATTATAACTGCTTATAAAACCAATTTAGTGAAGACATAAACAAAAGACAAGTAAATAAAAAAGTGGCCTATATGAAGTCTTGTTTAAAAAGTAAAATAGATCTCAAAAAAACCGGAAAAAAAAAATTCTTAAAAACTGGGGAAAAGAGTTGGTAATTTGAATAGACTCCGAATGTAATCCAACGCTAAATAAAATACCAAGTACGCACAATTAAACGAAAACTCGTCAACTGGACACCTTCAATTTTTATAAATTCGATTTGCAAAAGCACACTGTAAATTTCTCTAGCTGAAATTTGGCTGTCTTGACAGTTGTATATGAACTGAGTAAGGGAAATACCATGCTTAACTATATATGAGATCGATCTCATGCAATCAATCGTTTCCTCATCTTTTTGCAAATCAAAACAAGCCCTGTCTCACATCGAGCTTTCAATTTGTGATCTATCTCAACACTTTGAGATCGAGCTCACAACATGAGATCTAGCATACGATGTTAAGAAAGATCTGAGAAAAGTGAAAGCTTGAACTCATCTTTTTGCATACGACCCACCGTTGCAATCCGATTATACTGTAACATAGCGCAACAACAATACGTGGAAAATCAGCATCAAAGACGCTGACAACTACCGCTTAGTCTCTCATACACTAAGTGCCGACAAAATCCCATGATACTTTTATGGGAACAAATCGGAAAGACCGATACGTGTTGTAGCTAGAGGACTACATGCTTCGCGCTCAAAAGAAGATGTCTTCATTGTCAATATCATTAAATGAGAAAAGCAACAATCGGAAGGCGAGGAAACTACGGATAAGCTCGGTCTTCCTCTTTTTATGGTAATGAGAATTTAGATAAAATTTATAAAATAAAAACGATTCTCAATATCTTAGTCAAAATCCCGCCTTTGTGTAAAGATGTAAGATTAAACCCACAGTGCAAGTTGCGAAGGAATTAATAACAGAAATCAAGTAAACAAACCTCTGCAACGTATATTAATTGCAAAGGAAAGACCCGGCTAATTATCGAGGCTACGAAGTAGATAAGTAGCTGCAAAAAAGCCGCAAAATCAAGACTCGAAACCGAAAGGAGGGAAAAGCCTAAAACCGTTAAAGAAACAGAAAATCCATCGCGCTCTGGCCATAAGAACATTAAGAAAAAGTGACAAAAGAAAAGCTATCGGGCTTCAGAAAATGGCAGAACCGAAAGTCTAGCCGACGTTTTCTCTGTTATTCTTATGAATCTTGAGGAGTAAAGTAAAATAAATAATCTTATTTTCGAGAGGGTAGTTAATATCGAAAATAATTGCCGTAACAAGCGCACTTCAACAAGAACATGAATATGAAACGTATGGTAATATGGAATGCAAACGGACTCTTGTATAAACTTGACGAGTTAGAGGTATTCTTACGAGAAAAAGATATTGAAGTATGCTTGATCTCGGATACACATATGAAGAAGGAATCGCGTGCAAAGAGAAGAGGGTATAGTGATTATCACGCTTGTCATACATCGAAAGACGCTATCAAACATTTTGAAGCTTTAAAAATAGAGCTTGAAACTCTGCAAATAAGCACGGTACGCGTACAAAATAGACATTATTTCTTTACCATCTCATCTATCTATTGTTCACTGCGATGCGCGTTTGAAAAAAGTGATTTTACAAATACTCGCTTAGACCGAATTTCGGCGACTTTAACGCGACACACCTTCTGCGGTTAAAGATGCATCTCACAAAAATGTAGAATGCTCTATGAAGCGGGTATGGAGTACAGTTGTGACTTCCATTCGACTGGCAAACCAACATACTGGCCGGCTGATACCACGAAAATATCCGATTTAATCAATTTCTTCATTGTAAAAGGAAAGGAATTTCAAAGGAATTTCTACCAATTTCATAAAAGTTGAAGAAAGCTTCAATCTTTCCACTGATTATTCTTCAGTCATTCTGACAATGACCGAAACACTAATTAAAAACAAAAACCAACGAGACTACGAGTAACTGGCAGAAATACTAATTGGGAAGGCTTCAAGAAAGAAATGGAAGTGAATATTGAACTGAACGTACGACTAAGACGCCCTATGAACTACATTACCTAAGTACTCCAATTCCGAAAAGAAGTAACTTCCGAGAATCCTCATTCTTATAACGGATAGGGCAGGACAATCACACACAGCAGGTGACGAACTGATTCAATTTCTTCTTCATCCCTGCAACATCTACAATAGTCCTTATGTAGCACACCGAGTCGCTCCGAGTGAACGCCAATGGCACAATGACCAATAATTATTCCAGAAATGACCCGTGCATTATAACAACTAAGTTTCACCAGAGAAGTTGATCTCTTCTTGCTGAAGGCCGGCTATAGCGCCCTGGCCGTTGCGCATATTTCCAGATGAATGCACCATCTGTTTGATCGATCGGTGGTGTCATCTTCTATTTTCTTCCGTAGAGAACTGATTGAGGTTACTACAAAAGGGAGGACCCGCGATAAGTGCAGCGCCGACCATTTCCTTGCAAGCTCGTCAGTCCTTTCGTTTCCATCGATATACATGTGCTCTGGTACCCAGCAGAAGGTCACCGCATTGGCTCTGGATATTCTATTTAAGAGTGATTTGCAGGTTCTCTTAACGCCTGCCTATATAGACAGTTATCGTTTTGCCAACGATATTACTCTCGCGTTTAATTTCCGCAGCTTGTATGATAGCTGTGATTTCGGCCTGAAAGACGCTGCAGTCGTCTCTTATTTTAAAGGATTTGTTTACGTCCATTTTAGAACCGTCGGTATAGAACGCCAGTTCCTTTTCCTTCATGGTTCTTAGCTTCTGTCAGGAATTCTTATAGTGACTTCTGCGTACTGACCTCTACGTATACTAGCGTAGGGGTCATGAAATCAGTTTCCGTCCATCTGCTGGTAGTCCCCCATCGGAATAAAATGGAGGAATGGCCGTAAAGACTCGATGACCACAGTCGGTCTTCTCTCAGTCTTACAGCGGTTTTAGGCGCCAAACAGCAACAGTATATATCAAATGGAATGAAACTGATCATGGTTTCCATTGCCGCTGTTGGTGTTGTTCCATGACTCCGATACACGCTGCCCTCTGGATTTTGATGAGGTTTGAAAGCTGGTATTGCTTCTCAAGAGCCGTCCACCATACTAGTGAAACATATGTGAGAATGGGTCGACCGCTGTGTATATCCAGTACACCACAGCTGGTTGCTGAATGCCTTTTTGCAAGAATAGAAAGCTACGCTAGCTTTTTTGATGCGTTTGGCAGTATTATCCTTCCAGTTCAGTTTGGAATCTAAAGAACTACCTATTGGAACTATTGGAAAAGTACTACCTCAGTATTTGAGGCTTGGCTTCTGACCCAATTATTCACTAGTTGTAGTGCGAGATTAAGTCTTTCGCTTAGGACTGGAGGTAATTTTCCCGAAACTAGAATTACCACATCGTCGGCACAGGCCGTCGCCATGAGGAGCCATATTAAAGGAAACAGAATTCCGCCTTTGGCGATTCCTCTGCTGACCCTTGCATAGGCACCGCACTCCAGGTTGCGTGGTAGTGTCAGATCCTTACTGACTAAACCTTACCTCCGCTAGCTCAGATCCTCGCTCCGCGGAACCACCGCCAGGTATTACTTCGCGGGGTTTACACGGTCGTCGTTATCTGCATTTTCAGCATTCTTCTCGGGCTTTCTGCATGTTTAAGCTCGATTTGTACTCGGGTTAATAATGTGTTAACTCTTAGCATCTCTGCTATTATATTTGGAGCATTAAGTGATTTATTTATTTCACTCTCCAATCTTCGTCTTTCCTCAAGGAACATTGGGCAATTAAAAACGACATGTTCTGGGTCTTCTTCGCATCCATTACATGCTGGACATTCTGGCGAGGTGTCTAAAGCGATGGAGGTATAGAGGATAGCCGCCGTGGCCCGACAAAAATTGCGTCAATTGGTAGTTTACTTTCCCATGTCTTCTATTTATTCACGGTTCTATGCTGGGGATTAGTTTGTGTGTCCACCTACCCTTATGTCAGGTATCCCATCGTTGTTGCCACACTCTTAGCGACAATGTCCTCTTTTGTAAGTCTAAGTTCTAAGTTCTTTATCTGAAATGTTTTCCGTTTTTCCAACCCGAATTCTTTTAGCCTCACCAGCTAGGATATCTATAGGGATCATACCAGGAATGAGGTACGCCGGCTCACCTGAAATTGTCCTATAAGCCGATATAACTCTAATTGCGGTTAGTCTATGGACGCTGTTTATATGCGATCGATTTTTCTTCACTTTTAATCCATCGGCCCAGATTGGAGATGCGTAGAGCATTGTTGAGGTCACAACTCTAGCCAGTTGTCTCCTGGTGTTTCTTGGGCCCCCAATATTTGGCAACATTCTCGAAAGCTCCGAGTGTACATTTGATGCCTTCTTTGATATGTATTCCAAGTTTAGCCTGTCGTCTATCATAACGCCGAGATATGTATTTAATGCATCTTTTGGAGATTATTGTATGACACCCCACCTTGACATTGATGGTCTCTCTTATTCTGCGGCTACTAATAAGCCTCCGTTTTGTGTTCTGCCAAAGCTAAACTCTTTGACTCTGGCCATTGTTTGATAGATGCGATGGTCTCGTTAGCATTTAACTCTAGCTCGTCTAAGTGTATCGCCGTAACCACTATAGCTATGTCGTCGGCAAAGCCTATGATTTGTACTCCATCGGTGATTCGTAGTCTCAATACACCATCGTACATTATATTCCATAAAACTGGTCGGAGGAGGGAGCCTTGTGGTACGCCAGAGGTTATGGAGTATTCCTTTGTCCCTAATTCGGTTTCGTATAACAGCAATCTTTGGTGGAAATAGTTATCTACTATTCGCATGATATATCTCGGGGTATTCATATTTATTAACGCATCCATTATATAGCTTCAGTTTGCTTATTAAACGCGATTTTCACGTCAAGTAAAATACTCCGCAGTATTTTGTTCGTCCCCATCTCCAGCTGGAACCCTGTATCGATTGCTTGGCCATTGATATTACCTCACCAATAGGGTCTATTGTGGATCGAGTTTTACGGAATCCATATTGTTGGTCTGAGAGACCATTTTCTGATTCAGTGACCGGTAGTAATCTACTGAATATTAGGTATTCTAGTATCTTTCCCATTGTATCAAGAAGACATATCGGATGATAGGATGATGGTTCGCCGGGATTTGTCCTTACCTTTGGTAGTAAAACTAGCCTCTGGAAGATACCATTTTCAAGACACATCTGATTTTGTTTTGACGAAGATTGCAGGATTACATCTTATTGCTGCTTTTAGAGCTTTATTGGGAACTCCATCTGGTGCCGGCATTTTTTGCCGATGACACTGCTATCCTGGCGCAATAGATAAAACGATCGGAGAAACAATTGTAAAACTATAAAGAGCTCTGAATAATGTAAATGAATGGACAAAGGCCTGTCAGCCTCAACGAAACCAAATCTGTTCATGTAAATTTAACTTACAAGAAAACCAACAGCTTGTCTATTCTTATAAGCTCGGTTCGTATTCCATTCGCAAACCTCGGAATGACACTTGACGCAAAGCTGAAATGGAAGTCGCACGTGAAAAATAAACTTAAGGAACTCGAAAACAAATGCAGAGAAATGTACTCGTTACTTGGAAAATGTTCCAAGCTTAACAATGAGAATAAGTTGCTGAAGCTGATGTGGACCGATGGTATACAACTCTACGGTTGTTCCAAGAAAACTAATGCCATTATTTTACAAACTTTCGAAAATAAAGTGCTAACAGAAATTGTCCATGTACTGTGGTAGATAAGAAAAGACAATATTCACAGAGATGAAAACAAAAACTTTGCACAAAAGCACCAAATTCTATTAAACGGACATATACAGTCCTACACATTTTGGACGAGAGACATTTATTATACCGTCTATTATTTACAATTATTTATATGTTTAGGTATGCCATGGTCCATAAGTATATATGTACCTATTTGTTGACACCAATTTCGCGTAAAGTCCCAATTTAAAAAAAAAATTCTACTAAACGCTATTTTCAGGTCTAATATTATTGTGCTATGGATTCTTAAATCGCAAATTAATTGTCAAAAATTATGATTATCCAAAAATGTAAGTCTGGCAAATTCATGTGTCGTTGGGAAGCAGCTAGATAAGAGACCGTGTCCTTCTAAGACTTAGGCCGAACAGGCCTTCTTTGAAATGAGAAAATTGAAAATGCTGGAAGTTGTGGTGCTCACTATTGCAGACTATGATCATGCATAAATGTATGTATATATATAAAAAAAAGGTTTATATTTTATAAAATAAAATTATAAAATTAATTAATTAAAAAATTAATTAATTAATTTGAGAGCTGCAGCAATTTGCATAAGTTTTGTGTTTAGTGACAACGATCGATGATTAGCCTACTATACTTATAGCCAAATTTCTCCAATTGAACACTGCCTATTGTACTGTACTTCAACCCACATTTTTTGACCACAATCTATAATTGTAGCTTTTCTCCGGTCTGTCTATTTAATCGTTGTACACATTTGGCGTCTTTTATAAGCTTGCTTATGTGATCACGCTTTGAAATACAGAATATCCTTATTTAGTTATATCACAAAATGCCCTCAATACCGTTACATTATCCCACTTTTATTCTATAATTCTTGATGTCAACCTATTAATTTTCCTTTAATTCCATCACTTGGATCTATAAACTTTTGAGGACATATTGTACTCATACATACATGGTGATAAGCGATCAAAGCCCTTAAAAAAGAGAAATTTCCGAACGAGATCTACACAGACCCAGTTTGCTTAAGCATACTATTTAATCGACTTCTTAAATTGTGTTTGTTTTTATTTTTTTTTTATTAGAAATGAATAAATTGAACCAACTAACAAAGTATGCCCATACTTACATATTACATACATATACATATGTTCAATGCTACATTTCTAGGGCGTTTCCTTTTTTTTTGTTTTTATTTCTAAATGTAATGTAAATATAATGCAAATGTTCATTTAGGGGAAAACATAAGGATACATTTTTTATGAAACTCTTAAAAATTAATAAAATAGTTTATTTACTTTATTTACGGCTGTATCACTATATGAGGCTCTAAAATTGCTATGTACATCCTTTTACTTGATTGCGACAAAGTAGAGCGGTTTGATTAGTTTTCCACGATTTTACTAATTCTAGATACTACTGAAAGATAAATAATTACATGCACCAATTTACGAGTCTTCTTTATTATGCGTTATTTAATTAAATATATACATACGAGTATAACTACGTTTTCATGTTGTAAATAATTCATTTCGTTTTTCTTTTTCTTTCAGGTAAGATGTTTTTTTAAAAAAATTAATTATCGTCATGCTAATGTGTAAGTAATCTATTTGTAAAATAGAAAGTATAAAATTTATATGAAATATGTTAATTATTATCTATTCCAACTATTGTCCAAAGTGTATGAAAATTATTTTAAACTTAATTTGTATTGTCCCTTATCGACGCGGTAAAGTGTAACCGTACAATTTTTAACACTGCCTATCTGTCTGTTAGTTACACTCTTGTAACTCATGAACCTTTCATTAATACCGATGAAATTTTCCAGGAAAAAATTGTAAAAAAAAGATCTCTAGGGGGAATAATTTATCTCGAGCCAAAAAAAAAAAACATATCCCATGTTATATATATATATAGTAACGGACAGCTGGAGATTGAAGAATTTTTGAAAAAAAAAAAGTTCAAAAATTTTCATGGGAAGCTTCTCTCAATCAAAGAAAACTGGCCTTCGGAAACGGCATAAAACTGTAGATCCCAACCATTCGGAGCACAGCACGAATGACTGCGAGAAGCTGTGTGGGCTGTTAGCGCCAACACATTTATTTATGTATTTATCCGTTAAGTGGTTCTTGAATTAAGCAAGTGAGAAAGACTTCTTTGTAACTTTCTTAACTAGTAGTTCCTGTTATTCGAAGGAACAATTTTATAAGACGCGTATGTAGAAGATTGTAGATAAATACCGCATCATCGAAAAAACTAACTTATTGACATAATTAAGTTTGAAAGTAAAATTGGGAAAGCAATTGCCCCATTCTAAAATTGTTGGCGTTATCTACTACAGTGTGACTCAAACATACATGATCTGATGTGTATTACTATCGTCTGCAGTATGTGATAATAAAACTGAGCGCGACTCATGTCGATGCATCTCTAGCGAATATTCCGGGAATTCCCAAGAAAGTTTAATTTCCTTTTTATCTAATAGTGAAATGAAAATCTGAAAATCCACTATTTTTCCAATTACGTAAGAGTGAAGTGTTTTTCACATTATTGTTGTCTGATTTCTTCGTTGATTTTGTATGTGAACTAGATATGAATGTACATATTTATTTAAGTAGAAATTGGGTCAGGCCACCTTGTTAGGTGATGTCTTCCACAAGTCATCTAGCCAAGAGTTACTCTCTAGATTTCCCCAGTGTTCCTCGTGTCTACGCTAGCATTTGCTTAAAGTAAACGATATCTTGTGGATATCGCTCAATTTGAGAGTTCCTCGCTACATGTCCCCTACTTTGCAGTTTATTCAGCTTTTCATTTCATTCGATCACAAAGTGTGCCTTTACCAAAGCTAGTATCAATGCATTTCGAGTTGCACCTTCATTGAGTTTCTGAATTCAATAGTACCCGCTCAATGCAACTGCTTTATTTTCCAGCTCTATCAGAATATTTTAACCTCTCGCAAGTGATACAGCGTGTGCAGCAGAGCCACCATCAGGGCTTGATATAGTTGTCCCCAGACTAAGATCACATGTTCAATTAGGTTCCTCCGGCTCTACCATCTAGCATGGATCCGACCGTGGAGATTGTTATATCTCCAGTCTTCTCATTCGGAAGTAATTCACTCTCACTTAGAGTTTTGTAATACCTTTTGATAACTCGCACTTTCATTATCCCACACAGTCATATTCAGCTCCTTAAATTCTTTTTTCACGTATTTCAGCTTCACATTATTTATTACAATTATTACATTTATGTATGTTACAAAATGGCTCTGACGTCTAATACAACCATGCTCACAATTACGTTAAATGTCGGACAACTTCTGTTTTATGCGAGAGTTACGTATACTCTCCACTCACCTAACCTTAGCATTGATATGTATCAGATTTAATGTTCAATGCTATTCTTTTCCCACATCCAAATCAGCTTGTAATATTTTATTCGCATATTCTTGTAATATCATACGTTTTTTTTTCTTTTTTTATAATTTACACGTGTGAAAGGGGTTATGAATACCCTTATACTACTTTTTAGGACACGGGCGTTTTTGAGGAAAGGGGAAGAGACAGAGAGAAAGACAGATTGGTGCAGTTGGTTTGAAACTCAGCTGGTATTAAGTTTCAGTGAACTCCAAGGGTGGCTGTCCAGATAACTGGGGAGTTTGTTTGTTTTTGCTTTTGTCGTTGCTCATGATTCACAGTATTTTTTTCCGTCCTCCTGATGTCATCACCACAATCAAGTTGCATTTTAGCCATATGACCGCCCTACTGCCAGTGTTATGCCTTCACAGTAGAGTTGACATAAGCTTTCGCAATTGATCGACTTTTTATTTATTCCATTCGAAATAAATAGATGATTATTGACATCAGGATTCGAACCGTGAACCTGTAGCGTGACAAGCGATGATGTTACCACTACACCACGGCCACCCTCATGTACGTTGTATTAGTCTTTTGCACACTTCATATGCACATGTATGTTATGTATGTACATACGTATATATATCGTAAACATTATACTACTTCCTTGTTAACTAACTAATTTCTGTATAAATGCTAATTGTAAAATTCTTTTTTTTTTCGTGGGTAGGTGAGAATCTTCATAAGATTATAATCTATAAGAAACAGTGTACTCATAGTCGTATAATAGATTACTAAACTCACCTGTCCCTTATTCTTATTTACTACAACAAAGTTTTCCTTATCAAGTAGTTTAGGCTTCGAGAATATTCGCTTGAGGCAGGTCGGTTTTCGGCAAAAGCACCTGATGATATCGTCATTAAATGTGGTTACTTCTTATTGCGCTAAATCGAACGCTTTCGTTGATATTTCGTCGTCCACGGTTGTGATCCCTAAGTCTCTTTGTATATCATTATTTCTAAAATACTAAGGAGCATTCACGATTGCTCGTATCACTTTATTTTGGAATGATTGTATAAATTCTCTATTGCTTGCTTTGGTACAACCTCAGAGCTGTATACCGTACGTCCATAGGCTTTAGCACTTGTTTATATAAAAGCAGTTTGTTATATATATACTTAGCTTTGAATGTCTTCCAAGTAGCCAATACATTTCTCTAAAGCGATTTTCAAGATCATCGCGTTTTTTTTAACGTGCGGTGTCCACTTAAGTTTCGCGTCTACTGTCATCCCCAGATATTTAGCTTCATTTGCATATTGTATTTGTACCGAGTTAATGAAAACGGGTAGATTGTTTAATTGTATGTGAAGTTAACATGTGTCGATTTGGTTTCGTTAAGAACAATGCATCAAAGTTGGACTTTTTCAGTTGCTGCCTCAATTAAACTTTCCGTTGCCAAAATAGCCATATCGTCCGCGAACGTAGCTACATCCGCGAACGTAGCTATATCCCAAGTGTAGAACAAAAATAAAACAGGATCAAGGACAAACATTTTCTTTCAGATCTTTAGCGGCGATTTCCTTGAACTCGGAATATGTAGTTCCGTGTTTAATACGAAATAATCTGTTTTAAAGGTAGGATTCTAAGATCTTAAACAAATGTTCCGGAAGAACCTCGTACTTCAAGCCGTCGTGCCAAACCTTGTCGAAGGCTTGAGAGACGTCAAGAAAAGCGCTAAAGCAAATCTTTTCTCCCTCTAGGGCTTTTTCAACGTGGTCAATTGTGGAATGCTTGATTCTGAACCCGAATTGGTGGTCAGGTATAAGGCGTCTTTCTTCAATGACCAGTTGGATGGCAATAGGAGTTTTTCAAATATAATACCTTTGATATTATTGGCAGTAGCGATATCGGTCTGTACGATTTCTTGTCATTTGGAGGTTTTCCCGGTTTAGGAATCATTATCACTTCTGCCACTTTCCACGGATCTGGAACGTATAACAGTCTAACTGAACCGTTTATTAGACATAAAAGTTTAATTAATGTTTTTTTTTTGGGAATTTCTTAACTATTTGTCTGAATATTATTTTATAGCCAGAGGCTTTATTATTTTTCAAATTTCTTATCGTCTAGCAAAGTTCGGTTAACGATACACTTTTTATTCTAAAATTACTCGTATCAGATGTCGTTGCCATACCTCTAAGATCGTCTATCAATGTTTGTCCATCTAATAGCTTAAACGTTTCTTCTAGGTGTTCGGCAGAAAGATCCCCCTTTTTTTTGTCACTCTTTGCCCATTCGCCATTTTTTTTTTTTTTATTATTATTTGCACGTTTTAAAGGGGATATGAATACCCTTATACTAATTTTTAGGACACGGGCTTTTTTTATGGAAAGGGGAAGAGACAGAGAGAAAGACAGATTGGTGTAATTGGTTTGAAACTCAGGTGGTACTTAAGTTACAGTGAACTCCAAGGGTGGCTGTCCAGATAACTGGGGAGTTGTTTTCGCTGTTATTGTCGTTGCTTATGATTCACAGTATTTTTTTCCGTCGTCCTAATGTCATCATCACGATCAAGTTGCATTTTAGCCATATGACCACCCTACTGCCAGTGTTATGCCTTCACAGTAGAGTTGACTTAGCTTTCGCAATTGATAGACTTTTTTATTTATTTCATGCGAAATAAATAGATGATTCTTGACATCAGGATTCGAACCGTGAACCAACAGCGTGACAAGCGATGATGTTACCACTACACCACGACCAACCCTTAATTGTTGCAATTGTTTTTTTCTGATTGGTGGCGATTGCATTTGGGGTTTATTGACACTTTTCATGGCTTTTCAGAGCGAGTAATTTGTACATTTTTCGGCTGTTAAGCCTTCAAGAAAAGCAGAGGTCTCGCAGTTTTTTATATCTTGAATCGCTTTTCTAAGTTTATTACATAAGTAGTTTGAATATGTTTTATATTGGGCGGCGCGTGTTTGTTGCCATATTTTGCGTGCTTTTGATGAATAAGTTCTTTTATTTCCCTCGGATAATTAGCTTCGTTGCTTTTGGTTACTTTTCTCCTTAAGGGAGTCTTTTTCCATGCGGCATTCTGAATAGCTTCAATAAATTTAAAACAAACTTTGCTCTACTGTCGCAAAATTAGCAGACACTCCTATTATTACGAAGAAGTCCACCAGTATTTGGTCAGATGTTTTTGCTGCATCGGAGGGCCAATATGTCGGTTTCCCTGTCGAATAGAAATTAACCCCAAATTGTATACCGACTTCGTACAGAAGTCTGCCTTTCGGTGAATTGTACCTCGAACCCCAAAAGGTGTGTTTTGCATTAAAATCACCACCAATAATGAAGTTCGTTCCAAGCGAGGTGAAAAGACCTACAAGGTCGTCATGCGATGTTAAAATATAAGTTCTTGTGTTTAACATGAACTGGAGTTGTTTGCATTGTGTCGAGTTCAGTCGTTATACGCATGGAGTGCTTAATGCAGTCTTTGATGAATAAGGAAGATCCGCCCCTGGCTCTTCCGAAAGGATGGTATATGTGATACGCACAAAATACTCTTATTTTTACTTAAGATTCCTTTGTAAGGTGGGTTTCAGAGATCAAGCATATGTCAATGTTGTCGTTCTGCAAGAATACCCCAAGTTCGGTGATTTTTTGTTGGAGGCCGTTTGTGTTCCATGTTAAAATTCTTAGTAACCGTTTCATATTCACGTGGGAGTTCTTTTATTGCAAGTTTTTAACTCAAGCTTGCTCAATTTGTCAAATATGACGTTGTTTATTTCGGTTTGCTCCTCAAATTTAGCGAGAATTATAGAGAAAACTTCGGAGATTGGGTCTGCCGTAACACCGCTCTGTTTGTGTACTTGTGATGCGGCTTGAGCATATGTTTGCGCTCCTGACAATTCTGACTTTTTTTTTTTTTGACAGAGGGACTTTACTTTGTTTCCCTTTCGTTTTTACTTTTGCGGATTTAATTTCGTTCGTAACCTTTTCCTTAGCGGTTTCACGTCCCTCTTTAAGCGGGTTTACGCTCTGGGGTAAATTATTTTTAAATGTATCTCGCCTTGTATCGAAGGTGAGAACAAAGAGCGGAAGTCCATGTTTGACTAAGATTTCCTGGCCTTGTTCCGTTTTCTGTTTTATCTTTTTTAAGATATTAACTGCGTCAATAATTTTCAAGCCTTTTGCTTTGAGGTCATTTATAATGTCGTCCTTGGTGCACGAGGGGTGGAGACCCCTCGCTATAACACGCAGTGGTTTTTCTGACTTATTTTCATAAGTATACCACTGGATCTTTTCCACCACGCGTTTAGTTTTTGGATATTGCTCGATAGCTGTAAGAGTCAAGTACGTCAATTTCCAAGCATTATTTCAGAATGACGTTACTTTAAACTCCGATGTCATAGTTCCTTTGAGAATTCAATGTAATTTATTATAGTCCGTAATGCCGACGAAGTTTATTGCAGAAGGAGGATGTAATTTATCTTGAGCTTGTTTCTGTTTCGACTCATTTTCTTTATCTTGTTTTCGTGGCTCAATTTCGGGTGAAGAGCCGGCTTTCCGTTTTTTGCAGTGTGTTTTCTTGAGACCCAATTTATTTTACGTGCTAGCTCTTCTTCGTCCGTGTGATATTTGTAACTAGCTGCTAATTGTAAATGAGTAGATGAAGAATAAAAAGTAAAAGTTATCGAAAGCAAATTTCGTTTTTTTTACTCGGATTTGAGAAGTAGAACGAAATTCGAGCTTTCAAGGCCAAGTGATTGATACGGAAATATTTTGATTCAGGATATAATGAAGTGCTACCGCTTTCGACAGAACAAATTAGAGGACCCAAGATACCCCAAATTAGGAAAACATAATGCATAACCTTTTTAAAAATTAAGGTAAAATCTTAGAGAAATATGGCAGTAAAACTTAAAACACTATATAGTGCATCAATACTTCTGTTTAATTTGTTGGTCAATTATCCTTATAGTTCGAATTTAATTGTTTCATGGGAGAGAACTCTAATCCTGTCAAATAAATGCATAAGGCGAATACATTCGATAATACATAACAACTGCATCTGTGCAATTTATTGCATGCCTTTCGCCGTTGAAAACTTTCCCGCTTTTCACGTTCATCGTTCATGCACTTAGCTGATTTGTGGCAGTGCACTCCGCAAGTCTATTGCATAACCATCATCGTCTATCGCCTATTAAAAGTGAATATAAAAACAACAACTGCAACTGCAAAAGCAGCATCTAAGCTAAGCCACAACTAAGCCGGTAGCACCGGTCTTTTGGTTTAGTTGTTAATGCTGCTGCGCGACAACAGGACAAACGGTATTACGTTGGCGATAATATGTCTTTTGCCAATGTTGTAATATCAATGTAATAACATAACTGCCTCTCGGTTCGCGGTGATGGCAGCAACATCGTCAGATGATCGCGTAGTCTGTTGATCTTGTGGTGCCACGGGAACTGCTCCTCCTCCGTATTTTTTTTTGTTTTGTTTTTTGTAGTTTTTCCATTTTCCACACACCAGAGTCGTTGTCGCTGGGAGATTTTCCGCATCTAATGCACATACTCGTACGTATCTATCGCTGATGTTGGGTATTAGATTACGTTAATGTACATTTGAAGTTGATGCGAATGATGGTCGGGTCGGCCGTCGTTTTATAATATGTTTGATGCAGGCCACTGCACAGCATTGATGAATTTAATCGAAAGCGAAAACGAAGGAATGAAAATTCGCACTCTTTTGAATGTGAAAAATCATCGGAAAAATATAGGAGAAAATCACAACGATGCTTGGTAGTGGTGAGCGAAGAGAGCTGTGTATGGTGTGTAAGTGAAAAATGATAGACGTTGTTTTATTATGTCATACAAGGAAGCCTTTTCTTTCTTCATTCAGTGGGTTTTCATTGCGGCCTGTTTTTTATGTGGCTGGTTTTTCTTCATCACTTTGTTTGGGAATTTTCATGTCGGACTAGGGGAACTGGTTGATGTTACATCAAGTGTGATAGTGTGTAATCTATCACTTGGAAAATTGTGTTGCCAAAGAAAAGAGATGCATTTTCACTTTTTGCGTCGTCTTATTGCCGTTCGTTTTTTCTTAAGGTAAAGTAATTCATAATATTACACATCATTATTCCAATCTGGGAAATTCATTGCGGTATGTGCAAGTATCAGAAAGGATTTCATAACTTTTGCAACCGCAGTTTGTTTGTCGTTTTTTTAATTTTCTTGTTCTTTTTATTACATAACAATAATGACAGAGCTGAAGATGTATATACATATGTACATATGTAGGTATGTACCACCAGCGAGTAAATCGGTGTAAGTAAGTGAACTAAAGTGTAGTTAGTCCTTGATTTGGTACTAGTGTTATCAATTATCATGAACGATTTGACAATTTACATAATAATAATCCAAAACAACGGGTTTGAAAAGAGTTGTCAACTAAAAAAAAAATATATTTCCTGTGTTAGTGGTAGGGTGCTGGTTTTTAAGTTTGTATTGTCAATAGGGCATATAAATATTATCACTTGTTACTCTAATGTAGACAATCTCCAATTGGCAAATGACCCGATGACTCCATAATACTCCTAAAAAACGAATAAGTAAATGCAATCTCATCAAAAATATGACCATAAAAAATGAGCCAAGTGCTCTAGTACAACAATCCCGGAAATATTCAGCCACAAAAAGGATTGTGATCTCGAAGTGTGCGAGCATATGTCGCCATCAAATAAACATCAAGCCATGATTCGCTTGACAGTGTCTAATCCAAAACGATCTGTTGCAAATAGCATCTATTTTGTCAGGTTAAAAGCAACTGAAATTATGTAAATACATTGAAACATCACAAATTCTAGAGCACCATATTCATACCGACTGCCCCGGCAAAATAAATACACACAGGAAAGTTATAAACCATCCAGAATGGATCGTATGATCCATCTATCCCCCATATTCTTACGAAATTTTTAAAACAGATCTAATGAAATTTCATCACCAAATTGTTGTTAGAAGTGGCTATAAAAATTTGTAACCGATGTTCGCGAATTCTGGTGAGATATTGACTATAAGACTTAACCCTCACCATAAATAGCTTTGAAAAAGCAATATATGTTTTTTTTTAGAGAACGCCCCCAAAATATGGGCGTGTATAATGTATGAACGAAAAGTAAAGAATGTTAGCAACTATATATTTTGCCTAGACAATATTTTTAATTTTCTAGCAAAAATATTGAGAAAAGCGAATTTTTTTTTGTAGATCTGTGGGCCAATTTCAGAAATTACACATTACACTTGTACTGCTTCGGATTCTAGAAAGGACAGGCACGGCTAGAACGACATAATTTTTCATGCTGATCACAAATATAGGATATATATACTCTTGGGGTTCTACCGTTATTATTTCTCTGTGTTTCAAACTATGTATCAAAATTAATATATCCTGGATATCCAATCATTATCTGCAGTTTTACATCTTATATTGTATTAGAGCCAATTTAGGAACCAAACCAGTTGCCATGCAGAAAACCTTTTTTTCTACGTTTTGAGTATAGTAAAGTTTAGATCTGATGAAATATCAAATTTCATCAAATTTGATATTTGATCGTTCGCGTCGTTTTCGCTATTCATACACTTTCGGACAGACAGATAGAGACCCCATTTTTTTAGTTTTTCAATTATAGGCTGTCAAATTTTCATAAAACCAAAACTGGCCCTTATAGGTGTAAATTTGTTTGAATTTCAAATCTGAGTGATTTTCAGATGAAGATATAAGCAACTACGTGTGACCCAGTTGTGGACTTTATTTTGTTCACGATACAAAAAATGTACCGATTTTAACCAATCTCCTATTTGAATGATTATTTTGGAGAATGTTTACCTGAACTATATTGAGGTTGATTTTAATGTAAATCGGATTAGTGGTTTTGGAAAGTACAGTTAATTTGGGTAATTTTAGTAGACTTAGCATGATACCTTCACCAACCAACTTGTACGTACGCATCTTACAACTTTGCTAATATACAGTACGCGAAATAATTATAAGGGACAAGCAAAAATTTCTAAAAAAAACTTAAACATTTTGTTCAATTTTGAGAACTTTGTTTCCTTTGAATTAAGCACTTAAAACACAACAAAAAACATTGATTGATTTTATGTTTGTATTTAATAGATGAAAAAAATATATATATTTATTACAGAACTGAACGAAATAAGTACAACAGACACAAACTTAAAATTTAATTCTAGGGTAATGTAAAAAAAATTAAAAATATTTTAATACTTCGTTTTGCCTTCTTTTTGTGCCAGAACAGACAACAGGCGATGAGGCATTGAATTAATTAGAGCTTGAAGAGTAGATATATTAATTTTTAGCGAAACAAAACAGATTGGAGTCTTTCCTTTGCATCCAAAAGCAGCCCATACCATGAGAGAGCCCCCTTGAAAGTTTCTTGAGTACCGAGTTTCTCACTCTCGGCGAATATCCCTCCAATATTTCTGTCCTCCGTCAGGACCATCAAGATTCAATTTTTTTCATCGCTAAAGATGACAGATTGCCATTGGGTCTCCCAGAATTTATATTTTTCGGCAAAGTTTAATTTAGCTTCCTTATGTCGTGGGAGGAGCTTAGGTGTCGGCAACCGTTTTTGACATAAAATTAATTCATCCTGTTTTAAAATTTGTTGAACTTTTCTTGTTGTTATTGGAAGAGATAACTGGAGCCTTATTTTGGAAGGGCTGACTTGTTCGTTAACGGCTAAGCGTTTAATTTGCCTCTTAACCCTTTCACTTTCCATAATTTTCAGGATCTTTTAAAAAATTATGTACAGTGTCCTTATTTCTTTGCTATTTTGATGCTATATGGCGAATGGTTAAGCCCTTCGCTTTCAGGCTTAAAATCTTCATTCTCTCTTCCACTGACAGTGCTGTTCCTCTTGGCATTTTCTTTCTGGAAATAAAAAAACGGAACATTTGATAAAAAATGAAGCAACTTACACAATTTATTCAAATACACACCGATTTAAATAAATTTTGAGCAGTTTTTGTTTTTAAAATTGTTTTTAACCACTTTTACTTAACAGCGAAATTCCTGTCTGTTATATTTATTTCGCACCGCACAACCAACAATACAGAGAAAAAGGAAACAAAATGACGAAAAACAAGGAATAAGACAGTTGAAAATACAGTTAGTTTATACCTAACGAAGTGCGCTTTTCAATACACTGAAAGAAAATTAGTGCTTCTCAAGGCAATTTATTCTTTTATGAAAAATTGTAAATAAAACTGCTTGTCCCTTATAATTATTTCGCGTACTGTACCTATGGCTTCAACCGTTTCCGCGATGAAAGAGATATATATGTATGTGTGAAAGTGAATGAATAAAACTAATCTCCTTTTAACCTCCCCAAGTCGGGTATCAATTGAAAGAGCTTAGTTAATTATATAAATTTATCACGAATTCTATGACTTTGATACTTGAACCCAATATATACTTGTACATATCACCTGCAAATAACACTGTATTTGATGGCGAACGAGCGAGCAGTGAGAAGCGGGGTTTAGGTGCTGTTAGCGCAAGTCGAGTACTAGAACTGTTCACATATCACCGTAGAGCTCGGCTAAGATTCATCCAAAAACGTGCAAATTGCACTGCCGAATGGTGAATTGCGAGGAGTATGGGGAAGACGTGGGAAATAATTTCTTTCCATTATTATATACCATATGGTCAGTTTTTACGAATGATCTTTTATGGAAAGGGATATGTATGAAGGTTCCGTGCCTGTATTAGTCAATTGATCCCAGGAACAAGAGGAGATAATATCTCATTTTACACGGCTGGTTGCATTGTCGCCTGCCTGAAGGATATCGCCATTCTATTAATCCAATGACCAGATCACAGTGCAGTCTGTGGGCTAATGCTCAGAGGTGAAATTTAAATTTGTATTCTGACCTCAAAATTAACAATACTTTACTAATGGCCGTTTTTGAAGAAAAATTTGGATACAAAACAAATTCTCTACTAAATAAAAACCACGACTATACATTTTTGCTCCATATGTGCAGTTCTTTTGTAAATTATTCAGATTGCAAATTTAGGCAGTATCAATAAGAACCGAAATAACAGAGGTTTTTAAAAATCCGTTAAAAAGAAAAACCTTTTTCAAAAATATCAATGTTATATCCTTACATATGTATGTCGAAAAAGCCTTGGACATCAATTTTTAATAAAATCGTCTTAACCAATTTTCGCAAGTTCGCTAATAAGTAAAGTAGAATATTACGAAAATTGATTTCCTCAATACAAAGTGTAAAAGTTAAATTTTAAATATAAAACAAATTGATAAAATTTTGCTAATTTTATTTTTCTTTTTTTCGTAAAATTTTAGCTGCTACTTCACAAAATTCTTAGTACTTTCATAAATCAATTCAAATTGTCTATTCAACTCAAATTTAGAATATCACAAAAATTGATTTAGATTTTGAGACTTCTTCATAGTGGCTTAAATTTCGCGCGAAATGAGCAAGAAAAAATATTTTTTATATGTTAGCTTCGAAGTGTAGGGTGACCAGATAAGAACGATGGGACAAGAATTTTAAAAAGAACAACAACGGTGTGAGATATCAAATTCTGGCTTTATTTTAAAGCTACATTCATGCCATTATATATGGAATAGCACATCATTTAAACGGCCACCTCGGCTACGCTGGCAGTGCTTCAAGCGGTCGGTACAATTTTTAATGACTCGGTCCAATATGTGCGGCCGGCGTTATTCCAGCAATAGATTCTCGAATGTTGGCCTCGAGCTCATCTAAAGTGGTTGGCTTATTAGCGCAGACTAAGAACTTGACATAGACCCAGAGAAAATAATCGATGGGTGTCAAGTCGCATGATCGCGGCGGCCAATTGATGAACGCTCGCCGTGAGATGACCCAGTCGCCAAACTTATCCTTCACCACTTCAAGTGTTGCGTCGTTTGTATGGCCTGTAGCGCCGTCTTATTGGAACCACAGCTCGGACATATCGATGTTGTCGAGCTCTGGCCACAGGAAGTCGGTAAACATCGCTCGATACCGAGGACCATTGACGGTAACGGTGTCTCCTTCTTCATTTCGAAAGAAATAAGGTCCGATGATGCCGCAGTGCCATAAACCGCACCAAACAGTTAATCTTTGTGGATGCATTGGATTGTGGTTGCTCCAATAATAGCAATTTTGCTTGTTGACATGGCCGCTGAGCCAAAAATGGGCCTCGTCCGAGAAGATGATTTTTTGCCTAAAGTCCAGATCTCCGGCCAACATTTCCAGAATTCAATTAGCCAACTCACGGCATTGTCTATGGTCGTCCGGCTTCAATTCTTGCGTCAGCACAATCTTATACGGAAGTATAAGCCTGGTTGACTCTCTGGCGATGCACAATTCAGCTGATCGGCGCCGAATCGTCATTTCTGGGTCTTCTTCGATACTGACCGCTACGCCGGCTATGTTTTCTTCACTTCGCACCGATCTCTGTCTGGTTGGTGGCTTAAGGTCCAAAAGAGTGTACTCACGCTCAAACTTTTCCACGGTGCGACGAAGCCATGATGATGACCGACCTCACGACGAAATTCACGTTGCGTATTTACAACTGAGCCGGAATTTCGATAATATTTTTTAATAATTTCCACACGTTCGGGAAGTGTCAAACGATGCATGATGAAGGGGCAAACCTTATTGAATATGGATGTCATTAGTAACTTGACAGCTGCAGAAACATAGCAATTGGAAAAACTATCATTGCTATCTGGTCACCCTTTATTACTTAGTTAGAACTACTTACTGAAATACATAAGTCGAAATTTATAGATATAAAATCGTATGATCTCCGCTATGGCTCCGAGTATTTGCAATTCTGAAACAAAAAGAAAAAAAAAAAAAAAAAACCATTTTCAATAACTACTGAATTTAACATTATGGGTAGATACACCGTTATCAAATAGACAAAAATTGTTGACAGCTACAATTTTTGTGTGCGATATACAGCAACAAGTCTGAACAAACAATCAAGCTGAGAAATCAGGATTAGAAAAGAAATTCAGTTTTGTATTATATAACACGCATAGTTTCTAGTTAGGAACCTACAATTTTAAGCATTTTTCGAAGAGCAATTTTTTCGATTGAGAGAAGCTTCTAATAACAATTTTACTTTCGGATATTTGTCAGGCATTTGAGGAAACTATTATATCTATTAAAAACTGTGTCGAAGTGATAATAAAATTGACTATGAATTCGAGTTGATTCATCTCACAAAATTTGTAAGCTAAAACTTTTTATAAAATGCACGTCACGGTGCTCTGCAAAGGTAATGTGCACGCGCAAAAAATAAATAAAACAACTAAGTCTACTGTAAACTTATAATTCAGCTACGCAACTTTCACAAGACCAACACACATATGTATACTTATACCCCACTCACTAAACAAGACGAAAGAGTGAATCAAATCAAGCAAACAAAACAAAGCAAGCCACCAGCCAAAGCCAGCCAACAATTTATATTTCGAGTACCCCGAAACTGAATTTGCCATTGCATTACTCCGTCGAATTACGTAAGCCTTACATTGAACTTTGGTGTTGAAAATGAAAACACAGAAAATAGAAGTTAATAATAAAAAAATAAATAACAGAAAAAAAAAACAATCAACAAATTCACTTTCCCTATTCTATGACGGTGGCATATGATCGTTTTTGGCCCGTCCACATGATTCCGGCGCATTTTTCATCAATTGGTCCGCTTGGACACTTTGTTTCACTTGTACGGACAGACATTTTTTTCGACATCGGTTGGGGGGGGGGGAGGGGGGTGGGGACGACGACGACTATTGGCTTAGTTGGTTAGAGCCTGCATATTTATTCGTTTGTAATGATGGATGATTCCTCGGTCTCCCAAGCGCATGTGCGCGGTAGAGAAAAAAAAGGCAAGGGAGCGGTCTTTGTTTGTTTCCAATTTTCTTTATCACTCAATAGGCGTGTATGGTTTGAAGTTCAGCAAACTTTATTTTGACTTTTCTTTTTCAGGGTCTAAACACATCGTAAAATGAATGCATTGCATCTTTCTTATTTGTTTGTAAAAGTAGTTCCCTCGAATTTTTGTGAGTAGAAGCGAAGTCAACGAAAAAGGGCATCAGTGAAGTGTAAACATTTGAATGAAAACAAAATGTCTTACTTGAAAAAATTTAGAAATGGGATTGGAAGTTTTTAAAATATACAAAATAAATCATTGAACACTACTGCGAATACTTGCTTTTCATCGATTATTTTAGAATGTTGTACATTTTTTTTTTTTATAATTTGTGCATGCCAAAGGGGATATGAATACTTTTATATTATTGCAGGCACGGGCGTTTGTAGTGAAATAGTGTAGTAAAGCAAGAGATGTATTGTATTATGAATCCAATGACAAGTTTGAGCAAACTTATAGGAAAGTTACAATCCATACAGAATGGATCGTATGATACCCTATCCCTCCCCGTTCTTCTAACTCACCCCTAATAAAGTGAGAGTTGAGTTGCAAAATTTTTAAAAGGGATACAGAGGATATTTCCGCTATTTTTTTTTAGAAATTCTATCACAAAGATTCTGATTTAATACAGATCTAATCATACAGATCAGCGGGACAGACGGATGGACATGCCTAGATTGACATAACTATTGATGCCGACCACAAATATATATAATACCGTTATTATTTCTCTATGTTACAAAATATTTATCAAAATTAATATACCCTTGATATGGTATTCAAATTTCGCAATGCCGCGCTCATTTTATTACGTGTGAATTAAAAGTTGGGGAATAAAGTATCTTGCGATACATTCTGCACGGATTGTAACTTTCCGGTATATTTTAACCCTTTCACACCTGTTGGGACACATTTGTCCCACTCAATGTTCGCATAGCCCTAACGTCGAAAATTTGCATCAAAATGGGTGAATTTCGTCCCACGACGTATTTTAACCATTTTTAACAGAATATTTTCAAATTTAGTGCTAAAAATTTGATTTGCTAGAAATGTGCTAAAGGTAAGTCATTTGAACAGATCAACACAAAATTATTGATGTAAGTGCACTGACTGCATTCCGGGTCGAAAGGGTTAAACAATAATTCATTTATAAAAAAAGTTCTCCAAGTTCGAGTCGGGCCTCGCACACCTACTGTCCCATGCTTTCTCGTTAATACGGAGAAAAACTAAAATTATGATCGCACTTGTAAGAGTCAGGTCAAAAGAAACACTTTTTGTTCCATGTCTGGTTGTTTGTTTTCTCTCATATGGCTCGCTCGAGACCCACATAGATGCGTTTGTCAAATCATATAGATTTTTTAAATCAGTACTTGTAAAGGGTAGAACCATTTAACGGTGGGAAGTTCCACCCTTCAAAAATGTCAAACGGTTCAAAAGTTAGAAGAGTCTGACATACTGATGGGCCAAAGGGGACATAAATACCCTTATAATATTTCAGGGCACGGGCGTTTGTAGATAGACGGAGAGAGAGAGAAAAAAAAGAGATAGGTGTAGTAGGTTTGAAACTCAAGTGGTATTAAGTATCTATAAACTCCGAGGGTAGCGTCCAAATAAGAGGGGAGCATTTTATTGTGCCTTAGTTATTACATCAAACCTTACACCAATCTTTAAATTTTAAATTTGTTAAGATTTTATAATTTTTGAAAATTGTAGTAAATAGGCCAGTTTTGTAAATAGTGGAAGTGCGATTTCTGGGCCTTAAATTAGTAGCAGTTTACTACTATAGTAGGAAAGTTTACAAAGCTGATCATTAGTCGACCCGGCGAATTCGTTATGTTCTCATATGCTGCATCTTTGGCATTGGACCCTCGTTTTGCCTCTTTGATAAGCAGAAACTTTCTTGAATACAAGTCACGTCATTGTAGTTGCATGTTGAATGACTTGTTAAACTTTGTTTAGTGTCTGAATCAAGCACAAAATTTGAAATAGAGATATCCTCACTGTCAGAGCTGGTTTCCATTTTACAGTTGTCTTTAGAATTACTACCAGGTTGTACACTACAGCGCCTTCGGCTTGGCGAGCATGCTTTGAATCTTCTGACATTTTAACTTATTTTTCGAGATAATTTTTTTATGTGTATCCTCCGACTAAAGGTTGATGATTTTTTCTTCTATTAAAGGTTTTTATTTTAGGTTTACGAATAGGTGAAATATCCTGTGTTAGAACGGGAACTGACTTCAAAATTGTTGATTAAGAAGCATTACTGGTTTCTGCTGGAACTATTTGAGATGTTGATCCACAATACCACAAAATAGTTTAGTAATATATGAATTCGAAATTCAAAGCAATTAATTAAAAAAAAAAAAAAAAAAAACTATAAGCATGAAATAACACCGCAGCTGGAAGTGGCCACATTAACGGCGCAGTAACATATTTGCAACAATAATTCCCAAAAACACAGTGGAAAAAGAAGAAAACACAGTGGAAAAAACACGATGCTCTTCAATTTGTTCTTCAAACAGATGCTTAGAGCTCGCTAAAATTTGATGTGCAGAGTGCACAAAAGCTAAAGCATGAAGTGGACTCTGAAGTATGATCTGATAATAATAAATAATAATAAGAGTGAGTGCCCTTCTGCAGCGTAAAACATCCACAATGCTGTAGCGCGCTTTAGTTAAAGAAACAATCTTTTTTTTTTTCTTGTAAATTTTTAATGGAAAAATCATATTTTATATTTTTGTGCATTGAATTGGTTAAATTAGTAATTTAATTTCCATTCTCAATATCAATAAATTTGTAGGTATGTTTTTTTTTTTTTTGTTCGTTTCTTTTATTTCCTTTGTTTTCGAAACGTAAAATGTGTAGCGCGCTACGAAAGTTGAATTGAGTTAACTTGAACTTTGGCTTCTAAATTTGATTCACTGACTTTTTGTTTTTAATCTTTTGATAGCTTGTACTTCAGCGTCACCATTATGTTTCGGCAGTAACTCGTGCTGTGCGCCCCACGAATGGTTGGAACCTACACTTTTGCGCCATTTCGGGAGGGCAAATTATTCTATTGAGTCCAATGTTTGTCAGAGGTTCGCGAGAGCTTGTTTCTTTTCTGTGCTTTCTGGGATTCGAACCTTGAATCTCCCGCTCAGTGTTAGCGCACCAAAGCACTGAGCCACGGACCCTTTTTGCTGCATTTCATTTTCCAAGGAATGTATCTGTATGTATGTATCCTGTATTTTTGCTATTCTTTAGCTGCAGATTTATATTGTTAGCAGAAATCCCACAACACATTTTTCATCGTCTTGATGCCACCAGTGTATCACGGCACACCGTCTGAAGACCGCTGGTCTAGTGGAGTGGATTTTTGAACATTAATTTCCTCAAATCTTGTTCTGTTAAATACTATGTTGCGAGTGTCCTACGAAAATACAATACACCAAATGTCATCCTAAATGTCAACATAAAAATCAAATACCAAAATAAAACGTAAAACGCACAGTAATGGCCGGATAACAGTCCGAAGATACCTATAATGAATTTACACAACGAACCTATATACTTTGTCTAACTGTAACTTGTACATTCCAACCACAAGTAATTGCCTCAGGATTACGTAACAACAAGCCTTGCCACCAAAACGAATTGATATACTCTCCGCCATTTGATCAAAGAAAACTCAATTATATTCACTTAAGTGGAAGTCAAGTGGGGGGAACGCAGCCAGTCTGTCAGCCCAATGCGGAAGTGGTCTTTGACGATTTAATGCATTGCTAGTCTTCATCGGCTGCGTATCTAAAAAGGAAATCTCCCAGCACTCCAAGAAGAGAAAGGAAAAGAAGCTGGAAATCAAGGTATCAAAGCATCCACAACTCACTAACTCTGACTATCTTGGGAACAGTCTATGAAACCTATACAGACAGTAATTGCACAACTTTCACTTTATGTCATCGTTGAACTCTTTGTTGGGTGCAAAATGTGTTTTCCTTTTCCTGCTCGTACTCGAGTATCTCTGAATATACTGAAGGTATCTAAAACTGGAAACAAGGATCTTTTCCGGGATAAATGGAGACTTTGTGGGTGACAACGACTATGACGCATTTATTGAAATGGAAGTTGAGAAGCCAATTAATTTGCCAAATGCGATTACACAACAGCGCTAGAAAAAGAAAAGAAACACAGCATGAAGATCATGTACGGTCATCCACTCCACTTTGTCGCGTCTCAATTCTCAATTGTAACTCTGCATCGTAGCTGGTAGCGCAGTAGAGGGCATAAAGATTCCTCTATCTACATGGAATTATTATACCTCAGAGTTTTACAGCACGCTTCCCACATTTCGTAATCGTACAGTGATCTCTAATATGCAACCCACTGCCAACAACCAGCCAGTCAGGTAACCAGGCAAACGACTAACAACAACTATGTAGAGGCAGAGGCAGTCAGTCAACCAGCAAACAACAACGCTCAGGCAAACCAAGTACACGCTAAAGCAGTTTGGCTGGCTGTCAGTTTGTCTGCCAGTGCCGCTGTAATTCACTACCATCCAACAACCATCCAAAACATCGTGCTGGCTAGATTCACTCCGCTATTAATAATGTTAACTTTGTGCTTTGATCGTGATCCGAACTACTCCCGTGTTAGAGAGCTGGAGAGGTTGGGAGTGTGAATTAGATTAAAAGTGAAGTCGTGAGGTTGAGCTGGTTGTTAGGTGTCTGTGTCTTTTCTGGATGAGCAGAAGCGAGAGTGGAAACAAGACCGTTAAAAAATGTTGCAAAAATGAAAGTTACATTTGCAAACTAGGTGCTTGTTGGTGGAAGTGAAGGAAGCGGGCTTATTCATTGAATAAGCTGTTTCCGTAAAGGAAATGATTGGTAGCTTTAAGTTATTTTGCAATTCATATTGTAGCTATGCAGCTTTATTGGAAGTATATACTTCGAAGATGTAATAAATATATATATGTATAAATATGTTAAATGTCTTTGGTATAGTAATTTTTCTATTACATTCTCCTCAAACTCTATTTCGTAAGCCAATTCCACGAGTTATTTCTCGTATTTTGGAATTTAGTCCAGTAATTAGACCCGAAAATAACCTACATACTTATGTATACATATGTATTCCGCATATGAGTGGAGAATATTTACTTTACGATGTTTGAAATTTGCATTTCGTCAGGATGTATAAAAAAATACATATATAAAAGTCACAATTCGTCTAGAACGGACTGTATGATACCTCCTTGTCATCTTTTAACTCGTCCCTAATAAAGTGGGAGTGGCATTATGAACTTTGAATGAAAATGCAATGACATTTTTCTAACATATAAATTGTTGTTACGACTTTTTCTTAGAAGATATTTAGAATAAGACTTAACCGGCATCGTAAATATCTTTAAGAAAGCTAAACATAGTTTTCTGAAGAAAACGCCTCCAAAAAGTGGGCATGCATTAAAGAATTGTAGAGAAAGTCTACACCTACATATATACATATATATCTTGTTAAAATAATATTTTTGAGTTTCTAGTAAAAATATTGAAAAGAAAAACATTTTTTTTTTAAAGGTGGGAGAGTCTGTCGGCGTATATTAAAATTGTTTACACTTAGGATTCTACAAAACGTGTATATTTGAAATTTCATCTTCCTAGCTCAAAATGTAAGGCCCACAAAGTGGTGATGTAAGGACGGAGGGAAGGACATGACTTAATCAACTTTGCTATTTGTATTGATTTGTTTATGTTACATATCGAAATTAATATACTCTATGGGATAGGGTTTTGAAAACTCGTATATAAAGAAGTGCAGACGAAGCATATTTTGACAGAAAATATAATTTAGAATGACTTTTGCCCTTGGTATGAAGGAAAATAGTTATTGGTGAAAATATTATATCCCGCCCTTCTATAGATTACATATGAGCGGGGACTATTCTTGACACCAATCCACGCATTTTCACGAAAAGTCCCGAGTTGCATAAATATTTTCTAGTAAAAAGTCTAATCTTACTGGGCTAATTACGAAGTATTTTTTTTAAAATACCTATATATATCGAGCACCCAGACTCGATTTGGTGCTGATGTGGTGGTTCGAGAAACTTTATTCGTTTAACGTCTATACATTTTGTTAAGACAATATTTTCAGTTTCTAGTTAAATATTGAAAAGGGAAATTTTTTGAAAAATGGACGTATTTCCGAAATCTAAAAAGCTTATAAATGCTGATTCAATTGGAGGTTACAATTTAAATCTGTCCTGCTGTGGCTATGTCAAAGATAAACAGCTGATATTTAACATATCATATATATATTGAATACTAAGCATTAACATTTATAATTAAGGAGGAGCACTTAATTTGAACAAAAGATCTATATCTGCATACCTACAAGATCCAAATGACTCAGGAATGGAAGCCAGCAGACAGTGTCGTGACTTCGATGATTGAGTGTTACAGAACCACCAAGTTGATGATGATTTTTCGAACAAAATCATCTTTATCGACAAGTATCACTTCAACTGAATGGCTACGTAAACAGTTGTCAAATTGTTGCATTTGGGGTTCGGAATATCCCCACGGGGAATTCACGAACAATCAATGCATCCACAAAAAGTCACTGTTTGGTGCAGATTTTGAGCCCACGGCGTGATTGGGCCATACTTCTTCCTACAATTCTTGTGGTGCTGCTGTAACAGTCAATTTATGGCACTAATTGGACGATGTGGTTTCAACAAGACGGTACAACTTGCCACACAGCGCGAGAAAAAATGCAGTTAACCCATAAAAAAATTCCCGGAGAGATGACGCTTTCATTTCGGCGATATCACGCATTTGGTTTTTTTTTTTCTTTGGGGTTATGTGAAGCAGAAGATGTATGCTAATGACCCCCAAACGATTCCAGAGCTAAAGAACGAGGTTTCACGCGTTATTTATGAACTACCGCAGGGTTTATGCCTGAAAGTAATGAACAATTTCATTAAAAGTGCGGAAGTCTGCAAGACCAGCGTGGCTCCAATTTCTGATATCGTTATTTTTATCTCAAAATTGAAAGCCCAGAAGTTGAAAGCGACATAACTTTCAATGTGTATAACAAATATATGCATATGCCTTTTGAGATCTATCGTTATTATTTTCCTATGTTATAAAATATCAAAATTAATACCTATACCGTATGGGATACGGTGCAAAAGTCGTTTGTTCAGTTTTTTGTTCAACAAGGTACAAAGAACAGCATGCATAGGCACTACAGGTGCTCTACGGTCTACCCCGTCAGATGCTCTAACAGTCCTTGCATCTTTTACCTCTAGACCTACACATAACAAAAATTATAGCACATAGCTCGATCAAACTCAGAGTCTGGGTGCTGGACTGCGAAACCTTACGGGCACAGTAATATACTGGACTCTCTACCGAGAGAATTCTTATCGCCCTCAACAGATAACATTATCCGTAATATAAATTTCACAAAGCGTTTCGACACACAATTCTCCACAAGATCAGAATAGCGAGATGAGTAGGTGATTCAGAACTTTGACGTAACAATCTATAGAAACGGTTCAAAGATGGGCTCCGGAGTCGGTGCAGGCATGTTTTCCGAATCCTTAAACATCTCAAAATCGTATAGACTTCCAGATAATGCCAGTGTTTTCCAGGCGAAACTACTCGCTATCCCCGAAGCCTGTAGCCAGATCAAATCACACACAAATATAACGTCAAGGCAAAAGATTGCCATACTCATTGATAGCCAAATTGCTATCAAAGCTATCCTCTAAACTAGTGTTAGAATGCCGAAATGAGCTAGCCTCACTAGATGAACAACTCAAGGTAACCCTGATAGTACAGTTTGTGTAAACGAACTTGCTGATGAACTGACCAGGCAAGGCTCAGCCCTCCACCGCTCACTTGCGGAATCAGTCCTCGTTCCGCTAGGAGCGAGAAATCTCATCAATATTCCTTACAAAAGCCAACTAGGCTATCAAACTGTGTCATATGCAGAACAATGTGGCCAAGCTACAGCAAAATTAAAACAACCGACCTCCTAAAGAGAACGCGTAAAGACGTCGCCAGATTAACAGCGATAACTACGGGTCACTGGCCTATAAGAGACCTCGCAGTCAAACTAGGTATCCCACACAACACACACTCTCGCAGTTGCAATGTCGCAACTGAAAGAGAAACCCTTATCCACTATTTATGCGTCTGTCCGGCACTAGATAGGGCAAGACAACGAGCATTAGGAAAACCCTTCAATTCCCTAGAGGAAGTCTCAGAGGAAAACATCAAAGAGCTTAATACTTTCTTGAATTTCACAAGTTGGATCCAGAGACTCCTCAAAAACACACCGTAACACCCAGGCTACATGAGTTGTGGAAACAAAATGGCACCTAGTGCTAATTGGGTTCTTCCTAACAGAATCGACACTCTTACCTACCTACCTACCTTAAGTTATGCCAAGAGTTCCATGACCTTACACTCTTCATTACATGTACAGAATTTCACGAAAACTTAATTATCTCGCCAATTACACAATTATATCCCATTAGCAGTATGTATAATTTTCCGTTTAGTAGATCCTCGAAATATTGCCATCATCATTACCGCGAAACACTTGGTTAGCCAGTTTCGCCATCACCTGCAACAAATGCGTCTCCCATGCAATGTGATTCAAAAAAGTGCACGGTGCGTGGATAACGTCAATCGACGTTACAGTCATTGTCGTCGTCGTCGTCATCATCGCCGCCGTTATCGTCACACTAGAAAATGTTCGTTATCTAATAAGTGAAACAAGGAAATGTAGCCAGTGCAGTAGAATACTATAACTTTTTATGTTTTTCCACTTTTTTTTCTACTCCTATACTATGTGCACTGGTTAACTTGGGACACTGAACGTAATTTTTACTTCGATAGCTATTATGCTGCAGTGGAACAAAGTTTTGCAGCAAAGACCTGATTTTACATGCTACTGGAACCATTCGATGGAATTGGCCGCGGTAGAGATTTTTATCACATTACTGCCGCCGTCGAGCCAAACATGTTCTCATTGCCACTGCATTTATTTAAATTTCCCAACAACAACGTTTTGTGTACCTAACTGGAGGATAATTTAAGAATAATACGTATGTAGATGCCGATATATGTAGGTTCTGAATACACCGAGTACTGGTACATGGCTTGCAAAAAATTATTTACTCGTCCTTTTGTCGGGTAACGGTGAAAAGTAGAGTAAATATGTATTCCAATCCTGCACAGATGTCCTTGGACTCTTAAAGTTTCATGGTAGGTTGATGAACCGATGCAGTACATGAAAGCACGCTGGAATCGAAAAAAAGCTCTTAACTACAATAATACGGCTATGTAAGTAGGATACGCATTTCAGATGTTATTGGATATATAAATTGTGTTGAAGGATTTTCATGGACTTAGATGAGTGTATATGTGGGAGTATTGTTCCATTGTACCCGTATATGTAGATACACATTGGTATTTTATATATTTCAAGGAATGAAATTTTAAAGATTTTCATTAGAAACTATCTACACATTGCGGGTATTCAAAATTACTCAATCCACCACCAAGTGGTTCTTGAGTTAGAGGCGTCACAAGTAAGTTTAAAGATTTTTGAGACTTCCTAATCCATGTTTGACCAACGTTGTGTTAAATCTTAATGAGCTTTGAATAGTGAGGAAGCAATAGAGCGAATAACTGCATTCATTCATTTGCTAAGTATTGTGATGACTAGAAAGTGTAGACAACAGACAACTTACTACTTTGCACAGTCGTTGTTTAATGGTCTTCAGAATTGGTCTTGTCAGAACCCTAACACCAGTATGACTACTTCGGGGTTTCTTGCATTTGAATTGGATCACCATAGTATTCGGGGCGTGCCTCGCTCGAGAAACTGGAACATACCAAATTTTCTATCTTCCAATAGTGGGCAAAGTTAACACTCCCTTCTGATCGTTGACATTAGCATTACCGAATACCACCATTGATTACCCAACAAACTTATAATCTATTTACGTGTATGCTTAAGTGGAAAACCACTACCGAGTTCCACACGACAAATACACACTTGCAAACATGCTCCTGAATACATATACTAACCATCCGTAGCTCATAAAGAATACTAAAAATCGACGATGGAAAATCTCTCTAATTTCATCTGAAGGACAAAGGTCCTTCCCCGGTTATTGCACATTATTTCCGAGGAATAATGCATATATGTAAGATCACAGCTACAAGGATGCACTAGCTACGAGTATATACATATGTATGTATTATAAATATTACTGCCGTACACCGCGCGATGAATACCGATATTTCCTGACCTAGATAAATGTTTCGTGTAGGAAAAATCGAAATCCAAACACGAAGCACAACAAAAAAGTGCAGAAACAAAATAATACAAAGACGACTAGTACAACGACGGCAATGCAAGTGTGTGTTCGGTGTACATCCCTTGCAATTAACGTCCTTGGACTCGCGCAAAGTTTCATGTTGGGTTATTGAACCTCGAGTGCAATAGAAAAGCTTGATAGCCTCGAAAAGTGTAAATACAATAATACCGAGGGTTTGCTCGGTGGCGGATGTGGAGGGAAGCTCATTCTGTCCGATTGCACATTGTTGGGTCGATTATGTCGTACGTTATGTACCCCGTGGGGTAGGTTAGTTATGGTTGTGACAGGGTGAAAGCTTTACAAAACCGAAACCTCGTACTTCCCACTTGCTAAGTTCTCGTATTGACAATCCATTATAAATATTATATCAGTAGGTATCTGAGCTTGTGTGTGTTTGGGACTACCCCAACAATTTTGACGTCGTCGGTCGGTGCTTCTCTGTGTACGGATAAATATGTTTACATCCCACTCACAACGTGAAAGTAACATAAGAGAGAAGGAGAACTTCTATGTTTACTTTTTGGTAATGTCATTGCCAAAATTTGGTTTTCTACGACACATGCCTATGTGTAAATAAGAGAGAAGACAGGGTGTGATAACCCTTGAATTTCCCAGCATAGGTCAGGTGGCGATGGTAACTTTTGTGAAATGTTTATCGTATGTGTTCATGCCTATGATCTCCTATGCACATATATACATATGTATTAATGTACATGCACTGACATCTCGATGCTGTATTGTTGCTCACCTGTTTCCTTCTTTTTTTTGCGAATGGGTTATCTACTCGTATATAGTAAAAATTATTTGACTGGGTTACACAAAACATGTTTATATACTCGTACATAGTAGCAAAAAGTGGAATCCGATCAGATGATATACTCGAACAGTAGTACTTCGATAATATGAATTATATATATGTAGGTAATGTGAGCATCTTCATAATGTGAATTTTTGATTTTTTTAAACTCTGTAATGTGAACTATCTTTCTAGTCAGATAGCTAGTAACGACTTTGCCAAAGCAATTAGGCAAGGCCGTGGCTCAGTGGTTAAGTGCGCCATCACTGAGCGGGAGGTTTAAGTTTCCAATCCAAGAAAACACATAAAACAACAAAAACAAGTTTTCTCACGTTCCCACATCTCGCGAACGTCTGACAAATATTCGAGAGTAAAATTGTAATGAGAAGCTTCTCTCAATCCAAAAAATTGCCGTTCGAAAGCGGCATAAAACTGTAGGTCCCCAACGACTCGTGCAGCGCACAGAAGCTAATCCAGGCCCTGTATAGGGCTGTTAGCTCCAAAATATTTATTTATTTAATTTGGTAAGACCAATTCATATCTTTTGTAGTACACTAAAGTCTGTGATCACGAAAGTCGAAGTCTGGCAGCTTTCTGGTGGTGCGTTGGGCCATAAACCGCACCTAAATGCAGCGAAATGCACTTTTAAGCAAGTTTAACTGGCTTCAGGACATTCATATTTTGTATTTAGCATTTTTAGGTAAATTTCTTTAATATGCACAAATATCGATTATTTAGGATTATATATGTACTTTCGTGGCGTGGCAGCCGCGAACAATTTGCTGAGAATACGTCCTTTTAAGTTTCCATTCCGTAGTAATGTGGATAGGTGAAAATCTTCATAGACACTATGAGGACCGTCAAACGGTTTCGTTCTTTGTAGTCGGTTTGTCCATTATGGTAGCTATTCCTAACACTATTTGTGGATATCATTCTTCCTATTATAACATAGAACATTTTCGATTGCTCTTAGCATTCTGTTTTGGAGAGATTGTAGCGTATTCCTATTGCTTAGTTTAGTACATTGAGGTGTTGTATACCATACGTCCATATAGGTTTCATAGTACTTGCTTTTATAAAAGCAGTTTGTTATGTATATATGCTTAACTTGAAATGTCTTCCCAGCAGATAATACATTCGTCTAAATCTATTTTTGAGGTCGTCGTGTTTCTTTTCAACTGTTGTAAATGTTTTACCTCGTTTGCATACGGTATTTGTACCGAAATAATGTAAATGGGTAGGACCAAGAACACTTCCTTGTGAAACTCCGGCAGCGATTTCCTTAAATTTTGGGTATTCAGTTCCGTGTTTTAATACGCGGCACTCTGTAAGACTTCAATAAATCTACAGACTTTGTCTTCTATTTCTTCTATAAGCAACATATTAGTTTTGTTGCTAGTTAATCTAGTCGCTCCTTCTTTTTTCATTAGACTTTCACTTATTGTCAATACAGAGATCGAAACCTTCTTCGACGTCCGTAAAGTTGTAAGCCACACCTTTTGTGATAAAGAAGTCTATGAGGTAAGGAGTTTTTGCGGTATCGGTGGTCCAATATGTTGATTGGTCACTTAGCAACCTCAATAGTTCGCTGGGTGCTTGCCTTTGCAGTTTTTGCAAGTCGCTGTTATTTAAGTCGCAAGATATATTTACCAACCTGCATATTTTACGCATCGCTGATTTTTTTGGCCATAAATCTGAATATGATTGAAGCCTTGGCAGTGCTTACACTGAGGGATCGGTCTTGTGCTCTTACGTGTTGGCTATGATTTTGACCACGATGTTTACAATAGTTTTAATATTGAAAATATCGTCTACATTCTCGTTCTTATCAAACCTAAACATGCAAAACGGAAGTACACGCCTAACCAGTATTTTCTGATCTCGTTTCGTTTGTTGCTTCTCCTTTTTGATAATATTACTCGTAACGACGTCAAGAATTTTTAAGCCTTTGTTGTGGAGGTGGTTTATAACATAATGCTAATTTTTTGTTCCAAAGGACAAATCAATTTTGGAATTCTCTCCAAGGAGCCATATTTCCAAGAGTCGTCAATCTCCAATACTTGAAGAGCAGAATCAATAGGCATCTAGAAACATCTTCGAACGCTGGTTCAGCTTTATACATTCGCTTCTCCTGATAGAAGATTATAAAACAAATTAAAAAAAAAATTACCTTTCATACTGTGCAATGGGAAACTTCATTTTCTTAGTAATAGGTATGGCCATCTCCTTCGAATTACTATTCATTCGAAACGACGACTTGCATCTATTCTATTTCCAAGATGTGTGACTTTTTCAAGAATAAAAGCGGTTCTGTTTTACACAAATGGTTTGACGTCATTTCGTTGTATTCTACGGAGTTGTATGTATGTTTATCACTCCTTGCATACATACATACATACATAATCTGGTCCTCTTTTACCCCTTTTTTTCCCTCATGAAATTTCTCCATTGGGTTCTGGCTCTTGCCATACGCTTAGGATTTTGTTGACCGTAGTGTTCCATGTGGTCTTGGGTCTTTCTCTTCTGTTTTTTTTCCTTCTGGTCGTGATTTCCAAATTTCTTTCACTTGCCTGTTCTCTTTCATACGCACTTAGTGTCCAAACCATCTCAGTTTCTTGTCCTGGAGGATTAATTTAGCCGATTTGACATGCAGTTCATTTCTAATGTCTTCTTTACTTTTCTTATCGATACTCCTGACTCCTAGAATTCTCCTGAGGTATTTAATCTTTATAGCTTGTATTTGTTTTTCTTGTCTTTCTGTGAGCGCCCAGTTTTCACCTCCGTACATCAAAACTGGTAAGTACATCAAGTTGAATATTGATATTTTTTGTTCTTTTATGTGATTTCTTTGTGGTCTTACAACTTTCTTTTCAGTGCCGCATACAATCTATTTGCCGATTTAATCCTTGCCATCAGTTCCTCTTCCGATTTACACCACCGTTATTCTTGCTGCTCTTGGTTCATTGCCGATCGCCACCACTTTTGTGTTTTCGACTTTCAGCTCAAGTTTGTGCGTTGCTTATGTATTTTCCATACTTTTAGGTTCGTTTGCAGCTTTTCTTCACTATTTGCAAACTATCCCCGAACGTACAGGCTTGGAGATAGAGTAGATTGCAACTGTCTATAACCGACTCTGAAACTTTCCATTCTTACTTGACATTGTCTAATGGCATCGTCCATTGCGCTGATAAATAGGAAGGGGCTTAAAACACTTCCTTGTCTCACTCCTTCAGACGTCTTGAATTTCTCTGATATTACATTACATGTCCTTACGACATTAAAGATTTCTTTATAGATGCTTTTGATGGCACGTGTAAGTCCTTCCTCTACCCCTTTCATCCTGAGGCTCTCCTAAATTTTCTCTGTGCTTATCGTATCAAACGCTTTCTTTATACAGATGAAGCAAGTAAAAACTTTTTTATTTTTAACAAGCTTTTCTTCCAACACTTGTTGAACTGTGAAAGTGTGGTCTTGGATGCTTTGATATGACCGGAATCCGCTTGGTATATCAGATAGCTAGGTAGTGTGATTCCATATTTCGAATCCTCTGCAAAAATTCCACTTACCCAGACTATTTTTATTGTTTGTAGAAGTTCTTTTCTTCCCTTTTCGCTAAGATATTTGATGTATTTCGGTTCTATCTCCTCAATGCCCGCAGCTTTTGCGGATTGATTTTGTACAGTGCTGTATCGAGTTCTTCTCTGGTGTTAAACTTTGCCTGACTTAGTCCTATTTCATTACTGAATTCTACTACCTATTCCTTTTTCGACCCTTCTGCACCTTTCTTCTCTTCTTTGTTCAATAGTTCATTGAAATATTCCTTCTACCTGTTCACGAATTCATCTTCTTCTATCAGTATCTTTCCATCTTTTGTTTTGATTGTTTGTAGTTGGAAAGAAATTCGATTCTATCTATAGACAACAAACTGCTCATTTACAAGACAATTATCAAACCAATATGGACATACGGACTTCAGCTGTGGGAATCAGCGAGTAAATCAAATATAAATATAATCCAAAGGCAGCAATCAAAAATATTAAGAACGATAATAGACGCTCTATGGTACATTTCAAACGACGACATCTATAAAGACATCAAAGCACAGACAGTAATGGAAGAAATACAAAAGACAAGACAATACACCAAATCGGGCTATTAATTCACGATAACGATGAAGTCAACTCTATCCCGCTACAAGAAATAACCCGAAAAAGAAGACTGAAGCGCCTTATACCATTAGACCTAACTCAAAGACATTAATAAAAATAATAACTAATAAATAAGTAATTTTTCAGTTTTTGAATACTTGTTAGTTAAAAAACCCACCTTATTGTAAAACTAAAGTATGTAAAGGCACTGGTCTTATAAGCTATCATATCCTATTCTGTAACAATATTTACGTGGTGTCCAATCTGGAGATAAAAGGAGATAAAAAAAAATTATTTGTAGTTTAAATTCTTTCTCTTTTTTTTAGCCCTTTACTCGTAATCATCATGTAAAACATTTTTGAGTTTTATGTCCTGTTCGTTTCCATCATTTTTTTCAAAAATTTGCTTAGCTTCTGAAACTCTTTTCTTTACCTCAATCCTTTGTAGTTTATAGGCTTCATATTTTGCATTCCTACGATCATGTAATCATGATCCAGTACATTTCCTTAGTATTTATTTCTCTCTTGATACTTTGATTCCGCCAAGTCGTTCTCATTTTACTTCTAAAGGGTGGTTAAATTTTAAGGGCCGATGTTGAATGTGAACCACACCTAAACGTCAAGTTTTTTTCTGCATTTCATTTGACATTTCTCAATTTCAGACTAACTCAATTTGAACCATGGAAAGATACACAATCGAGCAACGCGTTAAAGTTATTCAGGCTTATTATTATACTTTACTGCGACCGTGTGTACTTTTATTTTCTCCTTTTCTTTGTTTTTTGGATCCAATTTGTTTTCTTGTTCATCTGTTCTCGTTCTCTTCTTCATCACAGCTTCAAGCAAATAATGACCAGCTCCGATGTCACTTTTGTCACTTTCTATTATTATGTAATCTATGATCGACTCCTTGCAAAGTCGATACATTTGCAGGTTATCCAACTTTTGCCCAGATTTTACTTATTCATCCTCCTGAATTCGAGACTTCGCGTGGAGCTATACGTTATTCCCGGATTTCTATTGTCTTCGTGTAGCCCCACATTTTCGCCATAATTCTCTACGTCATCTATGTGATAATGGAACTTCCGGCACAAAGCCTGCCTTACTAAAGAAGGTGCTTTTTTCTTTAAGTTTAATTACCGCTTGCTATTTTTTATTTGCTGGGTATTGACCTGTTGGTTTTCATGGAAAAACAAATAAAAAAAATAAAAAATCGCTTGGTTTAATGGAAGAAAGCGTTTTATTACTTTTACGTCGTTTTTCTGTAGAAACTAAAAAAAGTTGATCCCTCAATTCTGTTTGTCTCTGCCTGTCCGTCCGTCTGTAGGAAGGAACTACCGAGGGAAAAAATCCGTAAGAGAAAAGTAGGTATCACGAACGTCAAAAGAATAGCGGAATGCGATTGCATTTCTCAAAAGTTTTCCTCCAACAATCCAAGCGAGAAATTTTATGGAAATGCGAGTTTTATATTTGTTAATGAACATTTGGGTAGTAAAATATAATTAATTTTAAATGTTAAGGTCGAAAACTGTCAACAAGGAGCAAGCGAAGATTTTGATAAATCTTATGGAAGCTTATCGCGACATTGCGTGCGGGTTCCATAGAGGAAGCAAGAAAAAAGTGATACGCTTTTGGAAGAGGTCAGAAGCAGAACTGAACTCAGCAGGGCCGCCATCAAAATCTATTTACGAGTGGAAAAGGTATGGGCCGATAAAAAAAATATGTACGCCAGAAAGCAGCCATGAATCTGAAAAATAAAACCGACACCGGCGGTGGGCCAAATGCTGACTACAACTTTTTCACTTTGGTGCTGTTTTCGATTTGGTCAGCATGAAGCAATCCGTCTACAATCCTTGTCCGGAACAAAAAAAAGAGTTTAAGAGAAGAAGATACAAATCCAAACGGAGCTATGTGCAAATGTGAAGGAAGCAGTTGTCAACATGCAAGAAAGCCATCAAAGTACCAAAAAGATTTATCGGTTTATTGACAAGCTGTATGAGCTTAAAAAAAAAAACGCTTTCAGGAAATGAAAGAATTTTACGTAAAACGTAGAGCTGTCCCTCAAGTTCCTCCTTACTTTTCGACGGTTTTGGTGTTCAATAGCGACACTATTCATTTTAACACGAATTTTCCAACGAACAACAATCACAAATCACCTATGTATATTATATATATTATATATAATTTATAAAAACAATTTACTTTTTATTCTTTTGACAGTATTCACAAAATGACATTTAATTCTCCTAATGATTTCGAAACTTCAGAAATTTCTCCTCCGGATTCGAAGTGAAAAAATTTTCCCGGTTGATTCAGAATAGGAGGAATTAATTCTCGAGAAAAATAAAATCCGCGGGAAAAAATTCCCCGGGAATATTTGTAATTGGGCTGAATAACTAAAGAATATTTCACATATGTACGTATGCAAAATGATGGTTTGCTTAACCTTCATCCTTCCCTTGGGTCTTTTCGAACTAATCTCCCTGTTCAAATATATTTTAAGATATCAGTACCAAAATCTTGAATTTTGTTGACTTTAGTTCGTATGCAAAATAATTTTTACTTACACCTACATATCATGACATATAAATCATGTTGACCAAAAAAAGATTCATCAAGCTGTGTTCATAATTGTCGCTGATCACATAAGCAAAAGTCTATATGTCCCAACCCAAAATATTTTCGTCTTCCTCCCAGTCTTATTCCCCCCGTATGTAATTCAACCCTAAATAAAGAACTAAATATCTAACCAAAGCAAGGATCCAGTGCCGTTTGGAACGATGATATCCGCTGATTGAAAATTGATTATGATAATTTGATGAAGAGATCATAGTTATCTTAATTATTCTCAGCTTCTGCGCAGCGTAGAAAGATGGTTTATAGCTCCAAATCATCGGAGATTGTAGATCTAAAATAAATTCAATTTTTTAGAGGATTATTTTTTTTTTTTAGGAATTTTAACCTCCTTTCCATGCCTTACAATTGAAATTTTTAGGGATAACGGTTGTAGGGGAAATGGCGTCGGGATAACATCTTTCGGGGTAAAGCCTGTCGGGAGAAAGTCTATCGGGGTGACGTCTACATGATAAGGGTTGTCGGGATAACGTCTGCCGGGATGAAGGTTTGTCGGGATAAGGGTTGTCGGGTAACGTCTATCAGGACGACGTCCATCATGATAACGTCATACATTTTTTAAATTTTATTTAAAATTACTAATTCAATCAATTTTAATACTTCGTAATTAAAGAACCTAGTAGTAGTTTTGGCGTAAGGGACCATATTAAAATGAATAAGCTTTTTATAGGAAACTAGCAGACGCCCGTTTCAACAGGCCTTTCTGTTTACAGATTGTAGTCTGTTCTGTAGGCTTATAGATATTAATATTGTTCAAAAAGAAGAGGCAAAAGAAAACAATTCCGCTAAATAAACACAAACTTGCACACACTTGCGTTACTGATTGCAATGGCACCCGATTGCATGTGATTTTGATTTTGCAAAAACTTACATTTGTGCTTACTGCTCCTGTTCTAGGAATCGCAGATTAGTGATTAATATCTCAAACTCTTAATCGCTTACTTAACGCACTAATTAGGATATGAAATTATATTCAAATCTATGCAGTCATATAGAAGTTACTCGTAGGTGCGTGTGAAAAAAAAGAGGTGTTCCAAAGCACATAAATCTGTTTGGAACGCTTGACTCTGACTCATATAACATAGATTAAACGGCTCGAAATAACTGCACCTACCATATTACTTTAACAAATATTTAAAACTCTACCAAAAACATTTAAACTTTAAAGAAATTTTATTAAAGTTTGTATGTATATTAACCTTTGCAAACTTAAAAACTTAAATGTATATAATTTAAAAGTAGAAATATAAAAACAAAGCCAACGGAAGTAGGACACTTCAATCTCCTATCATCTGTCCAAACAATTGACACTTAAAACCAAAGGCAATGTCAAAATATAAAACAGAAATTCTCAAAGACAATATCATCCGTTGAAAGATCATCCTAAGTAGATCAGAGAGGAAAAGACGAAACCTCAAGGAGCATTTTTTTAAGCATTTAAAAAATACACAATGTATGTAAATTTGAGAGTTTTTTACGTTTCCTTACACTTCACCTCTAAAAATATCCAACATAATTCCCTGTGTATCAACAGTACACTAATGCGTGATGGCAACATGTCTTCTTCGATTAAGAACACACAAATTAGAGAAAAAAAATTCACTGAATGTTTCTGACCCAGAATCCCCCCGTTTACTGGGAAAAATATATAAATAAATAGAAAATTTTGAAATAATGTCTGTTTTACGATATAAACGACGATTTTATGCACTGAACTGTGCTCATACTTAATTTCACGATGGTATGGTTTACAACAGTACTCTGAAGTGTTCTAGATTTTTGACGTTTCTAATGCGTACGTTGATGAGCTTTCATGTGTTTTGGAACTAAATTCTACTTGACAGGTGGATGCTCTCAATTGACGAATTGTTTTTTTTTTTTTCATATTCAATATTTTATTTTAGAGAAGAAAATGTGAATTTTAGTTATGATTACTTTTGGAGGTGTCTATTGTGGTTGGTTTTTTGGGGCGCCTAGTGGTTGTTTAGAGACAAGCTGTCACATAGTCATAGAATTTTTTTAAAATTTTTGAATGTTTTATTTATTAGAGACAATTTTTAGAAAATGTGTATTTCTTGAAAACTTATATGTCCACACGAATACCAGGAGTGCCTGCACACGATAAGTTAGGGTATCCAATGGCGCATACAAATTTTCCAATTAAAATTAAATAGTAGGTACGGAGAAGTTCCCCGTGCAGGGATGGGTACGGCACTGCAGCGCCCCCCACAAATACATAACACTTGTCGTAGAAGGCGACTAAGGGGAAAATCATATCTAGGCAATTTTTAAAATATATAGGTGAGCCTAGCGACACATATATCATCTTAAAACTGTCCCGCAAGTATGCATGCGAATCCGTGGGTTGACACGACTGGAGATCACCGGTGTTGTAAAAGTAAGATCAGACATAAATCAAAAAATCAGGAGCATGCACGTGTCAAAACCAAAAAAAAAACGCTTAAACCCTAGCATTATGGAATGGGAACGCTAAAAAGAAAAGCACTACCCCGCCAGGCACTACCAATGCTACGCATGGCTGTGATCCTGGGACGAGCAGACATGCTCGGGTCAAAGCTATTCGGTTTCTGGGGGATAGCAAAATAATGCAACGGCTTAGGCGTAACCTAAGAGTCGCGAGTTGGAACCTTGGAAGTATGAAAGGTCGCAGCTACGAGCTTGAAGAAATGATGATTAGAAGACGAGTGGACATCTTGTGTGTATAAGAAATGAAATGGCGAAACACCGGGAATCGGGCGCGTTTCTTGGACGTTAAGACAAAAGTTTACAAGATGTTCTAATATGGATCGAAACAAGGTAAAAACGGAATTTCTATGATCCTCGCGGCAGAGCTACTTGGCAACATCTTGACCATTTCAAAATCCAGTGACCGTTTGATGTCTCTCAAATTGGTGATACAGGGTGAGGTGTGGAATATTGTAAGGGCATATTCTCCCCAAGTCGGATGCGAACAGAGAGAAAAAGATGCATTCTGGCTGGATTTTTACAACCTCATCAAAAACATCCCAAAGGAAGAGCTTTTGTTTGTTGGCGGAGATTTGAACGGACATGTCGGGAAAACAAATGAAGAAGACTGCCATGGAGGACTGGGCTACGGCACCAGGAATTCTCCAGGTGAAGGCATCCTAAGCATGTGCAAGTCATACGTTCTTATCGTGCTAAATACCATGTTCGTCAAACAAAGCCGGCACCTGATCACTTACAGCAGTGGTGGAAATGAAACCCAGATTGACTACCATTTGGTAGCCAGTTTCATGAAGCCCCGGGTTAAAGATTGCAAAGTGATCCTGGGAGAGGCGATCGCCCAGCAACATCGTCTCCTCCTGACAGACATTTTTATGGAGACGGGGAAGAAAACAAATAAGCAAACAAAGGTGGCTGAGAAAATCAATTGGTACAAGCTGGACAAAGGAAAAGGCGAAGTTTTTATTACCAACATGACAAATTACCTCTTTACCATCATCGATGAGGTCGGTGATGAGGAGTGCAGAGCACAAGATATGTGGGATTCCCTACAGCGATCTTGCTTGGAGAGAGCCAAATCACTGCTTGGAACGTCGAAAGGCCCCTGCCAACATGCCAAAGAAACATGGTGGACAGATGAAGCTAAAGTAGTGATACGGGAAAAGAAAACGGCTTTCAAGGCTTGATCAAAGGGCTCTTCTACTAATAGAGTTGAAAAAGCTCGCCTTGAAGTGATATATAGATGTTGCAAGGGTCTCGCGAAGAAGAAGTGCGCCCAATTTCAAGCAAAAAGTATGGAAGGCCTCTATCGGGAGTTGGAGAAAATATCGTCTTCGGCGTCTGATAGGAACCAAGCTATCCAGGAGCTTCGACAAAACAACTTGAATAAGTGAGCAACTATCTTCAAAATAGCCGCCCAGAGAAGAAGAAATGCTCAGGAGATTCGTTCCCCAAAGTTCATTAATAATGCTCAAGGCCAGCTCCTTGTGGAAGACGACAAAATTCTCCACAGATGGCGACAGTATTGTGAAAGACTTCTGAACGAACAGTTTCCCTGGCTATACTTTCCAAGAGCCGCTCCTAACCATGACGAAATATCTGACATTACTGTCGAAGAAGTTAGGAATGCCGTAAAATACTCCAAAAAAAAGAAAAGCGGTTGGGCCAGACGCGAGATACCCTCTGAGTTCTGGAAAAAGATGGGAGACATTAGGTCCAGATGGCTCATGATTCTTATCTCCAAACTTATGAGCGGTGATCCAATGCCTAATCAGTGGAGGGAAAGTTATCTCCTTCCTTTGCACAAAGGGAAGGGCGATACGCGAAATTGCGATAAGTACCGTTCTGTCAAGCTGATGTCACACACCATTCAGATCGTTGAGCGGGTATTAGATGGCCGACTGCGAAAAATAATAAGGCTATCTGATGACCAGTGCGGGTTTGTCTCGGGTAAATCAACAACAGATGCAATCCAAAGTATAAGGATCATATTGGAAAAACATCGTGATTCCTTAAAGGACTTAGATATGGTGTTGGTTGATTTTGAAAAAGCTTTTGATAGACAACCAAGAGATCTCTTATGGGTGGCACTAAGACAACGAGGAGTTCCAGAAACCTACGTGCGCATAATCATGGGCATGTATGAGGGAGCAAGGACAAGAGTAAGATGTCCTGCAGTAGCTACCGAAGAGTTCCTAATCAAAGTCGGTGTACACCAGGGAAGCGTCCTTAGTCCTTTGCTATTTATTGCAGTCCTTGATTATCTGCTTGAAGGAAAAGTGACGGACCCCAAAGTGCATCAGTTATTCTTTGCTGACGATGGAGCTATCATAAGCGAAGATCAAATGGCCTTGCAACGAACACTTGATGTATGATGGTGGATGTTTTGGAGGGAAATGGGTACCGTGTTAGTTTGAAAAAGACAGAGTATCTGTGCTGTCCGTTCTCTGATCCACACCGGCCTATTCCAGACATTTACTTGAATGGAAAAGTGTGAAAAGTTCAAATATCTGGGATCTATGATCAATAGCGAAGCAACTTGTGATGATGACATCAATCATCGCGTAAGCGTAGGGTGGATGAAGTGGCGGGAAAACTCCGCTATCTTCTGTGATCGAAAATTTCCCCCTAAGCTTAAAGGAAGACTCTACACCGCAGTTGTACGTCCGGCGCTCACATACGGTTCACAATGCTGGACAATGTACAAAAAGTATGAGGGCAAATTAACGGCAGCTGAGATGACAGCAGGAGTAAAGAAGATTGATAGAATAAGAAGTTCAAAGATTCGTGGGAGCCCTAATGTAAAAGAACCCATCACAAGCAAGATAGAGCACGACCGGCTCAGTTGGTACTGTCATGTTCAAAGGAGAGATCCTTCGAACCCCGTCAAAAAGGCAATATCAATCAACGTTCCTACGCAATCGCGCAAAAAAGGCAGACCAAAAAACAACTGGATCACACAAATGCAAAAACACCAGCATTCGATTGGCCTCAGTGACGAAGAGATCCGAAACCGGAAAGACTGCCGATACTTTCTGAGGTCAAACCGGCAAACCCCATAGGCGGACCAGTAGGGATGCAGTAAAGTTGTGATCCTTCTACTCCTGATCATAACTTCGCCGTAAGAAGAAGATCCTCTTCTTCTTTTTAGCTCGTATAGTAGGTACGGAGAAGTATGCAGAGTACGAGTATTTGGTGAACACGGAGAAGATATATATGCACATAGACGACGTTCTACTAAGCAAAAGAGCCTAAACAAATTAGGTCGAGATTTTTATTTCATCGTTGGGGAGCTATACTTGTGCTAAACATCTATCTTGGATTAGTCCGAACTGACAAGATTTTTAGGTGTTGACCAGCGTCGTGGCCGGAAGATTTGCCCCTTTTTTAAAAAAAAAAAAAAAATTAACAGATGTCCTGCATCCTAGTTAATTATGAGCAAACATGATATAACCGTCATCCAGGAAAGGCGATGAATTGGAGAGGAAATTCGTAAAGAAAACAAATGCTGCCATGCAGAGTTATACGAATTCTGATGTAGATAGTGGATTTATAAATAATAAATTGCGGAATAAAGCCACAGCCTACCAAAGTTCAGTGAACGACTGCCTTAATTTTTCGTCAGAGTTACGTAGGGTCTTCAACTGGGTCTACTTTGTGCACATACCCAAACTGAAGTTAAAGGCGGCAAAATCAAAAATAGGTTCTGCGATCTACTTAATGACACCTGTAACCGCTGCTTGCAGCATAACGTCCGAAACCATAGCGATTAAATGGAAAAGCAAACTTATTAGATCAGATAAAAGGTGTTCATCTTTGGTAAAGGAATGCGGCCGGTTCATTTTGTTGCGCTATGAAAAATGGTTGTTAGTGGCACCAGATTCCTCAACTCCATCATTCACTAAGCATCCTAGCTGATGAATTTGTGGTCAGCAGTAGGTATGGGTCTTTTGTATTTCCTCACTGTTAAGATCTATCAACATGTACATTTAAAATAAATCTTTTGGGTGACATGTATATTATATTAGTACGGTGGAGAGATCGGTTTTCTGAGCTCTGCAATGGCTATGAAAGGCAACTATCCCAGAACGTCCGCTACTGGAGATATTCCCTGTTTTTCATACCTGCTTAGGTGTAAGTAAGTTCACTGAAACTTAATACCAGCTGAGTTTCAAACCAACTACATTTCCTCAAAAAAAAAAAAACGCCCGTGTCCTAAAATTAGTATAACCCCTTTCACACGTGTAAATTATAAAAAAAAAAAAACTTATTTGAATGTGAGACCTGGAACACATTTTTGCTGCCAGAGACAGAAATTAGTAAAGAAAGTGAAGACACTTAAAAACCTATTTCTGAAACCTATTTTCATACTCTTCTGTACAACTAAGTGAAAAGTATGACAAAAAAATAAAAAATTGTTAATCATAGCCATCCATTACAAACTAGTCGTAGAAACTAAACTCTCACATTCTATCAAAAACTACCAATAAATTATACGCTAGTCTGTCTCCAAATACACTTGGAAACGCTATTTATAAGTACTACCCCAAATCTTACAGAGGATATGTATATATGTACGTATGTATAAACGTGAATCTCAACACTTGTTTATTAAGGTTATCTTGCACTGCACCCAAGCTTATACTCGTAAATCTTAAATTGTCTCCATAAAATGCATTCAACTTCTCTTTATGTAGATAATGGAGCGTTTGCGAAAATCAAATTAGATTTGCTTCGATTATTATTGAACAAAGACAATACAAAGAACATTATTCGCAGTAGCAGGCCGTTCCAACTATAACGACTGAGTGGATGAATTTACTTTAGACTAACGAAATCAGGCGAAGGATAAAATCGTCCCAACAGACGGTAAGCTTGCGCTGATATCACAAAAAGAATACAAATTGATCGGCTTCGATGGTTCGAAAGTTTAGAGCATAGGCAGGCAAAATATTTCCATCTCCAAAGAGAAACATCTGCTAACGAAACAAAGACAAGACCGAATAATAAAAGATCTCCAGAAGCTTAGTATTCGAATTGTCAGAATATGCGAACGAAATATAAGAGTAAGCATCGTCGTTTCCCATTTTGTTGAAAATTCGATTATCTTAAAAAGAAATTTAATTTAAGTTGAAAAGAACTAAGCATTCCCTCTACTAATTTTTTCCTTATAGTGTTTCTACAAAGTAAGTAAGTACTAATTTTTGATACTAGGGTCATTTGTAAACCTTGAGTTACTTAACCAACGCTAAATTTGTGGGCATGGACGCAATTAGAAAAACTGCTGGCACAACCTTTTGCTATTGAAAGCTGTTCACGAAAAGTCGAATACTTCCACTGCCGCTGCCCGACAGGAAGGCAATGAATACTTCTACGAATTTATCGATAGAGAGAGGTCTTTTCACTTTGGCACGGGTAATAATATGAGAACTATGCAGACCACTTGTAAATTTATTAATTTTTATATCTGCAATTTTCGCAATTCATTTTATACTTTTTTAATAAACTTTAAAATCGAAAAAACATGAGCGTTTCTTCGACTACCATACTACGCATTACGCAATCAGGCAGGTAATACAAAAACACTCTCGAATACTCGCTAGGGAGGTTATACGAGTACTTCTTATTTACCTCCTCGGTACTGGACCGTATCGTAGCTGAGGCCAAGGCGTTGTTGTTCTTTTATCAATGGTGCGATCCAAGAGGTTTTTTTTTGCCTCTTTTTTTAATATTCGTTGAGACCTCAATGATAATTCCTTTCTTATCGGGTTTGCTTGTGGTCGCCTTTATAGGCTTTTTAACATGAGGCATAAACTAAACTGCCAAAAAAGTATGCCCTACTGAACCGACAAATTTTGAAAAATTCGTGAGCGTGTGTCATCTTTACAAATTACAGGAAAACTATTTTGTTGTTGATACATGTATATATGTATATCCCGGTTTTCGAAAAACTTGCATAAAAGTAAAAGAAAGGCAAAATGGAATCAACCGTTCACCATTTTTTTCGCGGATTAAAAGAAATTTTTCTGATCCGTAAAATAATGAAACAGTGTTTCCATGAAAATTTTAATTTAAATTAGGCAATTTCTAAAGCAATTTGTTTTCTGGAACAAACGCTTAATTTTAACTCGAACTCTACTATAAAATCATGTGTTATGTTAATGAACCATAAGACATGTAGGTAGGTAGGAGTGGCAGTTCTTTAAAATAACCCAATTAGCGCTGGTGCCGTTTTGATATCACAACTCATTTAACCTGGCTGTTAAGGTGTTTCGATGAGAAGTCTCTAAATCCAATCTGTAGAATTTAAGAAAGTTATTAGTTCTTTAAAGTTTTTCACTGAAACTTCCTCAAGGGTTAGCCTAATGCTCGTTGTCTGGTCGTAGCTAGTGCCAAACAGGCGCATATATAGAGGATGAGGGTTTGTTCTTCTTGGTTTGTTGATGTATACCGTGTCCTTCATTTTTTCCCAAATAAAAAATTCGGAACTGTTAAATCCCGTTGTTTTTTTTTAAGTAAATTTACTCTACCTTTTATTATGCTACCCTATATTTCTGTTTAAATAGAAAGATTGAAACTTGCTGGTAGAAAGTTTTTTAATCAAACTCGATATATTGGTCAAGAATAAAATGTCAGTCAATTTCCCACATTCGAATAAATTTCTCATTTAAATTTGTATACCCTTCTATAAAACCATTTCGTAAGCTTTTCTTTCACTCTACATTATCTAATTTTAATAACTCATCACCTAATACAAATTTTATTTGTTAAAATGTAGGGCTAACGTAAATATTGATACTCACACAGACTGTTTTAATAGATACTGAATGAAAATGCGTTTCTGATGTCGAAATATCAGAACATTCATATCAAATATTAAAAAAAAGAAACAAAATATTGTTCTCTTTTCAATGTGGTTGTAGATAATTTTTTTTATATTCGTTGCTCTCGATCCAATGTCGACATATCCCTGGATACTTACCAAGTTTAAGGTTTATTTTTGTTTACAGAAAAATTTATATTTTTAATCTTATCTCGTGCTTTTTTTTCCTGAAAGTTTTTTTCGTTCACCCACCTCAAATGTAGGTCAAATTCTTTTTGGTCGGTGATTACTCAGTTATAGAACACACTTTTTTATATTTTCAGATTTTTTTTTTGTTATGAGAATTGGTAAGATGTATTTGTAAATAAAAAACTCAAGCAGGAAGAAAGCATTTACGCAATCGTTCAATAGATAGATTGGCCGACCTGTTGGTAGTGGTTGTTGTCGTTGTTCGCTCTTATTTATTAGCAGAAATGTGACAGGTTCTAGTTCATTAATATCAATGTGACATGTTGTGTAATGTTGGAGATATGAATTTATTAGCATTTTTATAGACTATCACGTAGGGTATATTAATTTTGATACATAATTTGTAACATAGAGGAATAATAACGACATACCCCATACAAAAGTATGTATGTATTGTATATTTCTGAACAGCATGGAAGGTTATTTCGATCTAACCATGTCCGTCTGTCTGTCATGACATTTTTTAGGATCCGAAGCAGTACAAGTGTAATAAATTTTTTTTTTTTTGAAATCGACAAAAAATATTTTAACTAGAAACTGAAAATTGTTTAATCTACAAAATATGTAGACGTTACTATTATTTGCAATTCATTCATACAGCATATACATAGGGCCACACCCATATTTTGGGAGTTTTTATCAAAAAATTGATGGTGTTGTTTAATTCTTATTATGAATATATCACCCGAATTTGTTACCTTTCGTTACAAAAAGCGACAGCCACTTTCTTCTATGGAAAAAATTCACAAAGCCACATATATTTTATTATGGATGGGTTAGAAGATCAGAGAAGGGTATCATCCATTCCAGGTGGATCGTAACTTTTCTGTATGTTTTTTTTTTTTTTTTGTATTATATCGTTTTCCTCCTGCTATAGGCTGTAGTGAATGAACTTCTTTTCTCGAAATGATGCAAACGCGAAATATACAGCATATACATATTGTAGATGACATAATGTACGTACATAAACGACGTGAAAATTCAAAAGTTCTAATGTTAGTTGGATAAAATTCGGAATAAAATCGGTATAGTCTTTTTCATACATACATCAAACTGAGATCAAATAACCTTCGTACGCACATGTACGAGTACCACATGGAAATCTAAGCCGTAGAAATATAACTTCCTTCATTGAAAATATCAGGTACCACAGGCAGTAAATTGGGATTCACTCCTTTATCATCCCGCCACATTTTGCTATAGACTGCGTAAAATAGTCGTGATTACGTTTCGGAATTTGGTGGGCGTGTTCTACAGATATCCCAGGGCGCTGTCAGAGCTTATCCTGAGATAATACAAGATGTCTACATATAAATTAGTGAAACTTGTAGCAGCAGTGCTCTAGTTTCACAAGGTATATCTTCATTTGTAATTTTTGATAAATCACAAAATAGCCTTTTTATTAAATCCTGTTTTTACATTAATGTTTTGAAGTACTAAAAAAATGTGGTACATTTTTTCCATAATTTTTTTTGAAGCCAATATATAAATTTCTTTTTCGGTTTATGTTATAACCATAAATAACAATTATAAGTGATTTCTGTGTACTTTTTAATGAATTCTCTACTAATATTAGTTTCAACGTGGTCAGATAATTTCTACATGCGACAATAGAGAAAAAAACCTTATAAAAATGTCCTTTTTTTCGTCCTCAAAAATAATTCAAAGCAAAATAAGTTATTTTGTTCATATTTAAATCTTGTAAATGTTCTTGATTATAGACCCAGCTAACATTTTTTAAATGAGAGACGATAGAATTTGAAATAGCCAATCGAATGTTTTGAATATACAAATTGTTTCCAAAAACTTTGAACGCCATTTAATAACACATATCAAATCAAATACTTCAAATCAAATATTAAATTTAAATGAAATCGTTAGAGATGTTTTCGAGAAAATCTTTTTTTTTTCTTCAAAATCATCCATTAGTAAAGTACCGTTCATTGTTGGGATTAGAATGAATTTTCTGATTTCGCCTCGAATTGTGATTCTACAGACACTAAGTATCAAGTTTGAGCAAAATCTGTTTAGCCATTTAGGCTGCAGTCGGCCATGCATACATACAGACAGACGGACAAACAGACAAATAGATTTGGAAGACCTAATTTTCTGAGTTCCTCTATATTAGTAATATCAGAATTGACAAAAATCTTAAGAGAGAAAATTTTCACCAAACCAATATATAATTTCCCTATAGATGCATTCTGAAATGTAAATCCGTTACAGGGCTTGGAAGATTTTGAAAAAAAATTAAAATTTAGTATTGTCTGCTTTATACACATTTAGATATATATGATAAGGTTGTGATTATAGGTTATGAACAAAATTAGAACGTGTTAGCCAAAAGTAGTAAATTTTCGCAAAAATAAATATATATTTTTTTTTTTATAAAATATGGTAAATTTTAGTTAAACAATTAAACCATCAGACAACACTGAGACATGTACAGTTGTGTGGTGAGTGTCCGCAAGGCAATCGTTGTAAACAATTTTTTGGTTGTAGCATAGCTTCAGTTCAGGGTAAACCTAACTTTACTTACTTTACGTTAGATGGCGCTACAGTGAGGGGTTCAACCAACATGGTCCTCAACCACCAAGCATCTCCAGCCAACTCGATTTTGGGCTACCAGCTTCCAATTTTTTCCACGGTATTCGATTGCAATCTCGAAATATCTGCTCTAGTGTGTGGTGCACGTCGTAATTATTTTGGGTCCAATAACGATAGTGATTGATATCATCGCAAAACATCATATTCTTGCAATGAAGGCGTCCATTCATGATCTCATCGATCATAAACAAAGGAAGAATTGTGTACGTATGGCTAGCTTAATGACGGTACTTAAGACAGTCATCTACTGCGAGTTATTTTAATAAAACTGTAAGCGCAAGACGGAGAAGGAAGACTTGGTAGAAAAAGCAACTCCGTTACCACTGACAGTTACGATCAACGCCAAAAACTCTGCCGACAACGTCTTCCGTGCATTGCTACAATGGCAATTACATGGCTTTCCCAACTTCTTCATCAGTAGTACTCAAATACAACAAATATAAAAGACTAGGTCACATGTACTTTCATCTATATATTGTTTATCTGCTAATCACTCAGATTTAAAATTTGAACAAAATCGTTATTTTTTTTTTTAATCCGCTAAATATAAAAAAAAACAGCTAAAATTTAAAATAAAAAATGAAAAAATAAATAACTCAAATATTAAATTTAAACAAAATCGTTGGAGCAAAAAAATAGATTTTTTTCTACAAAATCGACCTTTTGTAAAGCATTTCGCCTGGAATTGTGAACCCACTGACCCCAGATATGAAGTTTGAAGAAAAATCGTCCAGCTGTTTAAGCTACAGTCGACCATACATACCAGCAGACGGACGGAACTGTGAGACATACTTTTTTGACACTCTCTATTATAGTAATACTAAGATTGATCAAAATCTCTAGGTGGAATTTGTTCACGAAACCAAATAATATAAAATAATGATAGCTTGCTTCATCTTATTCCCTTGGGTGGATCTGCGTCCACGTTCTTAGAACCTCTAGTGTCAATATTAACTATGTACTAAAAGCTTCAACAGCTATCCCCAGATAAAGGCTTAACTACACACAAACCTTTTCTTTGTTGGGCACATTAATTGTAGAATTAAATAAATTATACACCTGGGTCACACATTCTTGTACCTACATATATGCTGTTCGCTTGAAAACCACACAGATTTAGAATTTAGATGAAATTATTAATATACGAGTAACTCAAAAAATATATTTTGGCACTTTTTCAAAACTTGGTACACTTATTCTCTTCATATGTATTTGAAATTTTGCTTACACTTGTATGCTCAACAAAATCCTGTGTCATATCTCAGAAACAAACAATTCTCAAATGTTTGTTAATAAGTTAAGTACCGTTATACACTTGGTATATCATCTAGTAACATACACACTTTTATCCAGTCCATTTCATATATTTAATTTAAACAAAATCATTAAAATCGTTTTCGAGAAAATAGATTATTTTCAAAATCGTCCATTATTAAAGTACGTTATTTTTGGAGTTAGAATATAAATTCCGATTTGTCCTCGAATTTTAACCCATCTGACTCCAGACATGAAGTTTGACCGAAATCCATCCAGCCGTTTATACTTCAGTTGGCCATACATACTGACAGACAGGCAGACAGAATTGTTCTATACTAGTAAACTAGAATTGATCAAAATTGCGGAATTGAAAATTTTCACAAAACCAATACTTTAGGGCTAAAGGTGCAAGTAGAAAGTACACATGACTATAAGTGCACCTCAAAAATATTTTAGGTGAAATCAAGATTTAAATTATTCCACTGTATTTAAAATTATAGATAACCGTTGCCTTCTACCACTCCCTTAAAACATACACAACTTTCCTATGTAACAAATACTAAGTGCTTCACATTAATTACGCTTCCGTACATGTACTCATGTACTCGTAAGTTATTATCTCATTGCAGTTCATTATTGTAATTAAAATGTCCAATTCCGTCTTTTATGGCACCGTACTCAAATACAATCCATACACCATGATCATCTGCAATTCAAATGACCTCACTGACATTGAAAACTGCCGTTCGACTACATAAAAGCCGGTTACAACTCCATCTCCTTCGCTTTATTAATTAAAATCCAACATTTCACCTTCGCAACCAACCAGAGTCTTTTTCAGCTCTTGTATTGTAAAATGTTATCGAAAATTTGCCACAGAGATCGACGACCACCCACTAACCGTCATCACCCACAATGCCACTTTAAAACCCCATTCATTAGCAGAAAAAACCCGGGCACTGTTTATTAGAATTTCAAATCAAATACGTATGCGCCGCGATGCAGCTGGAGCATGCTGAGACTAAGAAAAGCGCAACAAACTGTTTCTCGGTAAAGTTGTCTCGATTGTTGAATACCTTGAGCGTGGAACTGTTGCTTAGATTTGTTGCTGCCACTTGGCTTGTTCGTAGTATGTACTGACGGTGGTATGAGATTCATGAGTGAAATGACTGAATTAAAGATCAAATGCTCTAAGGAAACAATGGTTGGTACTGGTTTTGTGGTGATTTGATCCGCTTTGCTCTCTGTAGTTGATTGAAAGGCCAGAATTCATCTTGTTTTCCGATTGGGCTAGAATACATGCTGTAAATCATAGGCTTTCAAACTGGGTGTGAGAAAAATTTTAGGATTTGCACGATTTCAAATTTGAATAGCATTGTTATTGCAATTTCAAAACGGATAAAAGCTCCATCAAGGATTTTTTTTGATGCCTAATGAAACAGTTTAAAAGATATACCAATAAAAGACTTACAGATAACCTTCATGGTACTCGTAAGTAATGCAATGTCAGCAATTAAGTCGATAGCAATTCTACTGACCTAAATCGAAATTCGAAGTTTTTATGGTGATTTGAACAATCTAACTGGGTGCAACCCCTGATCGCTGGTATAATGTAAAAATGTTCTTGGATCTACGCAGAAATTATTATATTATAAAAACTTTCCGAGTCCGGTCATCGGGTGAATAATGGATTTTATAAATGAAATGAGTTTTTTAATTGAAGTTTCAATACCACATTGGACATGGCCATTATGTCTTACGCAGAATATCAGAGCATTTCAATCCAACTTCATCACCCTTCGGGCACAAAATTATATACACATGACAAAGACTTATAACAATCAGCCTAACCGTTTAGACTCTATAACGTAAAATAAAATGCGTGCATGCAGAATTGCAAGTTGGTACACTTACACCTATTTTTGATTTAGTGTATGAATTTTGATCGGGTTTTTACAATTGCACCTATAGCCTAGTTGTCTGGAATTAGTCTGCATCATATATATGTATTTTTTTTTTTTTTAAGTAAGCGTGTCTGTTTCAAAATTGTTTACACTTCGGATTCTAGAAAGCTTATACCAAATTTAATTTTCCTGGCTTAAAAATGCCCAAAAAGTGGTAACATATGGACGGACGGGCGGACATAACTAGATCGACATAACTTTTGATGCTGATCACAAATATATATATATAATACTTTTGGGGGGCTATTATTATTGTGTCTCTATGTTACAAATTGTGCATCAAACTTAATATACCCTGGATAAGGTATAAAAAGAACAAGTAACTATTAAAACTTAATTGTCTTACCCATATCCAAGATATGGCCGTAAGTCCACTAAAAAGGAAAGTACAGTTAATCCAGTTGCGTTTGGATCTAGACCCCTTTGTCACTCTGTGAGATACCACAGCCTCTACAGGCTCCGTGAAGTAATCGTGATTAGGTTGCTGAGCTTAACAGATGGGCAGGTATTAGACGCATCTCAGGACACTGTCACAGCGTTATAGTTGCGGCTTTCCTGAAAGAAGTGTGTAAAAAGATCGCACACGTTCGCAATATCTCAGATATGAATTCTGATCAAAATCGCGAGAAATCGCGTTGATATCCGTAGGTGGCAACGATTGTGATGCAGTTGACATAAAGTTACGCACTATACGAGTAAAGTAGGTAATTAAAGGACTGGCTGATCATGTCAAATACAGGCACAATGTCCACCACGAAATCAAGAGTATGATACGGCAAATCAGAACTTAATGCGTTTAAAAATAATAATGTAAACAGGATAGAGCAAAAGGAGATAAAAGCTCAGGCAACTCAAACAGAAGTATTGATGAAGCAACAACCTAAGTCGAGCATATGCGCATAATAACTGCAACTCTGCACCAGCGCAACAATCTAAGTTGATACAGCGATATTTAACAAAAAGGAGAACGGAGACAGCGGATGATAGCTCAGGGCGGACACCCAAGAAAGAAAAACGAGGAGCACAACCCCAACAAACAAGTAAAGAAGTGCGATCTCAGACAACCAAAGACACAAAAGAACCTGTGGGTGACAAGATGAAGCAGACATCAAAGTCGTGGGCAACCATCGCCAGAAAGTGAGAGAATAAATCAAAATCATACAGGTGAAAACGAGACAAAAACCTGATGCCATCATCATAGCCAAACGGGGAGATAAAGGCAGTCCAAACTTAAAGGAGCTCGGAGATCAAGTAGCATGCATCAGAAGATCACTGAAGGGTGAGATGCTGCTAGAACTCAAAAAAAAGATAGGGGCAAATAGAAAGAGGAAATATATTGGGTGAACAAGCATAAGTTAAGTGTCTAATACAAGAATTAACTGTGGAGTGTAAGCATCTGAACGCAATCACGACGAAGGCAGATATACCCTCCCCTTTGACTGAACAGTTCGCGATAACAAACCTTCATATATTCGCTTTTAAAAGCACAAGGAAGGTATATGGTGATACCCAGACAGCCTACCAGTGGATACGGCATGTCTCTCCCTATTTTATCGCTTTTTTGTAAAAAATGTTCCAGCGAAATAGCCATTTGCATTTATCCCCTTCAAAAATTCACCCGCAATACGCGTCATGCTTCGAAAGCACATCAGTTCATCCTTAAGCCCAACTTCGGTCGTACTGTCAAATATAGGGATTCGTTTATAAGCCGAACGACACGAATGTGGAATAATCTACCAGGCTCTGTTTATCGGTGTCTACATTTACAATTGCCGCGCCGAACTGGTCCCATTCGAGATACGAGGAGATGTTAAACAAAATTGGAAACGAAGCAAGAACACACCACTCTGCCGAAGACTTTAACGAATGGGCCACGCAGTGGAAAAGCAAGTACATAAATGTCAAAGGTCAAAATCTGTTAGAAGCATTTTCTTGGGTCAATATTGATCTTGCTAACATAAGTATTTAGCAAGTAGCTCCTTGATTAGACAGATTAAATGGCACGTTAGTGAGGAGTACATTCATGACGATCATTATGCGGTAACCAGCGAGATCATGTCAATAACCAATGTTAACGCTAAACATCGCAGTTCGGACCCAGATAGTTGGACAAAATATTCGACGAAGATCGCTTTTATGAGATTATATGCGGCAAAGAAATACAAGCGAGTTCAGCATACTAGTCGGAAAGAAATCCATTCTTTTGTTGATATATTAGTATTGAGGTCCTGCAGTTGTCAACATTAGGAAGGCTATACTAGGTCATTACCTTTCCAATGATTTCAAGGTGCCGTGAAATAACGCCAAGCGAAATAAGGCCAAATCTGCTAATTTGGCTTTATTTCACTTTGCAATAGTGAAATAAGGCCATAATTCGACATTTGGCCCTATTTCACTTCGGTAAAGTGAAATAAAGCCAATCTGGCCTTATTACGCTTTTACCTCATTTGGCCTTATTTCACTTTAAAAAATTAAAACAAGGCCAAATGTGGTGCATATAAAAAACCTCGCACCCACTCCAAATCCTCCAGTGACCCCAAGCGGGGGGTTGCAGGGGGCAGCATGCCCCCCCATAGATTTTCTACTGTTTATGCATTGTCAATATAATATATATATATATATAACAGTGGAATATGTATGGGGGGCATGCTTCCCCCCTGCAACTCCCCTGCTTTGGGTCACTGTAGGATTTGGAGTGGGTGCGAGGTTTTTTTTATGTAAAGTTCGGATCTGCAGCCATATTTTCACGTATGGCTCTATTTCACTTTCGTAAAGGGAAAGAAGGTCATATTTGGTCTTATTTCACAAATGGGATTGGCCTTATTTCACTTTACCAAAGTGTAATAAGGCCAAATGTTGAAATATGGTCTTATTCCACCATTGCAAAGTAAAATAAAGCCAAATTCCCAGATTTGGCCTTATTTCGCTTGGCGTTATTTCACGGCACCGATTTCAATACTGTGGCAGCACAATGGACCTATCTTGGTCTAAGTATACCTCATCGAGGGATACTTCAAATCAACTACCCAACCAGTATGAATATCTACGAATAATATGAGCCTAAGAATGAATAATGCAAACGCCTGAGAAGAGCACTTGGTAACGAAATTCAAAAATGGAAAAATGAGCGAAGAAACGGACAAGGAGTCTGGGGTGGAACAACAAGGTAGGAATGAAGAAAATCAGGGGTCATATGTCACTTCAGGAGAAATGTTCTAACCTAATTTCGAAAATCGTCACAGCACTGTTTCCACAACATACGCTACGAGAGAGACGACTTAGCCATCAAGATGACGAATCAAGAAGTCACAGTAGATGAAATATTGAACGCTAGCAAAAGGTTTGATGATAAGAAATGTCCAGGCTCAGACGAAGTATCAAATAGAGCATTAAAAGCGGTAATAAGGAGTAGGCACAATGGAGAAGTGCCTCGAAAACGAGATCTTTCACCCAATAAGAAGATTTAGTGACTCGTGCTGATTCCAAAAGCAGGAGAATCTACCGGCGAACCATCATTTTATCGTCCAGTCAAGTTTTTTGATACAGTGGGAAAGATTCTTGGACACATAGTATTCAGTAGATTGCTTCCAGTTACTAAATCGGAAAGTCGTCTTTCAAAACCAACAATATGGATTCCGCAAAGCTCTATCTACCGTTGACGCAATCGACGAAGTGCTATTTATCGCCAAGCAAGCCATTCATGGTTCCAGATGGAGAGGCGGAAGCAAGGAATATTACACTCGATGTAAAGAATGCGTTTTATACAGCAAATTGGGCCAATATAATGGATGCACTGAGAAATATGAATCTTCCTGCATATATTCTAAGGATAGTCGATAATTATCTACGAGTACACCATAGAGTGCTACACCGACGAAGGGTCAAAGGAGTACTCGATAACCGCTGGCTTTTCACAGGCCTCGGTCCTCTGACCGCTCTTATGGAACATCATGTGCGATGTAATTCTAAGGCTACAAATCCCTGATGGTGCAGAAATCATACGATTCGCCGACGACTTTGCGATATTGGTGACAGCGAAACGCGACCATTGCATCTGTCAAGGAATGGCTGGAATCAAAGGGTCTAGCACTGGTTGAACTTAAGACGGTGGAGGTGGAAAACATAAAATTCAGGATGGGAATAAGTTTCGGAAAAGACGTCTAAAGTTCATTCGGCGCTATCCATAATGTTTCCGAACTTTGGGGGCCTAAGAAGCAGCAGAGTGGTGAGCTCGATAATGCTCTAAACATCCCCTGTCTGAACGGATGATTTAAATATGAAAAAGAACCGAAGGAAGACAAACAGCGTCTACCGATTAACCGCAATGAATTCACGATGGCAAAAACCAAAACATCGAGCTAAAGAGATGAAAAGGCAAGAAAGAGTTGCGTCGCTGTGGAGATGGCTATAACGCTGCACATAAAGGCAGATGGGCCTATAGCTGATTCCGAATAAACATAGAAGCTTGGATAAACAGAAAACATGGAGAATTGAATTATCAATTGACGCAATTCCTAATGGGCCATGGCGGTTATCGTCAATACCTCCCTCGCTTTGGTCATGACGACTCTCCAGAATATCTAGTATGTCCTGGATGCGAAGAGGACCCGGAGCACGTGGTGTTTGACTGCCCACGGTTCTCTGAAGAAAGCGTGCCTTTGGAAAGTTCCCCTTCGCTTAAAGAAGAAAAAAAAAAAAAAGGCAGAAGTGCGCCGCCAAGTTCTATAGGAACTTGCATACACCGCCTTATTTACACGGAACAACTTAGTCTTACCTCAGCCCTATAACTTGGCTTTTAATAATGAAAATTAAATTATATAAGATGAGCTACATACGAGTATATTGGGAATTTCTAAAATGCTTATTTTCTGAAACACATACTTACTCACTCAATTATTCCCTCACATGACACTCACTTACTTTCAATTCTTCCCTCACATGGCACTCACTTACTCTCAATTATTCCCTCATTAACTCAGTGATCATCAAAATCTATAGTGTGCAGCCCGTGAACATAGAACCTTGATAATAGGTACAGATGCTCTACTGAGGGTGAATACAAAGGAAAAATTTAGAAAATTTTACTTATCGACGTGGTTACCAAGAACATAGGGGGGAAGGCTGTACCAGTGAAGGGTGTACCAGTGTAATAGAAGGTATCTCAACCTTTAGAATATTTCTAGTATACATAGGACCTTGAATTTTATTACAGAGTGTTGGCAAATAATAAAATTCGAAAATTCGACTTTTCTTAAAAATGGGCGGAAGCGGGGGCGGAGCCATATGTTTTTTAATAATTAGTCCCTTTTCGCGCTAATATTTTCGGTGGGATAAGTTTGTCGTAATTTCCTTGATACATATCTAGTAATATATTATGTTAATTAGTCTAGAACCCCCGGCATATAAAACACGTTTATGCTTGACAGTCTTTTGATGTATACATATAAGAACATGTATTATACAATAGTGTCCTGTGAGTTAGTGAAATTAAAATTAGTTCCTCATATAAATATTTTCTTTATAGTCTATTTATTATATGCAAACAAATTCATACTTCTCCTTCTTCTTTTCCTTACGGCGAGGTTATGATCCGGAGTAGAAGGATCACAACCCTCCCACTTTAATGTGGGATTTCCCGGTTTGACCTCAAGAAGTACCGACAGTCTTCCCGGTTTCGGATCACTTCGTCACTGAGGCCAATCGAATGCTGTTGTTTTTGCATTTGTGTGATCCAGTTGTTTTTTGGTCTGCCTTTTTTGCGCGATTGCGCAAAAACGTTGATTAATATTGCCTTTTTGACGGGGTCGTGCTCTATCTTGCTTGTGATGGGTTCTTTTACATGAAGGCTTCCTCGAATCTTCAAACTTCTTATTAAGGGTGGCCATGGTATAGTGGTAACATTATCGCTTGTCACGCTGCAGGTTCACGGTTCGAATCCTGATGACCTTATACTTTGGATTGAATCTGTTGTTGATTTACACGACACAAACCCCCACTGGTCATCAGATAGCTGTATTATTTTCCGCAGTCGGCCGTCTAATACCCGCTCAACGATTTTCATGGTGTGTGACATCAGCTTGACAGAACGGTTGGTTGGTTGGTTGGTTTAAGAGGGTGAGCTTCACTTAGGCCTCCATTGGGCCTGTTGTGTTCCCCTCGTCTGCGTAACTGTAAGGAATAGTGATGTGTTTTGGGAATTATGTATTGAGAGGATTTAGGTCTAGGGATCATGGGTAGTATCAACTATATCGTATAGTGATCGGGGAATCGTAGTGTTCGTCTGGCGAACTCCAGTATATCCCCGATTCCTTTTTTATTGAGGTGTGTAATATCCGGAATCCTTGGAGATCCCAGAATTTTCAGCCTTAGCCTCGCTGTAGCAGGCCAGTGACAGAGGAAGTGTTCTATATCTTCCTCCTCCTCTTCACAGTTGGCACAGATTGCTGTATCAGCTATCCCGAGTCTGAACGAATGTTTGTTGAGATTGATGTGCCCTGTTAAAAGTCCCACCATCAATCTCAATAGTGTCCTGTTTGAGTTAAGAGCTCTTTTTGCTGTGTTGTTACTCGGTTTGGTTATTACAGATCTAGCCACTTTGCACGTGTCTAGATTCGTGCAGAAGTTATTGAACTCCTGTCGTATCTTTTCATTGATTATTGTTTTAATAGTTGTCAGAGGGACCCCTATTGTATTATCCGGGTTCAGTTCTGTATTGCCTGCTCCTTTCCTTGCTAGTTCGTCTGCCTTTTCGTTACCCCGTACACCTTCGTGCCCCGGTACCCATGTGAGACGGACTCTATTGCGTCTGGCAAGTCAGTTCAATTTAGTTTTGCACTCCCTTACTAGTCGTGATTTCGACATGGGGTTTGTGATCGCGCTAATTGCTGCTTTGCTGTCCGAGCAGATATCAATTTGCCTTTCTTCGCTGGTGTCTTCTGCGAGTATTTCGGTTGCCTTCATAATTGCATAGACTTCTGCTTGGAACACCGATACAAATGGTTCTAGGTGAATAGCAAGTTCAATTGGTGGGTTAGCACTGAAGATGCCAGCCCCTGATTCCCCTGATATGTTAGAGCCATCTGTATAAACTGATATCCCATTGGAGTTTCTTGTCGTTCTTTCATACGTCCAATATTCTCTTGCGGGGAAAATTGTTTCGAAGTTGTTGGAGATCGTGTACGATTTTCCAACAACATCACTGGGGCAATCGATGAGTGGTGCCATTACTCTTATCATTTCGGTGATTTTTCGATGTCTCGTATTTGCACCACCGGTGAAATGGCCGATAGTTCTAAGCCGTGAGGCTGATATGCCGGCAACCGTCTTCGCTTCGAGGTGCACTGGTAGAATGTTAAGTATCGCTTCCATGGCCGCGGTTGGTGTTGAGGATTGTGCTCCTGTAATACCCAGGCAGACCATACGCTGCACCTTAGTTAGCAAGTCTCTTGCATACTTTTTGCTCAACACTGGCCACCATACAACTAAACCGTAGAAGATGATGGGTTTTATTACGTATTCGTATATCCAGTGGACCTGTTTCGGTTTCAAGCCCCATGACTTAACGATGGCCCTCCTGCATATCCAATATGCTCTCTTGGCTTTGGTGACTCTTTCTTCCAGGTTCTTTCTCCAGGTAAGTTTCCTGTCCAATATAACGCCCAGATACTTGACGCTGTCGCGGAGTTGTAGTGATACTCCTCCGAGTTGTGGATTGTGAAATTCACTAGTTTTGGTTTTCTCTGTAAAGAGAACCATTTCCGTTTTATTCGGATTTATTTCTAATCCACTCTCCTCCGCCCATTCTTTTATGATTCGAAGGGTGTTTTGCATAAGCTCTCCTATGATGCTCAGGTGCTTACCTCTTATCAGAACGGCTAGGTCATCTGCGTACGCTACACATTTCGCACAGGTTCCATCCAGTGCTTTTAAAAGGTTGTCCATTGTGAGCACCCACAGAAAAGGAAATATTATCCCCCCTGTGGTGTTCCCATACGGACTGTTCCCCTTCTTGTGTCGTCTCCCAGTGAAGCTGTGATAATGCGGTTTGTAAGCATGTGTTCTAGCCAATTGTTTATTATTTGGTTATTACAGTATATCGAGAGTGCCCCTTCGATATCTAGAAAAATGCCTGCGACTGATTCCTTGGTTTCAAAAGCATCTTCTATTGTAGATACAACCTGGTGTAGTGCCGTCTCAACTGATTTTCCTTTGAGATATGCGTGTTGATTAGGACACAGCCGCGGATTTGTAATCTGTGTTCTGATGTAGTTATCACAGATTCTCTCCATTGATTTTAGTAAGAAGGATGTTAGGCTAATAGGTCTATAGCCCTTTGCTGTCGACAAATCTTTCCCGGGTTTCGGTAGGAACACCACCCTCACCTATTGCCATTGTGTTGGTGTGTATCCATGATATAGACATCCCCTGAAGATATTGACCAGGGTTTTCTTTAGGGTGTCTAATTCTATCCCTTTTTGCAAGAAGATGGGAAGTATTCCGTCCAAGCCCGGTGATTTGTATGGCGCAAATGAGTTAATAGCCCAGGTCACTTCATCTGCATCAACTAGGTTCTCAGTGTCTTCCCATTTTGTATCTGTCGAGTGACCCCACGCTTGGAAGGTGTAGCTGCCTCGTTGAAACAGTTTGGGAAGTGTACACACATTAGCGTCTCCAAGGTATCAGCTGCGGTTGCCAAGTTATTGCCCGCCTGTAGAAGTTGATAACTTGGTGGTTCCTTGGACATTATCTTCTTTAATCGCGCTGCTCCATTATTATCACATATGTTGGTGCAGAAAGTTTTCCATGATTCCCTTTTAGCAGCCCTGGTGAGCTTCTTGAAGCCTCTTTTACTTTCTTTATAGGATTCCCAGTCTGCTTCTTCGTTGGTTCTTAAAGCTTTATTTAGGCGTTGTTTAGCAACCTTCCTTATTTCATGGAGGTCGCCGTTCCACCATTTTTGCTTTGCACTTCTAGGTACCGGTTTTAGAGGACAGGTGGCCTCAAAAGATTCTATAATACACTTCTGTACTTTGAGGACTTCATTGCTTAATTGGTTAAACTCTGTGTAGCTGTTATCCTGAGTTGGTGTCAGCTTTCCCTGAAGATTACTTACAAAGATGGACCAATCTGTTTTCTTAGGATTCCTAATCATTATTTTGGATTTGTGATCAATTCCAATATCAAAACTCAACCACCGGTGGTCCGAAAAGGAGATCTCATTACTGATCCTCCAGTTCGACACCAGGTGTATAAATTTTACCTAACGTCGCAAAATTTTATATCTAATACCTCCCTTCTAATTTTATTTATGAAGGTTGGTGTACAGCCCTCATTCAAGGTAATCAAGTTTTTAATATTTAAATGTTGATGTTCGTACTTCCCCAGTTAGTGTGGTGGGCGTTAGAGTCCATACCCATTATGAGGCTCTTCTGTCGGGACCTCGTCCAGGTGACACACATCTTTAACTCATCGCTAGGTGGAGGTTGCGGGGAGTCATAGGGGAGATAGCAAGAGGCCAAAATAATTTGGTTGGTCTCGCTATTTCTTACCTTATATTCGAGACTTGTGACTGTGAGGTCGCCTGTGCTGTGGAATAGAGAAAATATTAATATCCTTATGTGCGACAATACAGGCTCTACACTTACTGTTTCCGTTGTTTGCAATCACTTTCAGTTTATTCCCCCATCCTGTTACCTTATTATACAGACAATAAGGTTCCTGGATGAGGGCGATATCCGCTTTTCCTGCTAAGAGGTAAGCACAGAGTTGGCAGTTGCCGCCCTACTGTACTGAAGGTTTGCTTGGATTACCTTCATTAATTCTTTCGTGGAATGAAGGGATTACAAAGCTGACCTGGTGAAAGCCGCATAATACTTTACCCCCTTGTAGGACTAGTGACCCCAGCAATTCCTCGTCAATCCCTACCACGATTAGTTGGCCTTTGCCTGCCTGCTCCTTTGCGTGGTAGAGTTTCCACTTTTCTGTCTTAAGGTCCTTGTTTTGCAGCTTCATTCGTGCAAACAGCGTTGCAGGTTCCTCGATTACCCCTGGGATCCAAACGGACACCCTGGTTAATCTGGGAATCTTTCCCGCCGGGAGAACCACTAGGTTGGTTCCTTCCCAACTATCGAGTCTAGATGTTAGTTTAGTTAACGACTCCGCCGAGGCATTGTCCTGACAGCATATGTGGTAGCGGCTGCCTTTGAAACCTGCCCTCAGGAAATTCAGGGAAGTCGTCGGATTCTCACAAAGTGTTTGGTCCAGGGCAGCATTGAGGGCTTTCTGGAACCGTTCATGTAGCTCCTCCGGTATCTTCCCAACCTCGTCGTTTCTGTTGTAGACCACCATCTCCAGGAGGTTGGCTGCTACATCCCTATACGACCTCGTGTGACGAGATTTTATGGGTGTGGCTGCCTGTCTCCTTGAAGTTGACGGCCTATTCGGGTTTTTGGATTTTGATTGTGCGACAGTACTTCCCTCGCTCCTCCATGGGTGAGCGTTAGCCCGCCCTGGTGGAATAGAGGTAAGCCTAGATTATGGATGGTCTTTAGCAACACGACTTCTTTTTCTCTGCGGTGGTTCAGCATGGGGGCGCATCCTCCTCTTGCCATCAGAGTTTGCCGAGGCATCCTCTGGTGATAGAGTAGGGTATTCCATCTCTTCCCCGGTCAGTGTTTGTTCACTGTTTGCTTTTTGACCACGCGGGGAGACGACTTTTGGTGTTGAAGCCAGGCAGTTTGGGTTTGAAACCAAATTTCCTTGCTTCTCCATCTCCAGTCGTCTTCTTTCTTTGGCCCTTTTTCGTTGTTGGGCTCCAGAGATTTTGCGTTTTTTTCGGGTCGCTGACTCGTCCTCTTTACGAGCGGTCAATGTCGATGTTGTTGCACCCTCTTCGATTTTATATGTTGCAGTGAAGAGCTGCTGCAACCCGAAGTTGTTTTTATTTTTGTTTGTGTCTTGTTTGAGAGTATTTGTAGCCACTGGCGACTTATCACCTTTCGGGGCCAAGCCCTCGCCGGCAGCCGTGGCGTCTGCCGACTTTTGGATGTATATCCCCATCCGAATTTCTTCTCTTTCAGTTGTACTCTCCATGTTTTTTTAGTGTTTTTGCTACTTCACTGTAGGTTCTTTTTGTTTACCTTTTAGTTTCTTGACCTCCACCCTGATCTTCCCTGGATCTATTCCAGGTATAGCTCAAGAGTATCATCGGTCCTTACTCAGCCCCTCCACCACGACAAGGTAGGCAAACGACGGAGGGGTTGACAGAACGGTAGTTATCGCAGTTTCGCGTATCACTCTTTCCTTTGTGCTAAGGAAGAAGATAACTTTCCCTCCACTGATTAGGCATTGGATCACTGCTCATAAGTTTGGATATAAGAATCATGAGCCATTTGGACCCGATGTCTCCCACCTTTTTCCAGAACTCAGAGGGTATCTCGTATGGCCCACCTCTTTTCTTTTTTTGAAGTATTTGACCGCATTCCTAAATTCTTCGACAGTAATGTCGGCGATTGCATTTGGGGTTTTTGATATTTTTCATGCCTTTCCAGAGCGAGTAATTTATGCTTTTTTCGGCGGCTAAGTCTTCAAGATAAGCAGAAGTCTACCGGTTTTCTAGCTTTTTTGAGCTTATTGTACTGGTAGTTCGAATATGTTTCCTCTACTTTCGCAAAATTTGTAGTTACTCCTTTTGCTACGAAGAAGTTCTAATAGTCAGGTGTTTTTGCTGCGTCGGAGGGCCAATATGTCGGTTTCCCCGTCGAAAGGAAATCAACTCCGAATTATCATACATGCAGGCTTCGAACAAAAGTCTGCCTTTCCGTGAATTTAATCTTGAACCCCAAAAGGTGTGTTTTGCGTTGAAATCGCTACCAATATGGAAATTCGGTCAAAGAAACGTGCAAAGTCAAAGAAACGTGCAAAGTCGTCACTTTTAAACGTGCATCGCGGAAGACAATGAATGGACGTGATGTCGAATTACGAGTGCTTATTCTTAACTCGATCTGAACTTGTTTGCAATGTGTCGATTTCAATCGTTGTATTCATGGAGTGTCCAATGCAGTCTTTAATGAATAGGGAGCGCCTCTAGCTTTTTCGGAAGGGTGGTATGCGTGTTAAGCACCATATCTTCTTATTTTTACTAGAGATTCTTTTGACAAATGGATTTCAGAGATCAAGCAAATGTCAATATTATCATTCCGCAAGAATTCTTCTAGTTCGACGTTTTTTTTTTTTTTGTAAAAGGCCGTATCCATTCCATGCTAAAATTTCAAACAACTGTTTCATATGCATATGGGAGTTCTTTTTTTGCGAGGTTTTAACTCAAGCACGCTCAATCTATCAAATATGAAGTTATTTATCTGGTTTGCTTCTCAAGTTTCGCAATAATTATAGAGAAAAATTCGGAGATTGAACCCATAACACCGCTTTGTTCATTTTCTTCTGACGCGGCTTGAGCATAGGTTTGGAATTAATTTTGATCAGAGGAGAAAACATATCGTTATCACTTCTACTTTATCTGGCATAGCTCTTAGCCCATTGCCATCGATAACATATCCCAAGTAAGAGATTGACTTTAATAAAAATTGGTTTTTGGTTATATTATGTATGTATGTCGTATGTATGTAGTCGTACAAGTAATTTATTTTATTTTAAAAGTTGTGTATATGTTGACCCCTGTACGTAAATTTCATCGATGAAGCTACCAACGCCTTCGATGTTTTGGAGTATTTGGACCATAAATCTCTGCCATTTCTTTGGCGCCACCTTAACTCGAATCATTTTTATAAGCACCAGCAGCGTGTTTGCATCGACCTACCAATCGCTTAATTTAAAGAAAATGTCATCTACCGACGGGATTGGGTAGTTATCTTCCTCGATGTGTTTGTTAAGTGTGCCCTTATAGTCTGCGCATAGTCGAATATCATCGTTTTATTATCGGGACCACTGGAGTACCCCAATCAGAATGATCAACTCTCTCGATAATTCCATAAGCTTCTAACCTGTCTATTTCTCATTCAACTACTCGTAGGTCTTTGATTAAGTATGGAGTCCGCCTAGTTTTGACAAAAATTGGGCTTTGGCTAGGGTTCTTTAATTGAAGTCTAGTACAATACATAATATGATATTTTGCTTATCCTCTCAGAAAACACGTCGAAAAAAATCTTTGATTAAATTATGAATTTTTAATATGCATTCATGTTCTGTATAGTCCCTTGCAATTGAATTTATTGAAAATTTTATGCGTAGTTTACTGATTCAATCTCTTCCAAAAATACAATTTACATTCCGAATCCTTAATACAATACGACAGCCGATTTATTTTTGTATCGGATTTGGACAGAGCAAACCTCAGCGAGTTCTATTGGCTCATGCGTGTTTGTGCGCAACCTTACCCGTGTTTTTGTTAATATTTTATATCTGAATAATTTGTAGAATTGACTATAAGAAATAGTAGAAACTGCAGCACCTTTATCGAGTTCCATTTCTATAGCCTTACCATTCATCTACACATTAATAAAGAACTTCTTGCTAATTTCGGACTTGGTTTCATTTATTTCATACTCAGTAATCTTCCTGGTGATACTTTTGTTGTCCACTGTTCTGTTCGTCTTCTGGCAATACACCAAACTTACATGGCCCTTTTTTATTACAGAATGAACAGTGTAAATTTCGTCTACGGCATATCCAGCCTAATGTGCCTATCCGCGCAACGGAAACATTTCGGCTAAGACCCTCATTGTTGATACCTTTTGGTCTTGTGACCTTGGAAGTTTGAAATTGTTGTTGTTGTGGCTTGATATACTTGATTCATCAATTAAGAATTTGGAAGTTGTATATCCTTACTTTTCATCTTAGAAGCTTCGATTGACAAGGCAATATTAACAGCGCTTTCGAACGTGGCTTTCTCATTTTCATGTAGTAGCTGTTCCTTCAGCTTGGTAACACGAAATACTCTCACTTTCATATTGGATCCTTGGTGCAAATTTGTGTTGTTCAACAATTTCGCCTGGGGTAGGGCAAAGGTGTTCCTGTGGGACTCTAGTCAGTTCCGTGAATTTTTATCGTATTCAGCAGGTCTGGTGCCGTAAGACCAGCAAGTGCATGATACAATTTCGGGCTTAGGCAGTACAGATCGTAAATCCAAGTAATTATTAAAACGCTGTATATAAAGACTCGATGTTTCTTCTACTTCGTCGAACGGCTAAAGGTGCATGTGTCCCACGTTGGATTTGTAGTCCTCTTCATTTTCCATTTTGTGTAATTACAAGTGTTGAATAAGTCTCGGGTAGAAAAAAAAGTCGGCTTCAACATCATGTAGTTATAGAGGGCTTATTTCGCTGCGGGAAGAAAAAAAAATCCTCACTCGTATACTAATTTACTTTCGATTAAATCGATATACTCGCATTATTGAATATCGGGTGAATTCTCTTCGCCTTGGCACCAGTTGTTGTATTGCTTCGGGATTGCCAATGGAATTAAGATTCACCTTTTATTCAGTGAGTTGAATTGAAAATCTCTTCACAAACTGTGAAACTGCGATAAATTCGGTTCAGTGTTTTTTGATTACTGACTTCATATTCACAAACTGACACCTTAATTTTAAATTTTTAAAATGGTATCATGTTTTAAAACCTAGAGATACGAGTATGTATATAAATTCGGGGAGTAATAAATGAATAGTGTTCACTCAAATTACAGATTTCGAGTAATTTAATTATATTTTTTTACTTGGCATAACTACCAATTTTCGGTCGCGTCTGCTAGCTCTGTATAAAGCTTCGATGAAATTTGTACCTCCAGTGTGCGACAAATCAAACCGAAAATGTAGGTAAATTTATGCTAAGCAGTTCTGTTCTGAACATGGCCAGAGCCATGTTTTTTTTGGGAAAGTATAAAATTTCAACCACAAGGCTAGGGTGAAATGTGTATAATTGTAAATTATGCGACAACGCGTCGTAAAACCTGGCAAGTCTGCATACAATCATTGTCACTAAGTTTCCTTAGAATCTTTTCTAAATACCATATCATATTTAAGAAACAGTGTCCAAGTCAGTCTAACATACAGCAGTTTTTCATGTACTGTCATGTCTCCTCACTGCTCATATTTAATATTTTGCCGAACACGACCAGCAGATACAAAAAGAAGAAAAATAAGATACCGAGTATCTTAATCGATTAATGCACCTAATGCTGCATTAGATTTGATTTTGTAATAAATAGCTGACCATGACTTTAAGCCTTTCCCGCGAACTGATCGTGGCCGATGTTTAGTTCTTTCTCTCCCCCTTGTTCCAACTTGTTGTAGAAAAACTTATATCTAAATATTCCGAGATAAAGATCACGTTACACTGCTAGCGATTTTTGTTGGCTGACTATTATTACTTTGGCCATGAATTACTTATAATTTTTGTTTGGTTTGGATATGCAGTTCATTTTAATAATATATACGTTAGGTGGATAGAACGGGTCAAGTCAATGCAATAATGCTTCCCACCCTAGAAAAACAAATTTGTATATTCTTTCTACAGCTAAATACTATATACCTATAAATTGCATATAGTAGAGTTCAAAATGACTTCCTCATTTCTCAGCGGTTGTGTGTTCTGTTTTATAAATTCAATGTCAAAGCGAAACTCAATCGCATATCTACATACATTTTGTTTTCTTCTCGGTTTTTCGTTGTATTTTTATCGACATTTTTATCTACCTATGTATCTATATATTTTTTTTCTATAAATATTTATTAATTTTTAAACGTATATGGATGTTAAAGTGCCGGCAAACACATGGCGTTGTTATGAATCTCCTATGCTTCACAATGCAATAAAAAAAATGCTAATTAATAAAAATGCTCATATACATGAAGGAAAAATTGAAAAATAAAAACAGATACCGCATAAGACTTTGTCACCGGCAACAGCAACGCGGTCATAATCCTTGGACTTGCCATTTGAATTACCGCTAGGTGTGTAACCTTCATTGGAGCAATAGCCGTTGGAATATGCGTTGTGTCAACTAACTTAGTCTTATGCTGACGTGCTTTGACACCAGGTGAAGAACAATTAATTTACGTTGTTAGTTAAAACCGCGAATAAGCAATTAAATATATTATTTTAACGGAAATTTACTAAAATCGGAGTAATAATTAATTGATTTATACGGTATCGGAAGAAATTGTGTACCTACGTATCTAAAGTTTTCCAACTTCTAGAAGCAATTAGAAAAAGTTTGTGCATGAAATGAGTTCAGTTAGCCTCGGGTTTCAATCAAATGATGCCATAATGGATACCAATGTCCAATACTGTAAGTTCTAGATTTACAGTTAAAAGTTAAACTATATAAGAGCATAATTTTAGCTGTATTTAAATTGAATACATGTTATCCGGGCGCCGATAAAATTAGTTCCGCATTAGCTGAATTATGACGTCAGTCGATTCGTTTACATATCTTATCTGTTTGCAAAATACTCGTACATTTGCTACGTATTTGGGGAAGTAATTTATTTTGCGCATTAAGACACAAAATACGGAACAATATAAATACCACTCGGTTAATACGGAACATACATTTTCATTCAGTCAACTGGTATTATAATTAAGCTCGAATAACCAAGGCTAGGATAACCGAGATTATACCCTTCATAAAGGTTATATATGTATTATATATATATCTATAATTAATAGATTAATAAAAGCATTAATTCACTTTGAGCGGTAATCTTATACTACATTAAAAGTGCAAAGCAAATCTAATTTTTAGCATACGTAAGCCATCAGCGATACCTCGAGATCACCACTTGTTTTAGCTTTTAAATCTGAGTTGTGAAGCAAATGTACAGCAATTTTCCGTTTAAATTTATCGAAGGGAATAAAACTTCACGAATTACGCATCCTGTTCTTTTCCAGTGGATTAAAAATAATCTGCCATCAAAAAATCTATCTAAATGTGCGCATTTTCACCTCACTTTCCATTTTTCTCTGGCCAATCTTTAACGCTTCCCTATACACTATTTTTCCACATCCTCCCTAAGTTTACTAAATCTTAAAGGACAGTATAACATTTGTTATAAGACTAAGTTTTTTGCTCTTATACACAGACGCTTAATTTCGAAATGGAATATGTTAGGTAGCTGCCCCAGCTCAGACAGGTACACACTTAAACTAAAAGGTCCATTGTAATACCACAAAGAATACGGGATTACTAGCACCATGAACCTTGCAAAATGAATTTCGTATTAACCCCTTTCTGTTCCTTATTTATTTGTAGAACTACTTTCACTCGGATACAGGGCGATCCAGATTACGTCACTGGGGTCGTCAAGTACTCCCAAGTGCTCCCAAAAATGTTTTATTTTTAACATTGATAGGGCAGGACAAGTGCAGAAAAGTTAGGTTTTTTGTTCCTCCTCGTTCCTGCAGAAATCGTTGGAGCGAACACCCATTTTAATAGCATGTCTTCCTATCAAGTAGTGTCCTATTCTTTGAATCTATGTTAGCCCAAATATTATTCCAGCTGGTGTTTGCGCTCTTCTGGCTGCAGTATCTAGGTGGAAATTTATTGTTTCTATGAGGGTAGAAACAGAGAGGTTCTGACCTGCAACTTTCTTTGTCAACTCATTCGCCCTGTAGTTGCTCGGAACATTCCTGTATCCTGGAGCCTAGCATAGGGAAACATCGCATATGTCAGCAATCTCATTCAGAAATCTGCCGCATTGCTTTACCAACTTGGATCGTGTTGTTAGCGATCCCAAGCATTTTATTGCTGCCTGATATGTATGTACATGCAATAGCGCTACCCTCTACTGCGTTAAAGCCAAACCGCAGCATCTCAGACTGCAATAATTTCTGCTTAAAATACACTACAGTAATGCGGCAGTAATTCTCATCAGGTGCACTCTCAATGGCGGAATAAGTTTGTTGTTTCCCGTGTAAATGCCATACATTTAAATTTGTTCTTACTACAGATAATTGCTGTGTTGAATATGAGTCACATACTATACAGCAGTAATGAAGCTCTGTCGATATGAAAATAGTTTTTGAAAACAAATTCTTGGACATACTCGTATACGTAAATCAATTTTTAATTTATACACATACGAGTATATGTATCCGGTCCATCTGTTCTTTAGCCTAACCTGTTAAAAGAAAAAAAAAAATATATAATCTCCCTGTGTTTGAACACATTTTGCACATCTTTTAATCAAAGCTTCTATGCTGCTATAAACTTGCTTAAATCTTTTTTTTCCTTTTCTGTTTGATTATAATTTTGAAAATAAAAAGCAGTAACTTGTGGCCAGACCAGGACTCTACAAGGGATGATCAATTTTGTTCGCATTCTCGAACGGTAGCCTTTTAATTCGCAGTTATGGGACATTACCGTGAAAGGCGGACACCTCAGTTGAGCTTTTCTTTTCGGGTAATAGGCCTCGTTAATAACTATATTTCGTTCCTTGAAATTACTAAAAAGACTTCCTTTTTTAAAGAATCATAGTTTCAATTAAAAGCAAAACTCCAGAAATTGCTTAAATTTCATATTGAAAACCTCGCTGTTTCTGAACTGCACTAAGAAGTCTGGGTACCCGCTTATTCCTGAATGCCTTATCATTCAGGGACAGCTCAGTTGATAGAGCGTTGGTGGCCCTTGAATCAAATATTCTCTTTTTTGTGCAATTCTCCAAAAAATAATCATTCTTTACATTTGTAACTATTTGCTGCCGAAGTTCATGGATTCTGATAAGGTCATGGAAATAGCATACCATCAATATCAAGTATTTTCTTTATTTGAGATCAGACTCTAACCAATATAGTATGCCGCACATTGTGTGACAGACGCACCTGCATTTTACCACCAGTTTCCCCTTTCAACTATGACCAGGACCGGGTTCCTGGATGGGATTTTAGCTTTTAGTTTTTTGCCAGAAACAACTCAATACATTCTTTTGTCGAATAACAAAAGTCGAATGCATCTATAATGTAAAATAAATAAAAAATAAAAAAAAAACTATTGATGGGGAAAAAACATACATTGGGAAAACAACATACGGGAACAAGAACTATAAATACTCCTACAATACGAAATATTATTTACATTATTCGAATTAACAAATTATATATTTGGGTACGGTTAATCGATAAAAGCCATTTGTAATATTATTTAAAAATACTGTTTTCACACTCCCATACCTAAGGTTTTCTGGTAGTGAATTAAACAAACCAGGAGCGGTAACAAAATAAAAACGTTAATAGTGTGGTTTATGGACGGTTGGCACAATTATGAAGTTTCTGATGTTAACTAGTAATTTCATGAAGTCTTACATCATAATACCCGGAATTTTCAAAAAATATTTTTAAAATTTTATAACAGTATAACAGTGCCTTAGAGGAAGTAATAAGAAGATTTTTGATCAATTCCAAACTGGGTGTTAAAATATAAATAATTCGAGTTACATGCTTTTGATTAATTAATAAAGGTTCTATTTTATTGAAATATGTGCCACCCCATCAAGAAATTACATACAGCAACTTGTATTTTAATAAACAATTATAGACTAACCTTGAAATAGGTAGTTGCGAGTTGATACTGATATGATAGAGTTGCCTAACAATACTATTTAAATATTGTTTCAGGTAGAGCTTTTGGTCTAATATAATATCAAGATATTTAAAATCCATAGGTTTAATTTTAAAGAAACTTACGTCTTTCTTAAATGTAATAGTATCAAGTGCATATGTCAAATTCAAAAAAAAAAAAACAAAAAAAAATCCTCTGGAACCCGCGTTAAATATTTTATTTGAAAACAAAGTGTAATTCACCATTTCAAAAGCCATAGTGATATCAATGAATGAAATACGAGTAGAAAGAATTTGAGAAGTATTCAAGCTATTATATTATAAGTCAGAGACTTCTAAAGGCTCAGATACAATTGAATTATTATTGCTAATAACAATGTCTATGTACATTCGTATTATTTGTGTACAAAATTGCTCATAGATCATTAAAGTTATTTCCTCTTGATGGATTTTAGTCGTTTCGAAGTCGTATAATTGCACCTATAAGGGCAAATATTGATTTCCTGAAAATTTTCGATCTCGATATTTTGATGAAACTTGATATAGCTATGGTAGAGAAACTATCCATGTATGTCCGTCTGCCTGTTTGTATATACATATGGTCGACTGCAGCCTAAACGGCTGGACGTATTTTCTTCAAACTCCATATCCAGGACAATTCGAGGCGAAATCGGAATTTTCATTCTAACCCCAAATTTTGAAGAAAGTCGATTTCCTCGAAAATGACCAACGATTTTGCTCAAGTTTAATATTTAACAGATAGCGTACCAGGTTCAGGTATAACAGTACTTTACTCATTAGTTGTTTTTTTGAAAATTTGCTATTTCTCGGCTACGACTACGACTGGATCGACTTTGTTCGAAATCAATATTTGACATGTACAAGATTATATCACACCAAGTTTTGAAAATTTTAAAATTTTTGTTTTTTATTTTTAACGTAATTAACGATTTTGTTTAAATTTTAAATCTGTGTGATTATGCAAATAAAGAAAATATAAGTGCTAATACGTACGACGCAGTCGTGCACTTTATTTATTGTTCTGAATGTAACATTTTGTTTGTGTTAAAAATTATTTTTTTTTCCCTTTCATCTAACAATTTTGTCTAAATGACCACCTTTTTTTCTAAAAATCTATCGAATAATTGAAATGACACAATATAAATAAGATTTTATTCAAACTTCTTTGAAGTGATACGCTTCCTACTCGTAAGTACAAAAAGACCAATAACTCACAGTTTAAATTTGTTCTTACCTTTAGTGTAGTAGAGTCTGATAAGATTCGATTTCCCCCAGCTTTAAAAAAAAAATCCTACGACTTTTTTTTACGAGTATAAATAAAGTTAGAAATTTTGTAATATCCTATCCTTACAATATAAATAACATTATTTATCATTCTTTGCAGGGCAATTGGGTAATGACGCGAGCATTTCTTTTGCAGCGTTGGAATTCCTTCGTATAAAGTAAGTTTATTTTTTGAATTTCATATATTTTCATTTAATATTTCCACAAACGTTTTGCTTATTAAAAAAGAAAAACAAATCTCAGTGTGTATAATAATTAGGACAGATTAAGGGATGATTACATGTAAAGAAGTGATTTTGCAACATTTAATCACTATTATTTCCATTTTTACTGTACACCTGCGTTACGTTATTTTTTTTTTTTTTTTTATTTCGGGAAAACATAATTGATGCTGGTCTATCTAATGTTTAAACGTTTAAAATATTAAAAGAACCAGTACTATCCTAAATCTAAATAGGAAACAAGTATGATAATATAAATTCTGTAAGAACAACATTGCTCCCTGCGAAAGCAATCCAAAAGACAATTTGATTTTTTTTAGTTAACAGTTTTTCGAAATTTTGAAATGAAAGTCTTTATGTTACTTTACGACCTGTATTTCTGTCCTATTTTGGTTTACCAAATTGTATAAATTGAGAAAAGAGTTATATCAAAAGTGGGTTTCTGGAATATTTCTTGAAAGGATAGGTAAATATATATTGTACCAGAAATCAATAAAACAAGAATAAGTGTAGAGTATAACAAAAAGTTTGTTACTTTTAATATAATTATTTAAATCCTGATTATAAACAGCAGGAATCGAAGTGAAAGAAAATACCAGTCGATGATGATGTAAGAGTATTTAATTTCTCGAAAACGGTAGAAATAAAAAAAAAATCAAAATTAAATTATGTATTAGGGGACTATCAAAAGCTCGCTAAGTTGGTTGAAAAAATAAAAAATAAAAATAAAATAATTCTCGTCATTATTTAATTTCTCTGCATAATCTCCATTTATCTTATTGCATTTCTGAAGTCTATAGAGATGTCTTTTAAAACACTATTTAAAATCGTCTTGTCCGAGCTTTTCAATTTCGGCATTGACTGCGTTAATAATATCCTTATTGAAACTCAAGACTCTTCTCCTCATATTTTTCCTTTTTTTGGAAAAGCCAGAAATCACACAATGCTAGGTCTTATTTTTCAGTCCTAGCATTGTCTGATTTCTGGCTTTTCCAAAAAATAGAAAAATATGAGGAGAAGAGTCTTGAGTGCTTAGCGAAATTCATTGATATCCTAGAGCATAAGAAAGTTGTTTTTTTTCTGCAGTGTAAAAGTAGCGAGGAAGTTGCTATTTTTTCTTGTTTTCCAACAAATTTTTCAAAACTTGTGGTAAGCAAGTTTCTGTATATCAATTATCAGTTACAGTTTGCCATTTGACTAGTCCAGCGGCATAACAGAGATCATTTTCGTCTTAGTGAAGTAAATAGGCATCACCACCTGCACCTTCTAGGATCCATACATAGAACTGCAGTTTGGTTTCCGAATAGTACTTATGCAACTATGGTTCACCACAAGTTACGATTTTATTTAAGGAGATCGACTAAAATTTTTCCAACAAATATCGAGCAAAACGAACACATTCCCTATTTGCTTGTCATTTAAAATTCTTAGAATCCATCGAACTGATTTCTTCGATTATTTCAGGTGATGACTAAATATTGGTGACGTAGTCATGGCGTTCAAGCCTAGTTCTTCACCTATGTGTCATATTTTGATCACATTTGTATTCTCGGTCGAAGATTTGGGGAATCAGCATGGAATTTTTAAAACCACTTTGAAATAGACACAAGGGATGGAGCATTCACTTCATATACATTTTGGCTTTTGTGGAAAATCTGGGCTTGAGTTAATGTCGAAATCTGAAGAGAATGGTAAATCGATTTTTTTGCTGTTTTTCGCTAGAATTTGTACCGACTTTACATCACTTATTTTACATTTGTTCGTCTCAATTCTTTCCAATTTTTCTGAAATTTGAAACTAAATATCGTAAAGCTATTACAAACCGACAACCAACTTTTGTTTTTTCACAAACTAATACATTGACCCCGACTTAGCGAGCTTTTGTTAGGCTCTCCGTATCTCTATACTATATATCTAAATCAATTCCAATTGGAATTTTGAATTGCAATAAATTGTCTATCTTTTATCTTCACTTGAAAGGTGAGTGGTATTAATAATAATAAAACGATTCGTACATATTGACCAATATCAATATCTAGGTATACTGCGGGTAAATAAAATCCCCCCTGAATGCTGAATTATGAATTTCATTCGAATATGAAATCGTACCGTTTTAGAATGTTTGGTACAATGAATTCCACATTTTTCATATTTTTTGAAGGGTGTGCTGAAAATCAGCAGCAATGAACGGCTTTGAAATTTGGCGATATTTCATTGTAGAAAATTAACTTTGTTGTACAAGTTTGTACAGCTTTTATTAAGTCTCGTTTTCGTCTAAAATCTATTTTGCTCTGACCTTTGTATAAATCGAATATACAAAGTTCAGGCGAGAAATAGCTGTTCAATTTAAATAAACTGCACGACCGGGTCGCACGTATTTGCACCTATATGCTGTTTATCTGCAAAATTTTAGATTTTAGTTTTTTAAATCCGTCATTAAAAAAAAAAATGTTGACATCTGTTAAAATTTGAAAAAAAAAAAAACAATTATTTCCATATATTAATATTGTTTAGATATTAATTTGGTTGTTTCAATCGCCCATTTTCAAGAACCAGTTAAAAATATTTACGGACATAAATAGACTTTAAGTGTAAATTTTTATTTGGGGAGGCATTGTAACAAGTTGAACTTGGCATACTTTTATATCTCAATCCTTTTCGTGGCTGAATTGTTAAAGGAGTTTTGTACTAGAAAACTTGGCCCATTTTGACAGTAATGTTTTTGGTGTGATGTCAATACTTTTTGCAAAGAAAGCATTTGTACATATCTACATATGCAATCGTTATTAAGTTAAAATAATAGTTCTCTGACACTGTTTCAAACCTTTTTTGGTGTACAAAAGCCAAAAAGCGAATCGGTGTGTATGTGCATGGTGTTAGTTGCTACACTGAAGCTAAGGGGGATGTTGTTTGCTTTTTTTTTTACTTAATTTGATTAGATTTGTTTCCCGTTTTTTTTTATTTGAATTGCGTACTGAAGAGATGAGGCTGAATATTTTGGGTGGATATATTACTTTTACTTTTGGTTTGCGATAAATGGAGTTTTCTCGCACCGGTCACGTGATGAAGAGAGTGAGAAGAAGTATTTGTTTGATTTGTTGAGATTGTTGAGTGTGATTCAACTGGGATTGAGATTCTTATAAACGAAGTTATCTCGAAATACCACCAAATATCCCACGGTACTCGCAATTTGTATGTAATAATAACTATTGAATTAAATTGAATGTCAAATTTAAAATAAATAAACGATTCTGGAATCTACTAATCAACGCCTTAAAAATGACCCGCCCATTTTAAGGATAGGTCAAATTTTCGACGTGTCCTTTGTCTACGCCCTAAACAATACCTCTATACCAATTTCCAAGGTTCTATGTTGACGTGTGAGATACACATATTTTGATCTTCTATTATACTGTCACACCCTTGGTCCGCCCAATTTTTGGAAGTCATATTGAAAAGTTCAACTTTCTTAATTTGTCCTTTATCTACACACCAAGTTCTACCTTTGTACCTAATTTCACGATTCTATATTCACGAAAAGTACGCTATAGGTTTTGATGATCAGTGAGTCAGTCAGTCAGTCCCAAAATAAGCGTTTTTTTTTTAAATCTTGTATCTCGGCAACATATAAATTTTTGCATCTTTATGCCATCGCAAAGATGGCTAAGCGATCTTTACGATCCCTATTTAACAAACATTATATTAGAGTTTAGAATAAAAATTCCGATGCTGGTTCTTAGTATAAACAAAATTGATATGCCGCAGGAAAACCTTGTGATAAAATGAGCTACAATTCTGATTAGTCTTAAAATTTTACTGCACTTATCTCAATTTCTAGAATGTTATTACTTCTGGGGTGTTGCGTATTTAATGCTAAATCTAACCTTAAATTACATAAAAGTAAAAATTAGAAATGCTCAATGCTAACCTATTATATTTTCAACTTTCATTAGCATAAAAGTACATATACCGAATGATAGAAAGAAATATTTGTTCAACAATTGCACAAAGAAGAGAACATAGGTACACAGGTAGGTACCAAACCTGCGATAGACTTGGTTTTTGCCACCAATGCTCTATCAAGTGAGCTTTGCCTGTACGTCTTCTTCAACATCACTATTTTGCTTTCACATGTTTGTCCTTTGCTGTTGTTTGTCGCTGATTAAGAACAGTAATTGTAATTCATTGTCGAAGCAAGCCTTTAGGCTGATATTACCTGTATATGATGAATTTTTGCATATGTATGCGAAGAACAAGTATTGCTTTCGACCTTCTCAACGAAAACACCTCCGTGGCTGAGATGGGTAGTGGGCTTCGCCAACGACCCGAACTCATTTTTTGATCGACTGATCTGTAATCGTGTCCTATCGAGGGAAAGCAATATTTTTTTTATTATTTTTTTCAATTCATAATGTGTGTATCTACTTCAACTAATCGCTGTCATCATTCCATCAGAAATCACTCACCACTACGAGTAGATACACTTCATTCAAAGCGGTTTCATTCAGCGACGTTGGATTATATCTCGTTTTTCGAATTAAATAAATGTGTTATAAAAGTGTTGTACATTTATCTTTCACAAGTTGTTGAAGAAAATATGTATATTAAAAGTTTAAGTAAATTCCTCAAGGTTACAATTTTAAAATATTTTGAATTTTTGTGTTTCATCTTTTCTTGTTTATTTGTGAAATTATTTTGACATTTCGTAATTTAATATTTAGCGAATACGCCAGCATGATGATATGATGAGTTGGAGTAGATACACCCAATTACAAGCTCTTTCAATTGAGTTTTTGTTCGAATGGTAGAAAGGAATATTTGTTGAAGAATTGCACAAAAAAAATACGACCAAACCTGCGATAGAATTGGTTTTACCCGTCAAAACTATATCAACTACCTAAGCTATCTTATTCCAAGACCAATTCTTCAACAACATTATTTTGTTATCATGTGTTTGTCCCTTGTTATTGGTTGCAGCTAGCGCAGCCCACTAGCCATCTCGTCCACGGAGATGTTATCGTTGGCAATAATTTATCACATTCTTTATACTCGTATCTTTATAAACAATTTATGTGAGCGATTTAATAAGCAATTTAAAAAACATTGACATATTTTAATTAAACATAGTTTGAAGACTATAAAAGATCCATTACCTGTGTTTTTAGGACATTGGATTGAAGTCGTTATTTCATTATTTTTACTACTTTCCAATGTAGAGTTGGAAAGGCTTTAGGAAGATGAATGTTGTAAAATTCCGAAATTGAATGAAAATAAAGCCACTTAATAACATATTATATATTAAAAAATGGTTAAAATTAGAGGATAAATGCTGCATTTCCTATGAAATTGACGATGACGTAACTGATATTTCGTTTTATTTTCCCATATAAATAATTCAGCATATTCATTTTTTAATCTTGCACTTTCTGCTTGAAAACTTCTGGCATCACATCTTCCAACTCTATCAATTTTTATATGTGATGATATACGAAGAAGGGGGGAAGACAATTTTGTATTAATTGTCGTAATCATTGAACTACTCTTAATGTCCATCAATTATCAAAAGTCTTCAAAACTTGAAGATCCAGCTAGGAAACTCTTCCTACATACTTTGTATATAGTTGTTAGACTCGGGTGAAGATATGTTACTCTATAACTATGGCATCAGAAAAAACAGAGTATATTCAGAAATTGGGAGAAGAAAAAACTATGATCTATAAATCATTGTTACTTCCCGTTATTGTTACTTTCAAATAAGTGTGAAAAATACCAGTTATTTAAAACACGGACCTTATTTTTAAGATTTGTGCGTAATTTAATGGGAGTGGTTTCATAGCTAGGGTATCCACTTTAAATTGGATTAAATTGTTATCAATTTTAAATGATGAAAGGTATTGAAAGAATTAAAAAAAATAAAGCACCTTTTTTATTTTTGTCGAAAAATAGTTTTTGTATTCAATTAAAATAGGGATCTAGAGATGGCCCCATTTTTATAACGGTTTCTTAAATAGATACCAACGAATTTGAGAAAAAACATGTTATTCGAATCACTTAATTACAAATATACATATTTCAAAATTTTTCGTTGCCTTTTCAACCTTAAAAATCAAAGTGCACGACTGGGTCGCATGTACTTGCACGTACATATACATGTTATTTATTTAAAAATCACTTAAATTTCAGTTTAAACAAAATCGTTAAAAAGTTTTTTTTTTAAATCCATTATAATATACAAAATATTTTGAAAATTTTCCAGTACTTGTTATGCTCATTTTTTGGTAAAACCTGATACGCCTGCTATAACTTAGATATTAAATTAGAGCCGTTTTCGAGAAAATTTTTTTTACTTAAAGTCAGCCATTAGTAAAATAGCTTCAATTTGGAGGTTCGAATGAAAATTCCGATTTCGCCTCGAATTGGGAACCAACAGACCCCAGATATGAAGTTTGAAAAAAATCTGTTCAGCTTTTTAGGGTACTTTCAATAGTTATTTTACCAATTTAACCATAAAAATATGATTGAATGTATCCTCTCAAAAAGTTCACATATAACTTCTTCGATATATTTTACCATTTAAAAGTTATAGCATTTTGATCACCATGTACTGATTAGGGATTCTTACCAAAATGGCAATTTGAATGTGTCTGATCATTTCGCAATTATTTTCAGTCGAAAGTTCATGAAAAAATTGTTGGTTATACCTGTTGAACCTAATGATATAAACCGACAAAAAAACTCACACAATTTATACTCCCATTTACTCTGTGCCATATAACTTAATATCAAAATTTACACATTTTTTCCACAGTCCTCCCAATACTAGTTGCACACATACATATGTATGTACATGTAATTTTATTAGCCACCAGTTTCTTTATTATAGAGCTTAACGATATTGTTACCTTTTTTCCGTGATATCCAGTCAAGGTCACAGTTAAAATCACAACTTCCTATCTGCTACCTGTTCCTGCCACTGAATATCTAAAGTCATCGTGATTTCGAATCGGAATTATTCTTATACACCGAGTGACAAATCACTATCACGGTTACTTTAGATATGTGGTAACTGGTCGCGACTGTTACTTCTTGATCACGGTAACAAGTGTATGGTACTATTTCTACTCGTGAATGAACATACTGAATATGCCAATACCCATTCCAGATTCCTTGCAAAATACCCGTCTCCCCTCAAAGATTTAAATCCTTGCAAATTCTCTTCTCAAAGTTATAAACAACCCTTCATAGCCCAATTGACCTACAAAATCACGCACAGCAACAAGAAGCCACTCGAGGTATGCTGAATTTCCTTTGATTAATAAAACTTTTCTTCCTGACTAATTACCTCAAGCCTGGGTGTAGCGTGACATGCATACAGCAATTGCTTCCCCGGCTGCTGCTAGTAAATCCCACGGCATTATAATGCCAGTTACTTGCACTTGCCCCTTCAGTACGATAAGTTCCTTGCAACAAAAGGAGTTCGCTCGTTCATTGGGTCAATAACTTGAGCTCACAATTATCAATGCCACAATTGAACAAGAACAAAAACTTAAATAAGAACAAGAAGTACTCATCGACTGGCTCTCTTATTATATGTTTTACACGAATTATCACTACCACTTGATTATAAATATAATACTGCTCCCCAAGCCCACCCAGCATCATACTCACACTTAGATATCTTTCGGATTGTTGCAAGCTTATTGAAAATCGCATGCAGGTACACTGGCACATCATTCTGTGTGGTGTGTTAAGATGGTGCATTCTCTCGTTTCATCGTAAACGTACATATGTGTTTGTGAGTGTTGAAGGAATTTTCTGGGTCAAACTCATACATTGGTCATTGTACTCCAACGAGCACTGAGTCCGATTGCTGGTGGGAGGAGGTTTAAGTGTTGTGCTTGCAGTGGAATAAATTTGTACAGGATTTTCATTCTGATTACACCACCACCAAGCCAAGCATTATCGATACTATGTCGATTCAAGGGAGAGAGATAAGAATAAGATAAGTAATATGTAGAGAACCAAATTATGTAGTTTTATTTGTATCATGTATGACGTGGTGCAACGTAATAAATCTGCGCGCGCCAAATGGGATATGAATGCCCTTATATTATTGAAGCCATAGGCCTACCCTACTGCGAGTGTCAAGGGCGGATCCAGGGGGGTGGCACAGGGGCAAAACAGTAATACACTTCTTGTATACATGCACTCGCCAATATTCGAAAGTCTACACTAGGTAAATACCTTTTCAATGATCTTAATGGTCTCAACAACACCGGCACGACTAAAATTAAAAATTTCATTGTGAAAGTAATTGGTTCCAAATCAATCAACCATAGTACATTGTCTCAAGGATAGTCAAAATTTCTCGTTATTGGTCAAATAGGTTAAGAATTCTGCCTCGTGGTTTTGCAGATTTCCAAATTGTGATTTATCTCTGCCTGTGAGCATTTTGAGTATTTTATGTCACAAAGAACGTTGCAATTATCTAAGTTTCCTGAAACGCCGTAAAATATTTGGGTATCTTAATACCGTTGGAATACATAAGGCACACGTTCTCACTGTGCTCCAGTAAAATTGATAGCGATATATCTGTTCCCTCAACAGGTTTCCGGCAACAGTTGTGAACAAATGTTAATTACTTGCTTTTGAGAGTATTCTGTAATCGATCGAGCACTCAGCGTTGGGTTTTGGAAATATCATAGCAGGATTTTGGAAAAATTCTAAGTGGACATTGGGGTGGCGCATGTCGAATTCGAACCACGGACCGTGAGAGTATCAAGCTCAGTGTGCAACAACTTAGCCACACCAATGTCTAGCTCAAAAGCTGAAAGTTTAAGTTTTACAAGCCCACAACAGTTTTAGAGATGCGATGACCAACGTTCAATGCTTTGTCAACAATTGCTGTATGTAAGCATCCGAATATTGGATTCTTGCATATTCGTCTTGTATTTTTTCGTGAGCAGGCGCGTTTTCATGAGTTAAAGTTTACGAATTTTTTTGTTTAACGTTCAGTTATATTCAATTACGGGTATATTAATTGACATGGATCGTCGAATTTTTACTTGGAAAGAATTGTCCTTTTCTCTAAAGCTCCTGCATCCTCTTGGGATGCCCAACATTTGGGCATACTTAACCATCATACATTGTCCTATTATTGCGCTGATTAGGTTCGAAAGGATTGCTCACTTGTGAGCTTGAGAAATTCGTTATACCTCCCTTGATCTAGTACTACCTACGGGCATCCTGGCGGTATTACAGTGATCTAGATACTTTTATTTACGGTTCGCCTAGCATATGAACCCATCTAAAATGGTTTAATTAGTCAAGGTTCTACTGTACTATGTTTACATCTATGTTTTTTATTTCAAACAAAATAAACTACAGGAATTACAAATGTTTGTTTACACTGCGACTAGTTATGAAACTAACGAGCAGTTTGCTTTTCAGTATTATTAGCGGGAGAAAAGTAAATGGCTAACAGTTTACTATTTTTAAGGTACATTATAATTGTAATTTGTTGTATGTTAACTTTTAATGACAGTATGACAGAGCATAGATGGGATTTAATCCATCCACAGCGTTGGAGGTTAAGTTCACTCCGAGCGCCTATTTTCGCTCGTTGTTGTCGCTCTGTTACTATCTAGTAGAGTACGTGGTAAGTCCTGTCACGGTTGCCTTGCAAGATCAGATTGTATGAAATATGGAAACATTTTATAAACGGTTTGGGATGAAATATACATATATAAAGAGTGTCCCAAAATTCACGCAAGATTTGAATTTTGCGCCATTTGTAAAAGTGTAAAAGCAGCGTGACAGCTGACAGTTCAGGGTTATTAAGAATGGAGTGCTACATGAAAGAAAAGAACAGAGCGTTTTTATTGTTGAGCAATATTTTAAAAATAATGAATGTTTGGCAGCTATATTTCGCCGTGGTGTAGTGGTAACATCATCGCTTGTCATGCTGTTGATTCACGGTTCGAATCCTGATGTCAAGAATTATCTATTTATTTCGCATGAAATAAATAAAAAAAGAAGTCGATCACTTGCGAAAGCTAAGACAACTCTACTATGAAAGCAGTAGGGTGGTCATATGGCTAAAACGCAACTTGATCGTGATGTTGACATCAGAAGAACGGAAAAAAAAATACTGTGAATCATAAGCAACGACAATAATAGCGAAAAATTAAATACTCCCCAGTTATCTGGACAGCCACCCTTGGAATTTAAAGAAACTTAATACCACCTGAGTTTCAAACTACACTACTCTGTCTCTCTCTCTATCTCTCTCTCTCTTAGTATAAGGGTATTCATATCCTCTTTAACACGTGCAAATTATAAAAAAAAAAATTCCTACAAAATATGGTCGGAATAGTGATTTTACTTCATCAACTATGAATAGATTAATTCAAAAATTCAGGGAGACTGCATCAATTAGTGATCTTAGACACTCTGGCCGTCCTTTAACAAGTCGTTACATAAAAACATCGAAGCAGTTCGTGAGAGTGTTTTTGAGAGTCCAGGAACATCAATTCGTGGTCAAGAATTGGACATTCCGTGAAGCTCACTACAGCGTATTCTCACGAAAGATATGCATCTTCATGCATACAAAGTGCAATGACTCAAAAACTGAAGCCTACTGACAACGCACAGCGTAGAGAGTTCGTTGAATGGATTATGGAACAACCACAAGTGGATGCTGACTTTTGAAACAAAATCATCTTCAGCGATGAGGCTCATTTTCATCTTGATGGCTTTGTTAATCGTCAAAATTGTCGAATTTGGGGTTCAGAAAATCCACGACTGATTGTTGAGAAACAAATGCATCCACAACGTGTCACTGTTTGGTGCTTATTTTGGACTGGAGGCATCATCGGACCATTCTTCTTTGAAAATGCAGCTTGTCAGGCAATAACAGTTAATGGTGTTCGCTATCGCGACATGATAATCCAATTTGTACCTAAATTGCAAGATATGGATGTGGACGACATGTGGTTTCAACAAATTGGTGCCACATGCCATACAGCCTGAGAAACAATTACAATTACTGCATGAGTCATGTCCTGGTCGGTAATATACCGTTTCGGTGATCAGAATTGGCCGCCCAGATCATGCGATTTAACGTTGTTGGGATTTTTTTCTTTAGGGTTTTTTTGAAGTCTAAGGTTTATGCCAACAAGCCCACGACCACACACGCCGTGAAGGAACAAATTGAGCGCTGTATCAACGAAATTCCGCCACATTTATGGAAAACGGTCATTTAAAATTTGGACAAAAGAGTGCTTATGTGCCAGCAAAGCCGTGGAGACCATTTACCCGATATGATATTCCATACATAACCCTATACTGTATACTGTATACTTTAATATAATATTACTTCTTGCGTGAATTTTGGGACACCCTTTATATACCTTTTATACTAGCGGTAAGTACAAGGGGGGGGCAAAAGTAATGTGAACTGGCTGGCATTTTGTTAGAAATGGGAAAAATTGGGCTCTATTTCCATGAAAAGTTTACTTGAAGGTGTAAAATTGATATAACTTTTGCCCCACCCAGCAAAACGGGAGATCACACGGTCCGGAAATTGGTGATTAAAAATCTCCATCCCACCCTGTACATAATTAATATTCTCAATCGATTTTGTAAAAAAGATTTCCTGTATGAATATATGCTAAGTCAGTCATGTTTAGTGTTTAACTAAATAAAATAAGAGCGGACATGTGGCTCAAACACTATACACAAAGCCTAGAGCCTAATTTCTTGCAGCTACTAACGCTAGATTTCGTGACAATTTTACTCTCGAATGTTTGTTGGTGTTTTTAGAGACATTCCTACCAGAACCTACCGCTGAATAGTTAAAAGAACTTACCACGGCGCCAGGATACCCACCTAGCTTTTAACTGTCCTTCATTTTGGAAGGAAGCGTTATCCTATCGTAAGCTTTATCTCATATAAGCTTTGCAACAGAATTTACAGTTATACAAACAATATATTATTGTATGTCTATATATTCACCAACGCCAACCTGAAATCCAGGATTTCCAACGCTTCTTTTTTCCTGGCGATCTCCTTTTGTTTTCATCCGATCAGTATTTTAGGATTTGTACGACAATATATATATATATATATATATACATATATACATATATATTTGGGGATGGCTATTTTGTGTGTGTTGTTTAGTAGTTTAATCGGGTCAAATGCTACAGTCTTTAATAGGCATCATCTATTGCATGACTGTTAGTTTTTGAAAAGTGTTTAAATCATTCAGTTAATAAAAATTCCCTAACGCTATACAGCCCGAAATTGAAATAAGTAAAGTCGGTATGCTTTACTGTATTTCTTAAAATTTCGCATGCACAATTTATGATCAATTTGAAATACTTTATACCTGAAATGTAATGTTTAATATATAGGTACTTTTCAGAAATACTAGAAATAATTGCTTCCAAATGAGACTCACGACTATAATATCCGGGTATAACACAGAAAAGTATTTACTAGCAAATTTTCAAGTTGCTGTTAATTAGTGAGATTCATCCAAAACTAGTAAGTACTACGCCTCCGAGTAAGTACTTACTTTTCAGCATTTACTTAATATGTATGTTGTTTAGAAATTCTCTAGTAAAAGCATTTACCAGCTTTATGCATACAGCCCATTGTCACACACTAGCAAAAAACTAATCATCATCATTCGCATCGTAAATAAATTTGTTGAAAATTTCCCTGTCTAAAAGTCCAATGTTTGACAAATTATTTTTGATTTTTTTTATAAAATTGAGAGGGTTGAGTGTTGCCATATTATAAACAAGCTTATTATGCGGTTCTAAAAAGTTTGGTAAATACTGGATACATTAAGGGCATTAATGTGGACAGTTTATTTCAGTATCTTGATAAATTGTAAAATGTTTAAAGAGAAAATTTTGATTAGCCGTAATAATGTTTATCTTTATACATTCCATAGTATTAACAGTGCCTCTTTAGTAGAGAAGTTAAGTAAGTTAAGAGCTAATTGAAATTATGTTTGTAATGAGTTTCTTAACTTTTATTTTTTATTTGGTATGAATTTCTTCTTTGAAGGGAATGTTGTCGCAGTCGATCATTCAAAAGATTCCAGATCCTTGGTCGACATGACTCGCTTACAGACATGAGAAAATTAATGTTGTGGGTTCGGCATTGGGATAGGCAACTGAAACAACTAATTTAAGTGTTTTCTTGCCTAACTCACTATTTTCTATAACTTAATATATAAAGGGCACGACTAAGTCGCTCGCACTTGGTTATATTCGCTGTTCGTTCTTAAATTGTTCAGTTTTAAGCTTTAAGCAAAATCGAGAAGCAAAGAAATTTAAATGTCAAAATTTATAATGCAACGTCTACGTATCGAAAGTGACTTAAAATCGAAACAATTAAAATAACTGAGTTAGTCATTTACCGAGATGTTGAACGGTAACAATATTGCTCTTTACAGGGGGATTTTAGTTTCTAACAGATTGGAGAAATAAAAACAAAGCATACAAAACTGAAATAGTCCATAGACAGTTGCACTTATGTCGAGGCACCATTTTTCCGAAGTTGCACTTACCGAGCCAGTTATAGTAAGAATTTAGGTATTGCGAAAATCTACGGCTTGCATTAATCGACCCTTGCTATTATCGAGGTCTCACTGTATGAATTTTGAATAAAATCATCGTAGATATATCTGAGAAATAACCAATTTTCGCAAATCTGCTTATAAATGAAGACCTTTATTTGAATTTTGTCAAAAAATAATACTGCAAAAGTCTATACCAGGCAAATATACCACGGAGTATGAGCCCACAAATATCACTCTCCGAGGTACAGACGGACAGGCTCGATTGCGAGACCCACTTTTTCGAGTTTCTTTATTTCATATTTTTAAAATTTTTATAAAAATTATACTTGTCCTTTTCTTATAGAAGAACTCGAAAAGTCTGTTTATCTCTGTATATGTATGTACTGTGATGTTATTTTCGTTGTAGGCTGAGGTAAGGTCGTCGGTTCCATGGTACCAAAGTAAAGCAGCTAAAGCTTTTGGGAGGATTGTTCACGTTTTATTAAATTCTTTTCCCTTTTTTACAATTTGGGTGGTTCATAATATTTCGGTGGTGTTCCTAAATACCTAATACTGTTTTGATACTTGACAATCCGTGAATAACTTAAGCTATACAGATCTCGTTTTCATGATGCCGTTAAAGGGTCAACTGCAAGGCTCGCTTGCACAATTTTTTGGGTTTTGGGTATAGCGCTCGCTTTCACAATGCCGTAAAGGGTCAATCGCAACGCTCGCTTGCATGATGTTTTGGATAAAGTACAGCGCTCGCTTGCACTATGCCCTAAAAAGTCAACCGCAACACTCGCTTTAAAGATGTCTTAAAGGTACAACGTTCGCTTGCACGATGCAGTAAAAAGGTCAACAGCAACACTCGCTTTCATGATGTCTTGGGATAAAGAGTACTGGAGGAAAATAGGAAGAATGCCCCACAACGGTGACCAATTCTTTAAAACGGAAATTGGTCGGAATGCCTCCACTTTGGTGGCTAATTCCAGCAAAGAAAACAAAAATAAGCAAAATCGGTCGGTATGCTTCCACCAAATCCACCAAAGAAAATAATAATAATAAAGTTAAATAAAAGCAAAAAAAAAAAGAATTCGGTCGGAATGCCGCCACTTCGGTGACCAACACCGTTCAAAAAGTCGAGTGTCTTGGACTCGGGAGCAAAACCAGTCGTTATTGTCAGTAAATGGTCTAATCTCAATTATAGGTTTTCTCGTTCGTTCGGTAATTCCTTCGGTCACTCATCCAATTCTGAGTATAAATCTTTAAAATTAATGAACTTAAATTCAACATTTGTTCGTATGTATGTGTGTCATTTCGGGTGGTGGCTGCGAAGAAAATTGGTAGCAATGACGAGTATAGTATCTCGTGATACGACGTGTAGTATCGCAACCTTTGCTGGTTGCAACACCCGTTTCATTCTTTGTGTGTAGACAACGCCACTAGTTAGACGAATTTTAGTGAAAGGGACCGCAGCGGGTGCGCACACACTTTCGCCTGCAGAAAGCTGCGGTTTCTCCCGTTTGAGTCATCAGAGAAGGAGGCAGCGTTGGGTCTCCACACCGCCACCAAAGAAGGTCAACTGTCAGCACTTGCACCTTCTACTGACCCTCCTGTATCATCTCTGGCCTTCACCTCTCCCTCCTCCACTCGGAGTGTACCTCTTCTGAAGCCCGTTCAACCTTTTCGGTTTTTCGAGTCATTCCATCAGCAGCAGCCCTTCGATCAGCTGCCTGCCATGGAGATTAAGATTATCAGATTGAACGTCACTTTCTCCATCTTTTCAACACAGTCTACCGAACGTGTCGGAGATAGAGCTACAGGAGTCCTCGGAAGCAGACTTTCTCACAACTCTTGTGTCAACTAACGCCTAAATAGACGTGGTGTTGAAGCATGCTGGTTGGGACCTTCAGAAACCTTGCCCCATCGGCTGTCGAGCGTACCACGGGTAGATTTTCGCTATTACGAGTTCCACCTGTAGTAGTAATAGCCTTTGGTTGTGCCGACATACTATAGTAACTCATTTAACATCAAAGTTAAGACGCGAAGTTCGATGGCTCACATGGGAATTTTTCAGACCCTAAGGACCTTTGACTCTTAAGCCTTCTCGCCGTGATAAGGCAGCTGAAACAGGGGAGAATCTTTAGCAGCTTACCTTACCTTACTTTTTTGCGTATTTTCGAAAATCGACTATTATGTGCTGAGATTTGACTCTATTTGGTTTGTTTCTTGGAATTTTATTTTTATTTATTTTATTTATTGTTGTAATTTTTCAAGAATATAATTTTCACAAGATTTTGCTTTAATTTAAACGATTTGCAACAAATGCAACAAGTAGGAGCAAATATGTAAATACGATCCAGTAATGCACTTTATTTTAATTCTGACATTCTGAAAGTGCGGTGTATACTTATGTACCTATTATATGATATGCATGCATGTACACGTACAAATCTCGAAATTGTACAAACCTAGGAGCGTACAGCTGTTTTTGTACAAATCGCAAAGTGTACAGGTCATTCTGTACACAGCCCGAAATTCGGACAGATTCTTTGCGTACACCGGGATTCTAGAAAGTTCGAGATGTATCTTCAAAAAAAATTGATATCAAAGCATGATTAGGAAACAAGTGCACGGCTAAATGGATGTTAGTTTAGGCCTTAGAGTATCTACCTGCAAAATATTCTCGTATATCGGTAGAGCAGTAGCGAAGCACCCTCTGATATATGTTCTATTATATATTTACAACACGTTGGAAGCATATGGCAAAATGTGAAGAGGTTGAAAATATGGACGCTAAATAGAAACGACAGCTTTAACCGGGAAAAATTTAAATGGCTAAAGCTAACAAGTTCTAAATTGATTTGTTGATGTTCGAAAATAATTTTATAAATATAAACGAAAAAAAGAGGAATTACAGAATGAAATCCAATGCACTGATAATCTTCTGCCATCACTGACCAAATTACCAATTTATCTCCGAGCGGACCATGGAAGCATTACGTTCTCACACACACATGCACTAGTTCAGTAGCCGACCTACCAAAAAGAGATTGTAGATTGCACCTGTGTAAAACCGACTACTCTTGCTGCTGCTGGTGTGCTTTTGCATAACGCAACATTGGCTGCTGCCGTTGCCACTGTCACTTCACTGCTACTGCTGCTGCAAAAGCTTTCGATGTTATGTGCAAAAACTCATACCATCACGACGCTCACTCTACTCTCTCGTCGAAGCAATTCAACAATTTTAACATCGTTTTGCAGGCTTTTCTCAAAAGTTTACGTCGAGTATCTACCATGCAAACGAACGAAAATTAAAAAAAAAATCAAGAAATATTGTATCTCAACAAACACACTATCCGCTAACTACCAGCGATGGAAGAAATAAAAAAAATTGCAAGTTTACGGGTTGTTGGCACTCTATGGTTCCCAACATTATGACAGTGTGTTTTGTATAATGTGCACTGAATGTAGTAACGTATAACGGCATGTTTAATATGTTTTTTCCGTGTGCTCCGCACTCTGCTCCTTCTGCAATATTCGTTCGGAATTGAATAATGAAAATAATCGTGAAATAGAAAAAAAAAAAAAAATCCAAATCAAAAGAAAATTCGAACAAAATTAATGATGAAGAGAAAAGCATACAACACTAGTAACTGATATTCACTAGTTCACTAGTTATGTTGCAACAGGAAGAACAACAATACCTAGGCGACAACAACCAACAGTCATTAAACTGAGATTGACTGTAAGTCGCATCATCTAAGCAACACCTAAAGTATAGTGCAAAATATACAAATTTACCAGTTAAAAAAAAGAAAAATCTTTTGTATTTTCACGTGAAGTTTTACTGTGGTTATGTTATTTGATTTTGAATCGCGATATATTCGTCTGATCCTTTATTCGAATTTCTTCGAAAATGGTTGACGTGCAGTGCTAAGGATGTGATTAAATTCTAAGGATATTAAATTAAACTGAAAGAGAAAAAGTGTTTGCCCACAAAATTTTCTTTCGTAATGAGCGTACAAAAGTCTAAAGATTTAAGCAAAATGTGTTCAAAAAAAAGTTGGTTTAAACAACAATGTGACGCCGAACTGCATAATGATGCAAAAATAAGTTTGTGAAAAATAATATTACAAGAGGTGTTAGAGAAAGTTTAAAGGAACGTTCCAGAACGGTGTGTGGATGTACAGGAGTTTTCTAAATTGATACGGAATTTATGTCAATTCTAACTGAAAAAGCCGTCAAAATTACGTCTAATAAGGTGTCACGGGAATCACAAACTATGCCTGGCTCAGCTGTGTGGTCGGGTATGTACATTTTTATCTCCATTGCTTGGAATATGAATCATTTTACTATCTTTTATAGCTAAATTGTTGATCTATGCAAATTTGTTGGGACATTTTATTTTTATTTTTATTTTTTCATGTCTTCATTGTGAACTTCCGCCAACGGCAAAAAAAAAAATGCGAAATGTGGTAAAGAAGTGATATATGAATGAATTAAATTAAAGTTTAAGGTCTTCAGTGTCAGCGAACTTTAATTGAAATTCAAAATTTGGAAATAAAATGTCTCTGGTTCACGGTAGAAATGGTGTATGGGTGCAATTTACCGTAAATTTTTTTTCAAATTCGTTTCATCCCCGTAGAATACATACCTGCCTTTCTTTTTAATTGTTTTCAATTACAATTTTTTTTTCGTATTGCATTACTTGGTGGTTGCATTGCAGTAGAGAGCTGTAAATAAAACTTTTACGTTACAGTCTTGATAGTGATCAGTTCTTTTAATAGCATTTCAATTTTTGATTACTTACTCGATCTGAAAATATCACTGTACCTACCTTTTAAATGCAGGGAAATATTCTATAATACAAGCGTCAAAACCTAATTTCTACGTTTTGGATACTTCTGCTTCAGAAGTACCATCTGTTTTCCTTCACTCTTTGTTTTTGTTGACATCTTATATTCTTCTTCCTGTTCATCTCTTTTCGAGAGTTTTCAACCAATAGATCACCCACCGGTCAATAAATGGAAAAGGTTATGGTACCTACCCGTTTGGATAAATGGACAGTAAACTTTTGCTTGAGGCATGTCGAACCGTTCCACACTATAGACTAGTTGGTATGCTTTCGAAATCAACAGCATCAGTTACAAAATATACAAGTGTATCATCTGAAGGATCTTTAAGGGTTTTAAAACTGTATTAGGGTTGGGAAAAGAGATGGTGAACCCTCAATGGGCCAAAGCCATTGGGACATTAATTGAGGATCGTGAAGGACATTGTGAGAGACATTGTGATTGAGTAAATACTACAAAGCTGCAGTACTATTTACGGGTAGGTTGCATCACATCAAATGTCGGATTTAATGGCAAGAAAATAATGCATTTTCACTTCCTTAAATGGCGCTACAGATAGGTATGAATCAGCGCCTCAAGCACCAAGCATATACAAATAGTCCGGTCCTTAGCTAATTGTCTCCAGTTGTGCACTCCAAGTTGGTTGAAGTCTCCTAAGGACATAAGGCAAGTCCTTCCTCTCGAGGACTCTGCGGGCCGGAGCGTTGATGTCCATTCGCTCTACGTCTCCTAGCCATCTAAGGTGATAAATTGGAATCTTTCTGACTAAGGCTATGTCGCCGTACAGCTTGTATATTTCGCCGTTGAATCTTCTCCTCCAGACGGAATATCTGACGAAGTATTTTTCGCTTGAGACAACCAAGAATAAAGTTCATGTTTTAGCCCCATATACCAAGATTGGGATGAATGAGGTCTTATATAGAGCCTCCTTAGTTTTTCGGGACAGGGCCTTACTACTCAATTGCCTTCTTAGCGCGAAGAAACAGAGATTGATTTCTGCACTGATGTCGTTGTCAGATGTATTAAGGTAGCCAAAGTCCCTAACAACCTCGTAGTTATAGCCGTCCACTGTGACGTTCTATCTAAGTCATTGAAATTGGATGCCGCTTCTTTTTGACAGCATATCTCTATACTCGCAAAAACACCGGTGACATCTAAAGTGATAAATTAGCAAAATTAATAACTAACTGTTCTATGGTGAACCAAATTTCTCCGATTCAACCGCTATAATTCGTACGGATTTGTTGAAGGTTAGGTAAAATCAAGATGATATCAGCAAAAGCATGCAAATCGTTATAATTTCATATCGTTAAAAGATTGGACAAAAGAGTTATATTTTTTTTTTTGCCTTTACGAGAGGGACACTAAATTGCTAAAAAATACATTTTATTACTTCAAATTAATCATGCAATTTCACATCAGAAACACATTCAAAAATACTTAAAATGTGAACTGGTGTGTCGAGACCATAGGCAAAATGCCTATAACGGCAACAATTAGTGGAATATAACATCTCCTTGTTTTTCTTGGAAACGGTTTGAGATAGGAGAAAAACACTTATGTATATGCATACATATACGAGTATACGTCCAAATCTAGAAAGCCTTCAAACGTACTCACCCCTCTATATTTTTTTTTTTTTTTTTATTTTATCGCTGGAGAATAAGAACTGAAAGTGAGAAAACTATATATCAGTTCTGAAAACAATATAGAACTTTGAAAAGAATTTATTTGAACATGCAATAATATTTTAATTGAAGAAATTGAGGTGACACAAAAACTTTAATTTTGTATTCATTTGGTTTTCGTATAAATCTTAAAAAATATATAATTTATATGACATATATGTATGTATTTCATCCCTGGCGAAGTTTGAGCCGAAATTGCCTGCCCAATCTCCTTTCCAATATAGATTACTTTAGCACACCTTACTTGAGACAGTTGAACAATTTCTATGGATTTGTCCGTAAACTTTTGGGACATTTTTCACTCAATATCCTACCCACTCCGTCCAATTTTAGTGGTATAATCTTATCTAAATAGCTTTGAAACCAAATCACGTATAAGAGAGAATATAAAAGAGGTTAAATAGTAGTAGCTACAAAATAAACCAAGTGATTATTGAAAAATATAGACGGACATACTTTTCAGAAATAATCGTAGGTATAGTTATGGAAAAACTTAAAGACACAGTTAACTACAATTTACGCATATGCACCGTACCTTGAACAATTTGAAACGTAATAATTTACAGTATATTATTAAGTTGAGTACACCTACCGTTACATTATTTTTTTTTCAAAATCTTGGCTTGCTATCTCGTTGAATATGTCAAATCAAGTTCAAATATAAAATTTAAATAGAGCCTTTTTCGAGAACTACATATAAATATGTATATATTAGTTTAACGTTAGCATGTAGATTTTGAATTGCATGTGAAGAACAAAAAATAATCACGAGAATTCTAAGTATGTAATACAGTAATCTCTTGCTTATCCGAATTAGTTATTGCAAGTGGTGATTCAGATGTCTAATAAAAGAAAATATTAAAATTGCTGACAATTGGTTCGCTTACGTGAAGTCTCACGCATGAACCGAAGTGCAGAATTTTTATTAAAAAAAAAAAACACTAGTGTAGTATAGCAATGTCTCGCTAATCCGGACCTCATTTAATCCGAATATGGCGCTAATCCGTATCACCCAATATGTACTTCCGATATGTATTCTGCAATCCGAATCAGCAACGGAATCTGTTATTCTATAATCCGAATTCAATAAAATCTGCACACAAAAATAGCTTCCTTTTTATGTATTAGACTTTTACATAACAATTGAACCTACCTCATCGCTTGCCCGCTCCTTGGAAATAAATAAGTTAATTTCCTTTATGATTACTTATTCTTTTATGCTTTCCGGTTACAAGTAACCCATCAGGTTTTGTATTTGTTTTGTTTGTGTAGCATTCACATGTGTATATGCACAAATTGATATAGAGCACTAAACAAGCAAAAGAAAAGCAAATGTTAACACCCAACTGATTTTGCGATCAAAATGTATACAGTGGCGGAAAACTAAATAGCACTCTCAAATACTTCTTCGTTAATTCACATGTATTTTCCATCAAACTGAAACTGACGTCATTTTCTTACGACTACACGTGTGTTGAACATACCTGAATGCATAACGGTTATTTTTTGTCCTTAAAATGAAGCACAAAGCAGTGCTTCGCTTGGAAATATATCATAAATAGCACTTTTTGTATTTATTAATAAATAAATTAATCTTGGTCATTTCTTATTTTATTTACTATTCTTAATGATATCTAAGTAATTTTGTATTAGAATTAATAATGGGAAAAGGTATTCATTGCTCGACTGAGAAAAGATTGGCTATTTTCAACATCAAACTGGAAGGCGTATTATTGACATTTCGAAGGATTTGGGCCGTTCCACAAAGATGGTTCATAATGCATTAAAACATGTAAAGGAACATAATACCTTTGGGAAACGTTCCAGAAAAACAACAAAAGCCATGGATGGGGTAGCCGCTGGTCGAAAGGACCCATTCCAGGCCTCTACAGACATAAACACACCAAATTGAAGAGGATTATGGAGTAAATGTGACATCAAGACTTGTGCGCTATCGCCTAACCGAAGCAGGACTACATGGCTGCATTGCAAGAAAAAAGCCACTTGTTTCAACAAGAAACTTAAATAAATGTTTAGAGTTTGCGAAGGAGCACCTGAAAAAGCCGCTACTTTTCTGGAAAAATGTGCTTTGGAGCGACGAACCGAAGTTCAATAGATTCGGTTCTGATGGAAAAGTTTACGTTCGTCGTCCACAACGTCAATAGTTTAATCCAAAGTACAAGGTGAAGACGATTAAACACGGTGGCGGTAACGTAATGGTGTGGGCAGCATATTTGTGGCACGGTGTTGGTCGTATATTCAGAGTATGTGGTAGGATGGATCAACATCAGTACAAAAGAAATATTGGAAAACCACATGGAACCTTTTGCGTTATGCCCTTAACTTGAAGATTTGTCCACGATGATCCAAAACTTACAACCAAATCAGTCCAGTCTTGACGAGAATAAAATTCAGGTTTAAAGTTGTTCAGCACAGCGTCCGGATCTAAATCCGATTGAAAATCTGTGGAATGACATCATTAAAACAGAAAAAATTGGAAATTTGGACAACTTATGGACATCTATTCAAGAAGCATGGTATTCCATCCTCGTTACCAGAGACTTGTACAAAGTTTACCAAAGAGACTTAGTTTTAGTTTTGGAAAACAAAAGGTATCCTACTAAATTCTAAATTAAAAGAATGCGTTAATATAAAAATTTCTTATCAAATTTGATATTTTTTTTCCTCGTAATGTATTTCCTCCCTCTTTTAAACCTTAGAATGTTTTTTTTTTGTTTAATATTTTTCGTTCTTACTTTTGTCACAATGTTGAAAATTCCTATTGAATTATGTATTTACGTTCACAATTGAGTATATGTAAAAAAATTATGTACAAACCCGAGTTTTTCTTATATTTGTACCTACCCTTCCGAATTTTACTTAGGTTTGAGTGTTATTTATCTTTCCGCTACTATGTGTATGTATTTTTATATTGTATATAACACACAAACATATTTTTATATAAAGAAAAAATGTAAATAGGTAGGTACATTGTTTTCGTTAAATAAAGGTTAAATTTTAAACCTACATATTAAAACTAGGTATGTACATATGTACCTACTCCCTAATCTGAATTATATATTATATTTTAATTAATTTTGATTAGCGAGACATTAATGCATCAAAATTTTTCAATCGATTGAAATCATGTGCAAACTTCTCCCACAAAATCACATAAATCATAAAAAACAACGGTCTCCAAACGATTTCCTATTTCCGCCTACAACGTCTCTTCCGCAAAAAGTCACAAAGCCCAACCTATCTACCCATCACATGATTTCCACTTTGTCAGCCGATTCGCATTCAAGCTCTTTGGCGAGTTCAATAAACTGACGAACCCAATTCACCGAAAATCATTTCAAAAGTGTAATCTATACCAATGAAAGCAAAAGGGATTTTCACTCAACGTCATCATCGTCATTAGTCAACCAAGTCGCTGCCACTGTCGCCGTCGCACAACAAGCCAACCAAGCAATGAAAAAACCAGTTCAATCCAACTCTAGGTGCTAAACTCCACAATGAACTTTTGGTTTCATTTTATGACCAATGACCAATCTTCTTCTCTCTGTACTTGCATTGTTGTGCCGACTGCTGCTGCCGTAGTTGTGCATTAGGGCCAACAAACCTGTTCCAATTTCATTGAAGCATTTGAATCGTAATGCAATATAGTGCAAAAAAATTCGAGTTATGTTAACCATTTCAGTTACCAATTTATTTTTCGCGCTTCCTCTTTCATATCGCTGTGTAATCATCGTCATTACCATCACATGAGAAAAGTAAAAGAAAGAGGTACCGATCTACCATCCTACCATTTACCGCACACAAGAATAGCAGAGACAAAAAGCAACAGCGAAGCAGACTATCGCAACAAATGCAAGTGAAAGTTCTGCTTTTCCACAAAAAAAAGGCGGAAAACAAATGTGCAGCAACTATACTTTAACCTGAAAGGCATTTGGGATCGCTTCCTACAAAAAAAAAAAAAAAAAAAAACAAGCAGAGATACATACACATACATTTTGATTATTAAACGAATTCATATCCCATACGATACTATGGCTAACTGTGTGCCTCTGAAAATTATCTAAAGAGTATATGTGCCAAATCCATGTTCAAATACATAATAAACACATGAGGAAGAGAAAAACTTTCTCCCTACCTACACCAGCCAGCAAACTACGAGATACGTCGTCGGTTTAAGTGTTCAGCTATAGAGATATAGTCGGCAACATGTTTACAGATACAGACACCCGCATTTGCTAATGCGGCAAATAAAAGTGAAATGTACCCACACACGCACTATTCTGATACACACACACTGTGGGGTATTAATATTCCCGGCGTTATGTTGTGCATGCATCAAGCTGTGCTGCTGCTGTTGGTGAGCTTTTGCTTTCCTCTCGTTCGTTCTTTACTTTCATCTAAAAATCTGTTTCGGCTGCGCATTATTCACATTTCTAATGGTTTGGTCAGGGGGGCTTATTACCCACATGTCTTATGTAATGTGCAACTGTGTAATTTTATGGGCAGACAATGTTCCTTGTATGTTGTTTATAGATAACATGTTGAGATACATTTTATTTGTGGGCTTTAAATCTCTCGACGGGAGAGGTGGGATTTGATTTTGATTGATTTATGGATTGCCCGTACATTTTATACAAATGTTATCAATATTTTCAAAATTTTGAACAGGAGGACAAATGAACTCTATATTTGGAATGGCAATAGCCGATTTTCATTATCACCGATGTCTTCCACGTTTATCTTGGCATTTAAATTTGAAGCTAAGTCGACGGGAGCATTAACGCATTTTTAATGCTTGAGAATGGTGTATTTAAAATTATTGAATGAATATGTTCGTATTTTGATCTCTATCAATTTTCTAGTCTAGTTTCTTTTACTAATTTGATAGCAGCTAGATTTCAAGCATGCATTTGATAGTATCGACAGGAGAGAAATACCAAAAGCCCTTATAGAACTAGTCATAAATAAACAAATTAGTAAGGCGATGCTAACTCACAGAAACAAAAGGCATAGTGGTTGTGCAACAAAATCGATCGTATACCTATAATATTAAAAAAGTTAAGCAAGGTGATATACTATCGACAATAATCTTTAAAAAAAAGATGCCACACTACGCCTAGAAGATGCTACACTGCACCTGTAAAGATTCAGTCAGGAGAGGTAATATCTTCAGCAGGTTAGGGCATACACAAATGGCAGCAACTGTGGCCAGAAACCGACGCTACAAGGACTAACTTTTTCATTCGATGAAAGGTCTGCGAAAACGTCCCTTTACGAAAGCGACATAAGGCTATACCTCGAAATATGGTCTTATGACCCTTTCGCAAAGCGACATAAGGCGTGAAGAGTCGATGACATGTCTTCGAAAATTTCGTTAGGCTGGTTTCCTTTTTTCACGAGGTACTTTATCACGGCGCGGTGCTCAAAATTGCGATAATTACCGATTTCGGCTGAGATGGTGATATTTATCCTACCGCAGATAATAAAAAAATGAGATTATTATTGAAACTGATGCATAAAAGAGCGAATCCTTCTATAAGATGATCGTGGGACCCGTGCTCACTTGTAGTGTGTGCAACCGCGGGTGAACAGAACCTCCGGATCTCCGAAAAAAAAATTCTACGAAAAGTACTTGATCTCAAACTGGATGATAACTACGAATATCACATGAGATATAACCAAGCCACATAACCTCCAACTGTGCGGAGTAGAAGACGTTGTAAAATTCGTAAAGGCACAACGTCTCCGATGGACTGGGCATGTCGCCAGAATGGATGCAAGCCGTCCACAAAAAACTTAATTAAAACAAAAATCGAAATGTACTCATAATTTTCTAATAAATTAGGTACACATTTACCCTTAAACTCAAATAATGTCTTTAGTTTTTAACATTGTTTGCATAAAGTTTGTTCGTATTTTTATATTTTTCTAGAGTAACTTCAGGTATTGTGGTAAAGGCGGTGACGATGCCGTTTATGTCAAAGGCTGACCAATCATAATGAAGGACCATTCACGTTTTCGATAAGTTCAAGATCAGTTTACTTTTCGGTTAGTTGAGTAAACATGTTTTTTTTTTTATAATTTGCACGTGTGAAAGGGGTTATGAATACCCTTATACTAACTTTAGGACACGGGCGTTTTTGAGGAAAGGGGAAGAGACAGAGAGAGAGACAGATTGGTGTAGTTGGTTTGAAACTCAGCTGGTAATAAGTTTCAGTGAACTCCAAGGGTGGCTGTCCAGATAACTGGGGAGTATTTTTTTTTTGTTTTCGCTGTTATTGTCGTTGCTTATATTTTTTCCGTCCTCCTGATGTCATCATCACGATCTTGATTTATTAATTTAATTTGGTTTTTCTTCGGATTAAAATTTTCATAACTTTTCAAGGTTTTAAATAATTCTTAACAAAGTTTTATTGTATTATTCTTAATTTGTTATTTTATTATTTTTATATACTTAAACCAATTCTGAATAGACTGAAAAAGATGAAATTGGAAAACGGAATCCAAAAAAATATGAAATGTACCATCAAGGCTATAAGAGTGGAGAAGTGGGGTTATATTGCTTGCATCAAAAAAATTTGGAGTTTTATTGGCCGGATTGTGTCGCAAAATAGATTTGCTAGTAAACCAGTTACACCACATTGCTCGCCAATTTTGTAAGTTACCATATTCTGAGTGATGTGAGATTTTTAAAAATATTTCGTACATTAATTACGGAAGTTGTCCAATTGTAACTAATACTTTAGGAAATACCTCTACTAGACTTGGTGAACATAGGCCTCATACTTTGTCGTAATTGCTCAAATAGAAGCATGTACACAATACCTGAACTTCCTTTATCTGATCACAAGTTCAACTGCCACTCGCAGTGTAACAGAATTGTAAAGAAACCTAAAATAGGATGGGAATCAAATGATTTTCTAGAAGAATCGGGACAATAATTTTATCCTATTCCATAGTCAGGATATATGAATTAATTTCGACACATTCAGTGAAACTTGGTTTTAACGCATGTTTCCCTTTTTTCTCGATCCCGCTCCGACAAAGTTCCATTCCGTATTAAAAACCTCGCTTATAACGTGCAAAAAAATTACCTGCACGCAAATTATTTATATATGTACATATATCGTATATAAGTATGTATGTATTTATATCAAGTTTTGATTGGAGTTGTTCGCTTTAAAATGTTTGATTCTGTCCTGCATTCGCAAGTTGCACTCTTATACCGTGGAGGGAGATGGTATAGAAATTTATACACTTTTGTACTTTTGAGTGCAGCATTTTCGAGAATAGAGCACGATTTATTTTTCAGTCCAATTTTTTTTTTCAAGAATAGAACAGTAAAGGTGTATCATTTTCAAAAAGTGTTAAAGGAATTTTGTTTGCTACCATAAAATGAAAACTCTACATATACATATGTACTAAATATTTGAAGAAACAATTTTTTAACATTTTCTGATCTTTTTTTTTAAATGTGAATGCAATTCGGAATTGAGTTCCACGTTATCAGATTTTATTTTAAGGTTTAAGGACTTAAATTTTTATGTAAACATAATTTACTGTTATAAAAGTGCTAATCTTTAATGTACCCAATACGAATTTCATGTGCCGTTTATAAAGAATTTGGCCGGTTAACGCTGACTACCACGACCACTTCTGTTTCAAGCCAAAGCACGAATTCTGTCAAAATCTTGTAAAAGTACGTACCTAAGCAGCAAATTGTTTATGTACATATGTACATACGAGTTCTCTATTGGTTTGGTTATAAGAGTATAGGGTATAACACGATTTGATCCAGAAACTGAATCCGAAGTTATTTCTTACATTTTTTAAGAATTTAGAAAAGAAAAAGAAAAAAAATGTAACTGAATTACATTTCACCCCCTTTTATATGTGTATGTAATATACTAATTGATATAAAGGTAAAACTCTGATCTTGAAAACTAAATTGATTCCGTTCAGATCCTAGGCGGGGTTTTACGAAATTCGAAATCTAAGTAATGAAAAAAGGATCTGTACTAAAAAGTACTTCTTTCCTTTGTCACTGGTCGATAGAAAGCGCTTAACATAATAAAAACTTATCCGATAAGAACAAAATTGAATCTGTTTCCAGTAAATTAATTTAAGATCAAAGGTTATATAAGCTATTATATTGTACGATATCCTGAAGCGAAACATTCAAAGCAATCGTCATCCAATTAAAAAACCCAATTCACAAAGTCATATACATACATATGCAAGTATATAAATCTGGCTATATGGAAATTTTCGAAAAATCCATCTGCTTCTTCAAAGGCTTAATTTTAGTTTACTTCAGCAAAAGAACCAACAAGTTTTTTTTTCGTAATTTCCTTAAAAATTCTCTGAAACTTATCTTGCGTTGAGAAATTTCAAACAAATGGGTAGTGTTTGTGATGTCGTAGGGCCTGTGCATCATCGTAATACTCGATCAATTGTAAACATAGGCGCTGAGGGCCGAAAACCCGGAATTGTGTCAATTTCACGCCGCAATCAGCAATTGGGTATTTCCTACAGCTCCGTTTGGCGCATAGATTTGCATCTTCATCATAAGGTCCAGCTTACACAACCGTTTAATTTTAAGATTAGGCAACATCAATTGACCACCAAGATCATTTGATCTGACTCTATTGGATTTCTTTTTGTGGGGCTATACTAAAGATCGTGTCTATGCGGACAATTCCCGAACTTTGGAGTACTTGAAATCAAACATTTGTGAAGTTATGGCCGCAATTCACCAGAAATGTACCAAAATATTATCGAAAATTACCTCACATAATGGCATAGTCCAAAATTTGAAACAGGAAATTTATTGAAATCTTTAATAGTTTTTATTTCATTTTAAATTAAAGTCCTAAAGCACAAAATGAATAACCCTGTATATCTCCAAATATTTTCTTTCTTCTGAAATACCTGTCACTATCGTTTACAACCATTGTCGGTTATTAAGACCACATTCGCATGACCTCTGAGGATTGTTATATCCGATCCACACGACATGCTCGGACTTCCAGTCTTTTCGAACAAAACTAGCCTTATTTCTAGCCTGGGTAACTCAAATCGAGTCCTTATTATAACACTTCTAGGTATATCTGCGTTCCTCGTCAAAGTTTCAAAATAAAAATTGCACAGTGCGTTAATTTCATGCATGCCCTAAAAATCATTAATTCTGAAACCTGATTTCTTATTTAGTCCATTTTTCCACTGATTTTAGCCCACATTTAAGGACATGAGGTCCGAGCTCTGTTTGTACTTAGTATAATTGTTATGGGAATCTTTTCAAATCCCCTTTCGGATTAAAACATCTTTATTACATTGCATTAAATTAAAGGTGTACAAATCAATATCATTTTTGAAAAGTTGAAGAATCGAGCATCAACTAAAAAAAAGACTACTCGCATTCAAATGTTTACTTTAGCTAAAATCTTCAAGTTAAAACCCCATAAAATTCGATATATGTATGTACATTCCGAAGTAGGTCTCTTCCTGGTTTGAAACACCCCCCAGTACTTCAACCACCTATCCAACCATTTCCACTTGCCATTCACTACTACAATAATAACTAAACCATCGAAAACTAAGCAAAGTTTCCACCCTATCTAGACGTTAACAACATTGTGCATGTTGCCAACGATCACTAATTTATTCCTACCCCCACCTCAGCCATATGCTACGGTGCATAGATACAATTGCATAGATACACCCTAGATGCGAGAAAGCTTTTGCACGTCAAGTTATTAACGACGTTGTCATTGTGTTGGTGTAGTCTTGCACTCACACACTCACTGTGCAGCGGTCGTTCGCTCTACGGATATCAATTGAATAACTGTGTCAACTTGTACATATAGGCAACAAAAATGCTAGCAATAGATTGAACTTTTTTATTTCTTTTATTTTGCTTTTGTCTTTCGGTTTCTCCTTTATTTGTGCTTCGCTTTCGTTACGGGTGAATATATAAAGAAAACCGAAATTAAGAAACAACAAAATATAGGAAGTGAAGTATTATGCAGTTGACTATTGTAGTTGGCTGCCTAAAAATGTTACGCCGCGCGGTTATTTTTCTATGTTGTTAGCTTTTCCTCATTTCTCCGGTGCGGTTGGTTGGTTGGCTATCTCTCTCTTGGATAGAAAATGAGTGTGATGACGAATTTATGGGGTGGTGTGTATCTGCAACACAGAAACTAAGCCAAAGAAATGTGCATACGGAGGTACAGATACAAATGTATCTGTGGAAAATTGTATAATTTTTCGGGATGGCTTTTTAACTTTTGTTTTAGTTTTCTTTCCGTTTTTTGTTGCTTCTTAGCTTGTTTGTAATCGAACTATGAAACTTTGATAGATTCCGCGATGGTGCACAGGGGCTCACTACAGAGGCAGGGACTAGCAAGCCAGCCAGGCCAGGCCAAAACATAGTGCGGCGCAAAGTTAGTTTAGTTCATAGAAATACCACAGAAGACACACAGAGAGTGAGAGAGTGAGTGACTTGTTGTGTGTGCTTTCTTCTGTGCACATTATGTACTCCTTTCATTTCACTTTATTCCGTTCATATGTACGCACGCTAGGCGCGGAATAAACTAAGAGTTTTCCTTTCATTTAAAAACTTATTTTTCATCCAAAAATAAGAAATTCAAACAACCAAATATACGCTATTAGATTTTCATTCAAAAATGTTGGTCGACAACACAGCGCAAATGTTGCATAACATTTATGCGCCGTTTTTTTTTGATTTAGTGTAAATTGCGGTTATTTTTTGAGATTTTGTTTGATTTTAAATACTTCTAGTGAATAGAATAGTGAACTAGTGAATTTTTTGATTCCAATTCAATTTAAAATTTTAACTGTGGGTCTATCAGACGAGTGGATTTCCTGTTTCCCTCTTGAAAAATCTGACACATAAAGAATAATACTGACGTTCGAATTAAAAGCGAACAGAACAGGGTTACTTCCTGTCATCGTTTTCGAATTCTGAATGGCGTAAAGTGCTGCCAAATTTGTGTGAAATTGAGTTTTCTTTCGTTTTATTTTTAGTTACTCATTTAACTGCGTTTTAATTAAATGAAAAATGATTGATAAACTGCGCCAATGGATATTTATTTTGTGAGGCAAATGGAACGAGACTGTCATTCGGATATAATAAAGGATATTTTACTGAAAGTGCGTTAAAAAATAAAAATTAAGACAAAAAAGTGGTGTCTACGACTGATCTTATTAAAATATTCCGTCCTAATCAAGAGACTTAATGAAGAGTGACTTAAAACATAAATGTGTTCAAATATACTCCGCATTTATACTTCTTCCGCGTTAATTCGTGTTCATTAATACTAAATAAATAGAAAAAAACAATGAAAAGACTGACTGCATTTTTCGTGAAATATTAATTTTTTTCTTATACTTGAGCAAAGAATGTACGAATTACAAACTTTTTCGCGAGTGTAAAAAGATTGATTCATCATCATTTGTAATTTTGAAAAATAAACAAAACCGAAAATTCTCTCAAATGTCAGCCAATCAATTGGCCGATATACAAAAGAATCCATCGGAAACCGTAGGATTAAATACGATTTCAACTACTGCTTGCAACAGCTCAAATACTGATGACGATGATGAACATCAGCAAGAACAAAAACATAAAGACCACCAAACAAAAGCAGAAAACAATCATTTATCTACAATAAATGGCACAAACAGTATAAATTTCACTTTCAATTGCAACAATTCCGATACGTTTTCGTCGACATGTACTGACAGAAATTCAAATATTTATCAAAATTCCTGTGAAAGTGAACCTGCAACAGCAACATCAATAATAAAAAGTCCATTAAACAAAACATTACTGAAAAAATACAATAGTAGTGAGACAAAGCTAATTAACAAATGTACAAAATGCAATAATAATAATAACATACACTATAATAATTTTAATTGTTATTATAGGAAAAAATCGCGTATGCCCATATGCCGTTAGTATAAATTTATTTATTTAATTTTTTTTTTTTTTGTATATTTCAATTAAGGAAAAACAACAAAATTAGTGAATTGGCAAATTGAATACAAAATTAGTGCAATATTTGGTAAAACAAATTAAATAATTGGCATAACAATTCGGACAAAAACAAAATTTTAACAAATTGGAAAATCAAAATTCAGCATCAAAAATATTACAAATTTTCAAAATTTTCCTCACAAATTGAACAAAATTTTGAACTAGAAAAAAACATGACTTCTATAGGTAATTTTTTTTTTTAATTAATTGAAACATTTTAGCATCAATTATCATTCATTTAATAGTGAATTTTTTTCCAACATGTATATAATTCATACAATTGCACAAACATAAATTATGCTGACTTTCAATACAAAAGCGTATACCTATCGTATGTGAGTGCCAAATTCTTACTTATGGGATTTAAGTGGTTTTGTATAAATATTTTTGTTTGTACATCATTTCGTATTTTGTCGAATATGTGATTTTTCATATAATAAAATAGTGACATATAGCAAGTCAACATTAATTATTTCGCTCCTTGTGCATTGCTTTTAAGTACTCAAATGCAACTCAATCTTCGATAGCTTATTCGATTATGAAATCAAGACACCACATGTCTTTTCTTAATTTGCTTACGAAGGGACAACGAAAAGCCTTTTCAAAATCAAAGGGATTTAACCGCATTTCATATTTAGTAACCCCTCATGAAATCTTTTTTTACGATATCTACATTAGGTTATGTAAATATTAGTATCAGAGGTTTAGTTTTGGCAAATACATTATTTGTAACACGAAATTATTTTTGAATTACTGACAAATTCTTATACATAATTCTACACATATAAAATTAAAAAAATTTCAGTTTGAAAACTTAAAAAAAAAACTAAACTGAACCATAGTCATATATGTACTTTGTAATATTTAACTTTTTTATTATTACATATATCATCAAAATGTTTACCATTGCTGTACTTACTTCAAGTACAATATTTTTCTATCTTGGTTATATTACATGTGTATGAGGAAATTACTGTCTAAATTCAAATTACTAATTACTCAATACTATTCAAAGGGATAACCTATGAGCTTGAAAAAAAATGAATATCTTCTATTTTAACCAAACTAAGAAAGACAGTGTTGAAGTTCTGCAATATTTTTCAGACACATATTCAAGTCAGAGAATCAAATTTCATCAAAAATTGTTTCTTGAATACGGGCATGTTGTAACAAGGACAATTTGAAGTAAATTTTGAAATAAATTGGATTCTTATCGCAGGAAAGAAACAATACTTGCCCTATATGGGAGCAAGCAAAAATTATCGAGATTTTGCATCTTGACAGTAATGAAGAAAGAAACTGATCTTACACTATTCTATATTTGAATTGTGGACAATACGGGAGCTACAGAAAAATTACGTAAAGTTGAAAAAATATTCACAATGAGATAGATTTATGTATATACATTATATGTGTGTAAAAATTACAATTATTTTCATAATGAAAGTGCGAGATGAGGTTATTAATTTGCTAGAAAAAACTGTAGTTGTAAGTGCAAAAACTGAAAAACTGAATGGAAGGCAAAAAAAACTGAGAAATCCAGTCTTAACTGTCAATTTGGCAGCAGTGCATGCCACAATCGCACTATTTTGATGTTTCGTTCGATGTTCGTATATGACAAAATACTCCAACGCTCCTCCCAATGAAATCTATAAAGTCCGAGTTATTCGTAATCCAATGCACGAGGTTCTATATCTCAGACTTTGTATCTAGTGGCAATACAAAGGATCTACTTTTGGTTTAAGTGCACCTCGAGGGTGATTCCAAACTAACCAACGCAACCATATCCACAACGAATTTCATGCTAAACCATATGCTCCTATGTATGTTAATACTTACAATTACGTACTTTTTAAACCTTTATAATGAAATATCGCAACGTTTCAATAGTGTTCTGTACAACACCGACTGAAATATTCTATATAAATATCATAACTTAAAATAATCAAAATTCTAACTTAAAAAGAAGTAAATTTTAACATAGATATGCAGACTTGAATCAAATGGAAAGCTTTCAGTATGTGTTTGATTCAAAAATTTGCAAAAATAACAAATAAAAAAAACTTAACGTAATACATTGAAACAAAATAAGCGTAGCATTCGATCGGGCAGTTTTTATTTTTGACAGAATAGTAGATTTAGGCGTCCTGAAACTAATCCTTAGTTTGCGCCCTCCCAAATATCATACAAATGTTTGCACAAAGATTGTTATGATTCAGCATTGTAGAGGGAGTTCCCCACATTTCTTCTGTTAAGGGCTTTGTTTATCAGATGCACAGTCGCCGACTTAGAGAAAAATAAAGAGCATAATAGCTCGCCGTGATCGACAGGCGATTAAATTCTCTTAAAAATTAAGGGAAGGGCCTCTAAGTATAAAGATATCATTGTATATGAATTTCAAGAGGCATGACTACTTTGTTAGAATTGGATTAAAAAATGTGGTATGGTATCATATGATTCGTTCCTGTCGAATTTTGGGTCTTCTATATATTTTTCGGGGGAATTTGTAGTAGTTATGGACGTACAAGATGACTTTTTTTAATGAGCTCATTTCCTATTTTTTAGAAAACTTTTAAGCATGATTTTAATCGCCATGGTTTTAGTATTTAATTTTTTGTTCATTGTATGCCAGTTCCACTTTCAGATTTTTATAAGAATATTTTTTGCTACTTCTAAGCAACATATCTAAAAAACTGTTATATTATATATATGTTTGTATTATTGTAGTATAGTACCTATACATTCCCTACTTCATTGTCTAGTATTCAGTATTATTTTTTCGTCCTCGAATTCTGCAATTAAACATTTGCTTCTTTATCTGAAATTGAAAACTAGTTTAACTCATGTGCACATCCATGGAGCACTGTAGCTCCAATTTGTTTAATCTAAAAAAAAATATTTGTATATATTTTTACTGTTTGCTATACTCTAAACAGAATTCTTCGCTATAATCTTATTTAAAGCCTACTATACCTGAGTATAATAGCTTTCCGTCAAATGACGCTTAAAAAGACGAACTGATACAGTTTTCGTCGATACTTTCTACTTAGCATTAACATTAAACAATTGAATCTAACTACTTAATTCAAAATTCACATTTACCCAAATACAATTTAAACCTCGCTCTGGCACTCTCAAAAAGTGTGTCCAAATGTAGGTCAAATAATTTCCTTATCTTGTCAAATTTTAATTATCTTTTGATTTTTAATCACAGTGTCTTATAAAACTTTCCATCAATAAAAATGATTATAGCGGAACCGAATAGAAAAAATGCATTCTCTAATACCCATTGTAAGACATACTCGTACGAGTATTTCCTTCCTAACCATTGCATCACATGTTGATAACAAAACGACTGTTCCACTTCCATTTAGAAGGTTCATTGCCTCGATATACTAACATATGCTCCTCCACTACGTTTAATTAGACTACATTTTCAGCTCAGTCAGTTACTTACTTCTAGAACTTTTAAATTTTACGATCAAGTTCGATTTTTCACCCCAAAACTTTCAAGTTTTCAAAAACAAAATTAACCCTATCATCATGTAACATATATACGGACAATTAGAAGTAATAAACCTAAGTGAATACATGTATGTACATACATATGTACATATATCGCCTATCATTGTTTAGAATAATCTTGCGCTTGATAATGAAAATAGGTCAAATTTGAAATAGGAAAAAAAGTCTCAACACACGCATACGGCATGACGTTATATATGAATGTGTACCCCCGCAGGTTGGCAGACGTACGATATAAATATTTTTGAATTGTGCGTTTGTTCTGTGCTGTAAATACATGTACCATACATACATACATACTTTTTTTCCATTTTGTGTGAGCTTAACGATCAAGAGTGGCAGTTTATATGTAAGTATATAGATTCAGCTGACAAATACTTAAGCGGACAGTTGACAAGATAACAATAGAATAGAGGAGGTGGTACTCCCCTTGGTATGTTATTGTTATGTGCTAATTTGCTACTGTCTCGTTTCGTTGTAACAATTTAGTTGTGCGTAGGTGAATAACCATATACGAGTAGATAAATTAGTTATAAGGAACTTTAGAAGATTTGACGGGAGTATGATATTGCAACACATTGCTTGTTTACTTGGATCGAAAGCTCCTGATGTCACCACTCCCTTTGAAACATTTTACTTAATTCATTTAAACAGCTACATGCATATCTATCAGCGTCAAGTTTCAGTTGGGGCAGATAACGTTTTATTAGATAAAATTAAAGGGCCAGAAAAAAGTGGCCCATGAAGCCTTTGTCATGTTTCTACTCATTCCCAAAATGAATCAATGCGATAGTAAACGGTTGCACTTTCAAACACCTCTGAGTACATTAAAATACTACAATCTTCTTTATTTCCTTATAAAATGTTACTCACTTCTTTTCTGACGTATTTAAACTGTTAAGTTGTAAAATATTGAGCAGCTGCAAACTCTCAACGCCATCGAACTACTTTACTTAACTTAGGTATGTATGTATAGCGCCAGATATATACGTACATATTTATATTATGCACTTGTGTTTCGGTAATCAGTCATCGATGTTATTAAAATTTATATGTCTATATACCCGAAATGCCAGACTTCTCTGTGATCAGTAAAGAACTCTCATTGATAGAATTTGCCATTTTTACTCGACATTAGGCGGTTCGTCCTCAATCACTGAAGCACTCTAACCGTTCACTAAATACGTAGTATGGTTTCTTTTTGCTTTTGTATAATGGATTTATTCTGACATTTTATTAGCACCTATAAACAGTTGATGGCCTCGAGATTTTGATCAATTTTGTGATTATTGAACTCAAAAAAGTGGGTCTCTTAATTATGTCTCTCTATCTGTCTATCTGTGTCGATTTCCAATAAATTGCAACCTAGGTACTTTTTTTTATTTTTTTTATATTATTAATTTTAATTCATTTATACTTACATGCTAGACAAAAACGCTTAAAATTAGCTTAACTAACTTAACTATCTTATTCTAACTTACTGGTCCCACGCGGGCACTCTAAGCTAAACCTAATCCTTCACTATGTCTTTCGACTTAATCTATTACTTATTACTATTTTATTTAGAGAACAAGAAAGATTTTTTTTAAAAAAAAAAAAAAAGAAGCTTAGTATCAAAACTACTTATTTTGTTTATCTTATATATAAAACTTAAATGCTATCTTAAAAATTAATATTAACTTAACTGCATGCATAATCAAATATTGTTTTGTATATCCAAGTGCTGTGCCTTTCGTGACTACCTAAACTATCTACAACTATGTAAGTCGGCCAAGGCAAAAATATGGCGGCCAACTTTGTCGTACTGGGTCTACCCCGGATCAAAAGGGATCGAGGGAGCTCCCTCTATTAACGATCAAAATTGCTGGTGCTGCTTCCTCACATCTTTTATATCGCGCCTCGTTACCGATTTACTGAATCGGAGACGCTCCTCAGTGCTCTGTACAACGTTTCGGCTGTAGTTGAGCCGCTTCCCCATAAGTTGTGCGGGCAACGTGGAAGATTAGCGGCACCGCTGATCTATCCTAGATCAAGCCGTTAAGGTGCACCCTCTCATGGTACCTATGGTCGGGGTAATAAGCCCCGAAGATCAGGTTATTCATCGAGGTCATTGCTCTTGCAATGTGCCTTCGAGTCATCTCGAATCCCATCCTACTTGCCCCTATGTGTACACGGTACACCCATATGCGAGCATGGGCCGAATGAGAGCTGTGTAGCAGATTACCTTTACTCTTGCATCAAGTTGCCTGCTATAAAAAAGTCTCTTTGTAAGGGCAAAGGCACCTCGGGCTCTACATGTTTGTTAAAATATAGATATTGGTTTAGCGAAAGTCCAAGGTGTCTGACCACATTTTAACACGCAAGTGGACGCCCGTGCTGTCCAACAACTCAATTATGGGTACTTATCTAGGGTTTGTGGGGTAACAATTCGAAGTGAAATTAGAAATTTCATTCTGATCCCAAAATCGAATAACCGATTTTGAAAAAAAAAAAATTTTTCATGACAACGGCTTCTACGATTTTCTTCAAATTTCACATTTTAGTTAAATGACATATTTTCGTTAAATGAATTGAATGAGTCATCAGATGGAGTGCCATGTTTTTTTTTTTTTTTTGTCAAAAACTGTACTTATTATAATTATAGTATTTTGAATTATTGCATACGCATGAGAAGAACAAGTATTGCTTTCGACCTCCCCAACGTAGTTGAGATGGTTAGCGGACTGCTGCGCCAATGACATGAAAACATTGTTTGATGCACATGCCTATAGATACGAGTACATACATATAGATACATACATATATTTGTGACCAGCATTAAAAGTTATGTCGATCTTGCGAAGTCCGTCCATCCGTATATCGTCACTTTTTATACCTTAAATATTGAGCTAGGAAGATGAGATTTGGTATATAATTTTTTCCGGACCCGAAGCAGTGCTAGTGTACAAATATTTAAAATCAGTCCACAGGCAGACTTACTTTATAAAAGAGACCTTTTGTAAATATTTTTGCTAGAAATTGAAAAATATCGTGTCCACAAAACATGTAGACATCACATTTTCTATAATTCGTCCATACCATTTTTTTAAGATTTGTTAAAAATGGAGAGTAGACAGATAGATTTCATTGCATTTGAATCAAAAGGTTCACAACGCCACGCCCACTTTAGTAGGGATGGGTTAGAAGAAAAGGGAGGGACTTTTTTGTACGTTTAAATTCACTATTCCTTGGCTATGAAACAAACATTTTTGTGCAAAATCAATATGTAAACAACACTTGTCAAAATGATTTTTTTTTTGATTTTGTTTAATCATTTTTAATAATAACGATAGACCCTCAAAAATATATAATCGTATATTTATTTATGATCCTCATAGAAAGTTAAGTCGATTTAGCTATGTCCGTTTTTTCGGTCACCAGTTTTTAGACTTTAAATTTTGAGCTAGTAAAATATTTTTTTTTTTATAAATATAAGCTTTTTAGAACCCGAAGCAGTACAAGTGTAAACTCTTTTAAAATCTACCCACAGACACGCCCACTTTAAACAAAACTTTAATTTTTTCGATATTTAAAGGCTTTCTCTTAAAAAAAATAACCGTATATTGCTTTTTTAAAGCTATGATACAGCATTATTTTTGAGATCTAATCAGAATCCATGAACTTCGGTAACAAATAGTTACAGGGACTTTTCAATCTTCCAGGACATCCCCTGTCTGCCCGTCTGTGTGTATGTACGAGTATATATGTATGTGCGTGTGCAACCTAAACGGCTGGGCGGCTTTACTTCAAACTTTACATTTGAGTTATGTGGGGTCACAGTTCGATACGAAATCGAAATTTGCATTCTAACCACAAAATTAATATTCGTAGCACTTTACTAATGATTAATTTTGACAAAATCGATTTTCACGAAAACGGCTGTTACGATTTTGTTTAATTTTTATATTAGGTTGAAGCCATTAGACGGCTTACCAAGTTCTAGGAAAACAGGTTGTATAACGGTACTTATTACCGAATTTTTTCAAATTTGTAATTTCTCGAATGTGTTCCAAACGACTTCGATGGAAATCGGCATCTAAGCAACATTTGATGTATGCAAAGAAATGGCATACGAAGTTTGGAAACGTAAAAAAATGTGTTTTCTTTTTACATTTAACAATTTAGCTGAAATTTAAAATTTGATTTATTTGGAAGTGAACAGCTCATGCATATGTAGGTGCAAGTACGTGCGACCCAGTTGTGCACTTTATTTTATTAATATTTTTCATACAAAGCATTAATTAGTCATTTTAAAATATATATTAATTTCATTTCACCCAAAATTTTGAAAGTTCGAAATTCCATTTCTGTAGTTTTGTGTAAATAATAAAAAGTGTTTAACTGTTCACGCTTACTGATTACGACCTTATGTTATAGCGACTTTTAGCGCTTACACGTCAGTTAAAATCGATTACCGAGATAATTTTTAATGATTTCTTGCTTGCTTTAATAGAGAGCAAGTATGGTTTTTCTGAAGCTATGCCGATATTTTCGTCAATTTTGGTATTACTATTATAGTGAAAGGTGGATCTCGCAATTCTACCTATTTGTACCTTAAACTGCAAGCTAAAAAGTTAACCAAATTTACTTCAAACGTTTCAATTGGGCCTGCAGGCTTATACCTCGATGCGAAATCGATAAGGGCCGATATTTTAAATTTTGATTTAAAAATGTACCTTAGGTAATATGGACAAGAAATTTATTGACAGACTCGAAAACGAGCTATTTCTAGAAAAAACCTCATGCCATTTATATTGTTAATGGGGTTGTTGCTTGTTCGATCCGAACAGTATTGAGTGCAACATCTTGGAAAAATAGTGGTTCAAATGGTAATAGTGGTTAAAATATATATTAAAATATATATCTTTTCTTCCGGCTGAAAGTAGACCGCAAAAGAATCTTTTGCCAACTGTTTCTTGTCACTTATGTATCAAATCTAAAATATATTTTTCTACAAAATTGACTACAATTAATCGCACCAAGTGATACAAGTACTAAATTCATACAAGGCTGTGTATTTATATTCTCAGCAATTTTTATTCATCATGAACTTATTGCAGTGCATTAAACTGAGAAATTCAAAACTTCACTCTTTTCGAAGGCTGGAAAATGAATAATGTTTAAAACATTATGTTCTGCTCAGGTCCACTTCTCTTGGGTATGCACGCATCTAAAAGAAGGACGATATTTTCTCTCCTTTTTGTGCAAGGTATCAGCGCTGCTTCACAAGTATCTGCGGCCCTCAATGTTAATTAAATAATACAAATATACACAAATATTGTAGGCAATAATTGTTTATGTATTGTCATACAACTGGTTTCCTTACATTTGTCTCGCAGCCAAGAGTTCAACGGGCTTTGTACGATTACGTCTGCGTGTTAACCCAGCAGTGTTGAGCAGTTTCAGAGCCTCCTCATTAACATGCTGCTTTAGCCTTCTATCGTGAGATTCTGCAAATATTTGTATTGCCCTGGCTACAGTATCTATACAAAGATTCCGGTGAATGTCGAGGTTTCTTACGAAGCAGTGTGCATTCACTATATTTCTTAAAACTTTATTCTGAAAACGTTGAATAACATTAATTCCGTTATGTTTGGCACACCCCCAGAGCTGGATGCCATAAGTCTACGTCGGTTTTATAATTTGATTGTAAAGTACTACTTTATTGTGTAGAGTTAAGGATGAATTTTTGTCAATGAGCCAACACATTTGTCTATATTTTATTTCTAGTTTTTTTTTTATTTTATCTTTATATGTTCCTACCAGTGAAGCTTTGTGTCTAATGTCATCCCCAAGTATTTAGCCGTTTTACTTTAAAGGATAGGAGATCCATTAATTGTTCGATTCGGAGTTGTTAAGCTTTATTCGCCATTTTGTCGTCCAATTTACTATTTCATTAACTGCATCTTGTAGATTGCTTGGTAACTCTTCTACTGTTTCGCCAACGGAAAGTATGGCCATGACGTCTGCAAATGTAGCGATTGAACCGTTTTGAGGAGTCAGTAAATAGCTGGTGTAAAGGAGATAGAGCATAAGTCCAAATATGCTGTCTTGAAGAACTCTAGCTTTGAAATCTTTTAGTACGCACCATCCTGCCTGATGAGAAAGTATCGTTGTATTAAATGCGATTCAAGTATTGCAGTGTATTGTTTCAGGAGGTGGATTTGCAGCTTATATAGACGTCCTTTATACCAAACTTTGTCAAAAGCGTGCGAGATATCGAGAGATTGCTTGTTATTTTGATATGTTCTTTCGATTGACATGTTCTTTCGATTGACCTGACCCAGACTTCTTTGAACTCTTAAACTCCCATAGATTGTTTTAATATACGGTTTTTAGTTTCATTAGTTTCAGTTTTACTCAGTCAAATCATCTTTTCCAATAAGTATTTCTTCTTCACACTCCTTTAGTTCAGCTTTCCAGAACTTAGCACTGGAATTTCTCTTTGGGCATAGATTGTTTTGCCTTAATAGTGGCCGAGATTTACTTTCTTGTACTCGTATGCAATGCATCCTTGATAAAACTTACAAGAACAATTCAAATTGATAGATCTACTTCTTATCAGGATTGAGCAGGATGAGCATTGCCCTCGTTTTATCAATCTCTTCTGAGGCTTCTAAGATTTTTTTTTTTTTTTTAATTAACCAATGATGCCGAAAGTTTTGTGTAACACTAAAATATGAACTTAAAAAAACTATCATTCATCGACATCATTTTACAACTACAGTACACCAATTCGGATCGCAATACACCGATTTAAGTAACGCCTTGTCAAATGGCCTTTTATCCTTTGAATTTCATTCAGTTTGATGCATTTTCTCATCGAATGTTTATAAACATGATGTGAATGTGAAGAGTATAAGCCTCATCTAAGTACACTTTTTTAACCCTCTAGGAAAATTATTAAAATGAGTAAATATAAACGAAACCCATTTATAACATCACACACAGAAATCTATGCCAAAACCCTCAATTATAGCAGGCATGCACTTTACCTAACCATCAGTACGCCTTCGTTTTTAACACCTCTATAATCGTCTCCCTCGCCTAGAATACCACTCACTATGCCAAGAACATTTAAATTATAATGTTTTGTTTCTAAATCCCCGACCATACAAAACGTGCCCGCAGTCGATTTATGCTATCGCATGCAATTTTAATATGTTCGTATACAACGACGAGCTTTATTTTTGCATTGCTCTGACCTACAATAACATTTTTTCGATTAATACACACAAAATAGAGAGAGGAAAACAAAACTTAATAATAGAATGTAGACATTATTGTCGACGTTTCTGCTCTGTCATCGGCTCATATCACAGTCAGTGCCAATTTAGCGGCGAATTCGTTCAATAGACTACGTGTGTCTCAAATAGAAAACAACTTGTCTGGCCAGACGGAAAAAGCTTCTTAAAGCTTTGACTTACCACCCCTTCTGTCTTTAGACAAGTGAAATGTACGAATGCAAAATGTTCTTAATGAAAAACTACCCTACCTTAACTTTACACGATGATGTGGTTAGGGGGTAGTGTACGAATATGTATATTTTGGGTAATCGTGCTCTTTTTGTCAACGAATGTAGACAAAGCATTGCGACACTGGGTGCAAAAAGTTTTCAGTCAGCAAATTTAAAATTATATATTACGAGTATAGTATTATGTGTGTCAGGAGGTATTGGTTAATATTTATTTGCTTGTAATGCTATGTAATGAAAAAACCTAGAGATATAATTCAATATGGACAACATTAGTTGTTGTTGGCTTTCTGTACTATTGTATTGAACTTTGGTAACACTCAAAATTTGCTGAGTACTTCTTTTTACATTGGAAATGCGTAGTTCATTTTTGCAAACAATTACTATTCCTCACTTTTCCACTTTTAGGTTAATAGGTCGGTATGAATCAAATTGTATTGAGGTATATTTCTATTTTATGGTGAATTTATTTATTTTTAAAGAAGCTAATGGAATAGAGATTTACATTCATCAGGTTAGTCACATTCTAATTAAGTTCTATTATGACAATAACACTTTAAAATCTCCACCCAAAATTATTTTCTTTCAACAGATGTATAGATGTGTATATATGTATTCGTGACCGTGAATTAGATGGCTATCCAACTGAACCACTTAAATTGAAGAATTAAGGCATAAATATCAAGTTCTTGTAAGTTCTTGAAATAAAATTACATTCTTGAAATTCTGCCTCAATCAGTGTTACTATTTTAAGGCATTTTCCCTCAAAATTACGAGGTATTCGAAAAGACAAGGTAAGGCTTTCAAAGATTCTTCTAGCGGCATCTATCAGATGTCGGCTAGGAAATATCTTTGAGATTCGTAATGTTAGTAAAATGAGAGACACGAATGGCCATACTCGTAAATGTGAAACTTCACTAATTATTTTCACACCTTAATAAATAAAGAAGACGACTTTATCAATAATGCTGAGACTTGAATTTTAAATGGAACTTGAAATTGAAGAAAGTGTCCTTTCACTATTAAAGACTAACCCTACAATCAGTCATTTGCCTTCAATGAAACTTAAGTAATCGTCTGTTTGGACGAGCATAATAAAAGGCCTTAATTACGGACTTCTGTAAAACTAATATCTAGACTAGATAAATATTTATTTCTTTTTAGTGAATGGTATAAACGGACTCTAATGGATTCAACACGTTATCTTTCCCACATTTCCAGTGTATAATTACATATCCGACCTAACTCATAACCCAAAATTCATCTAAATCCGTGAAATAGTTCTTGAGATTGGCGTATGAGAAGGATGATCCGAAAATGTTTTAAACCCCTATCTTACTCCGACTCCATTCGATTTCGAGCAATTTCAAGTGGAACTATGTATGTGCCCCCTGATAATACCTGGGAGAGGTTTAGTCCCTCATTACAGTTGAATATAATTCCTTCAGAATTGTGTTCGAGGGTAAAGCACTCTTACTTTGCCTTGGCAAAGATAGTTCGCCCTAGAGTACCCTCTCTAATCCGGTTTCTCTTAGGAATCTGAGAATGAGATGTGGGTCCATGGTTGGCATATCCTCATCTGATAGTTGGTCAGTGCCCCACAAGACTTCAGGAGATGTTCTGGAGTCTCGCTGGATTGCAGAATCTGCAAAGGTTTGTTATACCTAGTTTCCTTAGATTGTCCCCGAGTTTACGGTGTACCGTTAGAAAGCCTGTTAGGATACGTAGGTTATTCTTGTTAAGGCAGATGCACGCTTTTCCGATTGTAGTGTCCCAAAACTTTCTTAGCTTGCCTCAGACCAGGTTCTCGCCCTGTCTTCTTACTCCATCTTCCTGAATTTTTCGCATATGGTACGATTTCTTATTCCGTAGAATGGTTCAGGTCCAAGAAGGATTCTGCAGCACCTTGTCTTGCCAAGGAGTGAACTTCTTCGTTACCCTCTATTCCGATGTGGGCGGGTACCCAATAGAGGTTTACCTTGTTACTACTACCAAATTAATTAAGTTTGTGTAGGCATTTCCACACAAGTTTTGATTTAATGACAAGGAAGTCAAGTGCTTTGATAGCTTCTTGACTGTATGACAATGTTGCTATGTCGAAGTTATTGTATTTTCTTTCGAGATTGAATTACATCTATCTATAGCGTATATTTTAGCTGGAAAGATGCTGGTACTTTTGTCCATAGGTTAGGTTCTGAGTGCTTTGTTTTTGGCTCAAATACACCTTTCCCCGTTCCTTCTTCAATTCTCGAGCCGTCTGTATACCACTTAATTGTATGAAGCCGGATTGGCTTTAGCCCAAGTTTTTCCTTTTTCTCGTAAATGGTACTATTTGCCGGGTTCATGTTTATATAGGCAGCACCATTCTTAAATTGTTTTAGACCCCTTTGTATGATGTCACAAAGGGTTCCTTCAAACTTTCCTCTAGCAGGCCGATGTCATCACCGAAGGCCTGACAGTTGATTCCGAGGTTGGTTAACTTTTCAAGCAATTCATCCACAACTAGACTCCACAATACAGGAGATAGTTCTATTTCTTGTGGGCATCCTCTTGTTGTGTTGACCTTAATAATTCTACGCGACGTCTGAGCTTGTTCTCAGCAACTTACACATCCACGTATAATGGCTTCGTGCGAAGTGTTATCGAATGCCAGCTCGATGTCTAGGACGGCGCATAGAACTATCTCTTTCGTTTCGAGAGTTTTCTGTATGGTTTCCGTCAACTGGAATAGAGCCGTCTAAGTGGATCTACCCGCTTTGTATGCATGTTGACGGTAATGAAGTGGGGACGTTTTTTTTTTTATAATTTGCGCGTGTTAAAGGGGATATGAATACCCTTATAATAATTTTTAGAACACGTGGTTTTTTTTTTTTATGGAGAAGGGAAGAGACAGAGAAAGACAGAGTGGTGTGGTTTGAAACTCAGGTGGTATTAAGTTTCTGTAAACTTCAAGGGTGGCTGTCCAGATAACTGGGGAGTATTTTGTTTGTTTTCGCTATTATTGTCGTTGCTTATGATTCACAGTATTTTGTCCATCCTCCTGATGTCATCATCACGATCAAGTTGCATTTTAGCCATATGACCACCCTACTGCCAGTGTTATGCCTTAATAGTAGAGTTGACTTAGCTTTCGCAAGTGATCGACTTTTTTTATTTATTTCGTGCGAAATAAATAGATGATTCTTGACTTCAGGATTCGAACCGTGAATCAATAGCGTGACAAGCGATGATGTTACCACTACACCACGGCCACCCTCAACGTGTTTAGTACGTCCACTCTTATGTAATTGTCCACTTCTTTTTCCATTGTTTTGAGAAGAAATAATGTTAGGCTGAATGGTCTGTATGACTTCGGCTGTGTTCTATGGTCCTTTTCCCCCACTTTTGGTTTGAACACAACCTTCGCACGTCTCCACTGCTTTGGAATATACCTCGGTGCGAAGCTACTTTTCATTATTCTGACTAGGTATGGTAGTAGTCTTTCTTTCACATCTGGAGACTTGAACGGCTGAAAGGAGCTGATTGCCCACTCAATTCTTCTTTTGTAGCAGCTCTGCAGCTTTGCCAGTATCCGTTACGCATTGCCCTATTGAACAATTTGCGTGTTGCGTATCTTAATTTTGTCAAATTGTTGCACCATGCACATCTTTCCCATCTTGTTGTTGCTTATGGGACTAATGCCCTCTACCGCGTTTTCGAACTCTAAGTAATGATTTGGAGGTCTACTAATGCCGATATGCTACAGGTTACTACCTAGGGTTTCTTCAAAGGCCTCCCAGTTTGATTTTCTTAGATTTCTTATTGGATTTCTCATGATACATGCATTGTCTAGGTCGAACACAATTATTAAGTGGTCAGACAATGATGGCTGAATACTCTTCAGCTCCTAACTAACCTACTTATGCTAGGACTGCCTAGCGTAAGATGGAGTACTTCCTGTCTTGCTCTAGTAACAAATGTTGGGGTATTTCCTACATTATATATACCAAGAGATGAACTTAAATAAATTCTAAGAAAGATTCACCCCTGATATTGTGTCGGTGCTCCAACAGATGACATTGTGAGCATTAGCATCATATCCAATCAGCAACGGCTTTTGGAGCTTGTTGCAGTGCTCCATTAAACGTTGCAGTTTCCTTGGAATAGCTAGTTTATCTTCGCGCAGTATACAGAGGTTTTATGGTGCGGAAAAAAAAATAAACCCTTGCAAACCATCCAACGGGCATGGCTCGCATAACACCCTGGATTATGGGAGTGACTACCTATTGGTTCCAGGACATTTCTAGGGATAGTTTCCGAGAATCATTGCGCTTACTCAGTCTCTACACTACGACAAGGTTGGCAGTCAGGTAGAGGAACATAATTTAATAAACCTGCAACATATTCTTCTTCAGTTTTAGCACGAATAAAATATCGCATTGTGTTTATTTTTTTTTTTTTCGATTTCAAGTAAAAAGACGGTAATTTAAGTTTCACTCCAATAGTACCTACAGCAAATGTGGCAAAAGTGAAATACTGGTAATCAATCAAGCTAGTCCAATTTGCTGAATAACTCATGAAGCCTTCCCACAAACCGGAGATGTAGTATATTTTAAGCGATTGTGGACGTGATCGTGGACGAATTTTAAAGAATCTAGGGTCTGTGTATCAAATCTTAATTAGAAAATATTGAGCGTTAAAAACATAGAAACTTGAGTGCATATAATTAGCTACGCTGTAACTAACTAACACCAGTTTATTTGATGTTTTGGTTTTGCTGTGATAGTTTTTGTATGAAAACCCACACTATATAAAATATTTTGCATAAAATTTTTTAATCTTGATTCGCATCTGCATACTTACATACATACATAGGCGAATTCAGTATGCGCGTAGCTTTTTCGGAACACATTTCCCGTATATCAAGGGTTCAGTGTATCACTTCTGACATCGCAATTGGTAACTTCACCGTAGCTGATATGAACCCTGCGTGTTGTGGCCACTATCGAATGAATTTCAACAGTCAGCAACTGAATTTCAACTATCGAATGATTATGTATTCAGAAAGTGGGGAATATATACACATGTATATAAAAAAAATACGTACGCAGGCGACTAGTTTACATTAGCAAACAAAAAAAAAAAAAATATTGGGATGTTTGCACTCAACAACAAATATTCATAATAGATTTCCGTTAACTTGAAGGTAAAGTTTGGAGGATTGCCTACATACAATTTAGGAAAAATTAAAAAAAAAATCTTCACCTACATACATATGTACATATACATACATATATATGTACATATCTTGTAGAGAATTTGTAAGCCTTAAAATTAACGGTACTTTACTACTTTATTTTCCTACGACGCTCGTTTTCGATATATTCGCACTCAAAAAAGATTTGCACTATTAGCTTCGGGGTACCTAAACTCGGACACGTTGGACACACAATTATTTTATTAAAAAAAAAAAATTTCAAAATCTTGCATATATTTTATAGAAATTATCAAGAACAGTAGTTTTTTTTTTTTTTTAAAGCGTCCTACAGCAAGCGAAAGCTGTATTTAAACATATCACAAAGTACGGGATATCATATGCCAGCGGGAGGATCATACGATCATGGGGCCACTGTTCAAAACAAAATAGCATCGGTGTGTATGCATTTACTTAGTATGTCAAACGAAAGCACAGTGTGTTGTACAGAAATGCTAATTGCCTACAGCTAAAATTTCGGTTATAATAATTATTTGTGTAAAACTCACCATTTTCCAGTTACAGTAGATAACGGATGTAAGAAACTTATAAAATCCACAGAATTTCTTCTCACACCAGTACAACGCATGTAAGAACAAAATTTCAATAGCACTATGTACCTAACATCAGTTAAAAAAAAAACCTATAAACAGTCTTAAATATTAATTTTTAAATATTTTTTTTTTTTTTTTTACAAAAAAACAAGGTAACAACAACCAATTGTTTAGTTACAATAGAATAAGATGTTATAAACTTGCTCATAAATATGAAAAATTAATTTAAAACCAATATTTCTTATATGTACATATATGCGCTTCAACTTATTGTCTGAAAAAAATTTCATATTTCAGTTCTTTTCTTATAAGAGTTTTTTCATATACATACATACATACATTGTACGTATGTTGATTTTCGATAAAATGCAAAACAACCGACAAAAACTGAGCGTACACTGAACGAAATCATAAAAATCAATATTTTTTCAATTAAAAATAATTAGTCGGGTTAAAAATTGAAGTCTGTGCAAACCTACATACTTCCTTAATCACACACAAATTGCTGTCATACGTCTTTTCATGCACCATTTATTACATGAATTACTTTTAATCTCTTCCTGGTCGGGCAGAACACCCGTACTACTCGTCATTCATCCTCCCCTCTCTACTACCATAGGCAGTTGCTCTCAAAAAAAAACTTTCTGAGATAGCAGTAAAGCAAATCCGTTCATTTCACCCTTTTGGCTTGAACTTTAAATGGATTTGTCACTGTCCTCGAGAGGGGAGAGCAGAGCCCAAATTCACTACACTAATTAACATGTCGTTTGTGTGTAACCAATACAAATTCTAAGCGTACAGGAAGTTGTCTGACGCTTTAGGCTGGCTCACACCCTCTGGTCTAGCAATTTATTTGAAATATAGGTCTCTTCAATCCGACGTAAATAGATAAATACATATATAAATACGCTCCTTCTCTCAGGGGGGAAAACAAACAAAGCTATAGAATCGGGTGAAGGAAACATGACAAGCGGTAATGCACTGTTCTTCATTCCATCTACTTGGCTTGAACAAGTGTAGTTGGGGGGCCTTGTGTGACACTGTCAACATCATCACCGTCGCCAGCGTCATACACCAGTACATGTGTATGGGGGTTTTTTTTTTGCTGTTGTTCAATGGATTCAAAATAAATAGGTTAAAAGTTGCCATAGGTCAGGTTTTGCTTCCTTCTTGTGCCTTCTGTTTTGCTATGTTGGGTTGTTTACACATATTTGTTCCTGTGAGTGTACAAACTTGCGCTCTATATAATTAAGTAGTGCATTCTCCTCTTCAGTGCGCTGTAATATTCTCTTTCCTTTTCCTTCTTTTATTGTTCAAATATGTTTATTGTCCATAGTTTTGGCTGGCTTACGACGAATTCCAACATACCACCCTTTTCTGCTCCGGCATTAGGATGTATTGTACTACGACTGATTGAAATAGAAGAGTTTGCATGTCAAACAGTGGAGGCAAATGGATAAAAAGGGGCGATCTATAAACATTTTCTCCAAAAAATAGCTGTGTCATGTGTGACTAGCACTACCTTTAACTCAATTGTGTGGTGTTGGTTTTTATCTGACAAGATCCTAGTTAGTTCTGTAAACTTACAATTGACATGAGGAAGAAAACTTTAAAAAAACAACCCATATATCGGTATGGCCATTGTAAAATATGAAAAAGTTCAAGTAAATTGGAATGCGCCCGTGAAGTATGTCCCAAACGCAAAAGCCCTAATCCGTTTGACATTAAAACCAAAAGAAAATGAATTAATATTTTGGTGCTTACAGCCCATACAGGGACTGGTCTAGCTTCTCGCAGCCCTAACTCTTTTTCGAACGGCATAAAACTATCGACTGAGAGAGTTGAGACCGTAAAGAAAACTGTTTGGTGCTTTCTGGGACTCATTGTAGTTATTTTCTGTGAAAATGGAATTTAATTACAATTCTTTTAAATTTCTGTTTTTTGAACAGAAAGTGAAATGATGACTGGACTTGATAACTGAGCCATCATGTTATTGATCAGATGCTCCAGGATCTTATAGAAAATGCTTTAGGGGGCTATAGGTCTATAGCTATCAGCTCTGTCGTCTGGTTTTCCAGGTTTCAAAGTCGCGCAATTGTCTTTCTTTTTTTTAAACTTTTTAGGTAGGGTTCCGGATAATAGGTTGTTATTAAAGAATTTAAGAAGCCAAGCCTTTGTATTTCCGCCAAAAATTTTTATAAATGCTGGGTAATTGTCGCTAGTCCCTGCAGCTTTCCCAGATTGCAATGGCAGTGGTAGCTTCTAGCTTAACAATTAAGAAGGCTTGATAGTGTTCAGACTGACCTTCCGTCGCCGCCTTAAGTTTCTTGAAAGATTTGTTGATGGACGTGGTGTGGGCGAGGTCCAAGTTTTCCATTGTTTGCATCCGTCGAAACAAGCGCGGTCTATCGAGGGATTGCAGGAGTTCCTCTGCAACTCCTTGGGCACTATTTTGTGCGAATCCTTAGCATAGTTATAAGGCGTCGAAAGTATCCAGCGGACATTACAGTCAAGCTCTGAAGTAAAGTCTTGCCATCTTGCTTTATTGAAATTCCATCTTGGTCAAGGGATAGAATTTACTATTGAAATTTTTATGCCACTATCTAGGTGTACTGAGAGGTTTTGGCTATGGGGAAAGTCTGGATATTTGTTGTCGTCTATATCCGCAATTGGATGTAGCGAAACACAGATCGGGGTTGAAGTTCTTAAGCCATTTTCTTGAGTAGAATGTTCCTTTGTGTGCCCAGTCAGCCAGTTTTCTTCTTCTACTTCTACAGAGTGTAAATGAAATTTGAATGCTGTTAAAATTTTCGGAGTAAATTACCGGTAGCTAATATACGGTGATCATCTCAGTAGGCCATGGGATTCTCGGAGATTTGTGAGTGTTTATAATTGTTAAACCAGATACTGAGATTGATACCAGGAATAGATTACCACTGTCTTTGGATTCTACGAGATTTACTTCTTTTATTGTAGATCTTACATATATAGCAATACCGTAGGCTTGGGGTGAAGGGCTCCTTCGAATGTGAACCCATTTATTTTCCTCCGGGCAGATAGATTTGGTTCGTCCTTACAGTATATTTCTTGGAGGAGTACCACATCCATTTTATTTTCAAGTAATCGGTAGAGATGGTCGCATTTTATTCTGATTATGCAAAATTGTAGGTATTGGAGTTATTTCAAACTACAATTAAGATAAAAAACAGGAGAAAAATTACCTCAATCTACAACGTTATAAAGAATGGAAAGAAATGTCTTTTAGGAAAAATGTCTATTGAAGCTTTTGATGTGTTAAGAATTTGAATAAATATAAATGAAATCACAGATAATACTCCTTCATCAAATTCCAAAGTTGTTACTGCTGATATTTGAATAGATTAACTACCATGCCAGTGCAGCAATTTTGATAGAAATTCATCCATTGCTAACTATCGATACTTTTTTTCCACACTTCTGTCAATCCTTTATAAAGAATGTTTTTTGATATATTACTACATTTATACGTACGTTATCAAAAATAACTTATTTTTGGAATAAAGTGTGCTCCGGAAATATTTCAAAAGAACAATTAATTTTGAGGGATGTTTTAATTTTATTGATAATATAATTGTCTATGGGAATACGTAGGAAGAACATGACGCAATGTTATTTAATTTGCTACGAAGTTAAAGAAAATGATGTAGTGCGCAATGACAAAAAGTATTTTTTTCATGCTTAAAGAAATATAATTTATTTTACATATTCTTTCTCAAGCCATCGGTATCTAAAATTGAGGATATTCAGAAAGTGTACCAAGTATGTAATAACCTCTCTAGATTTTAAATGTGGAATGTAAACTAACTTCTTCTCGATAAGTGCACTGTCCTTAGTGCAATTCGTTTGGAAAACATAAAGAAGTATTCAATTACTAGTGGATAAGTCTGTTGATAGACGATCGTAGTTTAAGTGATTCAGACGTATTGATGAAGGCACCGCCATTTTTCTATAAGCTGAGGAATGTACTCTTAGGGTGCTTGCTTTAGCAAATTTTGTGGATATTGTATGCAAAATACTGTATTTCGAAAATCAAAAATTTTATTTCATACTGACTTTCCCATGGGGTCGTATTACGTACATATAAGTGTTCAAATTTGCACCTTTGTGATTATCCGAGCTAATATGTAACCCTCGAAAGACAGAATTTAAGAAGCAATTTCTTAGCAAATTATATAATGTAGATACTGTGTTGACCTTCCCATAGGATCATGCTATGAGTGAGTACATTTCCAATTTTGTAAGTTATCGAATTTACTCTGCAACAGAATTTAGGAGGCAATTGCTTAGTAAATACATGGTATTTACCCGTCCGTAACCCGTTAATAATAATGTTTGGGATAGTGATATGAATATCACACAACATTTACAAAATTTTTGAATATTAATTAAATTTGTCTGTAGCATTCTTTTAAGAGATACAAAATTGTTATTCCAACGAAACTATGGTACTAAAATGCATTTTGCAAAAAAGATTACGGACAAAAGTGTGGTGGTCTAAGATTGATTCTAATTTTGAAAATACAGTTAAGTGTTATAGAGAATGCATTTTAGTACTGGGTCCTCCTTTCCAGAACCAATGAAGAGAAGAAAATTGCCAACAGTAGATTGGGTTGTAGTGGACATTATCGGTTTACCGTTGCAAGGAACTTAAAGCAATTAGAACAATTACAATGAATAGAACAATGAATGTTTTAAATGTAATGTTTACTATTATAGATTGGGTTTTTCCTCGCCAATAGCTGTTGACTATGGAATGCAATTTATTAGGTCCAAGTTTTGTAACATTTATAATGTTAAGTTGTTTATACTATACCCCAATAAAACAAATATAAGTCAATCCTTAAAGCAAATGAGAAATACTAATTATTGTATTATAACATACCACATTCCTCAACCAGAAAGTTACCAGAAGAACATTTTTATGTGACAGGAGGTTAAGAATAGAGACAAAATTGAAAAGTAAAAAGAAAATCAGTATGCAGTTAAGAAGAAGTATGCAATTGAAAATGCGGTTAACTGCGGGGATAGCTAAGAAAATGGATAAAGAAATTGTACCTCAATTTTGATGAAACACATTCAAAACGATAAATCATTGTTCATTTAAAAGAAATTAGTAGGAGATGCAAAAAAAAAAAAATTTTTAACTACTATTTCTAATTGTTGGTCTTGATGTTAAATTTTTTACCGTGCATTGAAATGCAAATTACTTTGTGACAGATAAAAAAACGATTACAAGAAAAAGACTGATTAGAGTGATAACGTCAAAAATTAAATATAAGATAAATCAAATTGTGTTTTATATTGAAGAACACTACATTTATCATGCAAATGTTTCACATGCCTGAAAGTGAAGGTTTCTTAGGAAAGTTTGGTTTTGAAGACAAACTTGCATGTAAATAGACATTTATTCTGCTCTCTGCACCAATTAGTCTAAGTTATACATAATAATTTATGGGCTCATGTAAGTGCTCGGTTCCACATATTTTTTAAGAATCTGGATATTGCACTATTCTGAGATAATTTTCATTATGTATATACATAAATATTAGTATGTGTATATATTTGTTTGTATTACGCACTCCGAAGCTCATATTTTAGCCAATCAGCCCAACTAAAATTAAATAGAAGATAAATTTGGATATAGGGCCTACATTGCGAGTTATAATTTGCACATGAGTGGAAGAGACCTATGGTTCTATGCTGTATTCGAAGGGCGTGAGACAAGTTTGTCAAACATTCGCGAGAGATGAAACACGTTTTGTGTGTTTTCCTGAAGGCACTGCCATAGATATTTTAATAACTCTTATTTTAACATCCATTGTTTTAGTTTAAATATACCTATCTATGTATATCTGATCCGTCAAGATCACTTTAGAACATACTTATATGCATACCTACATATATACGAGTACGAGCATATCAAAAAAACCTGTAGTTGAAAACTTTGTATTATTCTACATATTATATTAAAGTAAAATAGCCTTGATATGTAATATATTTTCATATTTGATTGTCAAAGTGAAATTTAATGCTTCTGTAAACCTCGATGCAGATATCAAAATTGGTGAAAGTAAATCTTGAATTAGCATCCGCTTGCTGTCTTGTAGGTGCCACTGTGCCGAAACTTAATAGGTACTTAAGTATACCACTATGCACGCATGTCAATAAATGTTGTTTTTATGTTGCACCACCATCGCCATGCTATTATTTATAAGCATATTCACTCTGACCCAATAAACTGTAATTTATTTGCGCTTCCCTATTGGGAATGATTTTTTTTCGAATGCAATTGTACCGCATAGATATAGACATGCACAAACACCCTCTTACTTTGTGTTACAGAGGACTGGGACGGTTTTTTTTTGTTTTTTTATAATTTGCGCGCGCCAAAGAGGATATGAATACTCTTATAGTATTACAGGACACGGGCGTTTGTGAAGGAGAAAGAGAGAGAAAGACAGATTTAGTGTAGTGGTTTGAAACTTAGATGGTATTAAGTTTCTGTAAACTCCAAGGGTAGCGTCCAGATAACTGGGTTGGTGTAATCTTAAGTAAACTAGTAAAAATATGTCTGAAAACACTGAACGAAGATGAATTCGGTGAGGTAGATCGCGCGCCGTCGGCCCCCCGACAAGACAGTAACAATTACCACAACTAATAGTAAGGTAGCGCGACACCCAGCTTCCGGGTGTGGCGTTGTTTTGACATTACAAAGAATTTTTATACTTCTTATTGGGAAATACATATTTGTCGGCTTAACATTTTGTTGTAATGTGAATTTTAAGTCTCTATACGAGTACGTATAGGTAGTCGTACCATTTTTATAGATCTTTGTCGTATGTAGACGAGGTGATGCACTTGATTTGATTTGTGGAAGTTTTGTCAATGTGCATATTTAATTATATCTTACAAATGTCAGGCAAGTTTTCTGAGATAAAAAAGAATAAGTGTTACATTTCAATTAAAAAAAATTTTAGTTCATTTGAATGAATACGCTTTTAGGTATTTGTTGTTTATTATTTATTAAGCTTTACGGTATAGATGTAAAATGTACTGTACATCCATGTCTAGCCTCATATATTGTTGTTATAAATTCGATTAAAAACTTCTGAGTCACTTGATTAACATTAATAACTCTTTGGGTTATATTTTGTTGCTTAGGAGTCATGTAGGCATTCTAATTTACCGTGAAAGTCTAACTCGAATCGTGAAGCTGAAGTCGACTTTACTTCTACTTTAGCCCCACTTCAGCTTCATCATTGTGTTCGCGTCATTGATTTTGTGTGTATTTCAACTTACAGATCGCTTCAGCTTCATCGTCACCATTGTGTTCTGTTAAACTAAAAGATGATATCAGTGGAAAGTATTTGGAGATTGCGCTGAGTTTTGTTAATAGATGAATCGGCCTATCTGAGCTTCTTGTGATCACAATTCGTGTAAGAAGTACGAGTAGGTACCCAAGTTTATCCAAAAACCAAATATTGCTTTAGATCCCTCCGACGATAACACCTCCGAGCGGGTTGTGCCAACGTCACAAACACATTTTTGATCGGCTGATCTGTGATTGAATCTCGTTGAAGAATGAATATTTTGTAAAAATGTTTATTAATTTTTATTTAATTAACAATTATTATATTGACCAATTAGTGGAATGATGGAATGAAGAATTTGTTGAAGATTTGCTCAAAGAAGAAAATATGGCACACAGGCTGGGGACCAAACGTCCAATAAACTTGGTTTTAGACACCAGTGCTCTATCCACTGAGCTATCGTCTATTGCATCTATTTATAGCAACTTGCAATAGATGATAACCTTCTACGAATTAAATTTTATTGCAAGCACTGTTTGCATATTTGGTATACGAATAACTTAAGAAATAATTTACGGAAGCGATATGCAACTGGATTTTATCTGCCCACCTACCTATTATACATATTTTATAAACCTTCCTTCAAGGCTTCCGGTGTTTGGAATTTATCTTTGAACTTGATCTCTTTGAAGAGATTTTCGCTTTGTCAAACTTGTTAATGATATGTTGTTGCATATACAGTGAGTTATTATTTCTGTTCTCATTGTCAGGGACATTGCTAATAAAATAGTGTTTTTATGTATTACTCACAGAATAGAAACATATAAAATAAACGTTCGCTGTCAATCTTTGAAGTGATTCTTCCCTTCAGTAGATTCAAAGGGCGAATGGTCTGAAGCATTTATTTACTTTGAGGGAGTTTAAGTTTTACTCGTATTTGTAAGACTGTAAAACCACCAACGGCAACACCAATTGCCAACAACTACAAGTCAAATGCACTTAATAAGAAGTTTAATGCGTTTAAGCTCATTTATCGATCGTTTGTGTGATTTATTAAAAATTAAGGCTCAGATTGGGTACAAAGTATCGGTACTTTACCAAGTACTATAGGTATTAATACTTTTTTTTATTATATTATTTCAGAGCATGGGCGTTTGTAGATAGATAGAGAGAGAAAGAAAGAAGGATTGGTGTAGTGGTTTGAAACTCAGGTGGTATTAAGTTTCTGTAAACTCCAAGGGTAGCGTCCAGATGACTGGGGAGCATTTTTCTTTTGTATTCATGATTTTTCCGTCCTCCTCAAATTGCATTTTCATCCAACTGCCAGTGTTATGCTTTCGAAGTAGAGTTGATCGGCTTTTATATTTATTTCATACGAAATACGAGTAAATAGATGAATGTTGACATCAAGATTTAAACCGTGAACCTACAGTGTGACAAGCGATGACGTGACCACTACTCGGAATCCACAGAAAAGCACTCAGTATCGAATGTACACATGCCACGTTTACATGACGAGTTTAATGCAACTTCAATCCTAGTTGAATCCTTTGAAAAATCAGATTCATTCAAAACAGGATTAACTCAACTAAATCACACACATTTTTATGGTCGATATGAAATGTTGCTGTTAAAAACTGATCGCAAGATTGAGTTTGATATATAGAGAAAGAAAATAATGCTTAACGTATTGAGACTCAAATGGCGGTTGTAGACAAATAGCTTTGCATATCTAACTGCATGCTCTTATTAAGAAGTGTCAGGTCAAGTTTATAAACAATTCGAAGTCAACATGCCGTAGCAAGATTGGAGTTCACGAATAGCCCTCTATGTTAAGTCTTTTAAATGGCATTAATTTTGAAAATATATGCGCATTCACATCAAATTATTCGAGACAAAAAAGCAGAAAAGAAACACCCTGTTAGTTATTAGGAATTGGAAGAAACATTCAAAGCATTTCTTTGCAAAATATTGACTGCATACTGACCAACATTTGATTTTTATGAATGCAGTTCTCTTCCAATCATGGACTCAAATTTTGCAAAGTTCTAGACTTTTACATTTTTGTACTCGACTTCATTTGGTTTTAACTCGATCGAATTTTGATTCGATCGTGTGCAAGTACTAGAAGCGTGGAGGTGCTATTTTGAAAATTTGAGCGAAAAATAAGAATTTCTCGATTAAATTATTTGTTTTATTAAATCATCTATGTTTTTCTTTTTAATGGCGAATCTCGTGAATAGGGCATCGATAATTTGATTCGTTAATACTCGAATATGTAGGTATCGACACTTTATGGCTATGCATATGTACAACTCTAGGTTAGATACGCTTTGATGGTATGCCTTTTTACAGTAAGTGTCGAAAAATAAAATCTCGAGAAAAAAAAAAAAAAAAAAACTCGAAAAGCAAAAATCTCCAAAGCAAAATCTAGGATATCAAAAATAGCGAAAAAATGATCGAGATCTAATTAATTTTTGTGACAATGGTTACAATACGCGCTCTTTCTGTAGGCATTAGGATGTGTAATCAACAACCAAACCATTTCATTATAAGAGTTGCAAAACACCAACTTCAACAGTTTTGTTACCTCTCCTAACAACACAGAAAAACGCTTTAGCGAAGAGTCAAATATTTATAATTAATACCTCATAATTAATACCCACTACTTATGTAAATTGCCTAAGTAATTCATGAATTTTCGTCGTCAGTTGAAAATAAATTTATTTTGTAAATAAATATTTATCCCACAATTGGATTTTGGTTTTTTGTTTGATTAATATAAATCAATAAATATTTTGGAGTTAACAGCCTCTACAGGTTATGGCCTAGTTGCTCGATGCCATTCGTGCTGTGAGAAACACGAATGGGAGGTACTTACAGTTTTACACCGCTTCCAAACGGCATTTTTTTTATTGGGAGAGGCTCCTCATGACAATTTTACTCTCGGATGACTTTCGTATTTTTTGCTCGAACATTGAGACTCCCGTTCCGTGATCGCGCACTTAACTGCCCTAGGGTTTTCTCAACATCTCCGCAAAATCTGCAGTATCTGTTTTGCTCTATACCCAGTTCCATAAGTTGTTCTGCAATGGGTCTGCTAGGATGCCTGTAAGAAAGTTAAGCCAGTTTTTATTTTTTTGTTGATGTTTATGCCGACCTTACTTCTTTTCGGGTTATAGATCCCGGGAAGTTATTGGTCTTACCTAAGCCAAATTACTCCAGTCCAGTTTGGACCAGATTTCATGAAAACTCAATGCATTCAAGGTAGTCTTGCTTTACGATAATATTGCGGGGTTTGTCCTTCGTAATTCCTATCGAAGTTAAATTGGAAGATACCGAGTATTTGGTTCTAAGCCAGTATGCACCTGCCCAGTTCATGTGGATGTTTTGAACCCGTCCATTTACCTATCTATGGTACTTGAATTGATACTTCTCGGGTTTACTTCTCTATTCTCTTTTGCTGCGCCGCTGTGGGACATTTTCTCTTAGCCTCTGTTATGCAAATGCAAACCAGCCAGCAGGAAATTATGTTAGTTTCGGCAATTAGTGGGATGAACTGATTAGGAAGCAAATTAAATCTAGCGCTAAATAAACGTCAGTTGTGCAGTATAACTTTATAAAGGGGTTTGAAAAAAAATCACAGTTTCCAGGAATATATAACTTCTCAGAAAGCCACGTTAGCTAAAGCCAAACTTTAATTAAGTGCTGACATAGTGGACACAAAATCTAAACATTGCTCTATGATAGAAAAAAGGATATAATCCTTGTCCAAAAACCAGTTATAAAGGGTTTATATACATTGGAATCAAACGATTCATAATCCGTCGCTAACGTTAATGGGGTTTGGCTAAGAGGCAAGAACATGGGCGTAGCGAGACTTAGCAAAACTATATTTTTGTGCGTAAATAGACTTAGATATGTGACACATTTTATTTGGAAAGGCATTGAAGCAAGTTGAACTTGGCACACTTTTATATCTCTCTCCTTTTCATAGCTGAATTGTTACAGAACTTTTGTACTAGAGAACTTGGTCCTGTTTTAGTTCAATATTTTTGGTGAAATATGTACTTACATAATGGCTTATTAAATAGTTTTGCTTCTCCATCATTTCATAGGGGTAACTGTTAACCCTCAAGCGGAAAAATAATTATTATTTATATATTTATTTGCCACAGATTGTAGGTTTGCCAAACGTATACTTCCCAGCTCAATTATTAATGTTATTTGTTCAGCTCTTCATTTTTCGCCAATCTTTCCATTATTCATTTGTAACCCTCATGACAGATCACCTTTAATTCATACAATCAATCCCATCGAAGAGACCTCTTCAAAGAATACTCTACAGAAGCATAAGTTCATCGACAAAAAAATCGCAAATTACTACATTTCTCCCGAAAACAGATTCCTTTCACCTGACCTAGAAATCACACAAAAACAAAACAAAAAAAAATAGCCTGCCGAACCACGCAAACAGTTCACTCAAAGTAAAAAAAAATATTCATCATTAAAATCATCTTCCATTCGTGGTTAATCTTTTGCGCTTCAAAGTTCGAAAACCTTCAAGCCAGGCCAACAAAAAATAAAAATTTCGGCAGTGAAAGTTTTTTTTTGGGAGAAATTTTTCTGAAAAAAAAAATACCTACACACCACGAACAGATAACAAATTCGTAGATACAAAAATTACTCACTACTGTCAAATCGTAACAGGCGTCATTCTTCTAACTAATAACTGCCGCAAAGAGAGTTGTTCAGAAGACGAAAGCCTCACCTCTAAGGTGCTGCCATTTATCCGGTCAATAGCACAAGACGCTGCCATCGATGTCGCAGTTTTCATAGCTGAGATAAGTATCTTTAAGTGCCAAAAGTGCTGCACATGTAAAAATTGCCACTACCATCCGAAAACCATCGTCATTGTTATTATATCTTATTCGCATTACGATTATCGTTGCTATTAGCGCTCGCACAACCGAACACATTACCATCTGTCATTCTTGACAGTTCTTCAGCGTATATTGGTATGCGTGCCGCGAGAAATGGAAAGTTGCTGGAAATAATTTCTTTCAATTCACTTTTTCTTCTTCTTTTTGTGTGATTTTTGTGTGCCCCCTTCCCCTCTCTGCATCATGCAAATCGATTATTGAACTTGCGCCGATACAATTCATTATGCAAAAATGTCCGGAGTCGGCCTTTTCCGGTTGAGTGATTTTTAAAGCGTTTCCTTGAAAGGTGTCCAATAGCTTTCCATGTGCAACACATTGAGCACCGAAAGTCACCATGGTCGTTGCCATGTTCACGTAAGCTAAGTTGAGGTTGGACTGCCTCAAAGTATAAAGTCCGGTTGTTGGGCTCTTGATTAATACTCAGCTGATCACAGGTTAGCCGACCGTCTTACGTACAGGTTTAAGGTCGTAATTAAGTATGCGCAAGTACAAGGATTTCTTATGCATGTTCTCAAGAATTTAATTAAGAACTCATTCTTGAGGAGTGTTTGTAATTTGATACGTCGTCGTTTGTTTATGAGTTCACTCTTTTTATTCTGTATAGGATGGCGGTACACCTGATGAGAGGGTTCTTGCGATCGAATTTGTGTAGGAGAGAACAAGTTTGAAGTGGAGGAGAATAAAACTCCGAGAAGTTGAACAAATATGTACGAGTATTTGACCTACATTTTCATGATGGAATTTTCGTATTCTCCTTCTGGGCTTGACCAGCGCTTGGAGTTTCGGTTCTTTCGAATCGATTTACGCAGATAATTCATGTGTCTTATGAAGTGAAATCTTAAAAATGTACCGAGGTAAACTGCAGACGGGTATAGATTCTGAGTTTAGCAACATTGTTGTAAATATGTAATTACAAACTCTCATAAAAAATTTATAAATTTTGTTTAAACAAATTAAACCTATACAAATATTATTACCAGTAGGCTGTACTTCTACTGTTAGCTAAGTGGCTTTCAGTTTTATGTCGGTTAAACATATCAGACTATCCTCTCAAGTGTTTAGTGAATTATCCGTGTGTAAGACCGCACATTGGTTCAGATTTTATTGACGCGTGGAAATAATTAATTATCTTTAAAAGTGCAAAACCGATTTAATGATATTTGAATTTTGTAACAAGAATTAAATGAAGAAACCTCTTAAAATGATACTTCAGTTCGAGTAATGTGGTTGGCTTGTTGCCGTAGACCTTTCCTTCACGTACACTCAAAAGAAGGAGTCGGAGACGGTCAAAACAGATATCACCTCTTTATGGCATTATGCCGCCGGGAAATTTTGTTTGCAAATTTTTCATCGCATCATTAGTTAATTTAGTTAGTAGTTAAGACTTTTATTTCATAAAAAGGTAGTTTGTTACATTATCATACAAGTCTGTTTAGGTTTGGTCGTTATTGACCGTCTACCAGATTGACATTAAGGCTCCCTACATACAATATGAATTTATTTGCATAGTACATTATAAGCTTTAAACATTCGCATAAACAATTTAACAATTTCATAACGAAAACTATCTGTATTGACATTACCATTTTAAAAACTTTCCTCCTTAATACATTTGCTATACATTAGCGCCTTCGTAGTGTAATTATATAACGCGTTTCACCCAAAGTTTTCATTTAAAATACTTGGCGTTCTCTCCTCATCCAGCACAGTCGCCTCAAAGTATTTCAGGAGATATTCTTATCAGATAGGACATATCCCTATAAAGTGAAAACGTCCTCTCTTGCACTGTTGTTACATAGATTGCAAAGGATTGGCAGCTCTGGACGATGCGGAATAAAATTCAGTGCGATCAGCTCACCTTTTACTTTCAATAGTAGGCTTATTTTGTCGGTTGAGTTGCTGTTTAAAAAGTATAAGTTGCGAGTAGCATTATTCTATGTTGCGAACTCCGAGCGTCGTTTACGTATCTCTCATATCTATTTCGTGCGATTAATGACAATTGTGCACTAAATTTAGATCTTAAAGCTGTACCATGATCCGCCGTTGTTAATCTAAGATTGAAACCTCATTCAGACGCTAAACGTTCCCAATTTTGATATACATAGATGACCTCTTCTTGAAATGGTAAGATTGAGCAAAAGGGTAGAAACCCCACACCTGGGCTTCATATAAAAGAATCGATTTTGCTGTTGCACAAAATATTTTCTGTTTTGAGCTGTGGGTTATGCTTTTATTAACAATAGAACGACTCCAAACTGAAGATATTGCGCATTTTGCTTCCGATAGTTTCGAATTAAGGTGTTTTTTCATATTGAGATTTGAAGTTATCAGAACTCCTAGGTACGAGTATTTGTATTCTCTCACTATTTCAATGCGTTCACCTGGTAGGCTCCACTTTTCGTTGCGCGAATACCTCCCGCTTCCACCCTTGAATATCATCATCTTCGACTTTTCAAGATTAACACTCAGGTTCCATAACTTGCAGTACTCAGCTAGTCTGTTTATCATCAACTGCATCCAGTTGATTGTATCACAGAGGAAGACGATGTCTTCTGCATACATAAGCGCCGGAATCTTAACTTGGTTCAGTTCAATCCCTCCCCTCACAAAATCGGTAATGTCATTTACGAATAGGATAAATAGAAGCGCGCTCAGTATGCAAGCTTGCTTCACCCCCATTGATGTTCCAAACTCATCAGAAATAAATTCACCATCCCACACGTATGCTAAATTGCTGTCATACATTGCTCTTAAAATGTTGATGACTTTGTTAGAGATTCCTATTAAGTGGAGTTTGTAAAATAGAGCCTCGCGTGGTATTGAGTCGAAGGCTACACGAAAATGGACAAAGAAGGCATACAACTTCTTGTGTTGGCCTTTTGTAAACTTCAGCTATATTAATAAGCGAAAAAATTTGATCAATGGTTGAGTATTTCTTTCTAAAACCCGCTTGAAATTCTCGAAGAATTTTCTTGTCAGAGACCCACTGAATGAGTCTTTTAAACAAAATACGAGTGGTTCCGAACAGCTTAGCCGATGTTTTTAAGAAAGATTAGCGCCTGTAATTCTTTGGATCATCATAGTCACCTTTTTTGTGCAATGGGGAAATAATTGCTCTTTTGAAGCTACTAGGAACGTCCGCTGTTTCGAAGATTTTGTTGAATTCCGCAGTAAGTGCATCATTATGATGAGCGATGTGGAGTAAGCAATTTAATGAAAATTAGAATAAAAACCATGAGAACCAATTTCTATTTATTTAAATCTAATTTACAAATTCTTTTATCAGTATTATTTATAAACATTAATTGATAGACAAGCGCAATACATCTTATTACGTATATCTGGAGGAATACGTCGGCGCGTATATGCATCGGTGCCCGGGATAAGCGCTGACACATCATATTCATTCAGTTGATTAGCGCGGTGCGTGTGCTGATTTGATATTTTGTGGTTAATGACTGTTTTGTAAGTCCTCCCTCCTTTAAAATTTACTACCCGTAGATCCTTTAAAATTCAAAGCGATGGGCTTAAGGTCATATGTAGATATATTATCAAATTCTGGTTGATGTAGGTTAGGTGGTGGTGCTGATATTGGTTGATGTCACCTTATGTTTAAAACAAGATGTTACAATAATAATTAAAACACAAAAAAAAAAAAACGATTAAAAGGATTACAATGCTTATGTCTGTAACGATAGAAAATTTGTAATTAGCATAAAATTGCTTAAGTTTTTGTAAGTTATTCAAATTGTGTTTTTTTTATATATATGTATTATTATTATTATTATATTACAATCTAGTCTATAATATATTATATTACAATCTAGTCTACATAATTTATATTTGCCTTTTTCTTTTTTCTCTTTGTGTAATGATTCAGTAATAATTAATATAATAATGACTTATAAGAATTTGCAGTAAATATGAATATGATAACTAAATAAGGGCTTTATTTACTCCGAGCGCCCCTGTCGCTCGTTGTTGTCGCCTTTCGTATTATATACGGATCATTTAAATTTACATGCCTTTATCTACCCAATTCAAGATGTTTACGTCTCCTTAATCTTCTGACCGAGTAATTCTGGTTTACAAGTAGTAGGGCCTCAGGGTATACGTGCTCTCGTAGCCGTTTCTCGTGTCTTGTTGCTGCGTTTTTAATTTCTTTTTGGACCAACATAGGTCCATATTGGTTTTATCATTTGCTTGTAAAGTAGGAGCTATGTCGCCCCATAAGCCAATACATTTTTTTATATGGGATGTCTAGTTGTTCTCTTTTCGTTTTAACGCTGGCTTTCCATCTGAGCTTGGCGTCTAATGTCATGCCGAGGTACTTAGCCATATTTCCATAATGAACTTCTCTACCATTAATGGCATATGATTTATCTTTTTGTTTGTAATGATTGCAGTTTAGCGACTGAATCTGCATTTGTGTTTGCACTGCCATTACGGCTGTGTTGTCGGCGAATGTTGCCATGATGTTGCTGTCTAAATGTGGGATGTCTGAAGTATACAATAGGTATAAAACTGGTCCTAATACTCTGCCTTGAGGAACACCAGCTTGTATTTCTTTCATTTCAAACGGTGTTATCATTAATGCTTTCAATGATAGCTTCACGGCGGTACTGGAAGTCCCAAGTTGCTTTTAGTCCTTTGAGAAGTTGAAAAATACAATGTTTCATTGGAAATAGTTGCTTTTACAAATTTGTGTGTTTCAGATAATGCCTTCCATCTTCTTCAATGCCGAATTATTCATGTTGGTTGTCGTTGGTCCGTTGACGTTCTTTATACTTCAAGTGCACCTGTTTGAAATCGTTGACTATTGACCGGAGTAATACATGGTTGTATTCTGCATTACTGGTGTTCAGTAAAGAAACTACATAGCTAATATTGGAGTCCTTCGTTATTATGGTAGGTTCCGCGTAGTAAAGAGCTTCGACTTCACTGTTGTATGGAAGAGTTTCTGTTTGTGAGATTATTTGATTTAGTTCTGAATTGTCCAAGAGACCACACTTTTGTTAAAATTATTTAATTAATTTCATCTTGATCATGCTTAGTTTATTAAATACAATTTGTTCAAATTTATTTGTGTTTTTATTATTGATGTTCTCCAGCATCTAACTGTTTGTTGGTTATTTCCATCGACTTGTTATTAATTGTGAATTGTTCGTTATTATTCTCGATCATTGATCGGGATTCCTGGCGACCCAATCCATGCTGAACCGAACAAGTTTATTAATGTCCCATGTATTGTTGTTTGATCACGAACCTTTTTTTTATTGAATCATCAATCTGACGTAATTTCTGAATTAGCTGGGGTCTCAAGATGCTTTTTGTATTCACATGATCCTGAATGTGATAGAAACCATGTTGCTTACTATACCTTCGTAATGTCAATAACATGTATTATTTTTAAATTACCATTTAAAATTCGTCCAAAGCCTTGCTTAAACGTGATAATGGGAGTTGTGTACTCAAAGATATCGAATATTGCGTAAACTCTAGTATAGATATATGTATAATGCACATAGTAGGATTTTGAAAAGATGAAAATATGTTTTATTCAGAAGTGTTTTTTTTATGTTTGATGTATGTATCCTTCTTCCAGAGAGTGTTGTAACTGTAACCCTATGGTTCTCAGTGGCCATTTCCTTCTTGTAAATAGGCTTCTTCTTGTCATGTCGTTTCTTATCGCTGACATATTTAGATTATGTCCCCTATGTTATACGTTTTAGGCTTTTCATTCTCATGTTTTCCTTTAAAAGTTTTTTTATGACGCTTGATTTGTTCAGTAAAATCTATATTCAACTTGATTCTGAAATCTACCAAATTTATACGTTGACTTCTCCAAAAGAGAATGTTATTGGGTCTCTTGTTTGTTACGCTGTGAATGGTTAATTTATCTTCGAAAATATCTACAATTTCATTTAAAGTTGAATCGGGAATTCCTTTTGGATGCATATAACCAATTCCACTAAAGTTGAGTGTACGCATTCCACAGCTATGTTTACTTCGCTTTTTCCAGTTGGTGTTTTTTTTTTTAACACTAGAAAGACGGGTAGCGGTCATTCGACCGCTTTTCATATTTGATTGACAATATTTCTTATATCAGTTATTTTTTCAAATTGATGTTTCGTGACTTTTATTATTATTGCATCAAATTTAATTTGAGGTCCTTTCTATTTTATTAGAGTATTTGGAACTTAAATAAATAGCACAACTACCTAAAAAGACGGGTTGCGGTCATTTGACCGTACGATATATGTATGCACCAATTGCAGACATGCATATTGTGTTTTTTTTTACTAATTAGAAAGTTTTTATTTCATTGAATTTATATAATTATGTTTATATAATTATTGATATAATTATGTTATTATGTTATTTATATAATTATGTTTCAATGTAATTTATGTAATTATTGAGAGAACTGATGTCCAATTCAAAATATCTTGTAGGTATATGACTGTGTCATAACAACTATTGCTGTTTTACGTTAGATTTTATATTTCCTATGTAAAACAGCAACAATGCAGATGCAGAATACATTGACACAAACGCATAATCACTTATAAGGTTTTCTGAGTTGCCTAAGTTTATTTTTCACCAATATTTGATCAGTATGCGATCGTTTTTTTACCGTTAGTAGACATGTGGTCTGTGCGTATTCCAATATTCCTGTTTATAGCGACGTAGCTGCTGCATTTTGTTTTTGCCGTTTATTGGATTCAGTGTGCTAAATGTTTTTGTGAAGTGAACATAGAGAACAATTTTCGTTTGTTATAATTTTGCAAAATGACTCGATCTCTACGCGGAAAAGATATTATTGCATATTTGCAAGCTTTGTCCGAGGATCAATCCGGCGACGAAAGTGAAACTAATCCATTAGGAGAAGTGGAAGACAGTGATAGCTACGTTCCAGAATCAAGTTCTAGTGATAGCTCAAATATAACATACCATTAGGTACGCTGGTTTTTTCCTACATGTGTAAAAAGAAATGTGTAAGTAGTAATTACTTTTTTCTTTAATTTTTTAAAGCACAACGCACCCAGAGCATAAGTATTGAAGTTCCATCAGTACCGGATAATAAACAATATATGTTGTCAGCAGGCGGAGTTCTTTGGAAGGGTTTTTCCCAAAATATCTCTACACCAGGTCGCCGTGCTGCTCATAACATTTTGGTTGAATGTCCAGGACCAACTCATTATGCAAAACAAAGAATAAGTGACGAATTTGTGTCAGCTTGGAGACTGCTGATTGATGACACTATTTTGAAACACATTCAAAAGTGTACGGAGGCTGAGGCACATAGGCAAATAGGCCATACAAAGTGGGTTATGTCTTTGCAAGACTTAGAAAAATTCATCGCAGTTTTGTATGCTAGAGGTGCTTTTGGATGCAAGAATATAGCTATAAGCGACTTATGGAGTAAGACGTGGGGAGTTGCTTTTTTTTAAAAAACCATGCCTAGAGACCGATTCAAAGATATAATGAAATATATCCGTTTTGACGTGCGTGCAGAAAGGTCTACTAAACTTAAAACTGATAAATTTGCATTGATATCGGATGTCTGGAACCGCTTTATTGATAATTGCAAATCTTGCTATAGGCCAGGTGAAAATATCACTATAGACGAACAACTGTTCCCTACAAAAGCAAGATGCAAATTTACATAATACATGGCGAATAAACCTGACAAATTTGGTATAAAATGTTGGCTCTGTGTAGATGTCAAGTCAAAATATCTTCTGAATGGTTTAAAATATTTTTGGAGAGATGATAATCGTCCGCAAAATCAAATGCTAGGAGAGAACATTGTGATGCGTTTAATGGAACCTTACATAAATAAAGGAAGAAATGTGACTACTGACAACTTCTTTACTTCAGTATCGTTGGCACAGAATCTGCTTTCGAAGCGCCAACTCTTGTTGGCACCGTAAACAGAGCAAGACGCGATATTCCACCTTACGTGAGAAAATTAAAGTTAAATTTGCATGCCCATGAAGTTTTGAAAACGGAAGATAATCAGTGCCTTTTGACAGTGTATCAAGCAAAGAGACACAAAAATGTTTTATTGTTGAGTCCTTTACATGATACGGTGGAAATAAATGATGAAAATAAAAGAAAACCTAATACCGTAACTTTTTATAATACAACTAAATTTGGCGTTGATGTCGTTGACCAAATGGCAAGACAATATAGCACAAAATCATGCTCGAGAAGATGGCCAGTACAGGTTTTTTGCAATATATTGGATCTAGCTGCAATAAATGCATGGATTTTATACCAACAAGTAATGGGGAAACAAAATCGTAGAAGAGACTTCATTTTACAAGTGGCATCTGAACTCAGTGACACAGCAAAAGAGGAAGAACCACAAGCTGTGAATATTCAACCTAAAGTTTCGCATACTCAACCCAAGAAAAGACGACAGTGTCATACAACTGGCTGCAGAAATAAAACAAATAAGATATGTGAAACATGCCAAAAACCGATATGCGGAAACTGCAACAAATCAAAACGCTTTCTATGCACCACCTGTGTGTGAATCTAAGATGTCCGAAGAATAAAATTTAAGTAGTGTGTTATACTTAAAAACAATAATTTTTTTCTTAAATTACACAATCCTTTTAATTTAATTCTTATCATAAACAATTTTTTTTTGTTACAAAAAAAGAAATACATACAATTATTTAAATTTTTATTTTAATGAAACGAATAATCTATTTTTATTTCAAATGTTAGATTAAATGAATTTAAATTATAAAAAATATGAATTATTAATTAAAAAAATAAAAGCAAAAACATAAAAATATAGTTCTTACATTATTTTTAAAATTAATTTATCGTTTTATCGTTATTAATATATCGTTTTTTTCATAGCGGTCAAATGACCGCTCTCCGTCTTTCTAGGTATACCGAATTTCCCGTTTTTCTAGTGTTAATGCATTTTTTATTGATTAATTTATTAGAACTTACATGCTAGACAAAAAACGCTTAAAACTAGCTTAACTAACTTAACTATTCTTATTCTAACTTAATGGCCCTATGCGGGCGCTCTAAGTTAAACCTAATACTTAAAACTATGTCTTTCGAAGTAATGAACTTCAAAATTGTTTATTTATTTATTTATTTTTTAATTTTAATTGTTACTAAGAAAATTAGACAAAAAACTTAGTACATGAACTTTTTTTTTTTAATTGATCTTATATGTATATAAAACTTACAAATCTACCTTAAAATAAATCTTAAAATATCTTATTCTACCTTAATCTATCTTACTCTAGCTTACGTAATTATATACGTACTTTTTTTTTTGTTTTTTTTTTATTTTTTTTTGTTTTATCAAGTGCTGTTTTTTTTTTTTTTTTTTTTTTCTATCCAAGTGCTGTGATAATTTTTTTTTTTTTTAACCTATATACAATATACCTAAACTACCTAAACCTTAAACTATGTAAGTCGGCCATGGACAAGAACAGCCAACTTTAAACCTCAAACAGGCTACCCCGGATTAGGGGGAAACGACGAAGGAGTTTCCTCTCTTTCGGCTAGCCACCAGAAATGACCGTACTGACGTTGTACGTCCTCAACATCACGACCCGATACCGCCCTACTAAACCGGAGACGCTCCACACTGCCATGCGCAACGTCTCTGTCGTAGTTGAGTCGCCTATCCACAGCTGTCCGAGCAACGTGGAAGATTAGCGGCACTGCCAATCTGTCCTGGATCAGACCCTTCTTATCAAAATAGAGGAACGCCTCTGGGGGAACAAAGCCGTTAAGGCGCACTCTCTCGTGATACTCGTAATTGGGGTAATAAGCCCCGGAGATCAGGTTGTTCGTTGAGCTCATTGCTCTTGCAATGTGCCTTCGAATCAGCTTGATAACGAAATTATCCACTCTTATTAGGTTAGCCCTGTTGTATAGGACCTTGTTGGGATAGAATTTTATGTACTGAGACTCTGGTGTTCTGTACAAATGAAGGCAAGCCCTCTCAAACACCCGAATCTTTTCCAACAAGCTTGCTCCCACGTTAAACCACACGGGGCATCCATATACGAGCATGGGCCTAATGAGGGCCATGTAGTAGATTACCTTTACCCTTGCATCGAGTTGCTTGCTATAAAAAAGTCTCTTTGTAAGGGCAAAAGCACCTTTGGCTCTGGCCAGAGCAGCATCTATATGTTTGTTATAATATAGATATTGGTCTAACCAGAGCCCCAGGTATCTGACTACACTTCGAGTCGCAAGTGGCTGTCCGTGCGGTCCCACGATTGAGAACTTTCGCCAATTCTTTCTGGTATCCCTGGAGGCCCCAGACAACGGCGTCCTAAAAAGAATGGTTTCCGATTTCTGGAAGTTGATCTTCAACTTCCAGTCATCGCAATATCGCTGAATCTTATCGAAGTCACGTTGCAAGAGAATTGCAATGACCTCGATTTTTGGTCCTGATCTGTACGCGATCAAGTCGTCTGCGTACGCTATGGCATGGTGAAGAGACCCTATCAGATCGCTCGTGTAAATGTTGAAAAGGATCGGTGAATTAACCGCACCTTGTTGCAGATCGTTTTTAATTAGAAATGTTCCAGCAGAAGTCACATTGCCATTTTTGACGATGAACTGTCTACTGGTGAGCATGTTATAAAGTATGTACAGCAGTGGTTTGCTTATGCCCAGCCTGTTCAGCTTGTAGAAGAGTCCCCCTAACCATACTGTGTCGAAGGCCTTCTCCAAGTCAATCAGGCAGACACCGGTGCATTGTTTCTTGCTTTTATTCCATTGGATATCCGATACCAGTTTAGACGCGGCATGTATTGTATCATGCCCCGCCTTAAAACCGAATTGGGTATCCGGAATTATATTATTGTTCTCAGTCCACTTAAGCAGGGCTCTATTGATCACTTTCTCGAATACCTTGCTGATGTTTGGAAGGAGACTTATCGACCGGAGATTTGCCGGATTGGAGGTGTCCTTACCCCTTTTGGGGATGGGTTGTATCACTGCTGTTTTCCAATGCGCTGGATAATGTGCATTATTCAGTGCATTGTTAAACAGAGTGGTGTAAATGTCCACCGCTTCTAGAGGGAGATGTCGAAGCACAATGTTCGATACTCCATCGATTCCCACTGATTTCTTCTTTCTCAATGATGCGAAGATTGCTTGGAGCTCTGCCTTCGATATATACGGGGGATGTACCCTTTCATCGGCGATGACATTATTTGCCATGTTATCGTCATTGAACTCGGTAAAACCTATGTTCTCGGTTCGCCAGTGCTCTATATCATTTCGAAGGTAGAAGTTGTGCACAAGGACGCGATTTTCCAGGTCGTGGTTCGGGCAAATAGTATCATTCACCTTGTACATTTCCTGGAAAGTCGCTCCTATAGCCTCTACCTTCTCCTGCGGATCTTCGATCACAAAGAAGTTGTCATCCTCTACTGCGTTATCTGGATCTATACCTGCTGTTATAAGTATTCGTCCATTGTTCGTCGTTCGGGGGATCTTAAGACACGGAAGGTCGTTTTGATTATTCCTCAGAAATATTTTATTTATTTGCGGGAACATACTCGGGTTGTTGGATTTTACAACCCGAATTTTGTTGTTCCAGTGCAAATTTACAGAAAGTCTGTAATTTTCTCTAATTAATTTTTGGAGGTTTTTAATCAACGACTTCAGCGTCCTAACCTCCGAGTTTTGTCTGTCAGTAAACTGTCTGTACAAGGTTTTTAGTCTCGACAGCAGTCTACTTTTATGTTGGTGTAGTGCGTCAATTGTTGCATTGCGGAATATGTCTGCGTTGTCAGTATGTTGATACCGAGGTATCGTATTGTCCATAGTTCGTTTAATTGTTTCGTCCATTTGTTTCAGGTATCAGTCAATCTCCTCGTTTGACAGATTCCTATTGGACGGTGGGCAGAGCGAATTCGAGGAGAGTGCTCTTGTCAAAGTTCTTGAGAAGCGAGTCCAACGTGTCCTACTATAATTGTAGGAGTACGTTTGGACAAACTCCTCCAACTCCGCAATTTCGTTGGGAATCGTTATTACGGCACTAAGTCCGCAATGGTCACTGTCATACACAAATGTGTGCAGGCAGTTTATAGTTTGTCGGTCCATGTTGGTCAGTTGTAACCGTACGTCGAACAGCATAAGATCCAGATAAGAGCCGCTTCTAGGAAACGACGGAGTATCTGTAGCTTTCAAATCGAGTTTATACTCGACACTGTGCCAACCCCACCAATTGAATAGTAGGTTCCCTCTAGGATTAGGTGTGCTGTTTCCCCAATCTCTATGTTTGGCGTTTAGATCTCCGGCCATGATGAAATAATTCTCTTCCGAACACCAGTTGGTGTTCTGTAAATTTAGATTCCAAACAACTTTATATAGTTGCTGATTGTAGGGCTGTAAAAGCTTCCCTCGTTATCCATCACTAAAATTGTTAGCGCTGTGAAATAATGTAGAATGTTGGTTACTTTATTTCTGAGGTGGAGGACTGTTTTATCTTTGACCCTGAAAATTTGGTAAATTCAGAGAATTTGTCAACGCAAGTAATAAATAAACTTCTCATCCTTAATCTCCATGATATCCATGTGCGGAATCTCAGCGGGGTATGTTGCGATTGGTGCTCTTTATAGTTCTGGTTTGAATGGGTGTCTATCATATTTACTGGTATAAAAGATGTCACAGTTTTTGATAGATACTCATGTGTGCGGGAAGTAGCATCGTTCTAAAATTTATTTCTTATTCTCTTCTGCATTCCGATGCGGTCTGTGGTATTCTTCCTGGATCTTGAGTTATCTTGGTTTTTGATATCTTCAATCAATCGTTGTCGTATTCCAATCTTGAACCTCGAAAAATCTTTAAAAATTTGCGTCAGATGTAAGGCCTATGGAACGACGGGTGAGGTTGCTCATAAGCATTAACCTTTCTTTTCCCAAAAGTCATGGGCATCGTTTCTGCAGTAGTTGTTTCGGTCAGAACCTTCACTTGTGTCTTTAATTTTGACATCAGTAACAACACTAGATTTTTTCGGTTTATATACAAGTTCATTGTTGTATTCCTCTATGTGGGCTTTCCATCTTTTAGCTTACCATTCAGATTCCTTGAGCTGAATGCAAATATAAGCTATTGATGGTTTGTCCATATTTTAATTTTATTGGCACCGTACAAATAGTTACGCAAATTGTCTGAAGCCCAGACATTTCTTTTTCATTAACTGCGTAATTTTTCCCTGTTTTATTCAAGGATCAGGAAATATGTTACATGTTTGTCATGTCCAATTTCACCTTGACTGAGAACTCCTCTTATTAACTGATTAGAGAATGAATGGCTTGTTAAAGTTTGGAAAAATTAGTACCTCTGAATTCTGGAAGGCTTAAAGTTATTTTTCTGTTAGGCTGATTTTATTTTGTTTGGACTGGTTTACCCTTATTTGGGCATTCTTTCCTCTAATGAGATTCGTTAAGGGTTTTGCAATTATAGTAATGAATCGTCTGTAAGGCCAAGAAATCTTTTTAATTATTTTAGATTTTCTTGAGGTTTTTTTTTTGAATGGTTTCGACTTTTATTGGGTCAGTCTTTATGCGAAATGGCATTCTAGTATATTAATACTTACCATTTAGAGTCGAAAAGGCGGCCTTAGGAATATCGCTTTCCTTTATCCTTATCTATTGTAATCCAGATGTCAGATCTATAGTTGTAAAGGGTGTCGAATTTCGAAGATTAGCAAGACTATTGAAAATGTCTGGAATTAGATATGTGTCGGCAATCGTGACTGAGTTCAGTCTTGTAAAGTTTACTACCATGCGGTATTTCTTTTCGCTTGTCGCTTGTGTTCGATTTTTGTTGGGACTATCCATTTCGGATAATTATATCGACTCTTAGAGGGTCTGATAACCTCATCAGAAAGACGTTTTTAATTTACTTTTCCACTTCTTCACGCATGCTAATAGGATATGTATATATTTTGAAATAAATTGGTCCTTCAGTGGTAGTTTTAATTTCAGCTCTGTTTATTTGTTTCGATTGGTTGTTTTTAATTTATTGTTCCAAATATTTCCTTGTGTCTTACTCGTATGTGTCTCTTATTCAAAGACTTGTAAATCTTTTATACAATGAGGCAATTTTCTAATGTTTTGCAAATCCTTTCCGTTCTTGGGATAATCAATAAACAGTTTTGTGTCATTGATTGTGATGAATCCCTTGCATTGGATTCGATGTTATTTAATTGTGCAACGATTTCACGAATTTTAGCTATTTGTGCATTTATCGCACGAGTTAGCTCTAGAACAGCTTTTTTGAGCTCCCCAATTTCAGCTTCTAAAATTTCTAATCAGTTGTATTTGTTCAAATTAGGACATGAAAGTAAGATACATATACGAGGCAAGATGAAAAGTTCTCGGCCTGACAGTGAAAGACTGCGATTTACTTTTCCACTTCAGTTAAAAAATGATTTTATTTTTCTACATAATCTCCCTTGACTTCAACACACTTGGTCCAGCGTTTCTCCAATATCCTTCTCGGAAGTGAGAGTCTGGAAGGCTGTGAAAATATTCATCTACGGAGCTCTCAACTTCTGCATTGGATGCGAAGCGCTTCCCAGAAACAAATTTCTTCAAGTTTGGGAACAGATGGAAGTCTGAATCAGGTGAATAGGGGGGTTGGGCGAGCAAAGCGTACCCAAAATCTCGCAGTTTTCCCATCGCCAACGCACATTAGTGTACAGGTGCATTGTCCTGGTGAAAGGTGATTTTTTTCTTCTTCAAGCCAGGCCTCTTCTCGCGAATTTTAGCATCCAGGTGGTCAAGAAGATTGGAGTAATATTCGCCTGTAATTGTTCTGCCTTTCTCAAGGTAATTAATTCACAGGATCCCTTTCGCATCCCAAAACACACTGGCCATTACCTTTCTGGCAGATGCTATCGTCTTCGCTTTCTTTGGCGCTGAACCACTGGCTTCCACCCACTGCTTCGACTGCTGTTTCATTTCTGGCGTGTAGTGGTGGATGAATCGGTCGGATCCCTATTTTTTTTTTTTTTTCCGAGAGGATGAAAATCTTCTAAAGACACCATAAGGCCCGGCCGCGCGTGCTTATGGTAGTGTGAAATTTTTACTCACTAAAAGCACCACTCTTCAAGATTAATACTACAACTAAGCCGACGTTTTATTTTCGCTTACGAGACTCGTGATTTTTGGAAAAAGATATTCGTATGTAATTTAAAAACAATGTAGCGCTTTAGACAGGTTAAATTCCAATGAAAGTTCCTGCTGTTTTCACGACCGGCATATACTATTACGCGAGGTCAAAAGGTTTCGTCCTTTGCAGACGACGAATTGAATTGTTCGCGTCAAGTAGTTGAATGACGGTACTGTTGCAATGGCCGTGAACACGATCTTTGTGTTTACGAGCAAAATTTGTTATCTCTTCGACGACGCTAGGAATTCCCAGGTCCCAATGAATATCTTCGTACCACGGTGCGCTAACGATCGTTCTAAGAACTTTATTTTTCTTTGTAGGATGTTTCTTTTACTTTTCCTGGTACAACCCCATAGTTGTAGACCATACGTCCACACTGGCTTTAGCACTTGCTTGTAGATAAGCAGTTTTTATGTAGGCTCAACTTCGAATGCCTTCCGAGTAGCCAGTACATTTGTCGGTATTTGTTTTCGAGCTCGTCGCGTTTCTTTTTTACGTGCGATTTCCATTTAAGCTTAACATCTAGAGTCATTCCTAGATATTTTGCTTCGTTCGCGTATGGTATTTGAGCCGAGTTTAAATATACGGGTAATCTGTCAACTTTTTTATAGGTAAAGTGAACGTGAGTAGATTTGCTTTCGTTCAGCACAATACGCCAAGAATTCGTCCAAGCGTGGACTTTGTTAACAGCATGTTGTTGCTGCTTCAATTGTTGCTTTTCAGTTGCTGCTTCAATTGTATAGCCCGTTGTCAATATCGCCGTATCGTCCGCAAACGTGGCGACGACGCAATTTCTTTCCTGTGGGATATTACGCGTGTAGAGTACATATAGAAGCGGGCTAAGGACACTTCCTTGTGGAACTCCGGCCGCAATCTCCTTGAACTGCTTAACACGAAAAAGTCTTTCGGTGAGATACGATCGTAAGATTAGAAAGAGTTTCCATGGCAGTAGTCGTTGCAATTTATACTCCAAGCCTTCGTGCCAAACCTTATCGAAAGCTTGTGAGACGTCAAGAAATGCACCACAACAAATCTTTTTTTCTTCGCGAGTTTTCTCAATCACGTCAGTTATTTTGTGGACTTGGTCGATTGTTGAGTGTTTGACTCTAAATCCAAATTGATGGTCAGGAATGAGACGTCTTTCGTTGATTACCGGTTGTAGTCGTTTTGAAAGTAGTTTTTCGAATATTTTAGAGATAACCGGCAATAGGGAAATAGGCCGATATGATTTCTTCTCATTCAAATGTTTGCCTGGTTTCGGGACCATTATAATCTCTGCGACTTTCCATTGTCTCGGAACGTAGAGCAATCTGAACGAAGCGTTAATCAAATATAGCAGTTTGATAAGAGCTTTATTCGGTAATTCCTTGACCACCTGCGGCGTTATCAAGTCGTAACCCGGTGCTTTTTTAGTCTTTAGATTTTTAATCACTTCCCTCAGTTCAATTACTTTTACTTTAAAGGTGTCAGATGTCGTGACTGGGGAGTCGGGCGTTATCAAAGGGCCGTCGAATGACTTAAAGGTATCTTCTAAGTGCAAAGCAAAAAGTTCCGCCTTTTCTTTGTCGCTCTTTGCACAATTTTTATCGTTTTTCCGAATTGGTGGCGCTTGCATTTGAGGTTTCCGGATGCCTTTTAGCGCTTTCCAAAGTGAATAATTTGATTCTCTTCCAGTGGAGAGATTTTCAAGGTAGGTCGTTATCTTATTGCTTTTAAATTCCCGAATACTATCTCTAAGGCGATTGCATAGTCGGTTAAGGATCTTTTTATGCTGCGGTGCACGAGTGATTTGCCATTTCTTTCGTGCTTTTCTTTTCTCCCTCACCAGTTCAATGATTTCACTTGGATACTTTTCGTTGCGGTTAATTTTATAGTTTCTAGAAGGAGTGTTTCTCCATGCCGCTCTTTGGATTGCTTCCACGAATCGATCAACTTCGTCCTCTAGTTCACAAGGTGTTTTAAGTGATACATTTGAGGCGATATTTGTTTCGCAATCATTTCTAAAGCCCTCCGAATTTGTTCTATTGCTAGTAAGTCTTGGAGGTCCTTCTTTCTTGATCAACACTTCACCAAGCAATAAAATTACCGGAGAGGGATCAGAAGAGAGATCAAAACTTTCTTCGATGAATAAATTTATCGTAAATACCTTTTGAAACGAAAAAATCGATAAGATCGGGAATTTTTCCTGAGTCGGTTGGCAAATAGGTGGGTTTTCCTGTCGAATAAAAACAACAACCGAATTCATTTGCCACTTCGTAGAGAATTTTTCCTTTAGATGATGTACATCTTGAACCCCAGAAGGTGTGCTTCGCGTTGAAATCTCCATCAATAAGGAAATATGAACCAAAGGCATTGAAGACACGAAAGTAGTTGTCTTTTTCAAGCGAGCATCGCGGCGGACAGTAAACAGACGCTATGTTGTAGCTCAAGTGTTTATTTTTAACCCTCACCGCGCACAACTGAAGTTTTTCGAGCTCTATGTTTATATCGACCGAGTGTTCGATGTTAGTTTTAATGAATAAGGAGGAACCTCCCCGCGCTCTATCAGAAGGATGATAGGCGTGATAATCAGCGTAGCCTCTTATCTTTATTTGCGATTCCCTTGTTAAATGTGTTTCAGAGATCAAACATATGCCGATATTTTCTCTCATTAGAAATATTTCTAATTCGTTAAATTTTTGTAGGAGTCCGTTTGCATTCCATATTATAATTTTAAGCAAAGAGTTCATATCTACTTAGATTTAGATATAAGATTAGCCCTACAGAAGCTTTCGACGTTACTGAGTCGTTCGAGAATTCTTTTGTTCGTTTCACATTGTTCCTCGAACTTAGCGTAAATGCAGTTCAGAATTTCTTTCAACGGATCAGAGGGTGGCCCGTCGTTTTGTCTGGTTGCTTTGACTGCAGCCTGAGAATACGTCAGAAAACTGGGATTCGTTGGCTTATCCGAGGTTATTTTTCGTTCAGTCTTTTTAGTGGACTGATTGACTGGTTTAAGTGTCTGCACTGCTGATTCGAGCGTCTTTTCAGTCGGTTCAGGAGTCTGTACAACTGGCTTACGAGCCCGCTCAGTTTGCTTAGCAACGCGCCCTACCGACTTAGGAGCCCGATCGACTGATTTCGTTCCCCTCACAGTCGGCGTTGTAGATTTCTCCGTCGCATCTGTAGTTCCTTTGCGACCTCGCAACCGCGATAATTTGCTGGGTGCCTTCCTTTGCAGTTAGCGAAAGTAGCTTTTTCATTTTTGCTTAGACTGCAATTTTCAGAAGAGTGTTTTCCAGCGCACTTAACGTAGCGCGGCTCTTTCCGACAGTACACCTGCGTATGATTAAACTCTTGGAATCGCTTGCATTGAGGGATTGTCTTCATGTTGACACGTAGCGACTCGATTTTAACGACCATACTCATGATTGTACGAATATTGTATATCTTTTCCTGGCTTTCCGTTTTATCAAACGATAGCACAAAAAGCGGAAGTTTACGTTTCACTATACCTTCTTCTCCACGATATGGTCGTTTTCTCTCTTTTTTTAAAAGGTTCACAGCGTCAAGAATGTTATAACCTCTATAGCGTAAATCACCTATAACGTCTTCTTTAGCACATGATGGATGAAGTCCTCTAGCTACGACCTTCAAAGGTCTCTCAGACTTGTCTTCGTAAGTATGCCATTGAATTTTTTCGTTGTTAAGCTTTTGAGATACAGCCCGGTATCCCTCAGCGTCATTAACCTTGATTTTCCATGCATCGTTCCGCAAGGAAGTTACTTTAAATTCAGTAGCGATCGTTGTTTTTAAAATTTTTCGCAGAGAATTATAGTCTCCAACGCCTGTAATATTTATTGAAGGAGGGGCGCGTTTGCTTTCAATTTGCTTTTCTGCTTTTCGCTGCGCTTAGCGATTTGGTTCGTGTTGCGGAACAACCTCGGGCGATGAACTGGCCTTACGTTTTTTAGATGGTTTTCGTTTAAGTATCCAATCCGTTTCGCGCGTGAATTCTTTTTCATCCGTACTGTAGTGACGTAGTGATGGCTACGCGAAGAGGGCTCACTATGAATAACCGTCTGTGTTTGTGAAGACTCGTTTTGAAGCAAAGGTACTTTATTCTCTGATTCAAGTTTTTCTACTTTACTTTTGAGCTCCTTTTCGTCGAGCCTCTTTCGGAGCTCGATGTTTTCTTTTTCCAGATAACTCTGTTTCGTGGTTTGCGTTTCCCGAATTAACACATCCGGGTTCGCGAAACTCTTATTTTGCGCTTTAGGAGAAGTCTTTTGAGGCGGAGATCTTTGTAGCCTTCCGCTTTTCCTAAATGGGTTAATTAAATGTTGATGCAATAAATAGCTCTCCCCAGAATCCGTAGAGCATTCCTCTTCCGAGGGTGTATTTTCCAGTTGAACTGCATTAATTTTGTTTACCGTAATCTTAAGAAAGACGGCGGGTTGGCATTTTAGTCGCCTTTTACGACAGGCATGCCTACCGTGGGTATATTCTGTCCCCTAACCCACAGGGGGGATCCCTATTGAATTGGCCCAAAGATTGCCGCGAAAATCATTTGCGCATTTGCTTTTGATCGGCATTCAGCAAATGCGGCACCCATCTTGCGCAGAGCTTTCGCATCCCTAAGTTTTTGTGCACGATGTTTCGCACCATCTCTTCCGATGTACACACAGCCTCAGCTATCTCATTCAGCTTCACTCGCCTATCGTCCAACGCGATATCATGCACTTTTTCGATGGTTTCGGGTGTGGTTGCGGTTTTTGGCCGTCCTTCACGTGGGTCATCTTCCAGGGACGTGCGACCAAGTTTAAATTCAGCTGCCCACTTTTTAACAGTTGACATGAAAGGAGCAGAGTCCCCGTAAACTTTTTTCAACTTTGGATGAATTTCCTTAGGGGTTAACCCATCCAAAACGAAGAATTTTATCACCGCACGATATTCAAGTTTATCCATTTTAATAAAAAACACACAAGACGTCTACTGCAAAAATTCGCGTAAAGAAACTACTTGAAACTTGTCATACGAACTAATGAGAAGTGCACCCAGGCAGGAAACATAAATTTTTTCTCATTGGAACGCTATCTCTGCGTCAGACCGAGAACTTTTCACCTTGCCCTCGTACATGTATACTATCATTATACTCGTAAGTAACCGGTTTTCGTTTGTGTTTCTACTTAATTAATTAAATTTGTTTCCTTCCGAAGGATTGATTATATTTGGGAAGTGATTATATATTTCACCTTATTGTTTTATATTTTTTAATAAAATATGTGAAAGTTTAATGTACTCACAGTTGAGTGTGTGTTGGGATGGTCTTCAAATCAGTTTTTCCTTGAATTCACCCTGATGATGTTTTTCTTTTGCCAAGGGATTTAGGATTAATTCACTATAGTTCACTTATTTCAGAAGAATATTTGGTAGTAGTCCTGTTTAGTCGAATGAGTTGAATTTGCACTGACCTACTAATGGTACTACTGATATCACAATTGATTCACTCGCGATCCGGACCGATTTCTATGTTTTTATGGAATAATAGAGATTAACGCACAATCATGATCTTAATATTCTCATGGAGGATTAAGATTTTTCGCGTATCTTATTACATATATCTTGAGGGATACGTCGGCGCGTGTACACCGGTATGCATCTATTTCCAACATATGCGCTGACACATGATATTCATTCAGTTGATTGTCGCGGCGCGTTTGCTGATTTGATATTTTGCGATTGATGATTGTTATAACTGTGGCACCGTTCTGTTGGAACCACATGTGTTGTATGCCCAACCAATCCAATTCGGGCACCAAGAAGTTTGGCAAGATGTCACGACAGCGATCACCAGTTACAGCATTGTCTCTTGCCTCTTGCTTCTTCAAAAAAAAGTGTGGCCCAGTGATGTTGTCGGCCAAAATTTGGCATCATACAGTAACTCTACGAGGCTGTAAAGGTTGTTGGTGTATCAATTGAGGATTTTCAGTCCCCGGATATTTTGTTTATTAACAAAGCCAGATAACTCGAAATGAGCTCTGTCCCTCATAATGATTTTTTCCCAAAAATTGGGGGCGTCAATATGGAGCTACAAAACTTTGTAACTTCGCTATTTTGAACGGGTACAAATGCTTTCTTTTTTTGATTATTTTAAACAAAATTGTTGGAGACATTCCAGATACGATTACAAGTACACAGCGTCTAACGGAGGTGCCCGGACTTTTATCAATATTGTCTCTCACTCCAGCAATATTTTGTGCTATACGTACGCTAGAGTTTGACCAGACTTCGCTTTACTCGTACATGTCGGTGCATATTGAATTTCAAAGTTATTCATTATACGCTGAATGGTTGAATTGCTAGGAACATGAAATTACACAAATTTCTTCATCTTTTCACAATTGAACTATTATTTAGATAAAATGTTTTAATAAATTCGAAACATTGTAGAGGCGTTAGATGCTCCATAATATATTGTTATCTAATGCTCTTCACTACCGTCAAATACGAACTCACAAATGCCAACTAAACCAAAATGGCAAAATGAAAAATATCCTACATATATACATCTTAATGTCTTCAAGTCACCCCAACTGGTTTCTGGAGGTTTGAATAAGAAAAATGTTTTTTTCCTAGTGAACAGAGCAGTGCGATCTTGTTATTTATGGAGTTGGTTTGCAGTCGTGGCGATGTTGAGCAGCCAATAACTGGTGTCAGAGGACACCCACCTACGACCATTGAATTTTGGATTTCTTCATCTCTTTCTTATTATACCCTATCCTATGGGGTATACTAATTTTGATACGTTGTTTGTAACAGAGAGCAATAATAGTAATAGACTCCCAAATGTATATCGATTCATCCATGCTTATCCATCTGTCCGTCTCTCCATTTGTCCGTGCGTCCGAATCTGAAGCAGTATAAGTGTAAACATATTTGTCAAGTCCGCAAAGGAACACGCCCACGTACAAAAAAAAAAAAAAACGTTCACTATTTTTTACTAGAAACTGAAAAATACAGTCTTAACTAAATATGTACAGTTTGACTTTCTCAATTTATAGATACAATAAAGGCTATTTACAATGATGGTTAAGTCTTACTGTAAATATATCATCAGAATTCGTAAACTTCACTTACAAATCTCTTAAAAAACGCATAAATATCCTCTGAGTAGATTGTACATTGCTTATAGGGGTGTACTTGCACTGCGACCTTTATAGATTTATTGTGCCGAATTGGAGCTCAACTCAATGGTATACTCAACTTAGGGAACCTTCTCCAGTTCAATTGCATTGATGAACCGGAGTATCTTGAGTGGATCCAACGATGGTAGATCTTTCTCTGATAGTTGGTAGGCATGCAGGTAGTTCCTTCATTTGTGGGTCAATGCTCCACATTCTTTAAGCAGATGACCTGGGGTTTTCTCAAAGTTCCCGCAGAATCTGCAGTTTCCGTTTTGCTCTATGCCCAGTTTCCTGAGATGTTTCTTAAGCCTGCAGTGACCAGTCAGGAAGCCTGTTATAATGCGAAGCCAGTTTTTATTGATATCGATACAGACCTTACTTCTTTTCCGGTTGCAGTTCCTGAGAAATTTGTTGGCCTGTCTTGCCAACCCCCAGAGTTACTCTGAGTACTCTGAGTAGAAAGATGTTATTGTTACTCTGAGTAGAAAGATGTTATTGTATTTGCATTAAAAAGTTTATTTTGTTAGGGAGGATGTGTTATAAGAACCACCGTTTCAGATGTATGTTTTTTCTATCATTTTATATTCTTTATTTCCTCATTAGATATGTTTTTTTTTGTTGCCGAGAGCAGGTGAAAATCTTTTAAAGACACCATAAGGCCCGACCGCGCGTGCTTATGGTAGTGTGAGATTTTTACTCACTAAAAAATACCTCTCTATAAGATTAATACTACAACTAAGCCGACGCTTATCCAGCAGTTTTATTTTCACTTACAAGACTCGTCATTTTTGGAGAAAGATTTTCCTATGTAATTAAAAAGAATGTAGCGCTTTAGGCAGGTTAATTCCAATGAAAGTTCCTGCGGGTTTCACGACCGACTTATACTATGACGTGAGGTCACAAGGTTTTGTCCTTTGCAGACGACGAATTGAAGAGTTCGCGTAAAGTACGAGTAGTTGAATGACGGTACGGTTACAATGGCCGTGAACACGATCTTTGTCTTTACGAGCAAAATTTGTTATCTCTTTGACGACGCTGGGAATTCCCAGGTCCCGATGAATATCTTCGGTACGTACGTACCATGGTGCGCTAACGATCGGTCTAAGAACTTTGTTTTCAAAAGTTTGTAGGATGTTTCTATTGCTTTTTCTGGTACAACCCCATAGTTGTAGACCATATGTCCACACTGGCTTTAGCACTTGCTTATAGATAAGCAGTTTATTATGTAGGCTCAACTTCGGTATTTGAGCCGAGTTTAAATATATAGGTAATCTAGCAACTTTTTTGTAGGTAAAGTTGACGTGGGTAGATTTGCTTTCGTTCAGCACAATACGCCAAGAATTCGTCCAAGCGTGGACTTTGTTAACAGCATGTTGCAGCTTTTCAGTTGCTGCTTCAATTGTATCGCCCGTTGTCAATATCGCCGTATCGTCCGCAAACGTGCCAACGACGCAGTTTCTTTACTGCAGTATATCACGGTTGTAGAATACATATAGAAGCGGGCCAAGGACACTTCCTTGTGGGACTCCGGCGCAATCTCCTTGAACTCAGAGTAATCATTTCCGTGTTTAACACGAAAAAGTCTTTCGGTGAGGTACGATCGTTTTCTCAATCACGTCAGTTATTTTGTGGACTTGGTCGATTGTAGAATGTTTGACTCTAAATCCGAACTGATGGTCAGGAATGAAACGTCTTTCGTTGATTACGGGTTGTAGTCATTTTGAAAGTAGTTTTTCATATATTTTAGAGATAACCGGCAATAGGGAAATAGGCCGATATGATTTGTCAATTAAAGCAACTTTTTTTACTTTAGAGTTGTCAGATGTCGTGACTGGGGAGTCGGGCGTAATCAAAGGGCCGTCGAATGTCTTAAACGCTTCTTCTAAGTGCAAAGCAAAAAGTTCTGCATTTTCTTTGTCGCTCTTGGCCCAAGTTCTATCGTTTTTCCGAATTGGTGGCGCTTACATTTGAGGTTTCCAGATGCCTTTTAGCGCTTTTCAAAGTGAATAATTTGATTCTCTTCCAGTGTAGAGATTTTCAAGGTAGGTCGCTATCTTATTGCTTTTAAATTCCCGAATACTATCTCTAAGGCGATTGCATAGTCGGTTGAGGATCTTTTTATGCTGCGGTGCACGAGTGATTTACCATTTCTTTCGTGCTTTTCGTTTCTCCCTTAGTTTCTTTTGAATACCTGCTCAAAGAAGATGAAGGTTTAGTTTCTCGCAATTATTCGTTCAGTGATACACACGAATGGAAAGGATCTACAGTTTTATGCCGTATCCGAAAGGCGTAATTTAGGAACATTACCTTGCAAATTTGAATCTGAACCTGAATTTTGTTAGACATTCGCGAGAGGTGGGGATACTTTTTTTTTTCCTGAGCTTGGAACGTTTAACTTCTCGCTCAGTAGTCCAATACACTAAACACTGATTCACAGCACTCAAAAGTGCACAAATGGAGTGAATATAGGTAAATTCCACAAGAGTCTGAAAAGTTGAAAGGACAGTAGATAACCGATTGTTAAAGATAAGCGGCAAAGAAAGCCCACCGTTCGAAGATGCTATCTAAAGCATCATGCAGTAAATCTTTGTGGTAGCACTTCGAGGCTATGGAAATAAAAATCCATCGCCTAAAACCGTGATACGGGAGTTATACGTATATGTAGTGGGGAATAAGGAAGACCAATACTTCAGCATGGACAGATGGAAATAGATGCGAAGAATCGAAGCTTTTCAGAAAATGATCCCAAAGCACTCGAAATCATTCACATATGAACGAAATTATTAAATTGGATTAATTGGATTAATATATATAGCAGAGATGAAAACAATTGCCAGAAAGAGTCTGAGATAGATATCCAAGATACTGCTTGTGTTAGAAAAACCGGCAGATATTAAGACAACCTGATATACTTGGACAAAATTCAAAACGTTAAGACAAATAAAATTTCAGTGAAAAACTTGTTTAGCACTCCACTGAATTGCTCGAATGAATATACACTGTAGGCCAAACGTTTGAGGTCGCCTTCAATGCTCGAACAAAAAACAAAATCTAACATCGAAAAAAGTAGAATAATAATCATGTAAAATGAACTGGGAACATATGTATACGAAACCAAAATCAGAAGAAAAATATTTTCATTTTGTTCTTAACATAAAGGAATTTATTAAAAAGAAGAAAAAATTTCTTAAACCGATTATTCGTCGAAAAAGCCACTTTTACATTTTTTTTACATTTCTTGGCATTCTAGCTATTAATTTTTGAGTTGTTGCCTGTGGTATATTACCCCAGCAATCCAATAATATATTCCACAACGCAGATTCTGATGATGGGCATTGATCCCGGATTCTTTTTTCCAGTTCCTCCCACAACAACTCTGTAGGGTTTAAAGCTGGTGATTGCGGCGGCCATATTATGATTTGCAATCATCTTCGTCTTTCCTCTATTTCAGGTAGTCTTGACAAAGCCTTGACGTGTATTTAGGGTCGTTGTCCAGTGGAAATACGAATCCTTCGCCAATTAATCTTAGCCCCATAGGTCACAGCATTTTCTTCCAATATTGTTTTCTATGCCTCCTTATCCATTTTTCCAATCACACGAGCCAGATCTCCCACTCCACTTGAAAAGAACCATCCCCAGACCATAACAGAACCGCCTCCATTTTTGACGGTAGGAACCACACAGTCTGGTAGCATCTTTTGTTCACCGCTGCGTCGAACGAAAACCAAATCCCTCGAACTTGGATTCATTTCTCCATAAAACTCTTCTCTCTTCTCTTCTTCTGTCCAGTCTTACGAGACGCCTAATCGGATCTGCATTAATTGCTTAGCCAACAGTAAATAAATTAAAAGCAGAGGGAATGCACAATAAGGTCTCAGCAGAAATTTAAGTGGTGATACTTAGTCCATTATATACGAGTAGCACTTAACCCGCTCAGTAATCTGCAGAAATTATTAAACAACCTAAGGTTGAAATTGACTCGAAGCAAATGTAGCTAAAAATAGTTAGTCAATGAAAAGAAAATTAAACTCAGTGTGTCGTCTTCAAAAGTGTAAAATTCTAGACCACAATCTGTGAAACTACAATAAAGTTTTTTTTTTTAAAAGATAGGAGAAATCACTTAGGAACGAAGTTATAGAAGGCAGTGGGCGTTATTTGAAGTTCTTGAGTGGTCTTGATTTCAAGGATATGAACCAAACTTTTTTTTTTAAAAAAGTAAGAATGGGTACTTCTGAGATAGTCAGTCGAAAACCCTACATGAAAACCTAATTATTCTTTGCATGTAAACATTTTGTTCGTAAAGCTGACCATTTCTAAGATACCAAGAAAGATTGTTTGAGTTTTTTAAAAAACTTCAAAACGTGTTTTTTTTTTCCTTAAAAAAGAGTTATAAATTTTTTTAATTTATCTATTGCTCATCTTTGTCAGAAATTCTTTCCCATTTACTTCATCTGTCATACCATCTTAATCAGAAAAATATCACTCAAATACTAATATTTTCTTTTTTTAAAAGATAATCTAACGCATAATCTTTTCTTTTTTCACAGGAATTATGACACTGAGCCGTGGCCCGTACAGCGAGCTCGATAAAATGAGCCTATTTCAGGATCTAAAGCTGAAACGAAGGAAAATCGATTCAAGATGCAGTAGCGATGGCGAGTCAGTAGCCGATACTAGCACTTCATCGCCGGATTTATTAGCGCCAATATCGCCGAAAATGTGCGACCAAGGACCAATTGTAACCATATCGTCCTCGTCGATAACATCGTCAGCTGTCACAACAACATCAACGACAACTGCTTCCGCAATTGTCGTTGCTGCAAAGGCAGCTGCCGTTGCTGTCAACCAACAACAACAACAACACCAACAGAGTAGTAGTAGTAGTAGTAGTAGCATTAGCATCAAGCAAGAAGGGCAACCACATTCATCGAGTTGCACGGTGAAACAAGAAATGCAACCGCAACAAATACACTCGTCGAGTAGTACGGTGAAACAGGAAACGCAACCGCGACAAATCCATTCATCGAGTTGCACAGTGGCGGTAGCAGCATCATCTGTCATGTCACCACCGCCGCCCAGCGTACGAACGCCTCCAACGCCGGAGAAAATAACAGTCCGGACGCCACCACCATTGGCGCTACCAACCACGCCAACGCCGCCTCATGGAAATGGAATGGCGAGTAGTACCAGCTGCAGTACAATCAATGGTGGTGGTAGCAGTCGAGCTTCTCCGGATTCGTTGGATGACAAACCGTCGACGACAACAAATCCATCACCAAATGAAATGCATGGTTCGTTGGGCGCGTTGGCTCCTAGTGAAGTGATGGTAAATAGCAGCAGCGGTGGGGGGGGTAGTGGAAGTGGACCTGGCGGTGGTGGTGGGGGTAATAGTGTTAATTTAAGTGTGATACGTTCCGTCAAAGAGGAACGCGTACTGGCTTCACCAACGAAAATGATGGCTTATCACCATCATCAACAGCAACAGCAACAGCAACAGTTGCAACAACAGCTGCAGCAACAACAACAGCAACATCAGCAGCAACAGCAGCAACAGCAGCAACAACATCAACACCAGCAGCAGCAACAACAACAACCGCACCACCAGCAACAGCAGCAGCAGCAACAACACCATCAACGGCAGCCATCACCAAAAGGTCTAACGCAGTCCCAGCAGCATGTTACCGTCTTGGTGACACCTTCAAGAATAAAGTCTGAACCGCAACAAAATTCACCCTATCAACAACATAGTAGTACCAGCAGCAGCATTCATTCACCTCATCCATCAACGCAACATCAATTGCTGCAGCAACACCAGCAGCAGCAGCAACAACAACAACAGCAACATCATCCACATCACCCATCGCATCAACATCAGCAGCATCTGCAACACTTACAGCAAAATCCACACATCTCGTCGCGAAAGTCCAGCCCGCCATCTCATCAGCAGCAACATCAATTCCACAGTCACAGTCGGGGGGACAACGGTCACAACATGACGATAACTACCACGTCGACATCACCCATGCATTTGACGCAGTCGCAACAACTTCAAATATTACACGCAGCTGCATCCACACAAGCCATGATCTCTCGACAACAAATATCCCCGAACTCAATGTCTCCTTCATCGCGACAGGGACCGCCTATGCCTCAAGTTCATTCGTCACAATCGCCGCAACATCAGACCCATCATCTGTTACAGCAACAACAACAACAGCAACAACAACAACAGCAACAACAGCAACAGCAGCACATCCGAATCAAGAAGGAATCCTCGCCGATGCTTAACCTCTCGCCATCAGCACATCACAGACAACAGCAGGTGCAGCAGTCGCAACCTTCTCAGTTGCCAACACAGTCAATGAGTAACCTGGCTGCTCAAGCGCTCATGCATCCAAGTCTGCAGTTGCGCCATCCAGCTAGTCGGGATGCGTCTTCAATTCTTTTCCGCGTCAAAAACGAAGTCCATCAGCAGCTTCCTAATCTGATGCAATCATCTCCCGCTCAACGCATGGTCTGGGTATCGAACAACGCACGTATTAATGGCGTTAAGCCCGAAGTGATTGGTGGCCCAATTGGCACCCTGAGGCCAAATGCACCCGTCCAATCACCCTCCCCGCATCACTCATCCTCCTCATCATCATCACAGTTGTCACCCCAGACACCATCACAGACTCCACCGAGAGGTACACCTACTGTTATAATGGGCGAAAGTTGTGGGGTTCGAACAATGGTGTGGGGCTATGAGCCTTCACAACAGTCAATGCAGTCGCCACCTGCTGCTTCGACTACACCAACTCAAACCCCTGGACCATCGCAAAATACTGAGGAGGCCGCTCAGCTGTTACTTAGTCTGGGACAGACGCGAATTCAAGACAACAGACCACGACCGCAACCGTTTCGAACGCCGCATGCACTCAACATGGAACGGCTGTGGGCCGGAGACTATAGTCAACTGCCGCCCGGTCAACTGCAAGCACTGAATTTGAGCGCTCAGCAGCAATGGGGTGCATCAAATTCAGTTGGGGGCAGCGGCGCTATCGCTCACAATCGGCCAATTGACGCTTCACATGACCCAACGGATGAGGATGAACAGCCATTGGTGTGTATGATATGCGAGGATAAGGCAACCGGTTTACATTACGGAATCATCACATGCGAAGGGTAAGTTGCATATTCTTAAGATTTATCTGACTGTTTGTTCAAGTTTCATATGTACGAGGGTGGGTCAATAAGTCCCTGAAAAATGAAATAAGGAACACTCTTTTCGGTATAAAAACATTTTATTTTTCAAAATAGTCTCCTTTTAGCTCTATACACTTCATCCAACGTTTCTCCAATTTTTTGATGCCCTTCAAATAATACGATTTCTCGAGCCCCTCAATATAAGCGTTTGTTTCGGCGATGACCTCTTCATTCGACCCAAATCTCTTACCTCCGAGGCATTTCTTCATGTTGAAAACAAGAAATAGTCGCAGGGGGCTAAATCTGGGGAATATGCTGGATGAGGGAGGAGTTCGTAGCCTAACTCATGCAATTTTGCCATTGCGACTGCGGACTTGTGCGCCGGTGCGTTGTCCTGGTGAAAAATAACTTTTTTCTTCGCCAAATGCGTCCCGTTTTTGCTTGGAATCGATCCAGCAGCTCTGCTTAATTTGTGCCGGTGATCGTTTTACCCTTTTCAAGGTAATCAGTGTGAATAACACCGCGCTCATCCCAAAAAACCATGACCTTGTTTGCTGACAAACCCGCCTTGGCCTTCTTCGGCTTCGATTCACCAGGAGAAGTCCATTGTTTTGACTGTTCCTTGGTTTCTGGTGTGTTGTGGTGAATCCAGGTTTCATCCATGGTTACGAAACGGTGCAAAAACTCAGCCGAATTTTTCTGGAACATCGCAAAACACACATTTGAAGTTGTCAAACGAATGCGTTTGTTGTCGATTGTGAGCAAACGCGGCACCCATCTTGCGGAAAGCTTTTTCATGTCCAAATATTTATGTAAAATCGAAATCACTGAGCCATGTGATAAGCCTTTGGCCTCTTCAAGCTCGCGCACTTTCACTCGAAGATCGTCCATTATCAAACCATAGATTTTGTCGACCATTTCTGGTGTGGTGACCTGAATTGGGCGACCAGAACGTTCGGCGTCACTTGCGCTTGAACCGAAATCGAGTAAACCAGTGAATGGTTCCAATCGATGGTGAAGAGTCCCCATAATATTTGTCAAGCTTTTGTTTGGTTTGTGTGATAGTTTTTTCTCGCAAAAAATAGTGTTTAATGAGCATTCGAAACTAACTTTTTTCCATTTTAACGAAAATGCTAGTAGGCGTCTATATAAAATGGCTGCCACAACAAAAATTTGTTTGATTTTCATTTAAATATTACCATACGACGGATCACTGTAGCAGCTGCGGTTTGACTTTCAATTAAGATGATAAAATCCTTTAGGTCGAGAACAATACAATCCAAATTGTTAAATCAATGCCATAGATTTATAAATGAGATTGCTGACAGAGAAGAGGTCCCTCTGCTGGTTAAAAGCTCATTCCGGACAACTGCAGGGCGGTCGAGCTGGCTAAGAGGATGCAGGGCGGAATCTCACTGAAAGTAGGAAGAAACCATCTGTTCTAATAGGATTGATTCAATTCCATCTTGATACTTAAGCCAGAATGTCAAATATTAGGTGGGATAATATCAGCACTTGTACGCAGCGACTTGGCAATGAACGTGGAACAGAAAGGGATTAATACCGTTGCAGTTACCCAAAATTATCCTCGCTTAGGAAGAAACTCATCGTATAAGGTTCCTAGTCCTGATAATCCAATATTATCTTTTTTTTTTTTTAATAATCTGTGCGCGTCGAAGGGGATATGAATACCCTTAAACTGTTTCAGGGCACGGGCACGTTGCCTGTGCACGTTGACTTCAAATGTTTGAAGGCTGTAGTGATAGGAAAATACAGAGCCTGGCAGATCATTCCGCATTCGGCAACGAACGACACGAATCAGGGTGAACTGATGTTTTTTTTTTTTTTTTTTGCCGAGAGGGTGAAAATCTTCTAAAGACACCATAAGCCCCGACCGCGCGTCCTTATGGTAGTTTGAGATTTTTACTCACTAAAAACACCACTCTTCAAGATTAATACTACAACTTAGCCGACGCTTATCCACCAGTTTTATTTTCGCTTCCGAGACTCGTGATTTTTGGAAAAAGATGTTCGTATGTAATTGTAATTTCAATAAAAGTTCCTGTTGTTTTCACGACCGGCATATACTATGACGCGAGTTCAAAATGTTTTGTCTTTTGCAGACGACGAATTGAAGAGTTCGCGTCAAGTACGAGTAGTTGAATGACGGTACGGTTACAATGGCCGTGAGCACGATCTTTGTGTTTACGAGCAAAATTTGTTATCTCTTTGACGACGCTGGGAATTCCCAGGTCCCGATGAATATCTTCAGTACGTACGTACCACGGTGCGCTAACGATCGTTCTAAGAACTTTATTTTCAAAAGTTTGTAGGATGTTTCTATTGCTTTTCCTGGTACAACCCCATAGCTGTAGACCATACGTCCACACTGGCTTTAGCACTTGCTTATAGATAAGCAGTTTGTTATGTAGGTTCAACTTCGAATGTTTTCCGAGTAGTCAATACATTTGTCGGCATTTGTTTTCGAGCTCGTCGCGTTTCTTTTTTACGTGCGATTTCCATTTAAGCTTAACACCTAAAGTCATTCCTAGATATTTTGCTTCGTTCGCGTATGGTATTTGAGCCGAGTTTAAATATACGGGTAATCTGTCAACTTTTTTGTAGGTAAAGTGAACGTGAGTAGATTTGCTTTCGTTCAGCACAATACGCCAAGAATTCGTCCAAGCGTGGACTTTATTAATAGCATGTTGCAGCTTTTCAGTTGCTGCTTCATTTGTATAGGCCGTTGTCAATATCGTCGTATCGTCCGCAAACGTGGCGACGACGCAATTTCTTTCCTGCGGGATATCACGCGTGTAGAGTACAAGGGTGAACTGATGTGCATTCGAAGCATGACGCGTATTGCGAGTGAAATTTTGAAGGGGAGGAATGCAACTGGCTATTTCGCTGGAGCATTTTTTATAGAAAAAACGATAAAATAGGTAAACACATGAAACATTTATCCGATGTTCAAGTGAATGTATGGAATTCACAATTCACCCTACCAAGAATGTGTAGAACGGTCTTGGGTGTACCAGACCAGATATGGGCATTATATTCCAGCTTAGGGCGGATGAATGCCTTATAAATTGAGGCCAGATCAGACAGGGTAAAATATTTCTTGCACCGTTTAAGGAATCCTAGACATTTTGCAGAATTTTTGGCGACCTCGAATATGTGATCGTTCCATCGAACATGGTAATTAATACACATACCAAAAATGGCAAGTCTTTCGGTTTTAATGATGCGAGTACCATCCATGGATAATAGTTGAGGGTTTTGGTTTAGCTTGAGAGACAGAAAACAGCATTCTGTTTTGGAAGCATTAAATTGCACTCTGTTGGTTGAACCCCATTTGATTATGCTGTCTAGGTCAGAATTTAATGTGTTTAACATACGTTGCCGTTCCCCTTCTACGACCGAAGAGCAAGGACGTGAGTTAGGGAACGAATATGAAAAACTGAGGGTACTGTCACCAGCGAAGGAATGGATTGGATTATAAGTTGTAGACAAGAGATCATTTATAAAAATAAGAAAGTCGGAGACAAAACAGAGCCTTGGGGGACACCAGCATTTATTTGGTGGATTGCAGACTTGAAGCCGTCCAAGACAACTTGTATTGAATGCCCCGAAAAGTAATTTCTAATCCATTGAAAAAGAGACTCTTCGATGCCATATGCGTGCATTTTCGACAAAAGAGCCTGATGCCAAACTCTGTCAAATGCTTTTGAAATATCAAGCGCAACCATCTTAAGTTCGCCGAAGTGATGGAGAGATTGGTTCCAATTCCCGGTGAGATAATGCCATCAAATCACCGGTGAACCTGTTGCTACGAAAACCATACTGCCGGTCATTAAGGAGTTTTCGTGAATCTAGATATTTCATAAGCGTTTCCATGACCTTGGAAAGAAGGGACGCAAGCGCAATGGGTCGGTAATTGGATGGGAAGGAAGATTCGCCTTTTTTTAGGGGCGGGCTGGACAAATGCTGTTTTCCATCTACTCGCAAAGAGCCCTGAAGAGTATTTGTTGTATCTCAATGATACCTAAAGGCAGCCACCTAACTTGTCGTACGCAACAGGAACCAGTTAGCAATGAATCGTGCTAGCTGGACTAGCTTGTCGGTTCATTTACAGATCCGCCTCAGATTGTGTTTAAACTTACTAAAATAATTTATTTTCAAATACCTCGAAAATCATTAGCAGTATAAGTCCTATACTTCCCTTTGTAGGTAAGTTCAATAGTGTCATTTGAGGAACTGAGGCAAACTGCCTATACAATTTATCAAAATCTGTCCAGCTGGCTGACTTTAAACATTTCCGATTCAGCACCACTGCTACTATGTTTAATAAAGAGTTTTTCAGTAAGAACATAACAATTTTGTATTTAAATAAAATACTGAAAATCGGGCTGAAATTTATTCCAGGTGTAGTACGCATGTTAAATTTAAGTATAGAATTCGATATCGTTTATATGACCACCGCGATCACGTTCGCAGCGATCGATTCTTTGGAGCCAATTATCCTCAATTTCCAACCAAACCATTTGTTCGTCACTATGCGTATTCGACCATAGTGACGGTATCGATGTATAGGTTCCATTTAGAAAGCATTGAGACGCTTTTTGATCGCGCATAGATTCTCCCTGTTGCTAGAAACAAAATTATGACAACTGGAACCCTTCTGTGAAACTGATTGTGAAGAAAACAAAATTATTTGTTCACCTCATTATTTTTTGTTTATTTTTTTAGAGGGGGTGCAGCTCATTCCAAATTGTTGTTGCTTTTGACATTTATGACAGCATGTATACACAGTCACGAGTCGAAGACAGAGAGAGAGAGAGATAGGTGTCATTTATTTGTAAGGATTTTTAAAAAAAAAAATCAAAAAAATCATGCAAACATGGTAAATTCTCTCTAGCCTTGGCATTGAAATTTCATACTTTTTGGAAAAGTAAATTATTGTCCTCTATCCAACAGTGTGCACCACTGTTTATAAATCAATTTTTCTCTATGGTCTGTGCTGTAAGTGTGGGAAGCTTTATCTTCCAAGGTAGTCAGAGGTGCCCTGAAATGTGCGCTTTAAGGGCACCTCTCCGTAAAATATGTTAAATAAATGTTAAAAATACTGTATGCAGCACCCTGTGCTTTGAGCCATATTATGGCTTCATACGTATATGAAGTTGTATTTTCCTATGAATTCCATGAAGTCCTAGAAATTGTGGAATTTTATTAAAGTAAGTTATTCTTAACTGCATTTTTTTCGAAAATCGAAAATCTGTCCACATTATGCTCATTCTTCCCATTGTGCAAAGACTACAACGCTTCATCTGCCTAGGTCATCCGAGCGGCCCTGAAATTGTAAAAAAGGCACATAGAACGCACATACGGGCAAGTCGTAGAAAAGAAAATAAAATAAAATAAAAAATTCAGTTAAATAGGGTTATACCCCGTACCCTACGTTAAGTGTGCAAAGTTATGACTTTCTAGGTAATCTGCAAGGTGTGGAAATTTGTATCCAAATGCACGCTGGGAATTCTTTTTTAAGAATTTTGAAAAATTTCGCTGAAACACTCGGCTCTCTTACGCTCTGTACCGTGGCCTGTGCTGTAGGCAAGTTTTTTTGAGCTTTCCAGGTCATCCAGTAGCATCCAGATAAAGGAGATAAGGAGATAAAGCTTCGTTTAAAGGTTGTTTCAAGACCACAAGAATTATAGATCATTTTATGCTTAACAATTCTTGCCTATACATTTTGTTTTGTAAAATGGGGATGGAATGTTTTGTAAAATGGAAGTCGAAGCAATTGCAAGAAACTACCATTCGTCTAGTCACTTTATCTACAAATTCACCTAAACTTCGGAACAACGACAATACAAAGAAATAACACCGAGGCCGAATTTCAAAATTCGGCTTTGTTTCGAATTTCAAAATTCGGACTTGTTTGGCTTTCAAATGTGAAACATAGGTGAATATTGTTTGCGAAATAAAGCCGAATTTCAGAGAGAAGGTAAAAGAATTAGCAAACCCGAGAATCCAATATCCCGAAAACGAAATGTCAAAAAATTTGGTTGAGTACAATTATTGTCTGGCAGGCACCTGTATCTTAACAGTACTTCGGTGGCCTGCCGACCTTCAGGCCTTCGGCCGCAGGTGCTCAATGTTGGATGAAGAAATAACACATATTGATCGACTTCGATGGCTAGAAAGTTTAGACTATAGGCAAGAAGAATATTCTCAAGTACAACATTTGTCATGTTCAAAGTAGAGATCCTTCGAACTCCATCAAAAAGGCAATATCAATCAACGTTCCTACACAATCGCGCAAAAAAGGCAGACCAAAAAACAACTGGATCACACAAATGCAAACACCAGCATTCGATTGGCCTCAGTGATGAAGTGATCCGAAACCGGGGAGCCTGCCGGTACTTCCTGAGGTCAAACCGGCAAACCCCCGGCGGACCAGTAGGGATGCAGTAAAGTGGGAGGGTTGTGATCCTTCTACTCCGGATCTTAACTTCGCCGTAAGGAGAAGGACAACATTTGCCCAAAGAGAAAAAGAAGAGACCAAGCGCTGGAAGATCTGCAGAAGCTAGGTGTTTGCCAGTTAGCTTCCTTAGTTCAGATTTTGTTGAAACTTTTTATCTAAAAAACGTACTTAAATCGAAAAGATTCCCTTTACTTCTTTTTTATAGGTCCTATTACTTACCGTAATTAACTTTTTCCACAAAAAAAAAGAAAAAAAATAAATAAATACACCTTTCTGTTGCTTATCGCAAAAAAAGATTTGGAATGTCTTATTTTTTAAATCAGTTAAAATTTAAATAAACAATTTTTTTCAAAATTCGTTAAAACTAAAAAACTAAATTTTACAATTTTACAAAACTTGATATGCGGTGACCTTGCAAACTGAGAAATTTTGCACGAGCATTTAAACATAAAAAAAATTTGTGCGCGCTGGGTACCGAATATGCTCACGCCATTCGACAAGCAATGACGACTCGAGTGCTGCTAAGATTTTTTGGGGTTAGCCGGGGACCATCGCGACGAAATTTGCAACCGAATCGTACCTGAACTGTGTGTTATGGTGACTGTTTTTTGGGACAACGAAGGTGTTTTGCTGGGGACTAGGATGAATGATCAATATTGCGCAAATTTATTGATTTTTATTGGTCGTACAAAAGCGACGTGGGAAACTCAGACACGGAGTGGAGTTTTTGCAGGATAACGCACCTGTTCACACGGCGCGGGTTTCGAGATAGGCCTTAAAAGACACAGATTTTTCAACGATAGACCACCCACCCTACAGCCCAGACTTGGCCCCGAGCGACATTTCCTTTTTTCCATTTCAAAAAGGAGTTACGAGACCGGAGATGAGAACGAGATCAAGGCGGCCGTGGAAAGTCATTTTTAAATCATAGAAAAAGAATATTTTTTGGGTGGTATTAAGGCACCGTATGCTTGGTGAGATTATATTGAGAAAAAAAATGTCTTCTTTCACTTATTGCCTTAGACCGCGAATTTATCAGCCGCCCCTGGTGTATCAAATATTGTTTAGATATTAATTTCGGACAAAATCGGTAGTGCTATAGCCGAAAAATAGTAAATTTTTAAGATCCAGTAAATAAGTAAAGCACCGTTATACGTAATTTTTGGCTAAAAAACGTCATCTGATAGCAAATGTCCACCTTAACTCAAATATCGGATTTGATAAAAAGCCGTTTTCCAGAAAATCAATTTTTTTTTTCAAAATACCGTTAATTCTGGTGATAGAATGAAAATTTGTATGTTCCCTCGAATTGTGACACCAAAGTTTGAAGATAATCGGTCCAGCCGTTTGGCCTGGAGTCGTGAGTACAAACCCACTTTTTCGAGTTCCTCTATACTAGAATATCAGAATTGAACAAAATCTTGACACTTGCCCTATAAAAATGTTAAGTATGATGAGCTCCATACGATATAAGAGGCATGGTTCGACCGAATTTTTCCACTCTCCTTTACGGATTTCATTAAAAAAAAATTAAAAAATTTTTTTTCAAGCAATCATCAAAACTAAGAACCCCCTGTATATAGGTTTCATGGGAAGCTGCACTGGGATTTTGGGAGTTGTACGAAAATTTAACCATTTGAACAAAACCTGTTTTGTTGAAATTTATTTTCCAAATTTGCTCTGTCATTCAGTTAAATGTCCCAATTAAAAAATTATTCAATTATTTGGAGATGAAATTTGGAGAGAGGAAGCGCGGTGCCTCACTTAAAGAAAATGTAAATGTTATTGGTAAATGTTTTTTTTTTTTTAAGTTGCCTCAATTTAAACACATTTGCATCAGCCATCGACTGGTGAATTATTAATTATTTAAGAATGCTAAGATTCCAAGGAATACATCACTTATTTTAAATACTTCATGAAAATCAACTTAATAGTTTTTTCAAAATTCAATTCCTTCAATACGCATCCATATGTGGGTTTGGCGGTAAATAACGGAAAATGAAATACAACATATGCTGCCACCCAAACGCTGGATGCATTGGCAGTTATAAATTTGAAGTAATAAAAGTTTTCGCTTACTTTAGCTCCACACTGAATTTTGTAAATAACATCGGTTGGAGAATTTTACCAAAAAATTCCTGTTTTTTTAGATTTAACAAATGTAGGTAGATATCACTTATCTTGATCTAAGGAATAATCCTTCGGAATAAATTATTATGCAGGCCCAACAAATCTGGTGCTGAACATAACCATGATCTAGCCTTGATACCATCAAATAATCGGGACAACTCTTTATATATTTTTCAACATCTATATCGATTAATGGCCACCAAACTTTTGAACGAACCCTTCATTTTACCACAGAGGGTGGCCGTGGTGTAGTGGTATCATCAACGCTTGTCACGCTCTTGGTTTACGGTTCAAATCCTGATCTCAACAATCATCTATTCATTTCGTCTGAAATAAATAAAAAAAGTCGATCAATTGCGAAAGCTTAGTCAACTCTACTGCGAAGGCATAACAGTGGCAGTAGGGTGGTCATATGGCTTAAATGCAACTTGATCGTGATGATGGCATCAGGTGGAGGCAAACAAATACTGTGAATCATGAGCAACGACAAAAAGTAAAACAAACAAGCTCCCCAGTTATCTGGACGCCACCCTTGGAGTTTACTGAAACTTAATACCACCTAAGTTTCAAACCCACTACACCAATCTTTCTTTCTCTCTCTCTCTCAATTTCTTCAAACGCTCGTGCCCTGAAATAATTTAATGGTATTCATATCCCATTTGGCGCACGCAAATTATAAAAAAAAAACAGTTTCACCTGGATGACCCTCAAGAGAATGTTCCTCAAAGTACATAGTTCTAATTGAAACGCGTCATTTTATCAATTTCACCTGGATGACCCTCAAGAGGGTGTCCCTAAAAGTACATAGTTCTAATTGAAAGGGAAATAATTTATGCGCCAGCCATGATGCTTTTTTAAGGCAGTTCTGTTCACATTATTTGTAAAAACTGTCTGAATCTCGAATTTAGCATAGCCTGGTGTCAACTATATTTAATTTTCTGGCTTGATATACTTTAAATGATTGTAACCATTTCAAGCCATCGTTTAATTCGTGCAGGTGGTCCCCTAAAAAACCTGTCAAGTACATGTTAATAAAACAATAAAGCAAGACCTTCTTTTCCTGTTCGCGAATACCTCCGCTCAATCTCAAACAACCTTTTGCTTGCAACAGATATAAAACTAGGAATATCATTCTCAAATTATATCAAAACAGTTTCTAAAGCACTTGCATCAGCTATTAATTTAATTAGCGTTGTTGGATTAAAGTACATCAATATTGAATTATTTGCCAGTCGTTCCTTAAGCACGCGAAATAAATCATATCGCCTGGGTCCCCAAACAAAATTTATACAGGGTGTGCCATCTTTTATGTCGATATTTAAACATTGAATAACTTTGACATTTATCAACCGATTAACTTGAGTAGACATGTTTTTGAAACATCAATTCAGTACAATTTTAACCATGAATCGCTTCACACTGAAACAACGCGCCGAAATAGTGACTCTGTACATTGAAAATAGTCGTTCAGTTGTGTTAACTCAACGGCATATCGTCGAAAATAGCGTATTCAACAAGCACCGTCTGACAACACTATTCGTCGTTTGGTGTCGAATTTTGTTGAGCACGGGACAGTGGGAGATCGTCGACATGCCGTTCATCAACGCCCAAGATGTTCCAATGAACTGGCTGAAGCGGTAAGAGAGACTGTTGCCGAGAACCCACATGTGTCGTATCGACACCACGCTCAGCATTTTTTCTTTTTTTCTTTTTAAATATACATAGTATGTAAATCTTCATATGGTTTGTTTTTCCGATAATTTTATGAACTTGTATGTTAGAATTTTTTTAAACAATTCATAATCTCCACATCGAAAATCTTGAAACCAAACTCCCAATTCAAAATCTCAAATTTCACAATCAGAAAAGCGGATATGCAAGTTGTTAAGCAATAAAAGATAAAACTAAAAAACTTTACAAACTTTATTTTTTACTTGCTTACAATTCAATTACCAGATGGTTCGCTGGCTTAGAAAAAAATTGAAAGGAAATAGCGATGTTGACTGGGTGGCTGCTAGAACAAAAGTGAAAGAATAAACCGGAATTACCTCGCATGTGCAATTGCAAATTGCAAAAAATAAAGAGATTGAACGGTAATGTTCTCACTAACAAGCATAGTTGATACAACATCTAAGTTAACGTTGGTGATGACCAACGGCACTTGCATATGCGAGCAAAAGAAAAGCATTAGAATTTAAAGAATACAGAAAGCTCAGTCGAACCATAATACAACCTTATGTTAGGTTTTTAGTTTTAGCAAATATAATTTAAGTTTTAAACAATTCTAGATATATAGATTTAGATTTCCAAACATGCCGGCCCCGCTGAAGGAATTCAGGAGATTGGTAAAATAGCTAGTTTAGCGATAGGGCGCTTGAACCTTCCATGAGCTGTGCGTAGAGAAACTACACGGACGTGACCATCCTGGCCGGGATGAACATCTTCAATTCTGCCTAGAGACCATTGTGAAGGTGGTAAATTAAGCTCCTTAATGACCACCAGATCGCCAATTTGGAACTCCTTCTTGACTTCCCTCCATTTTGGACGTTGCTGAAGTGACGTCAAGTAATCGGTTTGCCACCGCCTCCAGAAACCTTGCATCATATTTTGGACGAGTTCCCAACGACCCAAACGATTTGGAGAAATGTCCAAGTAACTGGGCTCCGAAATCGCAGTGTATGGCCTTCCTATAAGAAAGTGAGAGGGGGTGAATGGGTTAAGATCTGAGTCAGAAAGAGTGCAAAGGGGCCTAGAATTTAAAAGAGCTTCAATTTGGGCTAGCAAGGTAAACATCTCTTCAAACGTTAGGATAGTGTTTCCAACAACACGCCGAAGATGTTGCTTCACCAATTTTACCCCAGCTTCCCAAAGTCCACCAAAGTGAGGACTATGCGGAGGAATAAACTCCGATTTGATACTCTCTGCCGTCAACGCTTCGGCCACCTTCTCGTTGTGTTCCTTTGACTGCACTAATTTTGACATTTCCGATAGGACACGAGCAGCTCCTTGGAAATTTGTACCATTGTCCGAGTACATCACGCTGCCTTTTCCCCGTCGTGCTATAAACCTCTTGAGAGCAGCCAGAAAGGCGTCTGTGGTCAGATCCGTTACCATTTCCAAATGAAGCGCCTTGGTAGTCATGCAGACAAATAAAACTATATATCCCTTAGCTAGTTTCGGTTTCCTACACTTGGACAAGCGAATAGTTATTGGACCTGCGTAATCGCAACCTGTGTGGGCAAAGGCATACGATGGTTCAACACGAGAAGACGGTAAATTTCCCATAAGCTGTGATGAGGTAGACTGTCGAAGACGAAAACATGTGACGCAATCATGAACGATTTTCCTGATCAGATTTCTGCTACCGATTATCCAGTATTCTTGGCGAATTAATGCAAAGAGTCCGGATACGCCAACATGCAGATATAACCTATGGGCATCTAACAGAATTAGTTTCGTAAAAGGATGATGTTTCGCAAGAATAATGGGATGCTTAATGCCGAAAGGAACATCCTTGGCGTTGGAAATTCTTCCGCCAACTCGCAGCAGACCTACATCATCGAGGAAAGGGGACAACGAAGACAATGATGAGACATTCGAAACATGGCGATCACTTTTAAGAGCTTGTATTTCTGTATTGAACTGAATTTGAGACCACAGCAGACAAAATTGCTTAGCACGAACGAATTCAGAGAACAAAAGACGACAAAATGTTCGCTGCACTAATGGAACTCTGCAATTTCGAGTGAAACGGATAACGAACCCAACGATTCTCACCAACCTCCGCCACGACGAGATATTACGGGATAAAGGTTCTAAGAAGTGTTCAACCGGAGACGAGGTAAGCACCGCAGCAGACCTTTTCCTTTCCTCAGGAATATTTTCCAAAACTTCTTCACGTTTTATCGGCCACTGATTTACATCTTTCAAAAGCCAATCAGGACCTTTCCACCAAAGCTTCAATTCCAAAAGTTTGTTGGGTTCGATTCCCCTCGAAGCGCAATCGGCGGGATTTTCTGCGGAGCAAACGTAGTTTCAGGAAGACCGAGGCAAAGTTGCTAAAATTTCCGATGTACGATTCGCTACAAAGGTGTTCCACCGTCGCGGGGTAGACGAAAGCCAGGATAAAACAATCTGCGAGTCCGAAAATGCCGACGTTCGAAGAGGAACAATGTCCAACGATGACCGAATGAGCTCTATTAAACGGGACAAGAGGAGGGCTCCACACAGTTCCAGCCGAGGAATCGAAAGTTGCTTTACTGGAGCGACACGAGTTTTCGCTGCAACCAATTGGACCTCAACAACACCATCTACCAAGCTACGCGCGTAAACCACAGCCGAATATGCCTTTTCGGATGCATCGGAGAATCCTATTAGGTCAAAGCATCTAGAATTTACTGTAAATCTCCTCGAAATTCTAAGGTTTTCGAAACAGGGTAAATCTCCGCGATAAGACTTCCATTTGTCCGCTACTTCCATAGGTAAAGGATCATCCCAACCTATTTTAGTTTTTGCAGTCCATAGCTCCTGAAACAATATTTTAAACAAAATAGTGGAAGGAGCCAGGAACCCAAGAGGATCGAAAATCTTGGCAACCTCCGACAGCAGGTTTCTCTTTGTGGGTGATAACCGATCAGGTAATGTAATTTTATATGAGAAGGTGTCACGTTGAGGGTTCCAAACGAGTCCAAGAACCTTGGTCCACTGCGATGCCCTATCCAAATCAAGAGACACTGTTTGCTCGCAGTTGATCTCGCTTAAAATGGACCAACAGTTCGAGCTCCACTTGCTCAACTCCAGACCACCGCACGACAGCATATCAACTATTTGGTTTTTCAATTCCAAAGTCTCAGACAACGAATCAGATCCCGTCATTAGATCATCGACATACATATCATGCAAAATTGCGTGAGCCGCAAGAGGAAATTGATGTTTGTAGTCCAAAGCTATTTGACGCAGTACTCTCATCGATAAGAAAGGAGCGGGTGATGTACCATATGTTACGGTGCACAAGCGAAAATGTGCAATGGGTTCACTAGGAGATTCCCTCCAAACAATCCGCTGGAAATCCCTATGCTTTGGATGAACCGAAATTTGCCGAAACATTTTCACAATATCTGCACAAAACACATATTTATGTAGGCGAAATCGTATGCAAACATTGATTAAATTACGTTGGAGTGGTGTCCCTATATGCAACATTTCGTTTAGGCTGTTTCCATTTACATCCTTATACGAGCCGTCGAAGACAACACGAATCTTGTTGGTGACAACAGCATGATGTGGCAAATAAAAAACGTTTCCTGACGTTGGCTCTATCTCAGCATCTGGAATACGTTGCATATGTCCTAAGTCCTGATAGATTTTCATAAAATTTCGGTACTCCAAATGCAGTTGCTCATTGCGTTAAAATCGACGCTCCATAGCAAATAAACGAGATAAAGCACCAGAGATGGTATTAGCGAACTTGACATTATTTTGGCGGAATTGCAGCTCAACCATGTATTTGTTGTCTGGGGTACGAGATAAAGTCTTAGAAAAATGAGCGTCTGCTTCATCTTCGCAATTCAGGGAAGAAAACTTGTGTGGGATTTCTTCGATCTCCCAAAACGACTTTAATATCACGTCAATGTCTACACCGGCGTGCAATGAAACAATTGACGTATCTAGCATACTACCGGTAACAACCCATCCAAATATGGTTTCGTGCGCAACAATATTTTCCCTCTCATGACTACGATGACCATTCTGAAGAATACTCCAAGCCTTGTCGGCTCCCAACAATACATCAACGGGTCCTGGGCTATTAAATCCTGGGTCGGCCAGATGAAGGTTTTTAAGAAAAGGGGTATTGTGCCAATCGAAAGGAAGCGACGGGGTTTGTGAGGTTATTTTCTTTAGAATATAAGCCTTAACTTCAATTTTATTCGAATTGAATCGAAAATTCAACGTTATGGTTACAGCACCATGTGTAACACCAGCTTCAACCGACGAAATTCCAGATATGGGTAACCGAGCATGGGAACGGCGAAGGCCAAGCCTTTTCACTAAACTATCAGTCACAAAAGACACCTGCGAACCGGTATCCAATAGGACGCGCGCGAAATGAGTCTTTCCTTGGGCATCAAGCACTTTAACAACGACGGTAGGTAATAATCCCGTGGAACGCGATTCATTTTTCATATGGTTGCTTACGACCGATACCGCAGAGTTCGGAGCAGCATTAATGGCAGTGGGAGAGTTGGTTGAACTAAAAGATTGATTAGTATTATCTACGTGTACTAAGCTATGATGACGAGTATTACAAAACGAACAACGCGCCTTAACTCGACATCGCATCGATGAGTGTTTAGTACCTAGACAATTGTAACATAATCGCTGATCTCTAGCGAAGCTGCGACGAGAACTAACCGACATTAAAGCGAATTCTGGGCACTGCGGTAGATAATGTTCACCCTTGCATTTTGGGCACGACGCATTCACCACGGCTAGGCCTTTTATGTTCACGGGTTTCGACGCACAAGAGTTCTTTACGACGCGATTGGTTTTTGAATCACTAGCTTCTAAAGCACAAGAACGTTCTTCTAAGAACTCCAGAAGGTCTTCGATGGTAGATTCCTCTGAATTTTTGCTTTCTAGCGCCCAAGCCTTTCGAGTTTCCGAATCTGTTTTATTTATTAACAAGTACACGAGCCACGGATCTCTACCTATTGCCTTAACCGCTTCTAGACCACGAATAACCTCGTCCGCTTTGTCAACAAGCTTACGCAAGTGAGAACCATTCCCCGAATCCACGCTTGGCAATTTAAGAAATTGTTCAATAAGCGCATTAATAATGTAAAGCGGCTTATCGTACCGGCGTTCCAGCTTCTCCCAAGCAAGCAGATAATTGGAGTCCGAAACGTTTATACCATTCAACAAATTAAACGCATCTTCGCGTAAGACCGATTTCAAGTAACGGAATTTTTGAGCACCGGAAAGCTTAACATTACAGTCCACAGTTTGCATAAATACATCACGAAAACCCGGCCATTCGCGGTAATCACCGGAAAAAGGTGTAATATGCATGGGTTGTAACAATATCGTTGACGCGTCCTTATTGCTGGTACTAGACGAAGCCGCCTGCCCTAATCTATCCATGAATTCAGTCTGAGAAGCAACTAATTCTCTCAGCGAAGTATTTTGGGCTGCATCGCGGACCGGAGCTAATTCCTTTATACGCCTCAAAAGGGCACATTTTGCGATAAGGTATTTCGATTCTACAATCTCAAATTCGGCTTCGGGATCACCGTATCCCTCCTCCGCATGAAACTCAAAAAGAGCCGATTGACTATCACAAATGTCTTTCCATGCCTTCTCTAATCTTTCTAACCGCACCTCCAATTCTAGAACATGGGCATTGTCGGGAATTTTTTGTGAAAAGGTAAAAACTCTAGTAATTGAGCCTTTATAATGACCGCGTGCTTGTTTCACGGCTTCCATTATAATAATTACGATTAAGTCCAATTACCGAACACGTGGATCAAAACGCTAAATCAAACACAACCCGAAATTCTTGCAGCCTTCACAAAATTTATCGATTCCACTATGCACTAATTATCAAGACAGCAGCAGCAAATCGAGCCCCAAAAAAGCATCCATAGACAGCAACAGACAGGAGCAACAGACCAAATTCAGATTTGCAATTAATACTTACATATCTGTGTAGGAATCCAAAGTCTAGCAACCACCAACCAATAAACGAAAAAACGATTCCAAAATATCCGGGCGTAGAAGGACCAATTTTGTTAAGCAATAAAAGATAAAACTAAAAAACTTTACAAACTTTATTTTTTACTTGCTTACAATTCAATTACCAGATGGTTCGCTGGCTTAGAAAAAAATTTAAAGGAAATCGCGATGTTGACTGGGTGGCTGCTAGAACAAAAGTGAAAGAATAAACCGGAATTACCTCGCATGTGCAATTGCAAATTGCAAAAAATAAAGAGATTGAACGGTAATGTTCTCACTAACAAGCATAGTTGATACAACATCTAAGTTAACGTTGGTGATGACCAACGGCACTTGCATATGCGAGCAAAAGAAAAGCATTAGAATTTAAAGAATACAGAAAGCTCAGTCGAACCATAGGGTATACAACCTTATGTTAGGTTTTTAGTTTTAGCAAATATAATTTAAGTTTTAAACAATTCTTGATATATAGATTTAGATTTCCAAACACAAGTATTTGAAATAAATATTAAATTACTGTAGGATTGATGCCTGATAATAATTTTAGCGCCCCGCTCCGTTCCACCGTAAAAATTGGCATACTATTTTTTTTTTTTCTTAGGAATTTTGGGATTTTGTACCTCTATTATTTTCGCATGATTTTTGATAGTCTTATATCATCATTTTGTTTTTAAATATGGATTTAACGAAACGAAATGTTTCCTTATTTTTTACGAATTTAAAAGAAAAACCTGACCCCGTTCTGTACTTTTGTCCATCATTTACGTTTTGAGCAGTTATGCACAATTACAGTAACTCCTCATTCAAAGTTTGTATGAAGTAATCATATTATGGCACGGGTTACTTGATTTACATATTTCAGTATGGAATTTTGTAGAAGATTAATAAAAAAAGTATATTGCTGGATATAAACTGTGTAAAAGTAACAAAATTATATTTATTATGTTTTTTGGTAGTCATTGAACGGCTTTCAGATTAAATAAAAAATCGTTAAATATTCGAAAAGAACGAAGCTTATAGCAAGATGTGGTGGTAACTCAGGCCAGACACTAACCAGCGTATCGCATATTGTGTGACAGATGCACATGGATTTTACAATCAATTTATGACACCACTGCTCAGAGAAGATCTTCTATGCACCGTGGTTCCGGGCAGAATTGCTCGGAGCATCATTAAGGTTAAAATAAATAAATATTTTGGAGCTAGCAGCCCAATGTAGCTTGACCTTGCTTCTCGCAGAGGCTGTGCGCCTCACGAATGGTTGGGGCCTATAGTTTTACGCTGTTTCCGTAGGGCAGTTTTTTTCGATTGAGAAAAGCTTTTCACGACAATTTTTACTCTCGGATGTTTGTCAGATGTTCGCGAGACGTAGGACCGGAAAACTTTTTTTTTATTGTTGTGTTTTCTTGCATTCGAACCTTGAACCTCTCGCTCAGTGAGCGCACTTAACCACTGAGCCACGGGTCCCCAAAATTTTGTTGAAGAAGTTTAATTCTGTTCACACGAACTTCGTAATTTGGTATCTACATATAGGCATATTTAAGATGAAGTAGGCATATTTAAGATGAAGTCTCACTGGAAAATTGTATAATCATATGCACTTCTTATATGATTTTTTAACCACGATGTTTATATGGGTAGTAGAATCTAACTGCTCATCCAGATGGACGGCTAAATTTTTAAATGCTGTAACACGGGATGGAGGTTTATGCTTTATTAAATAAGTAGCAATAATCTCCGTTTTCTTCAAGTCATTGTCTGGCATATATCAGCATTAAGTATTACACCATTTTTATTACACAGACGGCGAAATCATTAGTATTCGAATGTAAAAGCTCACAATAGGAAATAATTGATGGATTTGTAAATTCTCATGTCGTCAACATACTCGTATCCTTGATAATGGAAGCCACATCTTCGATGGACAGAATAAAAATTATCGCACCCTTGTAGGGCATTTATTTTACTATGAAGGATTTGGAAAGGCATACTCTAAATTTAACTTGAAGTTATCTGAGAATCTTAGACGTTTCCATTTGAATATTATAAGATTGTATGAAAACTTATCGAAAACTTTTGAAAAATCCGTGAATATGCAGCCAACCTGAAGCCCTTTTTCGATTGTCGTGGTACACTGGTTAGTTATACTGGATCTATTGTTACAAAAACTATGCTGCTCAGTAAATATCCTATTACGAATGACAACGTATCACAGACAACTTGCTCAAAAAATTTTATAATGCAAGACAGTTTAGCTATGGGCCTATAGATTGTTTTGATTGTTTTGTCACATTTTTTTAAATATTGGTGAAATATAGCACCTTTTCCAAAGAGACTCGCTGTAGATAGAATTTAAAAGAAAAATTGATCTCAAATGCGCAGGCCATGATGAGGTATTAATTTATTTTTATTTGGGTAGCGTTTACTTAAGCGTTTGATGAAATAAATACCCACATGGTATGGCAATGTATCGTATATTATAATACCTGTATATAGCGTTATTTGAGATTTCTAAATATCAAATATATTGTAATATGCGAGCTACGGCTCGAGTAGATAAAACGATATTCTGTGAAATTATTTCTTTATTTTCTAGTCTATAGAACAATTCAAGTTCACACTATACTATTCTTCGCAAACTCCTTCCTTACAAGGTCTCTTTCTTCTCGAATCACTTTATCTCCTTTCAATTACTTAATTCACAAATCCAAACTAATTACTTCTTCTTGTTAACTCTCAACTTTCAATTTATCACAAAATTACAACTTCGGCTGTTATCACTTTTCCAATCTCCTCGTGCGGCTCAAAACCAACTGCCTTGCCTCGATCGCCATCTGTCCTTATATAGCAGCATTTCTGATAGCCAGAAACTTCTAGCAAATTCTTCGACCACTGGAAGAATAAAATTCTGATGTAATAATTCCAAGATGACAATAATTTCTTGCGGTTATAATTCTCTCTTATCCGTGACATTATCCGTCTCTTATCGTGGACACGAACTGTGGACACTAACTGCAGACACGAACTTCGAGTGAACAGACACTTCGGAACAAAATTATGCCAGAATGAAAAGACACTTCGGAACAAAATTATGCCAGAATGAAAAGACACTTCGGAATTTGTTGCATTATGCTGCATTATGTTACAATATCTAATGTTGTTTACATATCGGATAAAGCGTATCCGCATGCACTACTTATTTATTGGAACTTCACTACTTCTTTTCAGTAATATTGTTACCTCTATTTACATTCTAGCTGCAAAGGCTTTTTTAAGCGAACCGTTCAAAACCGTCGAGTATACACTTGCGTGGCCGATGGAACCTGCGAAATCACCAAAGCACAGAGAAATAGATGTCAGTATTGTCGTTTTAAGAAATGCATCGAACAGGGAATGGTGCTACAGGGTAAGTTATCTGTATTTGTTTTGAACAGCTTTATTATGTTATTTGACAAAACCCCATTGACTTAGCTGTACGCGAAGATCGAATGCCAGGTGGTCGCAACAGTGGTGCCGTTTACAATCTGTACAAAGTCAAATACAAGAAACATAAAAAATCCGCCCAGAAACAAATACAACAGCAACAGCAACAACAGCAGCAGCAGCTACAACAGCACCACCATCAGCAGCAGCACCACCCGCAACAACAACCTCACCATCTTCAACATCCGCATCACCATCAGCACTCACATCATCATCAGCAGCCGTCACAAGGTGGAATGTCAAGTCAACAGCAACATCAACAACAGCAGCAACATCAACAATCGCATCTCCCACACCAGCAACAGCAACCCCATTCGCAACATCAGCAGCATCCGCTGTCGCCGCAGCACGTTGCCAGTCAAACCCCGTCAAGTCATCATCATCCGCATCATCACCCAAGTCAATCACCCCATCATCATCATGCCATTCAATTGGCGCAGCAGCAACAAACAAAAATCAGTGTTGCTGCCTCATCCGGTGGAAATGATGTTAAAAATGTGTTCCTATGTCCTTCTGTCTTGAAGCAAGATGATGACGTTCAAGACATCAAGCTACCCTCGCACTTGGTTAACGGAACAATACTTAAGACTGCTCTAACCAATCCCAGCGAAATAGTTCATTTACGTCACCGGCTGGACAATGCGGTGAGCTCATCGAAGGATCGGCAGATTTCGTACGAACACTCGGTAAATATGATCCAGACGTTGATCGACTGTGACGCCATGGAGGACATAGCAACATTGCCGCATTTTTCTGAATTCCTTGAGGATAAGTCTGAGATAAGTGAGAAGCTGTGTAATATTGGTGACTCTATTGTTCACAAGCTTGTGTCGTGGACTAAGAAGCTACCATTTTACTTGGAGATTCCGGTAGAGATACACACGAAATTATTGACTGATAAATGGCATGAGATACTCATACTCACAACGGCGGCCTACCAGGCGCTGCATGGTAAGAGAATTTCGGGTTCATCGGCAACGTCTACGACGACGAGTGGTGCATCTGCAACATCAGCAAATCCAACTTCACCAATTACAACAATGGGAATGCCTCTGCACAAGGATGATCCCGAATTTATTCAAGAGGTGAATGCGCATTTGAGCACCCTCCAAACGTGCCTAACAACGCTGATGGGTCAACCAATTGCTATGGAACAGCTGAAGATGGATGTCGGTCATATGGTAGATAAGATGACTCAGATAACGATAATGTTTCGGCGAATTAAGCTCAAGATGGAGGAGTATGTGTGCTTGAAGGTTTACATTTTACTTAATAAGGGTAAGTTGGGCAGGTGACTGACCTTTTTCTTCAATGAATCTCCGATTTTTTTATGTTCTTTTTTTTTATAGAAGTCGAGTTGGAGAGTATACAGGAAAGATATGTTCAAGTTCTGCGAACATATTTACAGCATTCATCACCACAAAATCCGCAGGCGAGATTGGGGGAATTGCTGTCACATATACCTGAGGTAAGGTCAGGTTCTTGAAATGTTATTGCTTCTTTTGTAAGAGCTTCCATAGTTGTTGCCACCGAAAACACAAATGGTGCTTATTCGGTAGAGAAAGCATCCTTACCGAACTCGATCTTCATATAGCTGCTTCCAGTTTTGCAGAAGTTGGTTGAGGTTACTTACATCTCACCTTAGGTGAGGTTTTCCTTTACCGTGTAGATTGTGAGACTTTTCGCACTGGAGCGTTGATGTCTATTCGCTCTATATATTCTAGCCACCTAGCCAATAAATTCTAAATTTTATGACTTAATCGATGGCGTTGTACAGCACGTACAGTTCTGCGTCACTGTAAACGGGACCGAAAAGCATTCGAAACATTTTTATTTACAAACAACCAAGGGTATTGAATGGAGCCTAATGTCAGAGTTTTGGTCGTCATCGCTTTGAAACAGTCTGCAGAAAGGTTTTCTTTCAGGTTTTCAACATCGACTGTGAACTTCGAGCATAACGTGATAAATAAAAAAAAAACATTTTTAAGTAATATTTTTACTTTTTTTTTTTGCATTTCTATTATTTTGTTTGCTCTTTTAAGGATTCCGTGAATAGACCCGGAACTCTATTGCTCTCATTCATTCTCAATCTGGGTGTCTGTCATCACCTTCTAGCTTCTAAACTCCTGATATATGTGATATGATTTGCTAGAAAGTTCTTGACAACAAGACCAAATGAAGATCAGGCATTAGATTCAGTTCCGTTCATTGAACCTATGAACTTTTACTGGTTCTATTCTCAAGTCTCAATCTCACTACCCCAGAGTTGAATCCCATATGTCCATATGGGTTTGATTACTTGCCCATAAAGTAAAAGTTTCTTAAAAATTGATAGGCAGGAATGTCTTCATATGAGCCAGTAGATCTTTTTATATCGGATGTCGAACTTGTCCTCCTTCTTCAGGAAGTAGTTTAAGAATACTTCCAGTTATGAGATCGAAGCCTTCATTTCTTACATTTATATATATTTTTATTTCATTTTTGATTTCGGCTGGCCTTGTTAGTACAATTTCCTCATCTTCTTGTTCTGATATATCGTTGGGCAGGTCTTCGGTGTCACATGGATTTAGTTGAAAAATTTCCTCAAGATGATCTGCGAATCTTTCAGCTTTTTGTTCGTTGCTCCTACCATTTACTATCCTGCATTCTTGGGGGAGTATGCATAATTAGCCTTTTCAATTTTTGTGTGACTTTCCAGAGAGATAATTTTGAATTAGTTTCATTTGAGAGTCTTTTTACTTGTAGGTAAAGATTGATTGATTCATTTTTTAATTCTATGATGGATGTTTTGACGTGCTGCAGAAGATTGTTCAGTCTATTTTTGTCCTGCGAAGCTCTGGTATGTTACCATTTCTTCCTGCTCTTTGCTTTTTATCAATGCGTTGTATGATTTCTAGAAGATAGTTGTTTTCTTGTATTGTATTGGGTGTTTTCTCACGCTGAGTATTGTATATCTTTAATAAATTTGTCGCTGCATCCAGTTGTTCTTTACATCGTAAGGGTACAGCTAATGCTATTATCTCTTCAATGCTCTATTCAAGTCTCACCCAGTCTGTACGTTTATTAGTAAGCATTGGGTTGTCTTCATTTTGAATAATTTGTTCACTTATGGTAAGTAGAATCGGGAAATGGTCTGACCTTAAGTCTTGACTATCATTTACATACTTACATATATGAAAAAAGTTACTGAACATGTTTTTGACTACAAAGAAGTCGATAAGGTCTTGTATTTTTTCTGAATCAATTGGCTACAACGTCGGTTTTCTTATAGATATGGTTTCGCCCCCCATTTCCTTTATTGCGTTATAAATTTATTTTCCTTTACTCGTTGTTAGTCTGAATCCCCAGTAAGTATGTTTTGCGTTGAAGTCTCCTCCAATTATGAATTTTTTCCCCATTTGGTTGAAAATTTCCATATACTGTTCTTTTTTAATTTGGTGCCTTATAGTGGAGACAGAATGCTGGTACGAATACCATGGTGTAGTCAATACTACGACCCCTGACAGACTGCATTTCGTAGTATTCGATGACTTTGGCGTTAAGTAGTTTACTTTGACGTTTGTGTTGTCTGTCATAACAAATAAAAATAGAAAATTCAAGACATGATGAATAAAAATGATTCACTTTTGTGCCAAATGATGAATATAAAGAAAATTCAAATATTTAAAAGCGAAAGTGCATACCTAAGAATTGTCAAAGAAGCTACGAAGACTAGCCAATAGAGAGAAATTGGCGCTGCAATCAGTAAGATGGTGGTATACCAGCAAAAATTTGCGAATCTCAATACCAAGTATGTTTCATGGTATACTAGCTTTTTACGTAGTATTGCAGTGACAGACATGTGGTATAGAACGTAGTATTGCTATACCATGGTATCAATACCAGCAGTCTGTCTCCCACATTAGAGTGCTATAAATATTTGCTATTACTATAGAACAATTTTTAGTAATTACGCTTATAGCAGTTACTTGGAATTCTTTTCTTTCAATTTTATATTCTTCATAGTGTTGAATGCTTTCTTTAATTATGAACGCACTTCCTCCTCTGGCAGAGTTTGTTGGGTGTTTGGTATGGTAGATTCTGTATCCATGGAGTTTCATGAAAGATTCCTTTGTAAAGTATGTTTCTGAAATTATACACACATCTATTTTATTTATATCAAGGGCTTGTAATTTCTGTTTATGTTGCAGCTATCCATTAGTATTCCACGCCATGATTCCAACTGGACTGATCATTTAAATATTCTGATTTGAAGCAGCACTTTGGGAGAGCATGAGTATGCGCTGCAGGGTTTCTCTTAAATTGTTATTAGTTGTTTGCTGTGATTTAGGAATATTCTGGGTATTCCCAGTTTCTTCAGCATATCTAACGCTGTCCTTTTTTTGGGACTGTTTATTACTTTTTGGTTGAAGTTGAGGTTGGGGATTGTTTGTTAATTGAGAATGTGGATTATTTTCGTTTTCCTCGTTGATCGTAGGCTCATTTATTCTACCTTGTTCAACATGTATTTTGGTCTTATTTGTATCCCTGATCTTATAGATTTATTTTACTATCATAGATCCTCTATAGTAAACTCGGACACCCTCTATAGTATAAATCATCAAAATGCATTGATGATATTTTTGTCTCCAACTACTACATCTGTTCTCAAGCTCCAATCTTTTTTAAACTAGTGGTTATGTCCTAATGACATATAAAGCATGGGAATATCATGTAGCCACTTTTGCTAACCGAAAAGAAAGTTTACCATTTTTAGGTCTACTCAAAATGACGAAATAAATTTGAGATATAGCCAATTTACAACGTCATTTCGCTTTTTGTGAGACAACGGAGGGGCTTACAAAATCATTTGAATTGAATTTGCCATTGATGGGGATGTAACAATGGATCGGTTCGCCTTTTCATTACAGTGGACTTTGGAGTACTTTGTAATTTTGTCCAAAGAATTTTACATCTGTTTGTTAATATTAAGTAAATTTTTTAACAATTTGTAGGAAAAATAAGTTGATTTAAAGATCATTGACCATATACAATTCGAGTCTGAATCTTCTGAGACGACGAATTCTGATCGTTCCTTGTTAAGCTGTTATTTCATTATTAGAGTCAACTCAAAATAGTATCCCTATTTGTAGGGTATATTTCCCGTTAATTTTGTTTATTTCTTCTTAGACATTTGGAATATTTAGATCTCGATGTATGTTCTTGTTTGAAGACTGCTGTTTTTGAATGATTGCTACATTTGAGATTTTTAAAGTCCTCCAAATTTGTGCTCCATACGTCCATATTGGTTTTATAATTGTCTTAGATAATAGAAGGTTATTACTTAAGGATAGTTTAGATTGTCTTCCAACGAGCAAATAAACCAATTCATTGTCTTATCAAGACTTGTTTGTAGATGATTTGTAGCTATGTTTAGGCACTTGTGGGAAGTTAGTGCAATTGTGTCATCCGCAAACGTGGCTAACATAGAATTGGACACAGGACACTTCCTTGGGGTTCACCAACTCTCGTTTAGAATATCGTGGTGTTCGTCATTATATTTCACAAAAAAGAATCATTCACTTAGGTAGCTCTCTATTAGATAAGTTTCAGGTGGCAGATATTTTTTTTAATTTGTATAGCAGGCACAAATGCCAGACTTTATCGAATGCTTTTGCAATATCTAGAATCGTGGAAATTTTGTTTCAGTTGAGGTCAACTGATAATTTATTGGTCACCCTATGAATTTGTTGTATGGTGTTATGAAGTCGTTGAAACCCAAATTGGTGGTCAGGTATTATCATATTTCGAGTCAGGGCAGGTTCCGGTCGAGTAAGAAATAGTTTCTCAAATATGTTGTTGATGTTGGATTGGATATGTCCTTTCCAGGTTTAAGTATTGGAATTATGTGCTGTGCTGTCTTTTCATACTTTTGGAAAATACTTTATTCTGAATATGGCATTAAAGACGTTTCTTATGTAATCAGTTGCTTTTCTTTAAGTATTACTCCGGTCAATAAGTCGTACCCTGGAGCTTTTTTGTTATTTGCCACATTCTTAAAGCGGCAAAGAATTTATTTTGTAGTGATGCCATTCAGTGCAGTATGGGTTATTGTTTCGACTTGTAATAGAGGAATGTTATGATTCAGGTTGCAATTTGTAAATGTAAATGTTCCGTCCAAAATCCATCGGGTTTTTGATGTGCTGTTACCTCTTTTTGTTTAAATTTTTTTCAATTTACATTATTTCCTAATTAAGTTAGAGATATCATTTGGTATGAATGTGTCTGGGTTTTTGCTTTCAGAGTTGGTACGATGGCGCTTTCGATGCCGTTTGGTGATTTAATTATTTCCCGAATAGTGTCCCAATCAGTCTTTTTGTTGTATAGTTGTGGTTGTTGTTTAGGTAGCTTTTCTGTCTTATATTCCAAAATTATCGGTGAATAGTTATAGGAAAGTTCCAAACAGAATTTTATTGTTAGTTGAGTCAGAGCAATATTTTTCGTTATGCAAAAATCGATTGGGTCAGATTTTTTCTTTGTTTCGGTTGGCCAGTACGTTGTTCTCCAGTACTTAGGAATTTGCAATTGTTCCTTTTGATCGCATTTAGCAAGGCAAAGGCCTTTGATGTTTGTAATCGTTGAGCCTCAGTCGGTGTGCTTTGCATTAAATCTAGGTCCAAGTGTTTTTAGGTAGTCCTCATATTATGCGTCGAGATTATGAGTTGTCTGTACTTTTCTTCGATTTGGATTTTGGTAGATCGGAGATGTCCATTTTGTATTGATCCAGTTCTATGCATTTTATGTGTTTGTTGATGATAATTGCTGATCCAGCATGTGCAATTGCATCTGGGTGGTTGATGAAGTATATGTTAAACCCAGGTATTCTTATTTAAATTTTGTCAGTGAAATGAGTTTAAGATATAAGTAAGATACCAATGGAATTGATTTCGATGAATTATTTAAGTTCTAGAACATGTTGGTTTAGACCGTTTGCGTTCCAAATAATAACGGCTATAAAATTATTGTCTCTGTTCATTGAGGTTAGTTATAAGCATTGTTAGGATATTCATAATGTTAGTCATTTTGTTATCAGTTGCGTCATCATATCCCTACATAGGAAAAGTATTCGTATATTTAAAAACTAGAGCTGATAGTAACAAAACTAGAGCTGATAGTCACTTCCGGAATCAGAGCTCCATATATGTATATGTACATATGAGTATGTCGAAACATTGCATTGAAACAAACAATAATAAAAAAAAACTAATGAAGTCTTTTAAGTACGAGTATTTAGAAGGTAGCTGATCGCAGATGGATTTCGAGCATTTTTGATAAATTTTGCACGTCTTATGTGTAGAAGTTCCTCCACCGTAACTCTGATAAAATAATGTGCCACAGCTTTTTTTTTGCATTTTTATTAATTATTAATTCATTATAACTTACTTGCTAGACAAAAAACGCTTAAAACTAGCCTAACTAACTTATCTATGTTATTCTAACTTATTGGCCATATGCGGGCACTCTAAGCTAAACCTAATACTTAAAACTATGTCTTTCGACGTAACCTAACTTAACTTTGTATTTATTTGTTTTTTTATTTTTTTATTACTAATAATTACAAAGAAATGTTTTATTTACATAGATGAAAAAACTTGTAAATGAACTTTTTGTTTGTTTCTTATACATATAAAACTTATAGACTATCTTAAAATAAATCTTAACCTATCTTATTCTACCTTAATCTACTTACTCTAACTACGTAATTATATACGTATTTTTATATATATATATATATATGTTATCTAAAAATCTACCTAAAAACTACCTAACCCTAAGCTATGTAAACCGGCCATAGAAAAACTAGCCAACTTCAAACTGGCTACCCTGGATTATGGGGAAACGACGAAGGTATCTGACTACACTTCGACTCGCAAGTGGCTGTCCGTGCGGTCCAACGATTGAGAACTTTCGCCAATTCTTTCTGGTATCCCTAGACGCCCCAGACAACGGCGTCCTAAAAAGAATGATTTCCGATTTCTGGAAGTTGATCTTCAACTACCAGTCATCGCAATATCGCTGAATCTTATCGAAGTCACGTTGCAAGAGCAGTGCAATGACCTCGAGTTTTGGTCCTGATCTGCACGCAATAATGTGCCACAACTTTCACACCATAGATGTGCATAGGTCTTTGACGAGATCTTTCAAAAAGCTTCGTCATCGATCGGAGTATCTTCCAATATGCCGATACATTTTACGTAACGCTTTTTCGACCCTAACATATAGGTAAATCGCTAAGGCTGATTTGGCGTCATTCTTTGATTTCGCAGTCTTTATCTTCAGTTCAGTTGATGAGCCTGTCGTTCGTTGAGGATCGGTAGGCTATGGCTTATTCCCGTGGTATTTTCTTCCATTTATGAATCCACTATCTACACCAGAATTCATATCCCTCTGCACGGCAGCATTCGTTTTGTTTGCGAATTTTCTCTCGAAGATGTATGGTGGTTATATCATATTTACACATAAATACCGATATCTGTTCCATTTTTAAAAACCGGGACACATTGACAACAACTAAAATCCGGGACTGTCCCGGTTAATCCGGGGCGGATGATCAGCCTAGTTATATATTTTAGTATATACAACTAGCATACATGGCCGTAGATTTAATAAAGTCGGATTTAAACGTAGCTCACATACCCTTCTACCAAATTCAATTGATAGCAACGCATAGAAATTAAACAATTTAAATTTCGTGCCCAATTTTCGCAAATATACAAGCTTGGAATTTGTTGCAAAGGTACTATAATACATAGAGTGCAGACAAAGGAACAAATTTAAAAATTGAGCTTTTCGCATTGGCTTCCGAAAAATGGACGGGACAAAATTGTGCGAGTAAGTCTCAATTTTACGCTTTTATTTACGGCCTGGCCCCCATAAACTTGTTTGTTTTAATATTGTCCAAATTTTACCCTTTTTCTTAGTTCTATACGAGTTTTTAACCTTTTTGATATTAATTATGAAATTAAATCTGATTTAGTTTGTAGCTTGTTAGTTTTTTAAGTAATTGATTTAATAACAACTGCAGTGGCTTGTTTCACCAACTTACAAATTTGTATTTACAAGCATTTTTTTTAACAAAATTTGTGATTTTTTTTTTTGATTTATGTCGTTTTCCAACTCTGGGTATTTCAATTTACAAGTTACAGTTTGTGAAAATTTTACTTATTTGTGAGTTTACGTTTCACCAAAGAAAACTAATTTACAAATTTTGTTTAGTATGTGAGAATATTTTACAACTGAAAGTTGACGTGTAATTCCTCCTACAAGTTTTGTTTCATATTGAAAGTAATCGAAAAAATGTCTGCTACGAAAGCATAGTAGGAGCGATAGTAGCGAAAGTGACGATTATATATGTATATATATATATATATTCTTTTTTATAATTTGCACGTGTGAAAGATGTTATGAATGCCTTTATACTAATATTAGGTGACGGGCGTTTTTTTGAGGAAAGGGGAAGAGACAGAGAGAAAGACAGATTGGTGTAGTTGGTTTGAAACTCAGCTGGTATTAAGTTTAAGTGAACTCCAAGGGTGGCTGTCCAGATAACTGGGGAGCTTGTTTGTTTTTGCTTTTGTCGTTTCTCATGATTCACAGTATTTTTTTACGTCCTCCTGATGTCATCATTACGATCAAGTTGCATATTAGCCATATGACCATATTTTAATTTTAAGAAAAAAAAATTTATCGGCCGCGTATAAACTATGTAATTTCGGAGTTATTTAATTTTAATGAAAAATTTCGTCTAAGTCGATGCAAGGCAGAGGAAATAATTGCAATTATTGGACCACAGATAGCCCACAGGACTGAAAAAAACTTTGCATTAACACCAAGACAGTAGTTTCTCACAGCTTTACACTGGCTTGGAAATGGAGGACAGTACCATCGAGTTGCTGACATGCACGGAATATCTAAGTCGACCGTATGAGTATGCAGACGTGTTTACAGAGTTTGTACAACAATTGTTAATTTACTGTTTGAAAATGTTGTATGTTGGCCTAATGAACACGACCATGTGTGAAAGGTTTTACGATATTGCCGGTAAATACATGCTTTTCTATTATTTGGTAGAAGTTTTAGAATATATGTATCTTTCGTATATTTAGTAAACATAGATGCTTCCAATGAGTTTGAATCTGCATATTTCAATAGTCATGGAAAGCACTCTATTAATTGTATGTTGGCATTCTACAATGCATACATGAATTGGCCCGGAACTGTATACGATTCAAGGGTGTTTTCTAAATTTTAAAGTGGCTTTCGACCTTATCCTCATGCTTTTTTACTTGGGGATACGGAATATCCGTTAAGAGATTGGTTAATTACAATGATTTTGAGAAACTCAATTTTTGAAATCGATCGGTACAATAGAGCACATGAATCAACTCGAAGAATTATAGAAAACGCTATTGGGATTTTCAAGGAGAAATTTCCATGCCTGAAACACTTACGATTGCAACCGATAAAATCAATTAATGTCTTAAAATGTTGCGTTATCTTGACTAACATTTCACGACAAGCAACAGATAACTATTTCGAGATGTCCACCACTGAAGAGGAAGAACACTTAGAGTACCCAAATGAAAATGATGATAATTTGAATGGCCACGCTACCTTACAATATTTCCTAGGTCATTTTTCATGAAAATTTAATAAATCAACGAGATCTTTTAATGCTATACAAAATATATTTATTCTTCTTTTTTATTTTTTTTAATAATAACTAAAGCTAACCGGTCTTTCTTCAGACTCTTGATTTTGACCATTCTGAATCTAAGTGAAAGATGTCTCCTCCAGTTTCGCAGTTAGGCGACTTATTGGTAACCTTAGATCCTTCTCCTTGTTCCGCGCATCTAATTGCAAATTGTAAATTTCCAACTGCAGTCTCTTTTTCTTCAGGGAAATAATATCTGCTTTGTCGGATCTTATTGCCGCCTTCCGTTTGGTGCATGCTTTTTTGATGGTATGGAAGAGGTAAGTTTTCGGTCTTATAAAGCCAAAAATGTGAGGAAAACCGAAAGAAGTAGAAGAAGAAGCCAGAAAAGAGTGCAATGCCCATATTCGACGTGTAAAATTCTTACATGACCAAAAATTGAGGCAAAAAATCCTACAATGTCCCAAAGGTAGTAAAAATTGTTGGTCATTCGTCAAAAGTATTAAAAATTCTGGCTCGTCTGCCATCTCTTCGCTCATTTACAATGACATTCCAGCTGTCAGCTCCTTAGGCAAAGCCAATTTCCATGGAACAAGCCACTTTCGCACTTGTTCAGTTGCAGGAGTACTTAACATACACAAATCCTCTGGTCCAGATTGTATACCCCCCATAGTTTTGTAGAAGTGTTCTTCCTCGCTTGCAAAACCTCTGCGTAATCTTTTCTGTATATCCTACTCTTCAGGGCTCTGCCCGAGTAGATGGAAAACAGCATTTGTGCAGCTCACCCCTAAAAAAGGCGAATCTTCCTCCCCGTCCAATTACCGACCCATTGCACTTACGTCCCTTCTTTCCAAGGTCATGGAAACGCTGATAAATCGTCAGCTTATGAAATATCTCGATTCACGAAAACTTCTTAATGACCGGTAGTATGGTTTTCGTAGCAACAGGTCCACTGGTGATTTGATGGCATATCTCACTAGAAGTGGAACCAATCTCTCCATCACTTCGGCGAAACCAAGATGGTTGCGCTTGATATTTCAAATGCATTTGACAGAGTTTGGCATCAGGTTCTTTTGTGGAAAATGCGTGCATATGGCGTCGATGAGTCTCTTCTTCAATGGATTAGAAATTACCTTTCGGGGCATTCAATACAAGTTGTTTTGTATGGCTTCAAGTCTGCAATTCAAATAAATGCTGGTGTTCCCCAAGGTTCTGTTTTGTCTCCGACTCACTTTCTTATTTTTATAAATGATCACTTGTCTACAACTTCTAATCCAATCCATTCATTCGCTGATGACAGTACCCTCAGTTTTTCATATTCGTTCCCTAACTCACGTTCTTGCTCTTCGGCCTTAGAAGGGGAACGGCAACGTATGTTAAACACATTAAATTCCGACCTGGACAGCTTAATTAAATGGGGTTCAACCAACAGAGTGCAATTTAATGCTTCCAAAACAGAATGCTGTCTTCTGTCTCTCAAGCGAAACCAAAACCCTCAACCATTATCCATGGATGGTACTTGCATCATTGAAACCGAAAGACTTGCCATTCTCGGTATGTGTATTAATAACCATCTTCGATGGAACGAGGTCGCCAAAAATGCTGCAAAATGTCTAGGATTCCTTAAACGGTGCAAGAATTATTTTAATCCATCTGATCTGGCCTCAATTTATAAGGCATTCATCCGCCCTAAGCTGGAATATAACGCCCATATCTGGTCTGGTGTACCCAAGACCCTTCTGCACATTCTTGATAGGGTACAAAATCGCGCCTTAAAACTTATAGGTGATAGAGACACGGAGAAATGTCTCCTGTCTCTCCCTGTTTTATCGTTTTTTTTTTTATAAAAAATGTTCCAGCGAAATAGCCAGTTGCATTCCTCCCCTTCAAAATTTCCCCGCAATAAGCGACATGCTTCGAATGCAGATCAGTTCACCCTAAAGCCAAACTTCGGTCATACTGTTAAATATAGGGATTTATTTATAAGCCGAACGACACGAATGTGGAATGATCTATCAAGCTCTGTATTTCCCCATCACTACAACCTTCAAACATTTAAAGCCAACGTGCATAGGCTTCTCCTCTGTTCCTCTTTCCCTTTTCCTTAAAAGCCCGTGCCCTGTAGTTGTGATTCACAAGTACAAATTTGTGGTTGTAATTTGTAGTTTGGTCAAATAGGCCACTGGTGTTTCTTAAGACTCTGTTTTTGTCCGACAACTTTTCTATTTTATATTATTAACCTTTCTCTTATTTGTAATCCAATCCCTTATTTTTAAAAGTACAGCGAGGGTCCCAAATAGTAGAATCCCAGCGGCAATTAATTTCTATCGAACTCAGTTCTAATATTGATACAATCGTCAATTGGCGTACGGAAAACCTAATTGAGTTCAATGCATCAAACCCTAGTTTTTTCTCTTGTCTCTGAAACTGTATACTTACGCAAACCAAGTGGAATTTATCAGGAGTCCATGCTTTGTATGTAAATATAATTTCCCAGACTTGCTGAAATCAGCGAATTTCTGATGTTGCAAATAGTGGTTTTCAAAAGGCTTTACTAAGATCTATTAAGCCTATAGGTATATTCATTCGAAACTTCAATACAGCGCTGATGTTTGGGTAGAAACTCCCTGTTTGAGTTTATTTAGGCATGTTTAGCTATAAGCTTGTAGTTAATCTGTGATCAGTCTATTTGCAGTCACATTCCCTCTTTTGAACACGGAAGTAACTTTGGGTTGAATGCTTAGTACTCCTTATAAGAACTTCCACCAGAAATGTTGAAACGAAATATAAAGCATAATCTCCTAGTTTCCCGTATGTTTAGTCACATTCAGAGTACACGTGTAGTTCCTTCTGAACATGTATTTTAAAAACTGCTTAACTTCATCAGTATTCCTTGAAAGCTGTTATCGATTGCCTATCAATGGTCTGCTATTTTCACTAAATTATTACACTAGTTATGTACGTGTACAAGTTAATGCTTTATCTTTGCAAAAAGTATTAATATGATATTGTAATATGCAAGCTACGGCTCGAGTAGATAAAACGATATTCTGTGAAATTTATTTCTTTATTTTCTAGTCTATAGAACAATTCAAGTTCACACTATACTATTCTTCGCAAATTCTTTTCTTACAAGGTCTCTTTCCTCTCAAATCACTTTATCTCCTTTCAATTACTTAATTCACAAATCCAAACTAATTACTTTTTCTTGTTCACTCTCAACTTTCAATTTATCACCAAATTACAACTTCGCCCATTATCACTTTTCCAATCTCTTCGCCACGGTTCTAAACCAACTGTGTCTTTTTTTTGACCGCCATCTGTCCTTATATAGCAGAAGTTTCTGATAGCCAGAAACTTCTAGCAAATTCTTCGACCACTGGAATAAGAGAAATAATTCTTGCAGTTATAATTCCCTTTTATCCCTGATATTATTCGTCTCTTTCGTTGACATGAGCTGTGGAGACTTCGTCCCAGACACGAACCTCGAATGAAAGGACAGTACGAACCAAAATTCTGCCAGAATGAAGTCACTTCGGAATTTGTTGCGTCATATTTTTAGGGGGCGTAGTTATTATTATGCTACACTGCCCCCCTCTTAGACATGTTCGTCCCGAACAAGTGCATCCTCATTTCGGCCATTGTATCGACTCAGTCGGTCCACATGAACCACTTTCATTTTGGCCCTCGGTCCTCGCTGGATGCGGTAGACAACATCGTTGATGCGGGTTATTATTCTGTAGGGACCTTCCCAGTTCCGCTGTAATTTAGGTGATTTCCCCTTTTGGCGATGGGGATTATACAGCCACACCAGATCTCCTTCCTGGAATCCTGACGTTGTTGCCTTGGCATCATACCTGGTCTTCATGCGGTCGCTCGTCATCTTAATCTGGCTTCTGGTCCTTTGGTGTATGTCCCTAAGCCTTTCCCTAAGGTCCGCCACGTACTCTTCTTCATTTCTGGGCTCATTGGTAGGAGATCCAAATTTCACCTCACTGGGTAAACGAGCTATTCCACCAAATAAGATTTCGAACGGCGTATGTCGAGTAGTGCTATGCACGGCACTTCTATAGGCCATCAAAAACAAGGGAATCTGCCGGTCCCAATCCCGTTGGTAGTCACCTACGACCTTCGAGAGATGTTCGTCCAAAGTCCTATTGAAACGCTCCACCATACCGTCCGACTGTGGATGAAGCGGGGTTGTCCTTGTCTTTTTGATTCCGAGTAGTTGACACATCTCTTGGAAGATTCTTGACTCGAAGTTCCGCCCTTGGTCAGAATGCAATTCCAAGGGCACACCGAATCTGCTAACCCAATTGTAGACGATCTGCTCCGCCACGGTTCTGGCTTCCTGGTTAGGGATCGGAAACGCTTCCGGCCACTTACTGAAGTAGTCCATCACTACGAGGATATACCGATTACCATTGTCGGTTTCCGGAAAGGGTCCTGCGATGTCAATGGCGATTCGTTCAAAAGGTGCTCCCACGTTGTATTGGTGCATCTTACCTCGAGTTTTGATTCTCGGACCCTTGCTAGCTGCACACACGTCGCATTTTCTGCACCAGTCTTCTATATCTTCCTTCGCTTTTAACCAATAAAAACGTTCTCGTACCTTTTCTAGCGTCTTATTCACTCCCAGGTGGCCTCCGGTCGCCCCGCCATGCATTTCCTGTAACACCTCCTTGACCCTCGTCCGCGGTACGACAAGCTGCATTACAAACGACTTTCCGTCGGAGGATTCCCATTTTCTTCTCAGAACACCTTCTTGGACATGGAGGGAGTCCCACTGCGCAAAATATGCCTTTAAGGTCGGGCTTCTGTGAGAGATGTCCTGATGATCCGGTTTCTCCATGTTCTCCTTCCAGGCCAGAATCGGCTCGATATCCGGGTCTTCCTTCTGAGCGTTCCGGATCTCATCTACACTCCAGCCGACGATAGGTTCGGCTCTCATTCTTTGGATTGAAACCAGCTCCCGTTCTTCCTGACGCGCACAATGTTTACAATCCGTTCTGCATGGTCTCCGGGACAGTGCATCCGCATTAGAGTGGAGTTTTCCTTTACGATGCTGTATTTCGTAGTCGTAGATTTGCAGCCTTTCGATCCATCTTGCGACCTGACCCTCAGGACTCTTGAACTGTAATAGCCATTTTAAGGCTGCATGGTCTGTGCGAAGAACGAACTTCCTCCCGTAGAGGTATTTGTGAAAATGCTTCGTAGCCAAGATCAAAGCTAGAAGTTCCCGCCTTGTCACGCAGTAGTTCCTTTCTGGCTTAGAGAGCACCTTGCTGAAGTACGCAACCACCTTCTCTTGGCCGTCATGCACCTGGGAGAGTACGGCTCCTACCCCGACATTACTAGCATCTGCATCCACAACGAACGTTTCCCCGGGAGTGGGGTAAGCCAGTATCGGGGCATCGCATAGCCGTTGTTTAAGTGCCTTGAAGCTCTTCTCGCACTCAATTGACCATTTGAATTGTTTTCCCTTTTCCGTCAACTGGTGCAGGTTCTTTGCGATCCCGGCAAAATCCTTCACGAACCGTCTGTAGTAGGTGGCTAGGCCCAGGAAGCTCCTTAGTTGGTGTTTGTCTTTGGGGACTGGCCAGTTTTTCACCGCTTCGACCTTCTCCGGATCGGTTCTCACTCCTTTCGCTGAAATTATGTGTCCCAGGTACTTGACTTCCGCTCTAAACAGGGCGCACTTCTTGGGGTTGAGCTTCAGGTGGGCACTTCGAAGCCTTTGAAACACATCCCTTAGATTGTCTCGGTGTTGCGCAAACGTTTTTCCTACGACGATGACATCATCCAAGTATACCAAACAGGTTTTCCATGTTAACCCTTGCAGGACACATTCCATCAATCGCTCGAAAGTCGCCGGAGCATTGCACAGCCCGAATGGCATTACCGTGAATTGCCATAGCCCATTTCCTGCGGTGAAGGCGGTTTTCTCCCGGTCTTCTGGATGGATCTGTACCTGCCAGTAGCCACTCTTCAAGTCGAGAGTGGAAAACCATCGGGCTCCTGATAGTGTGTCTAGCGTGTCGTCAATCCGTGGCAGAGGGTAGCTGTCTTTCTTGGTGACGTAATTGAGCTGCCGATAGTCCACGCAGAACCGCGTGCTGCCATCTTTCTTCTTAACCAGTACAACCGGTGATGCCCACGGACTTTTGGAACTTTCAATCAGACCTTCTTTCTCCATTGCCGACACCATCTCTGCAACTTCTGTCTGCTTTGCCAATGGAAGGCGCCTAGCAGGCTGACGAATTGGTCTAGTATCACCAGTGTCTATTCGATGTTGTACCAGGTGTGTTCGGCCGTATTCTCCGTCCTGTGAGGCAAATACATCAGCGTACTCATTGATAAGATTCTCTGCCATAGTTCGCTGCTCCTGATTCAGCTCACTGGACTGGAGAATCGTCTCTCTCGCTTCCGCTGTCCAAGGTGATGGGAGAAGTTTTGGAGCATCACGTTCAGATATTGTTGCGACGGCGGTAATCGGCGTGCATTTTCCAGTCACCTCCCCTCGCCTTAGTTTGACAGTGTGTGGTCTTGCGTTCAAAACCCTCACTGGAACCATGGTGTTCTTTGGTTCGACTAACGTCTTTCCCACGATGTAGTCTTGAGAATTCTTCTCTGGGTCTGGTTCTACTATGTAGAATCGGTGGCTCCCAAGATCACCTTCCAGCTTCGTCCAAATGATTGTCTCTGAAGACGGCGGCAAAACTTCGTCTTTGCTGATGACTGTCCTGAGAGTTACGGCATTCTCATTTCCGTACACCATCGGAATCTCCACATTTCGATACCTCAGTACTTGCATCCCGATGTCCAAGATTACTTCATTTGCTTTCATGAAGTCTACTCCGATGATGCACTCGTCGCATATATCTGCCACCAGAAACGCATGGGAGAACGTCAGTCCTGCCAGAGTAATCGTAAGACGAACTTCTCCAAATACCTTCGCCATTTCCCCTGTTGCAGTCTTCAGGCAGTAGCTGTTGGTGTTGTGCAGCCAGGAGCTTTTGACGATATCTCTTCTTACAATGGAGGCAGTGGCACCTGTGTCGATGGTGGCTACGCACTTCTTCTCGTTGATTAGTGCCTCCACTGTCAGGCTCTTGTTACCCCGTTTGGTTTGCGAAACTTGAATGGTGGTCCTGGGGGCCTCGATTCCAGTAACCAACTTCTGCCCCGCGAAGTTGGTCCTTACGCATCTCCCGACTGCTGGTTTTGGGAAGTCTGACCGACAGGATGCTTCCTCTCTGCTTCTCCTACTTCCGCAATGTGGACAATTTCCTCGTCTAGGTGCACTTCTGCACTGCCGTTGTAGGTGTCCGGTTTGGTTGCAATTCCAGCAACGGATTTGACTTCCGCGAGCTTTGACGGCTGTTCTCTGGCATGAGCATTCCACGACGGACATTTCCCTGACACGGTGTATTCCCTGGTATGCTTGGTCCGCAGCCTTCATTGACAAAGCGAATGCCAATGCCTCGGGGAGTGTTCGCTTTTCAGCCATCCTTACAGCCATTTGCAGTTGTCTGTCCTCTATGGCCTGAATAAAAGCTTCCACCGCCATTTCGTTGATAAGCTCCTCACCGGCTTTAGGGTATGAAAGATGGGCTAGTCGCTCTATATCCGCTTGCAACTGTTGGAGCGTTTCCCCCCTTTTCTGGACTCGACTACGCAGCTGAACCCTGTACACCTGCTGCATGTGTTCATCCCCAAACCGCATCTCGATAGCCTGAACCAGAGAGTCGTAGTTCTGCTGTTTATCTTCCGGGATGGTCTGCAAGAGCTCCGCAGCTGGACCCCTCAGTGCAAGCGTGAGTGCAATAGACTTCTCTTCATCGTCCCAGCTATTGGTCATTGCGGCCGCTTCGAATTGCCTCTTATAAATTGGCCATGATGTTTGACCATCGAAGATAGGAGGCTGCACCTCCTTTCTTCTCAGACCGTCAGTGGAATATTCCCGTGCTTTCTGTCTCTTCACGTTGCTGAGCTCCTTAGCAAGATTTTCGACTTGCTTTTCTACTTTTTCAAACTGAGTCTCTATCTTCCCGAACTGAGTTTCATGTTTCTCAAAATTTTCATCGAATCTAGTTTCGACTTTTTCGAGTTGCGTCTCGACCTTCTCGATTTTCTCTTCGATCACTTCGAATTTGGATTCCAAGTTCTTGTTTTGCTCATCAAGTTTACTTTCCAGAGCATCTAGAGAATTCTTTTGTTCGTCCATCTTAAGTTCTAGAGAATTCTTTTGTTCGTCCATTGCTTTCTTTTGTTCGTCCAGCTTAAGTTCTAGAGAATTCCTTTGGTCGCCCATTGCTTTCTTTTGTTCGTCCATCGCTTTCTTTTGTTCGTCCAGCTTAAGTTCTAGAGAATTCCTTTGATCTTCTATTGCTTTCTTTTGTTCGTCCATGACTAACTTAAGTTGCAGGAGCAGACTTGTTATACCCGGGTCGGCTGCTGTACTTGCTGGTTCCTCTTCCACGTCAAACTCTACGTCGTGCGGATTTTCACCTTCCTGCGTTACTGCTTCTTCCAGACGAATCAGCAGGGCATCTTTTCCCCCAGTTGTGTCGAGGTTCCGCTTACTGAGTTCTGCCTTTAGTTGAGTTATAGTTAGTTTTCCCAATTTGCGACCCATTTTGCGCAACTAATTAACTCAACACAGAAATCGTTTTTTTTTTTTTTTTTGTGCAATTTCACACCACGGAAATAGTTATTCACAGAATAAGTTTTATCCCGCTTCTGACACCAATGTAATATGCAAGCTACGGCTCGAGTAGATAAAACGATATTCTGTGAAATTTATTTCTTTATTTTCTAGTCTATAGAACAATTCAAGTTCACACTATACTATTCTTCGCAAATTCTTTTCTTACAAGGTCTCTTTCCTCTCAAATCACTTTATCTCCTTTCAATTACTTAATTCACAAATCCAAACTAATTACTTTTTCTTGTTCACTCTCAACTTTCAATTTATCACCAAATTACAACTTCGCCCATTATCACTTTTCCAATCTCTTCGCCACGGTTCTAAACCAACTGTGTCTTTTTTTTGACCGCCATCTGTCCTTATATAGCAGAAGTTTCTGATAGCCAGAAACTTCTAGCAAATTCTTCGACCACTGGAATAAGAGAAATAATTCTTGCAGTTATAATTCCCTTTTATCCCTGATATTATTCGTCTCTTTCGTTGACATGAGCTGTGGAGACTTCGTCCCAGACACGAACCTCGAATGAAAGGACAGTACGAACCAAAATTCTGCCAGAATGAAGTCACTTCGGAATTTGTTGCGTCATATTTTTAGGGGGCGTAGTTATTATTATGCTACAATATTGTAGCATAATAATAACTACGCGCCTATGTCTATGCAGCAAATTCCGAAGTGACTTTCCATTCTGGCAGAATTTTGGTTCAAACTGTCCTTCATTCGAGGTTCGTGTCGGGGACGAAGTCTCCACAGCTCATGTCAACGAAAGAGACGAATAATATTAGGGATAAAAGGGAATTATAACTGCAAGAATTATTTCTCTTGTTCCAGTGGTCGAAGAATTTGCTAGAAGTTTCTGGCTATCAGAAACTTCTGCTATATAAGGACAGATGGCGATCAAAAAAAGACAGTTGGTTTAGAACCGTGGCGAAGAGATTGGAAAAGTGATAATGGGCGAAGTTGTAATTTGGTGATAAATTGAAAGTTGAGAGTAAACAAGAAAAAGTAATTAGTTTGGATTTGTGAATTAAGTAATTGAAAGGAGATAAAGTGATTTGAGAGGAAAGAGACCTTGTAAGAAAAGAATTTGCAAAGAATAGTATAGTGTGAACTTGAATTGTTCTATAGACTAGAAAATAAAGAAATAAATTTGACAGAATATCGTTTTATCTACTCGAGCCGTAGCCAGCATATTACATTGGTGTCAGAAGCGGGATAAAACTTATTCTGTGAATAACTATTTCCGTGGTGTGAAATTGCACAAAAAAAAAAAAAAAAAAAAAAAAAAACGATTTCTGTGTTGAGTTAATTAGTTGCGCAAAATGGGTCGCAAATTGGGAAAACTAACTATAACTCAACTAAAGGCAGAACTCAGTAAGCGGAACCTCGACACAACTGGGGGAAAAGATGCCCTGCTGATTCGTCTGGAAGAAGCAGTAACGCAGGAAGGTGAAAATCCGCACGACGTAGAGTTTGACGTGGAAGAGGAACCAGCAAGTACAGCAGCCGACCCGGGTATAACAAGTCTGCTCCTGCAACTTAAGTTAGTCATGGACGAACAAAAGAAAGCAATAGAAGACCAAAGGAATTCTATAGAACTTAAGCTGGACGAACAAAAGAAAGCAATGGACGACCAAAAGAAAGCAATGGACGACCAAAAGAAAGCAATGGACGACCAAAAGAACTCTCTAGAACTTAAGATGGACGAACAAAAGAAAGCAATGGACGACCAGAGGAATTCTCTAGAACTTAAGCTGGACGAACAAAAGAAAGCAATGGACGAACAAAAGAAAGCTATAGACGAACAAAAGAATTCTCTAGATGCTCTGGAAAGTAAACTTGATGAGCAAAACAAGAACTTGGAATCCAAATTCGAAGTGATCGAAGAGAAAATCGAGAAGGTCGAGACGCAACTCGAAAAAGTCGAAACTAGATTCGATGAAAATTTTGAGAAACATGAAACTCAGTTCGGGAAGATAGAGACTCAGTTTGAAAAAGTAGAAAAGCAAGTCGAAAATCTTGCTAAGGAGCTCAGCAACGTGAAGAGACAGAAAGCACGGGAATATTCCACTGACGGTCTGAGAAGAAAGGAGATGCAGCCTCCTATCTTCGATGGTCAAACATCATGGCCAATTTATAAGAGGCAATTCGAAGCGGCCGCAATGACCAATAGCTGGGACGATGAAGAGAAGTCTATTGCACTCACGCTTGCACTGAGGGGTCCAGCTGCGGAGCTCTTGCAGACCATCCCGGAAGATAAACAGCAGAACTACGACTCTCTGGTTCAGGCTATCGAGATGCGGTTTGGGGATGAACACATGCAGCAGGTGTACAGGGTTCAGCTGCGTAGTCGAGTCCAGAAAAGGGGGGAAACGCTCCAACAGTTGCAAGCGGATATAGAGCGACTAGCCCATCTTTCATACCCTAAAGCCGGTGAGGAGCTTATCAACGAAATGGCGGTGGAAGCTTTTATTCAGGCCATAGAGGACAGACAACTGCAAATGGCTGTAAGGATGGCTGAAAAGCGAACACTCCCCGAGGCATTGGCATTCGCTTTGTCAATGAAGGCTGCGGACCAAGCATACCAGGGAATACACCGTGTCAGGGAAATGTCCGTCGTGGAATGCTCATGCCAGAGAACAGCCGTCAAAGCTCGCGGAAGTCAAATCCGTTGCTGGAATTGCAACCAAACCGGACACCTACAACGGCAGTGCAGAAGTGCACCTAGACGAGGAAATTGTCCACATTGCGGAAGTAGGAGAAGCAGAGAGGAAGCATCCTGTCGGTCAGACTTCCCAAAACCAGCAGTCGGGAGATGCGTAAGGACCAACTTCGCGGGGCAGAAGTTGGTTACTGGAATCGAGGCCCCCAGGACCACCATTCAAGTTTCGCAAACCAAACGGGGTAACAAGAGCCTGACAGTGGAGGCACTAATCAACGAGAAGAAGTGCGTAGCCACCATCGTAGCCCGACCTTAAAGGCATATTTTGCGCAGTGGGACTCCCTCCATGTCCAAGAAGGTGTTCTGAGAAGAAAATGGGAATCCTCCGACGGAAAGTCGTTTGTAATGCAGCTTGTCGTACCGCGGACGAGGGTCAAGGAGGTGTTACAGGAAATGCATGGCGGGGCGACCGGAGGCCACTTGGGAGTGAATAAGACGCTAGAAAAGGTACGAGAACGTTTTTATTGGTTAAAAGCGAAGGAAGATATCGAAGACTGGTGCAGAAAATGCGACGTGTGTGCAGCTAGCAAGGGTCCGAGAATCAAAACTCGAGGTAAGATGCACCAATACAACGTGGGAGCACCTTTCGAACGAATCGCCATTGACATCGCAGGGCCCTTTCCGGAAACCGTCGTGGAATGCTCATGCCAGAGAACAGCCGTCAAAGCTCGCGGAAGTCAAATCCGTTGCTGGAATTGCAACCAAACCGGACACCTACAACGGCAGTGCAGAAGTGCACCTAGACGAGGAAATTGTCCACATTGCGGAAGTAGGAGAAGCAGAGAGGAAGCATCCTGTCGGTCAGACTTCCCAAAACCAGCAGTCGGGAGATGCGTAAGGACCAACTTCGCGCTGCAGAAGTTGGTTACTGGAATCGAGGCCCCCAGGACCACCATTCAAGTTTCGCAAACCAAACGGGGTAACAAGAGCCTGACAGTGGAGGCACTAATCAACGAGAAGAAGTGCGTAGCCACCATCGACACAGGTGCCACTGCCTCCATTGTAAGAAGAGATATCGTCAAAAGCTCCTGGCTGCACAACACCAACAGCTACTGCCTGAAGACTGCAACAGGGGAAATGGCGAAGGTATTTGGAGAAGTTCGTCTTACGATTACTCTGGCAGGACTGACGTTCTCCCATGCGTTTCTGGTGGCAGATATATGCGACGAGTGCATCATCGGAGTAGACTTCATGAAAGCAAATGAAGTAATCTTGGACATCGGGATGCAAGTACTGAGGTATCGAAATGTGGAGATTCCGATGGTGTACGGAAATGAGAATGCCGTAACTCTCAGGACAGTCATCAGCAAAGACGAAGTTTTGCCGCCGTCTTCAGAGACAATCATTTGGACAAAGCTGGAAGGTGATCTTGGGAGCCACCGATTCTACATAGTAGAACCAGACCCAGAGAAGAATTCTCAAGACTACATCGTGGGAAAGACGTTAGTCGAACCAAAGAACACCATGGTTCCAGTGAGGGTTTTGAACGCAAGACCACACACTGTAAAACTAAGGCGAGGGGATGTGACTGGAAAATGCACGCCGATTACCGCCGTCGCAACAATATCTGAACGTGATGCTCCAAAACCTCTCCCATCACCTTGGACAGCGGAAACGAGAGAGACGATTCTCCAGTCCAGTGAGCTGAATCAGGAGCAGCGAACTATGGCAGAGAATCTTATCAATGAGTACGCTGATGTATTTGCCTCACAGGACGGAGAATACGGCCGAACACACCTGGTACAACATCGAATAGACACTGGTGATACTAGACCAATTCGTCAGCCTGCTAGGCGCCTTCCATTGGCAAAGCAGACAGAAGTTGCAGAGATGGTGTCGGCAATGGAGAAAGAAGGTCTGATTGAAAGTTCCAAAAGTCCGTGGGCATCACCGGTTGTACTGGTAAAGAAGAAAGATGGCAGCACGCGGTTCTGCGTGGACTATCGGCAGCTCAATTACGTCACCAAGAAAGACAGCTATCCTCTGCCACGGATTGACGACACGCTAGACACACTATCAGGAGCCCGATGGTTTTCCACTCTCGACTTGAAGAGTGGCTACTGGCAGGTACAGATCCATCCAGAAGACCGGGAGAAAACCGCCTTCACCACAGGAAATGGGCTATGGCAATTCACGGTAATGCCATTCGGGCTGTGCAATGCTCCGGCGACTTTCGAGCGATTGATGGAATGTGTCCTGCAAGGGTTAACATGGAAAACCTGTTTGGTATACTTGGATGATGTCATCGTCGTAGGAAAAACGTTTGCGCAACACCGAGACAATCTAAGGGATGTGTTTCAAAGGCTTCGAAGTGCCCACCTGAAGCTCAACCCCAAGAAGTGCGCCCTATTTAGAGCGGAAGTCAAGTACCTGGGACACATAATTTCAGCGAAAGGAGTGAGAACCGATCCGGAGAAGGTCGAAGCGGTGAAAAACTGGCCAGTCCCCAAAGACAAACACCAACTAAGGAGCTTCCTGGGCCTAGCCACCTACTACAGACGGTTCGTGAAGGATTTTGCCGGGATCGCAAAGAACCTGCACCAGTTGACGGAAAAGGGAAAACAATTCAAATGGTCAATTGAGTGCGAGAAGAGCTTCAAGGCACTTAAACAACGGCTATGCGATGCCCCGATACTGGCTTACCCCACTCCCGGGGAAACGTTCGTTGTGGATGCAGATGCTAGTAATGTCGGGGTAGGAGCCGTACTCTCCCAGGTGCATGACGGCCAAGAGAAGGTGGTTGCGTACTTCAGCAAGGTGCTCTCTAAGCCAGAAAGGAACTACTGCGTGACAAGGCGGGAACTTCTAGCTTTGATCTTGGCTACGAAGCATTTTCACAAATACCTCTACGGGAGGAAGTTCGTTCTTCGCACAGACCATGCAGCCTTAAAATGGCTATTACAGTTCAAGAGTCCTGAGGGTCAGGTCGCAAGATGGATCGAAAGGCTGCAAATCTACGACTACGAAATACAGCATCGTAAAGGAAAACTCCACTCTAATGCGGATGCACTGTCCCGGAGACCATGCAGAACGGATTGTAAACATTGTGCGCGTCAGGAAGAACGGGAGCTGGTTTCCATCCAAAGAATGAGAGCCGAACCTATCGCCGGCTGGAGCGTAGATGAGATCCGGAACGCTCAGAAGGAAGACCCGGATATCGAGCCGATTCTGGCCTGGAAGGAGAACATGGAGAAACCGGATCATCAGGACATCTCTCACAGAAGCCCGACCTTAAAGGCATATTTTGCGCAGTGGGACTCCCTCCATGTCCAAGAAGGTGTTCTGAGAAGAAAATGGGAATCCTCCGACGGAAAGTCGTTTGTAATGCAGCTTGTCGTACCGCGGACGAGGGTCAAGGAGGTGTTACAGGAAATGCATGGCGGGGCGACCGGAGGCCACTTGGGAGTGAATAAGACGCTAGAAAAGGTACGAGAACGTTTTTATTGGTTAAAAGCGAAGGAAGATATCGAAGACTGGTGCAGAAAATGCGACGTGTGTGCAGCTAGCAAGGGTCCGAGAATCAAAACTCGAGGTAAGATGCACCAATACAACGTGGGAGCACCTTTCGAACGAATCGCCATTGACATCGCAGGGCCCTTTCCGGAAACCGACAATGGTAATCGGTATATACTCGTAGTGATGGACTACTTCAGTAAGTGGCCGGAAGCGTTTCCGATCCCTAACCAGGAAAGCAGAACCGTGGCGGAGCAGATCGTCTACAATTGGGTTAGCAGATTCGGTGTGCCCTTGGAATTGCATTCTGACCAAGGGCGGAACTTCGAGTCAAGAATCTTCCAAGAGATGTGTCAACTACTCGGAATCAAAAAGACAAGGACAACCCCGCTTCATCCACAGTCGGACGGTATGGTGGAGCGTTTCAATAGGACTTTGGACGAACATCTCTCGAAGGTCGTAGGTGACTACCAACGGGATTGGGACCGGCAGATTCCCTTGTTTTTGATGGCCTATAGAAGTGCCGTGCATAGCACTACTCGACATACGCCGTTCGAAATCTTATTTGGTGGAATAGCTCGTTTACCCAGTGAGGTGAAATTTGGATCTCCTACCAATGAGCCCAGAAATGAAGAAGAGTACGTGGCGGACCTTAGGGAAAGGCTTAGGGACATACACCAAAGGACCAGAAGCCAGATTAAGATGACGAGCGACCGCATGAAGACCAGGTATGATGCCAAGGCAACAACGTCAGGATTCCAGGAAGGAGATCTGGTGTGGCTGTATAATCCCCATCGCCAAAAGGGGAAATCACCTAAGTTACAGCGGAACTGGGAAGGTCCCTACAGAATAGTAACCCGCATCAACGATGTTGTCTACCGCATCCAGCGAGGACCAAGGGCCAAAATGAAAGTGGTTCATGTGGACCGACTGAGTCGATACAATGGCCGAAATGAGGATGCACTTGTTCGGGACGAACACGTCTAAGAGGGGGGCAGTGTAGCATAATAATAACTACGCGCCTATGTCTATGCAGCAAATTCCGAAGTGACTTTCCATTCTGGCAGAATTTTGGTTCAAACTGTCCTTCATTCGAGGTTCGTGTCGGGGACGAAGTCTCCACAGCTCATGTCAACGAAAGAGACGAATAATATTAGGGATAAAAGGGAATTATAACTGCAAGAATTATTTCTCTTGTTCCAGTGGTCGAAGAATTTGCTAGAAGTTTCTGGCTATCAGAAACTTCTGCTATATAAGGACAGATGGCGATCAAAAAAAGACAGTTGGTTTAGAACCGTGGCGAAGAGATTGGAAAAGTGATAATGGGCGAAGTTGTAATTTGGTGATAAATTGAAAGTTGAGAGTAAACAAGAAAAAGTAATTAGTTTGGATTTGTGAATTAAGTAATTGAAAGGAGATAAAGTGATTTGAGAGGAAAGAGACCTTGTAAGAAAAGAATTTGCAAAGAATAGTATAGTGTGAACTTGAATTGTTCTATAGACTAGAAAATAAAGAAATAAATTTCACAGAATATCGTTTTATCTACTCGAGCCGTAGCCAGCATATTACAATATATAAAAAACGGACCAAGTTCTCTTTTTTTTACTTGTGCTGTTCTGTGCTGTACTGTACTACTTTTTCAGTCTTTGAACAAAGCTAATGTAGCATCTAGTACTCGGCTGTCAAGATTGCGGCTTATTATGTAAAATGTCAGTTTTTATAAAGTGTTGATGATTTTTTCGCAGCGAAGAGCAGTGAGGTCTGAATTCCACCAAGGTGGACGTTTACTTACTGGCTACAGGGAAAGATTTGGTTGGGAATTATGAGTTGCACTTGAATAACTTAGCAGAAGGGGAGTTGCGGTATTATTGTTTGGTGGTTTGAATATAAGAATCCGTCAGATACTCTTCAGTATTTGATTACAGGGTTCAGATTCTGAGGAAACCAACCTAACGTCTAATACCTTCTGTTGGTTTCTAGTAATGAAAGTAGCACTAGTTCACGTGTTACAAACTACTAAATTAGTTATACTAAGTTCTCAAAGATAGACTCACTTCTGGGGTTAGTGTACAAACATACATATACACACTACTAATATTTTACTATTGTGACAGTCACCCTAATGAGCACACTCAATTTGAACACTGACAGTGGCAAAAGGGTTGCGTGACAAGAAGTCACTCATCTGTGGCCGCTTTAACATGAAATCTATAACCGGTTTTCTATGTAGGTTAGGTTAAGTTAGGTAAATCGGTGCCCTTGTTGACATGTTTGTTAACAGCTCACTTAGAGTCCATTGTGTCCAATTTGTTGAAAATCTTGGAAACCTACCCTTTTTAAAATCAACCGATAGTTAAAACTACTCAGATAAACGAATGAATTATCAGGAATTTGTTAAGCTCGACATTTCGTAGGTCTTCTAGTTCTGAGAATAAGTTGTTGCCAAGAGCTGTGCTTCTTCTCAGGACTAGTGCAGGACAGACACACAGTAAATGGAGAATAGACTCAATTTCTTCTTTATTCCTACAGTCGTGCTGCATGGTTGCCTATCGAGCAGTGTCCAGTAAGAATGTCAGAGGCTGTTCCAATTTCTTTATGACTAAGCTTTACTAGACTAGTAGATCTAGATGTAGTACATGTGTCTGACTGACACCAAAGTCTATTTCGCCATATAATGTGCTAAGCGATGTGCTAGCCTGTGAAAAATTCACGCAAGTCCAGTTTCTGGCTAGATGGGTGATGCAAGTATCTCTTTCAATTTTGTTTTACATAAATTTACGAGCTTGGATCTTATCAAAGTTTACTGCAACGCCTTAATGGCTGCTTGATTATCCACGTACATTGATATAGATTATTTTTTCTAAAATATTTTCTTCAATAATTATTTCTACGGCTTCCTTTATTGCAACAATCTCGGCTTGAGAAAAACCGGAGCCATATTTAAGTCTAAAAGAGCGATTTTTATTTCAAGGCTCACAGTAGACACCAGCATTTTGGATCCATCGGTATATATAGCCAGCTCACCTTCGATACAAACTACTCCCTCATCCCACTCTTCTCTGCGAGAAATTCTGATTCTGAATCTCCAGTTGCATTCTAAAAGTGGAATGACGTAGTTTCCGTCGAGTTAGAATTGAGGCGTGACCACAGGGACTTGTTGTGCAGAGAACGGCTTCCCTGAGTCTTAATGCAGTTTTAGCTTTTGCATTATGTCTACGAGTATATAACTTAATTATACTTTAATTATACATGCTTGAAATATGCCCTTTTTGAACAGACACTCGCTGAATGAGGCTTTAGAAAGGGTGTCCCAAAATTCACGCAAGAAGTAATTTTGATGGAAAACACTGGTTTTTCATTAAAAATTGTAAATGCTTTATTGATTCATAAAGTATACAGTATATGGTTATGTATGGAATAGCATATCGGGTAAATGGCCTCCACGACTTTGCTGGCACTCTTCTGTCCAAATTTTCCATGACCGTTTTCCATAAATGTGGCTGAATTTAATTAATACAGCGCTCAATTTGCTCCTTCAAGACGTGTGTGGTCATGGGCTTGTTGGCATAAACCTTACACTTAAAAAAAAAAAAAAACAAAAAAACCCAACGACGTTAAATAGTGTAATATGCGAGCTACGGCTCGAGTAGATAAAACAATATTCTGTGAAATTATTTCTTTATTTTCTAGTCTATAGAACAATTCAGGTTCACACTATACTATTCTTCGCAATTCTTTTCTTACAATGTCTCTTTCCTCTCTAATCACTTTATCTCCTTTCGCTTACTTAATTCACAAATCCAAACTAATTACTTCTTCTTGTTAAATCTCAACTTTCAATTTATCACAAAATTACAACTTCGCCCATTATCACTTTTCTAATCTCTTCGCCACAGTTTAGAAACTACTGCTCCTTTTTGATCGCCATCTGTCCTTATATAGCAGAAGTTTCTGATAGCCAGAAACTTCCAGCAAATTCTTCGACCACTGGAACAAGAAAAATTCTTATGTAATAATTCCAAGATGACAATCATTTCGTGCAGTTATAATTCTCTCTTGTTCTCTTTTATCCGCGATATTATCCGAGCTGTGGTGACTAATTTCAGACACGAACCTCAAATGAAAAGACACTTCGGAATTTGTTGCCTGTTCGAGGGCGTAGTTATTATGCTACATTATGTTACAATAGCATGATCTGGGCGGCCAATTCTGATCACCGAAACGGAAAATTACACGACCAGGAAATACTCATGCAGTAATTAAATTGTTTCTCGGGCTGTATGGCATGTGGCACCGACTTGTTGAAACCACATATCGTCCACATCCATTTCTTGCAATTTAGGCACAAAAACTGGATTATCATGTCGCGATAGCGAGCACCATTAACTGTTATTGCTTGACCAGCCACATTTTCAAAGAAGAAAGGTCCGACGATGCCAAAATCCGCACCAAACAGTGGCACTTTGTGCATGCATTTGTTTCTTAACAATCAGTCGTGGATTTTCTGAACCCCAAATTCTACAATTTTGACGATTAACAAAGCCATCAAGATGAAAATATTCCGACCATATTTTGTACGAAATTGCGAATTGCAGCTGCTAAACCTTCATAATTTTTCAAATACGAGTATTGCTGAACAATGAAAACGCATTGTTCTTTCGTGTAGCACTCCATTTTTAATAACCCTGAACTGTCAGTTGACACGCTGTCTTTTTTTTTCGTTTGGCAACACTTTACCGCACAAATGGTGCAAAATCCAAATCCTGTGTGAATTTTGGGACACCCTTTATTTCTTAATATATATACATATATATGTATGTATATATATATTGTAATATGCAAGCTACGGCTCGAGTAGATAAAACGATATTCTGTGAAATTTATTTCTTTATTTTCTAGTCTAGTTCACACTATACTATTCTTCGCAAATTCTTTTCTTACAAGGTCTCTTTCCTCTCAAATCACTTTATCTCCTTTCAATTACTTAATTCACAAATCCAAACTAATTACTTTTTCTTGTTAAATCTCAACTTTCAATTTATCACAAAATTACAACTTCGCCCATTATCACTTTTCTAATCTCTTCGCCACAGTTTAGAAACTACTGCTCCTTTTTGATCGCCATCTGTCCTTATATAGCAGAAGTTTCTGATAGCCAGAAACTTCCAGCAAATTCTTCGACCACTGGAACAAGAAAAATTCTTATGTAATAATTCCAAGATGACAATCATTTCGTGCAGTTATAATTCTCTCTTGTTCTCTTTTATCCGCGATATTATCCGAGCTGTGGTGACTAATTTCAGACACGAACCTCAAATGAAAAGACACTTCGGAATTTGTTGCCTGTTCGAGGGCGTAGTTATTATGCTACATTATGTTACAATAGCATGATCTGGGCGGCCAATTCTGATCACCGAAACGGAAAATTACACGACCAGGAAATACTCATGCAGTAATTAAATTGTTTCTCGGGCTGTATGGCATGTGGCACCGACTTGTTGAAACCACATATCGTCCACATCCATTTCTTGCAATTTAGGCACAAAAACTGGATTATCATGTCGCGATAGCGAGCACCATTAACTGTTATTGCTTGACCAGCCACATTTTCAAAGAAGAAAGGTCCGACGATGCCAAAATCCGCACCAAACAGTGGCACTTTGTGCATGCATTTGTTTCTTAACAATCAGTCGTGGATTTTCTGAACCCCAAATTCTACAATTTTGACGATTAACAAAGCCATCAAGATGAAAATATTCCGACCATATTTTGTACGAAATTGCGAATTGCAGCTGCTAAACCTTCATAATTTTTCAAATACGAGTATTGCTGAACAATGAAAACGCATTGTTCTTTCGTGTAGCACTCCATTTTTAATAACCCTGAACTGTCAGTTGACACGCTGTCTTTTTTTTTCGTTTGGCAACACTTTACCGCACAAATGGTGCAAAATCCAAATCCTGTGTGAATTTTGGGACACCCTTTATTTCTTAATATATATACATATATATGTATGTATATATATATTGTAATATGCAAGCTACGGCTCGAGTAGATAAAACGATATTCTGTGAAATTTATTTCTTTATTTTCTAGTCTAGTTCACACTATACTATTCTTCGCAAATTCTTTTCTTACAAGGTCTCTTTCCTCTCAAATCACTTTATCTCCTTTCAATTACTTAATTCACAAATCCAAACTAATTACTTTTTCTTGTTCACTCTCAACTTGCAATTTATCACCAAATTACAACTTCGCCCATTATCACTTTACCAATCTCTTCGCCACGGTTCTAAACCAACTGCGCCTTTTTGATCGCCATCTGTCCTTATATAGCAGAAGTTTCTGATAGCCAGAAACTTCTAGCAAATTCTTCGACCACTGGAACAAGAAAAATTCTGATGTAATAATTCCAAGATGACAATCATTTCGTGCAGTTATAATTCTCTCTTGATCTCTTTTATCCGTGATATTATCCGAGCTGTGGTGACTAATTTCAGACACGAACCTCAAATGAAAAGACACTTCGGAATTTGTTGCCTGTTCGAGGGCGTAGTTATTATGCTACATTATGTTACACTGCCCTTCTCTTAGACTTATTCGTCCCGAACAAGTGTGTCCTCACTTCGGCCATTGTATCGACTCAGTCGGTCCACATGAACCACTTTCATTTTGGCCCTTGGTCCTCGCTGGTAGACAACATCGTTGATGCGGGTTATTATTCTGTAGGGACCCTCCCAATTCTGCTGCAACTTAGGTGATTTCCCCTTTTGGCGATGGGGATTATACAGCCACACTAGATCTCCTTCCTGGAATCCTGACGTTGTTGCCTTGGCATCATACCTGGTCTTCATGCGGTCGCTCGTTATCTTAATCTGGCTTCTGGTCCTTTGGTGTATGTCCCTAAGCCTTTCCCTAAGGTCCGCCACGTACTCTTCTTCATTTTTGGGCTCATTGGTAGGAGATCCAAATTTCACCTCACTGGGTAAACGAGCTATTCCACCAAATAAGATTTCGAACGGCGTATGTCGAGTAGTGCTATGCACGGCACTTCTATAGGTCATCAAAAACAAGGGAATCTGCCGGTCCCAATCCCGTTGGTAGTCACTTACGACCTTCGAGAGATGTTCGTCCAAAGTCCTATTGAAACGCTCCACCATACCGTCCGACTGTGGATGAAGCGGGGTTGTCCTTGTCTTTTTGATTCCGAGTAGTTGACACATCTCTTGGAAGATTCTTGACTCGAAGTTCCGCCCTTGGTCAGAATGCAATTCCAAAGTCACACCGAATCTGCTAACCGAATTGTAGACGATCTGCTCCGCCACGGTTCTGGCTTCCTGGTTAGAGATCGGAAACGCTTCCGGCCACTTACTGAAGTAGTCCATCACTACGAGTATATACCGATTACCATTATCGGTTTTCGGAAAGGGCCCTGCGATGTCAGTGGCGATTCGTTCGAAAGGTGCTCCCACGTTGTATTGGTGCATCTTACCTCGAGTTTTGATTCTCGGACCCTTGCTAGCTGCACACAAGTCTTCGATATCTTCCTTCGCTTTTAACCAATAAAAACGTTCTCGTACCTTTTCTAGCGTCTTATTCACTCCCAAGTGGCCTCCGGACGCCCCGCCATGCATTTCCTGTAACACCTCCTTGACCCTCGTCCGCGGTACGACAAGCTGCATTACAAACGACTTTCCGTCGGAGGATTCCTATTTTCTTCTCAGAACACCTTCTTGGACATGGAGGGAGTCCCACTGCGCAAAATATGCCTTTAAGGTCGGGCTTCTGTGAGAGATGTCCTGATGATCCGGTTTCTCCATGTTCTCCTTCCAGGCCAGAATCGGCTCGATATCCGGGTCTTCCTTCTGAGCGTTCCGGATCTCATCTACGCTCCAGCCAGCGATAGGTTCGGCTCTCATTCTTTGGATGGAAACCAGCTCCCGTTCTTCCTGACGCGCACAATGTTTACAATCCGTTCTGCATGGTCTCCGGGACAGTGCATCCGCATTAGAGTGGAGTTTTCCTTTACGATGCTGTATTTCGTAGTCGTAGATTTGCAGCCTTTCGATCCATCTTGCGACCTGACCCTCAGGACTCTTGAACTGTAATAGCCATTTTAAGGCTGCATGGTCTGTGCGAAGAACGAACTTTCTCCCATAAAGGTATTTGTGAAAATGCTTCGTAGCCAAGATCAAAGCTAGAAGTTCTCTCCTTGTCACGCAGTAGTTCCTTTCGGGCTTAGAGAGCACCTTGCTGAAGTACGCAACCACCTTCTCTTGGCCGTCATGCACCTGGGAGAGTACGGCTCCTACCCCGACATTACTAGCATCTGCATCCACAATGAACGTTTCCCCGGGAGTGGGGTAAGCTAGTATCGGGGCATCGCATAGCCGTTGTTTAAGTGCCTTGAAGCTCTTCTCGTACTCAATTGACCATTTGAATTGTTTTCCCTTTTCCGTCAACTGGTGCAGGCTCTTTGCGATCCCGGCAAAATCCTTCACGAACCGTCTGTAGTAGGTGGCTAGGCCCAGGAAGCTCCTTAGTTGGTGTTTATCCTTGGGGACTGGCCAGTTTTTCACCGCTTCGACCTTCTCCGGATCGGTTCTCACTCCTTTCGCTGAAATTATGTGCCCCAAGTACTTGACTTCCGCTCTAAACAGGGCGCACTTCTTGGGGTTGAGCTTCAGGTGGGCACTTCGAAGCCTTTGAAACACATCCCTTAGATTGTCTCGGTGTTGCGCAAACGTTTTTCCTACGACGATGACATCATCCAAGTATACCAAACAGGTTTTCCATGTTAACCCTTGCAGGACACATTCCATCAATCGCTCGAAAGTCTCCGGAGCATTGAACAGCCCGAATGGCATTACCGTGAATTGCCATAGCCCATTTCCTGCGGTGAAGGCGGTTTTCTCTCGGTCTTCTGGATGGATCTGTACCTGCCAGTAGCCACTCTTCAAGTCGAGAGTGGAAAACCATCGGGCTCCTGATAGTGTGTCTAGCGTGTCGTCAATCCGTGGCAGAGGATAGCTATCCTTCTTGGTGACGTAATTGAGCTGCCGATAGTCCACGCAGAACCGCGTGCTGCCATCTTTCTTCTTAACCAGTATAACCGGTGATGCCCACGGACTTTTGGAACTTTCAATCAGACCTTCTTTCTCCATTGCCGACACCATCTCTTGACGAATTAATCTAGTATCACCAGTGTCTATTCGATGTTGTACCAGGTGTGTTCGGCCGTATTCTCCGTCCTGTGAGGCAAATACATCAGCGTACTCATTGATAAGATTCTCTGCCATAGTTCGCTGCTCCTGATTCAGCTCACTGGACTGGAGAATCGTCTCTCTCGTTTCCGCTGTCCAAGGTGATGAGAGAGGTTTTGGAGCATCACGTTCAGATATTGTTGCGACGGCAGTAATCGGCGTGCATTTTCCAGTCACCTCCCCTCGCCTTAGTTTGACAGTGTGTGGTCTTGCGTTCAAAACTCTCACTGGAACCATGGTGTTCTTTGGTTCGACTAACGTCTTTCCCACGATGTAGTCTTGAGAATTCTTCTCTGGGTCTGGTTCTACTATGTAGAATCGGTGGCTCCCAAGATCACCTTCCAGCTTCGTCCAAATGATTGTCTCTGAAGACGGCGGCAAAACTTCGTCTTTGCTGATGACCGTCCTGAGAGTTACGGCATTCTCGTTTCCGTACACCATCGGAATCTCCACATTTCGATACCTCAGTACTTGCATCCCGATGTCCAAGATTACTTCATTTGCTTTCATGAAGTCTATTCCGATGATGCACTCGTCGCATATATCTGCCACCAGAAACGCATGGGAGAACGTCAGTCCTGCCAGAGTAATCGTAAGACGAACTTCTCCAAACACCTTCGCCATTTCCCCTGTTGCAGTCTTCAGGCAGTAGCTGTTGGTGTTGTGCAGCCATGAGCTTCTGACGATATCTCTTCTTACAATGGAGGCGGTGGCACCTGTGTCGATGGTGGCTACGCACTTCTTCTTGTTGATTAGTGCCTCCACTGTCAGGCTCTTCTTACCCCGTTTGGTTTGCGAAACTTGAATGGTGGTTCTGGGGGCCTCGATTCCAGTAACCAACTTCTGCCCCGCGAAGTTGGTCCTTACGCATTTCCCGACTGCTGGTTTTGGGAAGTCTGACTGACAGGATGGATGTTATCACCGCCAGATGCTTCCTATCTGCTTCTCCTACTTCCGCAATGTGGACAATTTCCTCGCCTAGGTGCACTTCTGCACTGCCGTTGTAGGTGTCCGGTTTGGTTGCAATTCCAGCAACTTATTTGACTTCCGCGAGCTTTGTCTTCATCCATGACGGCTGTTCTCTGGCAAGAGCATTCCACGACGGACATTTCCCTGACACGGTGTATTCCCTGGTATGCTTGGTCCGCAGCCTTCATTGACAAAGCGAATGCCAATGCCTCGGGGAGTGTTCGCTTTTCAGCCATCCTTACAGCCATTTGCAGTTGTCTGTCCTCTATGGCCTGAATAAAAGCTTCCACCGCCATTTCGTTGATAAGCTCCTCACCGGCTTTAGGGTATGAAAGATGGGCTAGTCGCTCTATATCCGCCTGCAACTGTTGGAGCGTTTCCCCCCTTTTCTGGACTCGACTACGCAGCTGAACCCTGTACACCTGCTGCATGTGTTCATCCCCAAACCGCATCTCGATATCCTGAACCAGAGAGTCGTAGTTCTGCTGTTTATCTTCCGGGATGGTCTGCAAGAGCTCCGCAGCTGGACCCCTCAGTGCAAGTGTGAGTGCAATGGACTTCTCTTCATCGTCTCAGCTATTGGTCATTGCGGTCGCTTCGAATTGCCTTTTATAAATTGGCCATGATGTTTGACCATCGAAGATAGGAGGCTGCATCTCCTTTCTTCTCAGACCGTCAGTGGAATATTCCCGTGCTTTCTGTCTCTTCACGTTGCTGAGTTCCTTAGTAAGATTTTCGACTTGCTTTTCTACTTTTTCGAACTGAGTCTCTAACTTCCCGAACTGAGTTTCATGCTTCTCAAAGTTTTCATCGAATCTAGTTTCGACTTTTTCGAGTTGCGTCTCGACCTTCTCGATTTTCTCTTCGATCGCTTCGAATTTGGATTCCAAGTTCTTGTTTTGCTCATCATGTTTTGCTTTCCAGAGCATCTAGAGAATTCTTTTGTTCGTCCATTGCTTTCTTTTGTTCGTCCATCTTAAGTTCTAGAGAATTCTTTTGTTCGTCCATTGCTTTCTTTTGCTTGTCCAGCTTAAGTTCTAGAGAATTCCTCTGGTCGTCCATTGCTTTCTTTTGTTCGTCCATTGCTTTCTTTTGTTCGTCCATCTTAAGTTCTAGAGAATTCTTTTGGTCGTCTATTGCTTTTTTTGGTCATCGAGCTTAAGTTCCAGAGACTTCTTTTGGTCTTCCATTGTTTTCCTTTGTTCGTCCATGACTGACTTAAGTTTGCAGGAGCAGACTTGTTATATCCGGGTCGGCTACTGTACTTGCTGGTTCCTCTCCCACGTCAAACTCTACGTCATGCGGATTTTCACCTTCCTGCGTTACTGCTTCTTCCAAACAAATCAGTAGGGCATCTTTTCCCCCAGTTGTGTCGAGGTTCCGCTTACTGAGTTCTGCCTTTAATTGAGTTATAGTTAGTTTTCCCAATTTGCGACCCATTTTGCGCAACTAATTAACTCAACACAGAAATCGTTTTTTTTTTTTTTTATTGTGCAATTTCACACCACGGAAATAGTTATTCACAGAATAAGTTTTATCCCGCTTCTGACACCAATGTAATATGCAAGCTACGGCTCGAGTAGATAAAACGATATTCTGTGAAATTTATTTCTTTATTTTCTAGTCTATAGAACAATTCAAGTTCACACTATACTATTCTTCGCAAATTCTTTTCTTACAAGGTCTCTTTCCTCTCAAATCATTTTATCTCCTTTCAATTACTTAATTCACAAATCCAAACTAATTACTTTTTCTTGTTCACTCTCAACTTTCAATTTATCACCAAATTACAACTTCGCCCATTATCACTTTTCCAATCTCTTCGCCACGGTTCTAAACCAACTGCGCCTTTTTGATCGCCATCTGTCCTTATATAGCAGAAGTTTCTGATAGCCAGAAACTTCTAGCAAATTCTTCGACCACTGGAACAAGAAAAATTCTGATGTAATAATTCCAAGATGACAATCATTTCGTGCAGTTATAATTCTCTCTTGTTCTCTTTTAACCGTGATATTATCCGAGCTGTGGTGACTAATTTCAGACACGAACCTCAAATGAAAAGTCACTTCGGAATTTGTTGCCTGTTCGAGGGCGTAGTTATTATGCTACATTATGTTACAATATATATATATACATATTTTTTTTTTAATGTGGCCACTATGAAAAATAAAAAAAATATCTGAATTTAATTTCTTTTCTTTTTAGATTCAAGCAGCTGCTAGTCTACTACTCGAGAGCAAAATGTTCTACGTACCATTCGTCCTTAATTCCGCTAGTATAAGGTAGCAAATGCTGGAGCGTGGACTCATTTCGATGGATGATGATCCACTTTCACCGCCTCCACCACTACCACCGTCACCACAAAAGATGATGATGCATCAGTCATTATCCTCATCATCATCATCACCTCATCATCAACAACAGCACCATGGCTATAGAAATTTACAACCATCACTGCCAACAACTGCCGTCAATCAACAGCAGCAACAACCAAAAGATACAAAGCCAATACTGCCACGACAGTCCTTATTAAAATCATCGTTACTATCACCGTCGTCACTGGCATCATCCACATCCTCATCATCATCGTCGACAACAACGTCGACGGCAACGTCAATGCAATACCAAGAGACTAAACAGCAAGACCAACAACAAATAAATGCAACAGAACTCCCCATCCAACAATATAAGTCAATTTTACATACGCATTTAATGTCTAAGCAAGCATCGTCATCATTAGCATTTTCATCGTCCAGCGCGGCGACTTCAACATCAACAGCAACATCATCATCTTCGTTACCATCCTCATCCGGAACATTAAATTTAATGAGCACCAATGCAAGTGGACGCCACCACCAACAGCACCCTCTACAGAGTATGGTGCAACATCCGCATAACCAGCAATTTTCACTACCAACGAAGCAACCACAGCTTAATCAACATCAGATGCAAGGACTTGCGCAGCAACAATTTCGCAAACCTTCAACATCATCTACGATGACGACGACGTTGCTTCCACATTTTGTCATATCGACACCATCAACAAATAACGGTAGTAATAGTAGTAATAGCAACAATAACCTAAGCAAAAATAACTCTAATTGTATTACCGATGTAAGTAATAGCCTAAGTTACAGTAGCCTAAGTAGTAGTAGTAAGAACAACAACGTTAACAGCTGTCCAAAGAGTTTGTCTAGCTCCTACCTTGCACAGACATCGACCACTAGCCATGCGTCCGGCACCACTTCAACAGCAACGATACAAACCCAAACTGATGACGTTGGTGTAAGTGATGGAGAAGCTACTAATTTGAGTGGCAGCAGTGGTCACCTGCAAATGGTACCATCATCAAGTAGTGGCAACTTGGGATCTGGTATTCTAAATACCTCCGAGATAAACAGTATGGCTGGTGGAGGACTATCAAGGCGTGGTCCTCCTCATCATCATGAAGCTGTTACCGTTGTTGTATTTAAAACAATGTTACCTGATGACTGAATTATTATATAAAATCGAGGGCTCATACGAGTATGTGTGTGTTTTCCCGATTTAAACTTTTTCCTTTGTAATTCGTTTTCAATCGAAAATTAACAAGAAGAAAAAAGTGAAACTAATTCTTACCTTTTTGTTGGTAGGGCTGCATTATACAAATATATACTATAGATACTTTTTTACGCAGTGTAATTGTTTAAAGATGTTTTATTTTTTTTGTAGATACTTTTTTATAGATTTTTGTTTTTATATCATCATTTTATTTATTAGCTCTTAAAAGTGTTTGTGTATTCTTTTGAATTATATATATATATTTTTAAATGAAACTGATTTAATGATCGAAGAATGAAAGTAATATTTAATACACGTTGTTATTTCATTGTTTAAATATAGAAAGAAACTGTAAGCTAACACTAAAGCAATTGTATAAAATGAATATTGTGTAAGTTGAGTGAATATAAATAAGGAATCATATTTGCTGTGTAAAAAAAAAACATGAGTAACAAATAAAAAAAGAAAAAGAAAAAAACAAACAAACAACTTAAATATACATAAAAAAAATAATAATATTAAGCTAAAGTATAAAAAGAAAATCTAGAAAATAATTCAAAAAAAGAGAAACAAAACAAAAAAAAAATAAAATCAAATGTAATCATAAATATACAACAAAAAATGTTTTCGAAAATAGTTTAAAAAAATAAAACATATACTTATAAATCAATTCCATGGAAATATTAAAAGGAAATATTTATTCATGAGAGAGTTAAATGCAATTTAAAGGCCTGATTGTAAAGCATTATCTTAGATCCCACAACACATTTAAAACAAACATAATGCAACAAAACCTTTCCTTATTGAGAAAAATGTTGAAAATGTTCATTCGATTATCTTATTAATTAAATTAGTTTACTGCCATCTTTAAATTTAAATCTTAAGCAGAAAGTGGATTTAGGGCTACAGTTAATCTGTTCTTTTTAAAGCTTAAAAGCCGGTCGATTATCACAATAACCTAACCTAAGCTGGTCGAAACAAAATCAAAATCGAACGAAACATTTTGTTCGACGAGTATGCAACATTGTTCGACGAAGAAACTTACATTATATTTAAATGGCTAGTCGATCAGTAGAATAGTTTTTGATCATCAACAAATATTTTTTAATATGCAGAAATAAATAGAAAACAGCAGAAAAGTTAATGATTAGCAAAAAAAAAACTATGATATTTTATCAGCAGAATATCATTTATCATTCAGAATAACAAAATATGTTAATGGATCATCTGAAACATTGTATTTCCAGTAAAAATAAATTATTTGATCAGCAGAACATATTTTGTTTGAATAGCGGATGCTAAGTAGGAAGAAGAAATTACGAATAAAAATAAACAATGCTTCAAGAAAAAGAAAGCGAAAAGAACGAAGCAGATTGCGAATTCCAGAAAATAGTTTACTAACATTTTCTGCTGATTTTCCTTTTTTTACCTTCTGCAGATCAAAAAAATAATTTTTGCTGGTCAACAAATTACTATTTCCTGCTCGGAAAATAATTTTGTAGCAGATTATTTTTTTTACTTTTATTTATTGCTAGCATATTTACATGTGAGTACATACGATTTGCTATCGCATGGCATATTTTTATAATTTTCCCTTAAACTCCTCAGCCTTTGTCATGGTTATTGAGGTTCAAAAATTATAAGCGCGTCACAGACACACGGACAGACAGAAGACTGACGCCATGTTGAATCCATTGCGAAACTCTAAAAAGTGCGTAAACACCAAAAGTCGCAGTAAGCCTCAAACTACCAAAAAGGGAGATGGGTCCTTTCTTCTTACGAAGGCAGTTCTAGTGACGCCCTTGTAATATTCAATATATGAACCTAAACTGCGTGACATGTACAACATTTTTTGACTTTTCTATTAAGAATTTGATGTTGAAATATACTGGAGCACACATAGTCGTGTCAGCCGTCGCATATATCGCTCTTTTACTTGAAGACTGTCATAACTAAAAAAACGCGATTTTTGATTTTATCATGCTTCATATTGTGTAAAAATTTCATATTAATATCTTGTATACTCTCCGCGTTAGAAGAAAATACGCCTTTATTTCATTTCATATGTACCAATCTTAGTTCGTTTGGGTTTCCCAATAAGCGGCATATTTCGTGTTGTGACTGAGTTGTTGAAATATTTTACTTGAATCAAACGTTTTTTCTGAATAATAACGACACATTTTAACTAATGACACTCAAATGAATATATTCTTGCAACAATAACGTCACAAGTCGAAGTAGAGAAAGTTTTCGCTCAGGAAAAAACCATAAATGACTAGTTGTTGTCGAGATTTACCTTTATGGATATATTAAATATATAATAGTTCACTAGTTAATTTAGAAATTATAAAATTTCTTATTTTTTCTGCAAGCTGGTAGTCAATTGAATACTTTAAACGCTTTTTCTGCAGAATCGCGTTTTTTGAGTTATGACAGTCTTCAAGTAAATGAGCGATAAGTACTCATGTATATTACAAAAAGAAACAGCCCTACAAGGCTTGTCCGTTTCTGAATGACAGTTTTTTCGATTGAGCGACGCATGTATGTTTTTGTGTTATGACAGTCTTCAAGTAAATGAGTTATATGTGCACATGTATATTACAAACAAAAAAACAGACTTACTAGGCCTGTCCGTTTCTGAATAACAGTTTTTCCGATTGAGCGATGCATATATACATATGTACATACTCGTAGACGAGCGAAAATTGCGATTTTCCCAGTGGACTAAACACAGTGTTTAAAAAGCGATTTGAAAAACATTTACCTACATATTTACAGTTTTTAAACGTTGCTGAAGAATTTTGCTAAATGTCCTCGTCGCTGTAACGGTCTGCTGAAATTAAGCATACATATTTTATAGCGTCATAATTTTACTGCTTTAGTGAAGTAGAGGATAATACCGTTAAGCAGTGAATCCCCTTGAGCGAACGGGTGAATTCATTCACTCTTACATATGTACATATGTATATTTGATATTAAGTATGTATGTATCTACTTATGTTTGTTTGGCCATTTGTAAGTTAAAATTGAACACAATTGACGCAACAGCTATTTTGGAAGCCAGCCCCGAACTGAAATGAGTTTCATATGTATTGTTGGACTCGGTTACAAAAACCCTTCAAATATATGTACTCAGGCAAAGTCAATGTTGCAACCACCTAATGGCTTTGTGAGTGACAGAATTTGGTGATGGAAATGCTACTTATTATGAAAGACACATCTCGGATTCGGACCCGGACCGGAAGATCCTCAAGGCCAGTACGCAACCACTTAGTCATATCAACCACATCTAAAGTATGTGTGTACAATATTAACGTTATTTGGTTTATTCTATGAAATGTATTCAGTTGGTTTTTATTGCGTTCAATATTCTAAGTTATGTATAGGTTGCGTTGGGTTGTTGGAGTGGCTGCAAGGTCAACTGTGCTGCATCACTCGAATCTCCGTAGATACATATGTATGTATGTCCACGTTCATGATCACTAGAATGCACATATTGAATAAACCTGTACGTTATAAAGCGTAAAAAGGTGGGGAGTAAATGTGCTCTAAGTTGTTTCATGTAAATAAGGTGGCAGTCCACAAGCTTCTGGAGAACTTGGCGGTGTCCGACCTTGATATAAAAGACTACATACATATTTTGAAAATTGATTTCGTAACATACATACATATGTATGTACATAGAAGTCATTACTACATACCGATATTTTCAAGATTTATAGCAGTTTAAGTTTTAAAATGTGTTTTCCTACGCCTGCTTTAAGCGAATGCATTTTATGAATATTTATTGAGCTTTTATTTGGACTTTGTAGGCCCTACAGAATTAAAAATTCAACACACGAAGTGTGTAAGGATATTCGTGATATTTTTTATTTCTGTTCTTTTTGTTATTTATGCATATACATATGTTATATTGAGGAAAACAAAATCAAATCGAAGGCAGTTAGCTGGAGATCGCAATCGAAGCAATCGAAGAGTTCATAACAAAAAAAAAAACCTTTTCGATTTGCCTTTCTTATATGGAAATAGATCGTGTCAAAAAATCGTATGTGATGTCAGATTCTCAAAATATCAAAAAATTGTTTTTCGCTTGACGGTTTTGTCTGTTCACCTCTCTACGCGTTTTAAAAATACGTTTAATTTTATGCCGTTGTTGAGTGCTCTTTTTACTGTACTGTACTGTAGTATAAGGGTTTATTGAAATCTCGAGATTTTGATCAAACTTGACATTTCTATGATACTATAAGAAACTCAATAAAGTCGATCTCTAAATTTTGTCTGTCTGTCTGCCGGCTTGAGCCTAAACTGCTGAACGGATTTTCTTTGAACTTCATATCTGGTATTTGTGATGTCACAATTCGAGACAAAATCTGAATTTTCATTCTAACCCCAAAACGAACGGAACTTACTAATGGCCGATTTTGAAAAATTCGATTTTCTGAAAACAGGATTGACGATTTTGATCAAATTCGGTATTTGTGTTATGGTGGACATTGGCGTACCAGGTTTTTGCCAAAAAAATTCGTACAACGGTACTTTACTTATTAGCTGATTCTTAAAAATTGTCTTATTCTCGGCTATAGCTCCATCGATTTTGTTCGAAATTAATATCTGAACAATATTTGACTGAACTTAAGGTAAGGTCATGGCAAGTTTTTGGACAATTGTCAGATAAATTTTCGAATTATAACGGATTGTCAACAAATTTAACAAATTTAACGGATTTAAAAAAAAAATGTATTGTAGATACATATATGTAGGTACAAGTACGTGAGACACAGTCGTGCACTGATTTCTAGGATTCTTTTCCCTATTAGCCCTATTATTTATTCAATCATGCAGTGCATTCGTTCACGATTAATTCTGTTAGAATGCACAGATCCGGAAGCCTCTTTTTTAGGTTATAGAAAATAAGCGTGCCAGAGTTTTTCTCAGTCAGATGAGTGGTTTAAAAATATTTACAATTTCGTAGCCCTGTCTCTAAAAATGTTGTATATATTTGGTATCTAAATACATATATGTACGTATATTGTACCTATGGACATATATATATAACCATAACTATGTCGCCTAACTAGTAATTTTTTGATAAATTCAAGCATTATTTTGAAAAATTTGTTCGCAACATGGTAGTCATGTATTGTTCATCAGCACCTTAGGGCTTACACAAGTCATTTGTAAGTTTCTTTTTTAAAACAGAATATTCCTTCCTTCATACAACTACTACTACGTCATCTTCTTATGTTCGTTAGCTGAAGTTTCAGTTTCATACTCTTGAGACAAAAGGTTTAATAATATGTAATTCAACCCCCTAACAAATTGGCCTGAGTAAAATCTGGGGTCGTCGGCTTTATGTGAAATTAGCTTCTAACACTACAGATGTTTGCATCCCTGAAAACTTTTTCCGCATTATCCCTGCTTCGTCTCTACTTCAAATATACAAACATATGTATGTATGTATATCCAAAATTTCATAAGTTTGTATGGGGCACTTCACAGGCATTAGCTAAAGAATGCAGTGAAGGAGAAGTTGAGCTGTGTGGAGCGATGATTTTCAGAATATATAGAAACTTATTCTTCTGTATCTTTTCTTAGGAAAGACTTACTTAAAACGCTGGGCAGCACCCCGAGATGCCTATAGAATTGAACTGCTGAAACCTAAACTCTTCTGGAAAAATAAAATTTGATAGAAATGTTCGCGCAGTATTCAGTTGATTATCATCCCATTAAAAGAATTAAAAAAAAAAAACTCACATTGTGACAAGAAAGATATACCTAATAGAGTAGGACACCTTCCTTGCTCGGTTCAGGTTTGGTAATTTAAGTATGTTGCTTTTGTTTTAGTTTTAAGGCCGAATCACAACGTCGCATTTATTTATTTTTTTTAAAAAAAAAAAACTTCTATCCGGAAAAGCGAAACTATAACATTCTTCAATTCTTCAAGCTCCGCGAGGTGGCTGAAGTATAGATCCGTCAGCTAAGCTTTGAAATGAAATCACGAGTACTTGACCTTACTATCCTGGACAGCATTTCTCATATCTTCATTAATTTTACTTCCTTTGGATGGATTTAAGTCACCTCGTACGACAGGCATACATTACCTCGGGGCTATTCTTGACCCAGGCCCTGCGGAGATTAAGGGTGATTGAGAAAAATCGAAAAGTGTTTTCTTTGCTGTTTTTTTTTTTTTTTTTGCTGCTTCGGGAACTAAATTGTGTCCAATCTAAGAAGATTTATTTCATAACAATGGCTCTGTAGAGTAAGATGTATGATGCAGTATAAAGTTGTGCCATCTATTTTACGTTTATTGTCAAAGTGGTGTCAATATATATTGAGTCCAAGATTTGTACAAATCAAGTAAAGGAAAAAGTATAAAATTATTTTATATTTACAACTAGCTGCCAACAAAAAATTTTAGCTGACATAAAACTCTCCCATAACGTTTATCTTAACTCAAAAATCTGAATATTTTGTATTGCTTGTATTTTAGTTTTGGACTGATTGTATTGCATAAAATGACTTATACTACCATCTTCATTAATAACTATGCCTTTTTTCCAGATACCTGTAGAAAAATGTTTGCTAAAATTCGTTAGGTTGACAGTACAGCCACTAACGGTACGAGCTGGGGGGTATAATAATTTAACTAGTTTATAGCCAGCATATCACAATTGAACACTGAAAAAAAAAAAATATCTCAGAAAATGTACCTAGTTCAATGCACTTTGGTGAGAATTTTTGATCTCAAGATTTTAATCAATTCTGGTATTAAGTACTAGTAAAGATAAACAATTCTGTCTGTCTGTCTGTTTGTGAGCTTAGCTGCACCCTTAACGGCTGGACAGATTTATCTCAAACTGCATATTTGGTATCTGTGGGATCACAATTTGAAGGAGAAATTGGAATTTTCAGTGTAACCCCAAAATGGACAGTACTTTAGTAATAGTCGACTTAAAAATAAAAAAAATAAAAAAATGGTTTACTCGAAACCGGCCCTAACGATTTTGCTTTAATTTAGTATTCGGTTTGGTTTCGACATGTTATACATGCTTACTTAATTGACACACATTTGATATATGTGTATGTACTGATAATATAAATATATAGTTTATCGGTACGTGTTAACCTTTTGAGCTCACAAGAAGTATTCGTATCCTCCTCTCCCATTGCTCTCTCTTTACTAAAGACAAGGCCATATCTGAATAATAAGATTAAATACACCGCAAACTATAAACTAATCCATTTAAGTCTCTCGTTCATTACATTATCAAATTCTCAGTAAAAAAAAAAAAAAAATTAATTTAAAATCTTTTATTTCAGTTACTTCAATCTAATCCGAGGCTAATAATATATACACATACATAGGTATATTCATTTAACGCCATCTCGTGCTAATATTTTTAAATTTATTTGAACTTTTTGTTTGCATTTGTAGTTTATGTATTTTAATTTCCTCTTATAAATTGAATTGTTTTTCTATTTTTTTCTAACAAAATTACCACACAATACTTAGCGAAAATTTATTACGTAAATTTATTATTTTAATTATGAAACTAAAAATAATTGAAATCCTAGTTAAATATTACAATTATACATAAAGCTTAAGGTATCTTAAAATTTGTACACAAACCGAACAATTAAACACAGTTATTATTTGTTGTTGTTTCTTAATTTGTAAGTATAAACTAAAACCAATTCTAGTTAAGTAACAAAACATACGATTAGCCATTTACTACTGCGAACCTTTAAAAAAAGAGAACTTCAAATTATTTTTATTTTATTTTATTTCTTATTTTTATTTTTTATTTTTTTGCATTTTTACAATACATTTACCCTAAATATCCTTTTTTTTTAGTTGACTTTTAATAGAAGAAATGAATGCAAAATTAATTTTAGTACTATTGTATTTACAATTCATGGAATACCACACTACTACTACTATAACTATTTGCTATTTTTAAACTATTTAAATTAATTTCCTTTATAATGTTTGTATACAATTTTATTGAGCACATCAAAAGCAAAACAAAGAAAAAACAAAAAAATATATATAAATGACTGATTTGTAGTTTTCTTAAAATTATTAAAAAACAAAACAATGAAAAATAAAAAGTTATTAATTAAAAAACAATATTAAAGCTTTGTTTAATCACTATACCCCTTATTAATAAAATAATTAACTCATATGTTAAGCATAGACATAACTTGAGAATGGGAGCACTGATCAAAGAGAAATAAATTAAAGATAAATCATTCTACGAGTATTAAAACAAATTCTTAAATAAAATTTTATTATTATAGAAGAATAGTTAACCTCGAGATAAATGGTAACCTACTCCTTACAAAGCGTTTATTAATATGGGGTATGATTTTTATATATTTATTTTTCATTCTAGTTGCTTTTTCTTAGTTTATTCTACTTTAAATTCTCTATATGTCAAATAAGTAATTACTTCATTCAATGGATCGGACAAGCCAGTTAGTTTGGCATGGCTTTTGAACTATGAAAATACGAGTGAATTTGTATCTTTATCGTTTAGGTTAAGCTCTTCGAAAACTACCATTTATGATCGTATTCAATTTTCTTACAGCAATTTAAAATTCATTGCAATCGGATAAGTGATCCTTAAGGCCTTCAACCCCCATTGAGTTGAAAACTCTGCCTTATCGTTGGTCCAGGGTTTTTATGCCCACCATTCAAAATTTCAAGTTTCTACATCTGCGCGTTAAGGAAATTCGGTGATGCATAAACTAACTTTCTACTTGCGCACATCTATCTCTATCCACATTTTACATTTTTTTGAGATCATCCCATTTTTTCATTGCTATAATACTCGTACTTATAACACATTCATATTTTGTAACATTCCAAAAAATACGTTATACTTGTTATGACCTTATTGCTTGCATCTAAAAGGGCAAGTATTGATTTCGTGAATATTTTCGAGCTCGATATTTTGATTAATCTTGGTATTAGTATAATAGAGAAATTTAAAAAAAGTGTATCTCCAAATTTCCGTCCGTCGGTTTTGTATGATGTATATTTGTAAGTTTCGGTGTAACCAGAAAATTAACGGTTATTTACTAACGACCGTTTTTGAAAAAATTCGATTTTCTCGAAAGCGACTGTAACGAATTTGCTTAAATTTTACATTGGGCTGTGTTGGAAACTTAAAAATATGTCAGTTGATGGTTTTTTGGATAACAAAGTTGTATAACTGTATTGTGCTTAGTACCGAATTATATAAATATATATGATATGATCCGAACGATTCTGTTGAAAAATGATATAAGCAAGGACATGGCATACCAAGTTTTGGAAAATAGTTAATAAAATTTGTTTGCTTTAAAATAATTTTATTTAAACAATTTCCCTCAAATTTCAAATCTGAGCGGATTCAAATGCTCAGAAAATGGGTACAAGTACAGCAATCAAGTTGCGGACTTTAATCTACAATTAATTTGATATTTATATTTTGTCCATGCTACCGAAAATTCTTGAATTGTATTGTAGATACATAGGTCCAAGTATTGGTTTTTAAAATGTTCGATTTCGAGATTTTTGTGGGAAGAATTCAATAAAAGATGAACAATTTATGCAAAATTTTAAAATACCGTTTGAGAGGAAATTCAATAAGCTTACCAAGCAAGCTCACTTATTAATGTTATACCATTAAAGATTTAAAGCAATACAAGTTATTTGAGTCACAAACAAACAGCTTAGTAAAGACTTTCAGGGTTCCGGTACTTACAAAATACTCGTAAAGCAACATTTTTAGAAAACATATACACAAATGTGAGAGATAGACAAAATGGAATATACTCATACAGTATCGCATCTTGTTTTTGCCGAACATCGGAATATTTCTTACCACTTGCGATAAAAGATAAATTAGTTTGATATTCGTTCTATAAAAATAGGTAAACCGTTTAGAAACTAAAAGGAAAAATGTGCATATACATGCAATTATTATCAAACATGCACCCATGTATCTTTTGGTAATTTTCGAAGGAACTGAAATTTTAGAAAAGTGTTTCCTGAAAAGTGAAGTGTTGCTAGAAAATAAAGTCTTATCATGGTTTGTCATGGCCTTAATCACGCAAAACAACTTAGAGCATTATTACCCCCTCTCGGCACCACTTTTTTTGTTTGTGTTTTCTGAAGTTTGAACCTTAAATATCCCGCTAAGTGATCGTGTACTTAACCACTGAGCCACTGAATATAATAATAGTACATCATGTTGAGATGCGCCATATAGAAATCTTACTAAATTTCTAACTGAAGTGGTTGCTGATATGTTAGTATTCACTCATTCAACCACTAACACATAGATCATTCAAATTTATAACGTACTTCCATTGAACATAGAACCTTGAAAATTGGTACAGAGTTTCTTTGTATAAATGAACGAATGTAGTTGTTTTTACTTTGAAAGGCAAAGAAACCATTTTTCTCAATGTGGCCCAAGCTGGAGTACGTTCGGCTTTTGAAGAGACACATTCGGAAGGGATTTTCAAACCCCGGAGCACTCAGATTCGATTTTCAGTCCATTGTACTACCCTTTTGGTGTAGTGGTTGGAGAAATCTCGGTGTCATCCGTTTCTCATTTATGTTTGGATGGGTCTTGGTTGCCCGTTTGGGCTCTAATCTGCACAGCTCGGGTCACAACCAAACACACTATCTGCCACACTGTGGCCGCTCTCCCTTCGGAAGCGATAATTTTTTCTTTAATAGTTCCTTATTTATGTATCTTGTAGTTGCGGACAATTTTTACGCTTAAATTGGTCAAAGGATACTCGACTAAATTTTGTTCCTGATTTGTAATATGGAGAACATTCAGCCCAGAAATTGCAAACGTTGAATGCGCCTCATTAGAACACTATTTATTTACATTTTTATTTACTGTTATTATTTATTTGCAATAAATAAAGTCCATTATACGCATTTTTTGCCAAAAACTTGGTAATTATATTGTAGTTTTTAGCATTCTCGTATATCCACCTTAGCTCAATTGCATCTATTGTTTCTTGTTGAGGTGGCCTATCACCTCCCTAAGATTGATCGCCTCAAGTCTAATCGTCTGATTACGGATACTGCAGAAGTGGCCTAGGATTCCGCAATAGATGGAAAAGGTTTATTACTCCAACATACTTGGCTACGATCTTTAAAGGCAATATGAATAATATTTATGTAAAAAGTAATGTTTTTCGTTACAGGCATTTTAAAGTTTAAAATTTAAATTTTATGTATTTATTTTACTAAACTTCAAATATGATTATCACATTCTTTTATAAATATAGCCCAAAAGTTTCAAAACAGTGATCTTAACAGGAAAATTTAATTTGTGGGGTTATCAGATTTCTCCCAAACACCACAGAATATATTTCGCATGTTTGCGTAGGCATCGGTTTACTTGATCGTTTTTATTCTGAAGCTTGCACGTTCATTGCTCATCAGCCTATATGCTGTCAAATTCCTTCATCCGATGTATGGTTAGCATTCCTTTGCCTTTATCTCCAGTACAATTGTTCGGATATATGACCATCTGTATAATCTCAACACAAGTGTAGCATGTTTTGCGCTCATAAGATTGAATTTGTGAATCATTACTATAATAACTTCACTTCACATTGGTTTGTCGTTTCGCTGACAATACTTATTTCGGAATAAATGTTGATACTAATTGTTATTTAAATAATAGTAAGAGTCTTGTTTGTTTATTAAACACATTTTAACATTAGAAAAATCTAATTTAGCAGTAACAGTGCATCGGAACTGAGAAGACGTGTAATTTCGAAGATAACGAGGAATTCATCTCACTCATTGGAACTTCCAATTGCATATAAAAGTACCCATCACATCATGGCAGTAAACAGATCGACTTGAACTTATGTTTGATGCTTTTTATTGGAGCTTAAAACGTGCAGACCATTTAATACATAATGCACCATACTTCACTCTCGAATTCTTTCCGGCGTTTTGCTTTTAAGTACATATATGTAACTGATTAAAATTAAATAACATTTTGTTGTACCCTGTTAAAGTAACTCTGATCTTAATAAATACCAAAAAAATATTGCATTTTGAAAAATTCTCCGACCTCATCAAATTTTGCGTTGTGAAAAAATACGTTTTTTTTTTCTTCACATATCTTTTAAAATACCTAAATACCTGCTCAGAATACTGAAATTAGTACATACTTAATAATGGTGTATCATTATTCTTATGAGAATGTTTAAAGTAAAGTGTACAGCTGGGTCATATGTATGTACTTTCACCTATATTTTATTTATTTGCAAATCACTGAGTTCGAAATTTAATCAAAATCGTTGAAATGTTATTTTTTTCTTTTTCATAAAAAAAAAAAATTCGTAAAAAATCGAAAAAAAAAAGTTTAACAATTTTTCTGAATTTAGTGTGCCATGACCTTGCATATGTCAAAAATTGTTTTAATATTGAATTCTTACAATATCGTCCGATTGTTGTCCGAGAATAATCCAATTTTCTAAAACTGTTACGTCTTTCTGTAGCAAATACTACACACCACAACTCAAATACAAAATTTGATTCGGGTTTTCGAGAAAATCCATTTGTTTCAAAAACAGTTATTAGTGTAGTATCGTTATTATATCCTATCCCATAGGGTATATTAATTTTGATATACAGTTTGTAACATATAGAAATAATAACGACTCCCAATACATACTCGTAGTATGTATGATATACATATTTGTGATCATATAAGAATTTAAAAAAAATTGAGACATATCCAAGAAATATAATGAATTATTGTATACGAGTAAGTATTGCTTTTGACCACCCCAACGATGACATCGCCGTGACCGAAATGGCCAGTGGGCTACGCCCCCCAAGCACATCCAATAAATATCAATTTTTGATAATCCGCTAATAGTAAAGTACCGTCATTCCCAATTTTATCGAAAATCTTAACATGAAGTCTTATTCCAAAAGTTTATATTACCTCACTACGAATTAACGTTAATTTTGAAGTTATAGTGAAAATGCTGGGTTCTGAATCGGGTTATAGCCCCACAGACCCCAGGTACAAAGTTTGAAGTAAATTCGTCTAGCTATTTAAGCTGCGTGAACGCGAGACCCACTTTTGGTGTTCCTCAGTAATACGAGTAGTAATACTAAGTCTGATAAAAATTTCGAGATCGAAAATTTTCACGAAAACAACACACTTTCATATATGTATGTACATTATGTACATATGCAATTTTTTGTTTGCTTCGGATTACTTTCAGAGTCTTTTATTAAAGAATTTTTTTTTCTCTATATCAGGCTCTGAATTTCAGCATTACATCGCTTTTCCTCGCTTAAAAATTTAGGAAGTGATTTATTTGGTCTCAAAATAGGCGTACCTATAACTCTGAGTTGCTTGTAGATGACTGTAGATACGGGCTAAGTAGTGATCAGCAGTATGACTTGTGCAGCCGCTATTTGATTGGAGAACTGTTGAGCTACGTAATCCACTTATGTACCTCAGCTATTGAACAGCACGACGGGGAATCAAGATCCGTTGCCTGGGATTCGATCGAGTCGGGCATTGTGCCCTATTATACCACTTATACTACTTTTTCTTCGGAAATACCACTATACATACATCATCCTATTACTTTCAAAATTATACAAGCGACAACACTGATTCGGGGGGATGTAGATGACCCTACTTTTTTTTTAATTTGTTAAGACCTATCATTTCTCAAAGTTTGATTGTCTGATGTCAAATGACATGTATAGGAAGACAACTTTTCTTTATGTGTAATTTTGAGAAAATCGTTGAGTTCTCGCAGCCCTAACTCGAAAACTATACATTTTACGGTACATTTTTTGTAGAAATTTTTATGTTGAACAATAAAGTTCTCAAAATTTTTGTTTGTAAAATTAATGTTTTGCGAGATATTTCAGAAAAAAAGTTTCGGGGTCTTTTTTGCAGGATTGTGTGTTTAAGAGTGCCAAAGACACACTCCCCAAGAGGGTGGAAATAAACTTATAATAATGCGATTGGGATAATTTTTAGCTTTATGAAAATTATTTCCTAACTGTGGCCTCTTTTAAGTCTCTGACGCCTGGCCTATATGGTTTTTGAAAAATATTGAGAAAAATACAAAATTTGATTTCAGCTTTATATATCTACATATTAGTTAAATTTTGTTCGTTTTGCTTCGCCTGCCTGCCACTTTTAAGACAGTAAAGACTTTGTTTTTTCTAAGCCCTTTCCAAATTCCATAGGGACACATATTGCATATTTATATACACAGCTCAGAGACTGTTGTATTCCAGTGTGTTATGTGTACTGATAGAACATCATTATCACCAGCGTTCCCACTTCCACTACTCTTTCTTGGTTTTCCATTTATTTTACTAAGTCCCTGCGAAGATTTTTTAATTGCTACTATCATACTTTTCAGGAAAGTCAAATCGATGCCAAAAACAAAAGGTATTTTGTATAGAGTTGGGCGCGTTTGACTGTAGGTATGTCTATTCAAAAGTGAGCAAATGCATTAATTTCGCCATGATGTAGAAGTTTGACTGCAGTTACTACTTAATGCTAAAATTCTTTAAATGGGTCCACTCAAACAGGTAAAACAAAAAAGGAAACCGAAGCAGAAGAAAACAGTAAGAGCAGCATCCGTTCCGCTCATCCGTCAGCTAATCGACTCTGCTGTGGAAGAGAACAAAGAAACAGAAAAGAAAGAAAACAAAATTATCATCACCACTGAGTGTAGATTCGGCACAATGCCAAAGAAAAATTCTGAATTTTGCAAATTGTATTTTTACAAACATGATTGTGGGCTTGAAATTCTGCTTCGGGAAGTTTCCTAATCAATACAGTTTTCAGTGCAGCCGGCAACATAAAAAGTTATTGATAAACTGCTGATATTTGTATGCCCATATAAAGTTGAGAATTGAGATATTGATATTAAACACGGAAAATAATATCGGGCAAATGATCGCCACCGCTAGCCTTGTAGAGCATTACTCTTTCGGTATGAATCCTGAAGTCATTCATAAATAACGCTCGGAATTTCGGCATTTAGCGCTGGAATCGTTTGAGAGTCATTGAATACATCTTCTGCTTCACATAATCCCAAATGGGCATAAGGTGTATCTTTAATTAAATTAAAATTACATTGTTTTTGTTAATTTTCACTTGGTTAAGGGTGCTCGCACACTATATCAAAATGCGAAGTCGAAAAAATTTAGAGAATTTTTAAGAAAGAAATATGTAATTGATTTGTGCGACTTTTGCACTTTTAGCCTTCTAACCCGGCTCCAGCGATATACTGGATATCCTGCCATATTTGAAGTTAGTTGTTGACACATAAAACTTCGAAATCATTCATTTTGGGACCCACTAATTATGATAACTTATAGATTTCTTCCCTTGAAGGCACAGTTTTTTTAAGTATAAGTACAATTCCTTGGTACAAGTAATTATATTTTATAATTCACTTTGAATAGAGTTTAAACACAAATAAGAAATACACTTCATAAAAAATTTAATTGACAAATATCTTTTCTTTTTTTTTAATATTTTGCATCACTTACGGGTATGTCATAAAGTTTGTTAACCCAGTGATGGAGAATTTGGCTTAAAGACCCCTTACAGAGCTCAACTCCTAACTTCTCGCAGCTATTCGTGCTGCGCGACACCTGGGTGAAAGGACTTAGTGTTTTATGCCATTTCAGAAGGACGTAATTGTCATAGCAGACAAGGTGGGATTCGAAACTTGAACCTCTCATTCAGCAGTCCAAGATTCTAACCGCGTTGCCGATATATATGAAGTACACGACTGGGTTGCACGTACTTGCACATATATGCTGTTTATCTGTAAAAACTCAGATTTAAAATTTATTATTTTTTTAAATCCGTTAAAATTTAAAAAAAAATTGTCAATCCGTTAAAATTCGAACAATTTTTTTTTAACAATTTTCCAAAACTTGGTACTCCATGCCCTTGAATATATCAAATGTTAAACGAGCATAGCCGAGAAATAGCCGATTTTTAAGAGTTACACAGTTACCGTTATACGTATTTTTTGGCGAAAACTTGATACGTCATTTGATAGCATATGTCCACCGTAGCTCAAATAACTTTTTCGAGAAATTTTTTAGAATGAAAATTCCGATTTCAACTCGGATTGTGACCCCAAATATGAAGTTTGAAGAACATTCGTCCAACCATTTAGGCTACAGTAGTGCATACAGGTAAACAGACAGAATTGAGAGAATTATTAAGTTTCACTGTCATAGGTTTAGTTAGGTTTGGTGAATATCTCGAAAATATATCGAAAATTTTCAGGAAACCAATACTTACTAAAAATATACATACCTCAATTTCCTTGTTAAAATAATTGGAAAAGATTAAATAAATAAAGTGATTTTTGTAGTTTTAGTGAGGGTCAAAGTATATAGTATAATACAGCCTAAGTGGCTACTAATTCTACTTCCTCATTAATCCGAAAAATAAGAAAAGGTATGAAATTTTTGGATAGAGACAAGTTATATCAAACACTTTTCGATCCATGGCTGCTATTCTATTTGTTCTCAGACGGATCGCGCAAACACTGCAAAGTGAATTTGATGAAATCGGTTTGTACGAGTATGTTTGTTGTTGTATGTCTAAAATTTTCAAAGTAGTGGCTGGCTTTCAAAAGTTTAAAATTATCTTTATTAGCCGCTTAACTCATTAACATTTTGATGAAAATTGGTTATTAAGATTTGACACGCGGTGTCAGAAGTTTAAAAATGTTTCATTTATCTTTTTAAAAACCTGAATTAAGAACCACATACGTATTTGGATGAAATTTGGGTTTTAAAATGAGACGGACGTGCAGATGCGTATTCCAATGTTTTCACAAACTTCTTGTGCCAGAGGATATGTTAAAATTTCTCTATAATCTCCGTATGGCTTTGCATGCCTGCCTAGTATATAATGTATGTGTTTTCAATTTTGTTGCTTTGGGTTTTTAGCCCTTTTGTTAAACGAATTTTTTAAAAAAAAACATGTACATATTCGGATTCCTCTTAACCGCCCTCTATTTTTATTCCGTGAAAGTTTGGGGTTCATCACTTAGGTACATATACAATACCATTTTTGTTTTTCAGTTCCCAAATAGTTTGGTTGTGATAATAAAAATGATTTCTTTATATCAAAAAATTAAACTTAAATACAGTAAAAATGTAGTGTTTGACTGTTACTTCGATTTTTTCGTTAATTTAGGAGAAATGAAATAACGAGATCAGTCAATTTTGGAGCTTTTGTCTATCCGTATCTTTGGTCTGACTTCTACATTTTTCTTCTAATTTTGTAACAGAAACTTCTGTAAGTGGTCCATTTATTGCACAAATTAAAAAAAGCTAAAATACCACAAATCTGTACTGAACACTGAAATCAGTCCAGGGACAAAACTAGTATTTTTATACCCTATCCATGGTATATTCATTTTGATAGATAGTTTGAAACATAGAGAAATAATAACGGTAGACCCCCAAAAAGTACATATATTTGTGATCGGCAGCAAAACATTTAAAATTATTGCCCCAACCATAAACATGGAGAAAAGTTGCTCAGAGTTTTGTGATATTTAGGTTTTCTTTGTAATGGTATCTTGAAAAGTATTTTACAAAAGTATAGAAAATTTCCAAACACAATTTAACACTCTTTTAATTGCCCTCCATACTGTGGCACAAAGAAGTCCAGTTATAATTATTTTCTCTCAAAAAATTATATTGTATTCAATTTTAAGAAAAAAATTTGAGGACATTTAGGAAAAGTCGAGTTTACAGGAAAACTAACTGTATATACAAGGTTTTTCACTAAGGACATAACAATTTTGTATTCAAATGAAATACAGAATAAATGAGATATCGGGCTGAAATTTATTCCAGGTGTAGTACTCATGTTAAATTTAAGTATGGAATTCGATATCTTTGATATGACTACCGTGAGCACGTTTGCGGCGATCGATTCTTTGGAGCAAATTTTCCACCACTCTTCCACATATGTCGGCTGGAACGTTGGCAATTTCGCTTTCGATATTGTTCTTGACCCCATAAAATTAAGTCCATCGGCTTTAAATCGCATGAGCGAGCTGGCCATTCGACCAGACCATTTCTCGAGATTACACGATTACCGAACTTCCCCTTCGATAGATCAACTGTTTCACCGACTGTGTGGCATGTGGCACCATCTTGTTGGAACCACACATGATTGATGTCAAATCCATCCAATTCATAACGATCATTTTCATCGACGAAAAAATACGGTCCAATCACACCTCCGGCATGAAATCCATCCCACACGGTCACTTTTTATGAATGCAATGGAGTCTCTAGTGGGTTTGTTGCTGTGCAATTTTGCATATTTTGCTTATTGACAAAGCCATTAAACCAAAAATCGCTGATCGCTGAAGATGATTTTTCGACGAAATTCAGGATTTTCTTCAAACTTTTGCAGAGTCCAATCGGAGAAGTTTCGGCACTTCAAATGATTCAGAGGCTTCAGTTATTGAGTTAATTTGATATTGTAAGGGTGTAGACTAAGACTGAGAGATTCCCAATTGCTGTGAACGGCGAGGAATGGACTGATTTGGCTCATTGTGAACTGAAGCAATTAAGGCTGCGATATTTTCTGTACTTCGACCGGTGCGTTGTTTCACTGGCACAGGAACATTCAATAGTGAATGTGTTGACTCGGATTTATCCACTATAGCACGCATAGCTTGTCTGGTGGGACGATTATTACGACCGAAAATTGGAGTATGCGCTCTTAAAGTTGCGACCACCGACTCAGAATTTCGGTAGTAATTTTTAATAATTTTCAAACCTTGCTCGTTCATCAACTTCACCATGATAAAAACGTAAATCTTAACTGATGTTCTTACATTGTCAGATTATAAAGAAAGTTTAAGGATGTATTTATATTAAAATACAAAATTGTTATGTCCCTATTGAAAAACCCTCAGAATTGTATACACTGTATGTATGGATGTTCAATTTAGTTTAAGTAGATTATTGATGCTGCTACTTACGGGAAGTTGGCCATCAAAGTTTTTATTGCTTTGGATTTATTTTATTGCAAGTTTGACACGTATGTGCAACTTTTATTTTCGTTTATATCAGCATCAGTTTTGAAATAAATTGAAAACTTAAAAATGAGAAGGGGATTTCTTGAAAATTTCATTTAAGTCTTAACTTTTCAAACTTTCTTAATTTATTTTATTTGGAATCATTTATACACGTTTGCATAATATTTCCTTTTTTTGCATAAGCATCAGTTTTGAAGTAAGTAAAGTAAGGAATACAATAAGGTTAGAATTCTTATTTCTTTTTAATTAGAATCATCTATATGTGCATCGATTGTATACTTTTGTACATGTTTATACAGCCTTTACTTTCCTTTGTACAAGCACCATTAAGAAATTAGGGGGGAACATTTTTGAAAAAAAAAAAAAAAAAAAAATGCTTGACATGCATGTACAAACTTGAGTTACTCATTTTCTGGGCTTTGCACAATACCAAGATTCCGTAAAAAAGTTTGACCGATCCCGGAATTTGAAATAGTAGACGAACAAAATTTAAATGTTATCAAATATAAAATTCAAAACCGAAAAATATTTCATTATTTTAAACATTAGAAAAGTCCACAAAACATAACTGTAATATTTAAAGCCATTGATTTTGACAGTACAGGTATTGTTCAAATAGTTTAGTTCGTAGAAGAAGAATCTCCTAACCCTTCTGACATGGGCAAGGGGGAGTAAGTGAACTATAGTCGAATCTTCCTCCTCTTTTCTGCGGCTTCTGCAGAAATTATAGTTCGCAATAAACAGTCTGAGCGCATGTCTGCCAGGGGCATAGTGTTTGTGATTTTGAAGATGTTATCTCTACGGTGTAAAGAATACTTTTGACCTGTTAAGGTTCAAAGTTGACCATATCAGCCTAGCAGTGTTGCAGTTATTAAGATATGTTCAGCTATGGTTCCACTACATCAGCTTGAGTCAGGTACTTGACAGATGGCATTGGTGCATTGATATCTTGTATTTCCCTGCTGTTTGTTCGAAGAATACGAGTAGTGTACAAGATAAAGTCAGATGCTTATTGTGCTGCAATCAAATTGCAAAGGTGATTGATCTAATGGTGGTAAAAGTGCGTTACACGGCAGCACCGATTTAAGTGATTCATATTGCATAGCATTCATAACGACTTCTTCATTTTTCATCTTCAATCAAAATGTACATAGGTACCGATTTGAATAATTGTTTTTGGAAATTTTTTTTCGAAAGGTGCAAATCGGAAGAGTTATGTTAATAGAAACTTTACTTCTAACTTTGCATTTATGTAAATATTTTCTACTTGTGTATAACAATATCATCATTCTGGCAAAGTGTACCGAAATATTTTGTATTAAACATTACTTAGGAAAACAAGCTCTGTTTCCTTCTTAACTCAAGAGCACACACCAATGCTTACACGTAGAAACGAAAACAATTTAGTTGGATGAGAGCTTACATGTGTTTTGTTGTGCTTGTGTTTGCACCCTAGTCAAACTGTTGCAGAACTGAAAATTGCATGTCAGCTACCAATGCTAATGCTATAATGAACAAATTGACTGCGTTTCTATAGTAGATGTTGATCTACGAGTATATCTGTAGCCCAGAATGACAGTTTCGAGTTATTGTTCGAACTCTTTACACATACTGAAATCCACTCCTGTTTTTCATGTAAGGCGAATAGATGAATAGTTTCTTCTGAAGAGTGTCTTAAGAATTAAAGTAATAGTATCTTCGGAGGAGTAGTACGCGTCTTGGTTAAAAAAAGAGCTATAGAAAATCATTAGATCCATTCTAAAATGATTGCAATATTTGTATTGTTTAGTGAAGAATTGACGATCTAGTTTTTTAGGATTCTAAATCAAATTCGACTTATAAAGCGTTCTACGCTTGAATATTGACATACATTATCCAATACCTTTAAAGCTAACGACTTTCCTGATTGTGATCGGAGATTAAAAAGAATGCTAACGTTAAGTATGATCTTTAATCGGACAAACAATGATGTCATATGGTCGGTCTTCCTGAACCTCCTACGCAACAAAATCGCACATTTCATGTTCAATTACATCTTGCCCTGCGGTGCGACCTCGTAATTAATAGCTATTTACTTCTGATTCAAATTTAAGTTGTTTTTTTTTAACAAACTATAAACCTGATAATGCTTTTTATAGCCATCGTATTCTAATCAACCCTAGGATCTTGGGGCGGCGATGAGGTCATGCCCAAAACTTGTTTGCACGCCATCTACAACCACATTTTAATAATGCACATCTATTAATTTATAATGCTGTTATGTCTCATTAAAAATGCAATAAATGAAATACCAAATGAATAAGTACTCAAAAAGAAGAAATATTAAAAAAAAAAAAAAAACGACGATTCTTTTATACTAGGAAGTCTGAAATCAAATGCCTTGAATTGTAATGTTAAAAAGTAAAAAGATAATAAATTAATACATAAAACGTAAAATTTGTCATTCAAATAAAAAGATACAAATTCAAAGATAAATTAAAATCCAAAAAAAACTAAACCAAAATGTAAATATCATGCTGTGTAGTATATGTAGGTATGTGGATACTTAATTTTGATATCTTCAATTAATAGTTATAAAAATAATACTAAATATTTTAATGTGTACATAAAAAAAAAACAGTAAAACGTATGCGCCGAATGTGTTCTTCATTAAATGTAAACATAAAAATATAAAAAAACGTTATAATAAAAACAAATCAAATATTTTTGCACCAAATAGGAATGAATGAATAATTAATTAGGGTAGTTGGACTATGTACAGTATTTCAGTAGTCAGGCACGGTTGATTTATTTGTTTTTTATTATTTATTTTGTTTTTTTTTATTTTTTTAAGTGATATTGATTGATTGAGTTGAGTTAAGGACGTAATACTTGTTTATCACTTAAGCCTTCAGAGACGGCCGGCGGCGTAACATAATATGGTGAAAAAACACGCACTACTGGTTTTGCATTTAGTGAAAGTAATAAGATTTTTATTTGGGGTATGAAAACTTTAAGAGTTCTCCTTTCGAATGACATAAAATATTGCTTAAATTTAACTTTTTTAAATGGTTTTGTGCTCGAATTATTGAAAATTTTACTGCCATATTGGACAACAATTAATTGAACGTGAACACAAAATGTCCCCTACAAGCTTCAAGATGACAGTCTTGCCTTAATATTGATACATAGCTTTCTATCAGTATTGAATCCTTAAAAGTGTGCATAGCAATTAGAGATCACTAGATACACATAGGTAATGTCTCAATACAAGTACTCAGTACCGTATCGATACAACAAAATATCCGAAGAAATATCATGAGTATCGATACAAAATTGTCTAATGAAAACCAATAAAATAAATGAATATTTTGACCACTAACAACTCACACAGTGCTTCGCTTAGCTTTTCGTTGCGATTCGAGCTGTGCTGTGGGAGGGACCTTCAGTTTTATGCCATTTTTGAAGTGCAATATTTTCGATTAAGAGAAGATCCTTATGACAATTTAACTCTCGGATGTTTGTCACGCATTTGAGTGATGTAAGAGGCTGAAATAACTTTTGGTATTTTTCGAGACTCGAACTACCCGCTCAGTGATCGTGCACTTACCACCCACTGAACCACTTCGCCCACCAATAGACGTTCATTAAACATCGTTCTACTAAAATAAAGATTAACCCCCTTATTAATAAAAGAAAATTAATTCATGTGTTAAGCGTATAAATAACTTGAGAATGGGAGCACTGATCAAATTGTTCTAAAAAGAAATGAAATAAAAAAATATTCTTTTAAAATAAATACAAAAATACTCCTCTTTGTTAATTATTTAGCAATTATTAACATTTTAATATTAGATAACTATAAGTTCAGTTTACTAATCGCTACAGAGCGGTTGTTAATACGGGGATAATAAAGGGTCTTTCATTAAGCGCTTCCCATCTTTCAATTTAAATAAAACAAAGTATGTGTGAGGTATCATTGAAATTTTTTATTTGTTTGAAAGGCCTATCGATGCCATTATGTATGGGATATAACATCGTTCAAATATCTGCCGCGGCTTCTTTGGGTGGCGCGCATCCGAAATGTCCAATGTTCAATGACTCTGGCGCATAAATCAGGCTGAATTTGACCGATGGCGTGGGTTATGTTGAGTTTGAGGGCCGCTGTGGCTTATTCGCATAGATCTGCGACTTCAGAAAACCCCACAAGAAAAAGTCCAACGGGGTCAAATCGCACGATTTCGGTGGCCAGTTCACATCACCTCCACATGAGATGATCATGCCCTCGAATCGCTCGTGCAGAAATTCCAATGTGGCGTGAGCTATGTGGCACGTAGCGCCGTCCTGTTGAAACCACATGTCGTTGGTGTTCATATGATCCAATTCAGGCCAAAAGAAAATAGTAATCATCGACCTATAGTGCTCGCCGTTGACTGTGATGGCCTGGCCAACGTCGTTCTCAAAGAAATATGGACTAATGACGCCGCAAGCCCAAAATCCACAACAAACAGTGACTTTTTCGGGACGCATTGGACGCTCTTGGATCTTTAAAATTGGACGATTAGTTTACTGAACCAGTGGACTCAAATTTATCCACCACACTGCGAAGGACGATTAAGGCGACCGTAAAATAAGCGAAGCGCGCGGAACGTTGCCCGAACAGAACACCCATTTTGATAAAACAATTTTATTATTTGCACGTGTTGTTAAACGCTATATCCATCCATGGTCATTTGGCAAAATAGACTGAATAAATGACAGCCAATTTGACAGATGTAACTTCAACAATATGGACGATATCAACTGTCAAAGTTCGTAGTTTTAGTATTAAGGACCCTTTCATAAGGGATTTTTTCAGTTGAGTTTTTCTTAAAAGTTGAACACCAAATTTAAGAAATAATAACTCAGGTACAGTTATCAGTCACAAATTACAACAAATTGTGAACATTATAATCAGCGATTTGTTAAAAATTGAAGCGTCTTCAAGAAAAAAAAATAGCATATTTTGTTAAACAATGTTTTAAATAAAATCCTGCTTATTTCTATTCTATTTAATTTAAAAAAGCCACTTGTGTCGTGCTTCTGAAGTTTTTAGCTTCGAATAATTTTTGTTCAATTCCAAAAGAAGAACTGGAATCGGTCATCAATTGTGGATAATAATAAATAAATTTGGTTGGTGCTAACAATTAATACAGGACCGTTCCTAGCTTCTCGCAGCCACTCGTACTGTGCGCCGCACGAATCGTTGGGCCCTACAGCTTTATACCGTTTCCAAAATGCAATTTTTTCGATTGAGAAAAACTTCTCATGACAATTTTACTCTAGGATGTTTGTCATACAATCGCGATAGGTGGGACCGTGAGAGAACTTTTTTTTTATTTTTGTCTTTTCCTGGATTCGAACTTTGAATCTCCCGCTCAGTGATCGCGCACTTAACCACGGCGCACACAACTGTGGAATATAGAGCCAATTAAAAATTTGCAGAAGAAGTTTAAAATACCTATTCAAAATGCAGAGAAATCTGCATTTAAAACAACTTTATAAAGGGTGCTTCAGAAATATGGGTGTACACTGAAACCACATGTACATACTCCTATATGAGGTAATTTTAAGCAAAACAAATTATGTAGACAATTTCCCGTTTATTTTGTTTAAATATATGAAGTGACTACAAAATAGAAAGAGCAGCTTCCAGCTTCTACAAGCGTGATATAGCTCTTGGTGGAATATAATCTGCGAAGGTCCAGGAGTATTGGACACACTGCTAGGAAATAGTAAACATCTTCAGTCTGATAACCGCTGCAAATACTTGTTCGAAAATCCCGTCGGTTTAAGAGATTTTTCGAATACTTGGAAGTTTTTTAATTTTCTGACGAACAACAATATATATGCAATCCAGTCGGTCAATTAATTCTTATTTTTCCAATAAACCTCCTGCCTAATTAATTCAACTTAAAATCATTTAAAAATTAGAATACAACTTGAAATTTCAGTCTGCACAAACCATAATCCCAGATAACAATTATAATATAAATACATAAGTGTGTATTTAAGATTTCGTTAAGTAATAATATAAAATTAAGAAAAAATAATTACATCTTATGTATTACTGTAAATAAAATTCCATGGGTAAATCCACCAAAATGTGTGTCATATGTCGGCAATTGTAAACAAAATTTCAAAACTTAAAAATCTTGTATATTAAAAAATGAAATTTAGCTTACATTAAAATTAGATAGTAAAAACTTTTAATTAAATTCTATTAAGTTAATTCTAACATAAAAAATAAACTAAACATTTTACTGTCAAATAATGGTGCTCTTGAGTTTATTTATATGGAATATTTATTGAAATTACTACTCCATGTGACACTAAAAACCTTCTATTTAGAAATGCATTTAAGATAACAGTGCATCTGACTGAATCTCTTAATAACTCATAACATGTATATATATAGAAAATATTTAGAGCAACAATTTTGAGAGTTTTCAAATGAGTGAACATTCAAGAATTAAAAGTTAGAATAAGAACAAAAATCTTACATGTACATAAATTAAGACTTAAAGAATGCATATATATATATATGCAAAAAGGATTGAGATTGTAGGAGAGCAAAAGAATATAAACTATTTTATCAAGGAAAAAATTATTAAATGTAAGATTTGGCAAAAAAAGTTATAAATAAAAATTATTAATCTTATTAAAGCTAAGGAAGAAAACATAGTAATTTATATCTATACTAAAGCAAAATAATAGATTTTTTACGGAAAAAAAAACACAGTATGAATATTGTTTTATTTGTTTTTAATAGCTAATGTTAGTGAATTTATTTTAATATTTATATGTATGTATATATTTTTTATTAAAATTGTTTAGAAAATGAACATTTCATTCGCAACTTCAATACACCCCACACATCCACGGAAAAAATACACAAAGATTACTACAAAAAACAGTGATTCTCTTATATTACTTATATCTCAAAATGCAAAAAAGTCGAAGCAAAAAACCAAATACGCATTAAATAGACTAATAGATAACTGCAGCAGCTATTACAAAAGAAACAATGAAAAACTGCCTAGTTACTAAATTAATATATTTATCATTATTATTATGATTAATAAATATTAAAATTATTAAATTATTACAATAAACAATAGAGACTAAAACGTACTATATATACAACAATATATACAATTTAGTTGTATTCCTTTTTTTGTTTAATATTTAAGAATTTTTATTTACAATATGTTGACTTAAGATGAAGATATAACGTGGAAAATATTATAAAAAAAAAGATTTTATTATAAAGAAAAAAAAGGAAACTTTACTATACATTTATTATATTGATGAGAATTTTAATAAATAAAACGAAAATATATTAGTTGATTTATTAACTGATATTTCTCCTTATTTATTTAATGGATTCCCGGCGAATGAAATCTTATTTTAGTAAGGCGCATTGATCTTGTTGAAAATCTCAAAAGACACTATGGTGGTGTTCGATTGCTATAGTAGTGTGGGATTTTAACTCCACTAAAAATACATTTTTATCATGGTCAATCTATGGAAGATCGACTAATTACTTTCGTTTATTTTATATGGTGACCAGATAAGAACGATGGGAAAAGAAATTTAAATAAAACAACAACGGTGTGAGATATCAAATTGATTCTGATTTTATTTTGAAGCTACATTCATGCCATTATGTATGGAATACCATATCATTTAAATGACAGCCTCAGCTCGCTGGCAGTGCTTCAAGCGATCGGTCCAAATTTTTGATGGCTCGGTCCAATATATGCGGCATTATTCCGGCAATAGCGTCTCGAATGTTGGCCTCGAGCTCATCCAAAGTAGTTCGCTTGTTAGCGTAGACTAAGGACTTGAAGTAGCTCCAGAGAAAATAATCGAGGGGTGTCAAGTCACATGATCGCGGCGGCCAATTGATGAACGCTCGCCCTAAGATGACCCAGTCGCCACATTTCTCCTTCACCTGGGTCTTCTTCGATACTAGCCGCTACGGCGGCTATGTTTTCTTCACTCCGCACCGATCTCTGTCTGGTGGATGGCTTGAGGTCCAAAAAAGTGTACCCACACTCAAACTTTTCCACGGTGCATTGCAATCGGTGATTGTGAAGTACAGCGTGATACTTTGCAACTTCCGTTACCGTATCAATTTGGAGGTCACGTTTTAGATCGCTGTTTCGTATATACCATGGGGCATTTACAATTCCATGAATGACTTTGTTTTGGAATGTTTGAATTATTTGAGCAATCGTTTTCTTTGTCCATCCATATAATTGGGTTCCAGAAGTCCAAACAGGTTTCAGTAGTTGATTATAGAGCATCATTTTGTTCTCCATTGATAGGACTGAATTGCGTCCCAGTAACCAGTACATTTTTCTATATTTAATATTTAACTATTCGAATTTCTTCTTTAAGTGCTCCTTCCATTTTAACTTAGCATCTAACGTCATACACAGGTATGTAGTTGTTACATTCTACCAAATCAATATATAGAATCTTACCAATTTGCTATAGACGCGATTGATTAAATAATTGACCTATCTGATTCCCTCGATGACGTCCTTATTTTTGGCGACTTTAATCTACCTCTCCTGCAGTGGAGTCCTTCCGATGATGAATCCTTTTTCATCGCTTCAAATGCCAACTCCACTAAGGAATGTCTCTTCATAGATCGGCTAACTGATTCAAGTCTATGTCAAGTTAGTAATGTCTTAAACTACATGGGAAGGCAATAAGACCGTATATTCACAACTAATTCCATTAACTCCTCAGTCTCGTTTTGTCCCCTAACTCTGTCGACTATTGATAACTTTCACCCTCCCCTTCTTCTTTCACTTTTCTTCAATTCTCCACTTCAATCTACACCTCCTGGATATCGCAATTCTTACGACTTTCATAAAGCTAATTTCCGCAAAATAAATGCCTATCTGAGTAGATGTTACTTTGAGTTTGCTAACTTATCCTTAAACGAAGCCCTCACAATTTTCTACAGAGAAATGTTTAATCCTATTTCTCTTTATGTCCCCTTTTCTCGTTATAAAACTTCATCTTCATCCCCCCCTTGGTATAATCGCAAACTTCGCGCCTTACGTAACAAGACAAACAAGTTATGGATAGCTTTCCTTCGTAACAATTCTGTTTTCGACTATTCCAACTATCTCGGTTCCTACCTACAATTCAATCATCTTTATAACTCTCTCTACCAGCGGTACCTAATTAACGTGCAAGCAAATCTTATAACCGACCCTAAGTCATTTTCCAATTCCACAACTCTTTTGAACCAGACCCATCTTACTTCACCTTCTTAACTTCTCCGTTGACCCCTTTCTGTCCCTGCCTTTTGATCCTGCTGTAATTGAAAATAAACTACAAAATCTTAATGATGAATTCTCACCCGGCCCAGACTCCCTGATATTTTTCTTAAAAAATGCTCTTTCATTCTCTCCCTGCCACTCTCTCATCTCTTCCGTTTGTCTCTATCACTAGGAGAATTACCTCAGATTTGGAAGACCTCTTTCATAACCCCCATAAACAAAAAGGGATCAAAGAACGAAGTAACAAACTATCGCCCCTTTGATAAACTTTCTCATCTACCCAAACTTTTCGAAAGTATTTAATAGGAAGCCTTAAGCTTTCAGAGCAAGTCTCTTATCTCTCCCACCCAACACGGCTTTCTGAAAGGTAGATCAACTACCACTAACTTAGTCGAATTCGTGTCCTTCGCCCTGTCTGCCTTAGAGAATGGCAAAGAAGTCGACGTTATTGCAACTGATTTTAGTAAGGCTTTTGATAAGATATCTCATAACTTAATCCTCTTCAAATTGCCTGCCCTCGGTTTCGAACTCATATTGTTAAAATGGATATCTTCTTACCTAGAAAACCGTTCTTACAGGGTTCGCTTTAGACCCATCTTATCGACTCCCTTCTTGGCCACCTCTGGTGTTCCGCAAGGCAGCCATCTAGGTTCCCTTCTCTTCATTCTAACCATAAACGATGTCGAGAGGGTTATTAAACACTCGTCCCTCTCTCTGATGGTACCAAATTTTTTAAAGCCATCTCTTCACCACATGAATACTGTCTCCTTCAACAAAATCTTGATAGTTTTTCGAACTGGTGCCTACAAAATCGGTTAGAGCTCAATATCGCCAAATGTCAATCCATTACCTTATCACGTAAGCACCACGTGTCCTCCGCCCGCCTTTACCTTATCCATGGTCAACCTATATCCATCGTTCAATGTCTCCGCGATCTTGGTATATTGTACGATAGGGAACTAAATTTCCGTTCACATATTGATGAAATAATTCGTAAAGCTAACTCATCATTTGGCTTTGTCAAACGATGGTCCAAAGAATTCTCCGACCCTCTACATTACCTTTGTGCGCCCCCTCCTTGAATACGCCAGTCAAGCGTGGTCACCCTTTCAGCAAGTTCATGTGACCAGAATCGACAATGTTCAACGTCGATTTCTTCTATTTGCCCTTCGAGGTCTTCCTTGGAACGATCCAATTATCTTGCCTCCCTATCAAGACCGCCTCAATCTCATCAACCTGAGTACTTTAGAGAAACGCAGAGATGTTGCAGACATTCTTTTCATTCATCGACTTCTTTCAGGCTCTGTCGATTGCGCATCTCTTTATAATTCAATTTTCTTCAATACCAACCCACGAAATTTACGATGCCCTCGTCTTTTCTATCTACCGTCCCACCGCACTTCATATGGATCTAATGAACCAATTTCCCGTATGCTGCGAAAAGTGAACTCAAACCTCACCCAGTTTGATTTTAACCTCAGCACTCCCTGCCTCAAAACCAAACTCCTTCACCATTCTCCTTAGCTTTAAGTCTTAGTTTTAAGTTTTAGGTTTAAGTTTTAGCCTTAAGTTAGTTGTAGCTTGTAATAAGCCAAATAAATGGGGGCTTTCGCCCCCACCAAAATTAGCAATATTAGCATATGTATATAACATTGGTTGTTGATATATACAGGAAGATTATCTATCTTTCTATTAGTAAAGTTAATATGACCTGATTTTGTCTCATTTCGTTTTGATAGGCAATTTTTGCGTCCAATCTCTTACTTTGTTGACTGCATTTTGCAGCTTGCATTTTAGAAGTCGATTAAATAACAAACAAAAGATAGATGGTAGATAATTAATTCTCCATGTATTTACTTTCTACCGATTATTATAAAAATGGTACAACTTTGATTATAACTGTATTTCTGCTGTCTCTTAAGGCGAGATTGATAGTCGCAACTGAGTGTGAGTACAGGCCCCGATCCATAGAATCCGTTGATCCTGCGTCATTGCTGCGTCATTTTTAACTGACACGTACGTGTAGATGCAATACACGTATTCTTATGGAAGGTGGCCCATACCCGACCCATGTATGAACTTCGACGGATAAAGTAGGTTTACTTTCTACTTTTTAGTCCGTTGATCCGTTGGCAGTCGGCAAATTGAAAGTGAGCACTTTCATTGGTGGAAGTATTGTGAGAGAAGAAAAATTACCATCGCCGTTGACAATCGGTTGACATTTCAATCTCTCAACGAAGGTATGCGACGGATTGTAAAGTTAATTTTATGTGTCAAAAAGACGGTCGCATGAAAGTAGTTCATGTGCCGAGGGTTCCGGAGCAATTACCTGTACAATACAATACAATACAATACAATACAATACAATACTGTAGCATAATAATAACTACGCTCCTATGTCTATGCAGCAAATTCCGAAGTGACTTTCCATTCTGGCAGAATTTTGGTTCAAACTGTCCTTTCATTCGAGGTTCGTGTCTGGGACGAAGTCTCCACAGCTCATGTCAACGAAAGAGACGAATAATATCAGGGATAAAAGGGAATTAAAACTGCAAGAATTATTCTCTTGTTCCAGTGGTCGAAGAATTTGCTAGAAGTTTCTGGCTATCAGAAACTTCTGCTATATAAGGACAGATGGCGATCAAAAAAGACACAGTTGGTTTAGAACCGTGGCGAAGAGATTGGAAAAGTGATAATGGGCGAAGTTGTAATTTGGTGATAAATTGAAAGTGGAGAGTAAACAAGAAAAAGTAATTAGTTTGGATTTGTGAATTAAGTAATTGAAAGGAGATAAAGTGATTTGAGAGGAAAGAGACCTTGTAAGAAAAGAATTTGCGAAGAATAGTATAGTGTGAACTTGAATTGTTCTATAGACTAGAAAATAAAGAAATAAATTTCACAGAATATCGTTTTATCTACTCGAGCCGTAGCTCGCATATTACATTGGTGTCAGAAGCTGGGATAAAACTTATTCTGTGAATAACTATTTCCGTGGTGTGAAATTGCACAAGAAAAAAAAAAAAAAAACCATTTCTGTGTTGAGTTAATTAGTTGCGCAAAATGGGTCGCAAATTGGGAAAACTAACTATAATTCAACTAAAGGCAGAACTCAGTAAGCGGAATCTCGATACAACTGGGGGAAAAGATGCCCTACTGATTCGTTTGGAAGAAGCAGTAACGCAGGAAGGTGAAAATCCGCATGACATAGAGTTTGACGTGGAAGAGGAACCAGCAAGTACAGTAGCCGACCCGGGTATAACAAGTCTGCTCCTGCAACTTAAGTTAGTCATGGACGAACAAAAGAAAGCAATAGAAGATCAAAGTCATAAGCTCGATGACCAAAAGAATTCTATAGAACTTAAGCTGGACGAACAAAAGAAAGCAATGGACGACCAGAAGAATTCTCTAGAACTTAAGCTGGATGAACAAAAGAAAGCGATGGACGAACAAAAGAAAGCAATGGGCGACCAAAGGAATTCTCTAGAACTTAAGCTGGACGAACAAAAGAAAGCGATGGACGAACAAAAGAAAGCAATGGACGAACAAAAGAATTCTCTAGATGCTCTGGAAAGTAAACTTGATGAGCAAAACAAGAACTTGGAATCCAAATTCGAAGTGATCGAAGAGAAAATCGAGAAGGTCGAGACGCAACTCGAAAAAGTCGAAACTAGATTCGATGAAAATTTTGAGAAACATGAAACTCAGTTCGGGAAGATAGAGACTCAGTTTGGAAAAGTGGATACGCAATTCGAGATAGTAGGAAAGCAAGTCGAAAATCTTGCTAAGGAGCTCAGCAACGTGAAGAGACAGAAAGCACGGGAATATTCCACTGACGGTCTGAGAAGAAAGGAGATGCAGCCTCCTATCTTCGATGGTCAAACATCATGGCCAATTTATAAGAGGCAATTCGAAGCGGCCGCAATGACCAATAGCTGGGACGATGAAGAGAAGTCTATTGCACTCACGCTTGCACTGAGGGGTCCAGCTGCGGAGCTCTTGCAGACCATCCCGGAAGATAAACAGCAGAACTACGACTCTCTGGTTCAGGCTATCGAGATGTGGTTTGGGGATGAACACATGCAGCAGGTGTACAGGGTTCAGCTGCGTAGTCGAGTCCAGAAAAGGGGGGAAACGCTCCAACAGTTGCAAGCGGATATAGAGCGACTAGCACATCTTTCATATCCTAAAGCCGGTGAGGAACTTATCAACGAAATGGCGGTGGAAGCTTTTATTCAGGCTATAGAGGACAGACAACTGCAAATGGCCGTAAGGATGGCTGAAAAGCGAACACTCCCCGAGGCATTGGCATTCGCTTTGTCAATGAAGGCTGCGGACCAAGCATACCAGGGAATACACCGTGTCAGGGAAATGTCCGTCGTGGAATGCTCATGCCAGAGAACAGCCGTCATGGATGAAGACAGAGCTCGCGGAAGTCAAATCCGTTGCTGGAATTGCAACCAAACCGGACACCTACAACGGCAGTGCAGAAATGCACCTAGACGAGGAAATTGTTCACATTGCGGAAGTAGGAGAAGCAGAGAGGAAGCATCTGGCTGTCAGTCAGACTTCCCAAAACCAGCAGTCGGGAAATGCGTAAGGACCAACTTCGCGGGGCAGAAGTTGGTTACTGGAATCGAGGCCCCCAGGACCACTATTCAAGTTTCGCAAACCAAACGGGGTAACAAGAGCCTGACAGTGGAGGCACTAATCAACAAGAAGAAGTGCGTAGCCACCATCGACACAGGCGCCACTGCCTCCATTGTAAGAAGAGATATCGTCAGAAGCGCCTGGCTGCACAACACCAACAGCTACTGCCTGAAGACCGCAACAAGGGAAATGGCGAAAATGTTTGCAGAAGTTCGTCTTACGATTACTCTGGCGGGACTGACGTTCTCCCATGCGTTTCTGGTGGCAGATATATGCGACGAGGGCATCATCGGAATAGACTTCATGAAAACAAATGAAGTAATCTTGGGCATTGGGATGCAAGTACTGAGGTATCGAAATGTGGAGATTCCGATGGTGTACGGAAACGAGAATGCCGTAACTCTCAGGACAGTCATCAGCAAAGACGAAGTTTTGCCGCCGTCGTCAGAGACAATCATTTGGACGAAGCTGGAAGGTGATCTTGGGAGCCACCGATTCTACATAGTACAACTAGACCCAGAGAAGCATTCTCAAAACTATTGTACATTGTGGGAAAGACGTTAGTCGAACCAAAGAACACCATGGTTCCAGTGAGAGATTTGAACGCGAGGCCACACACTGTCATACTAAGGTGAGGGGAGGTGACTGGAAAATGCACGCCGATTACTGCCGTCGCAACAATATCTGAACGTGATGCTCCAAAACCTCTCCCATTACCTTGGACAGCGGAAACGAGAGAGACGATTCTCCAGTCCAGTGAGCTGAATCAGGAGCAGCGAACTATGGCAGACAATCTTATCAATAAGTACGCTGATGTATTTGCCTCACAGGACGGAGAATACGGCCGAACACACCTGGTACAACATCGAATAGACACTGGTGATACTAGACCAATTCGTCAGCCTGCTAGGCGCCTTCCATTGGCAAAGCAGACAGAAGTTGCAGAGATGGTGTCGGCAATGGAGAAAGAAGGTCTGATTGAAAGTTCCAAAAGTCCGTGGGCATCACCGGTTGTACTGGTTAAGAAGAAAGATGGCAGCACGCGGTTCTGCGTGGACTATCGGCAGCTCAATTACGTCACCAAGAAAGACAGCTACCCTCTGCCACGGATTGACGACACGCTAGACACACTATCAGGAGCCCGATGGATTTCCACTCTCGACTTGAAGAGTGGCTACTGGCAGGTACAGATCCATCCAGAAGACCGGGAGAAAACCGTCTTCACCGCAGGAAATGGGCTATGGCAATTCACGGTAATGCCATTCGGGCTGTGCAATGCTCCGGCGACTTTCGAGCGATTGATGGAATGTGTCCTGCAAGGGTTAACATGGAAAACCTGTTTGGTATACTTGGATGATGTCATCGTCGTAGGAAAAACGTTTGCGCAACACCGAGACAATCTAAGGGATGTGTTTCAAAGGCTTCGAAGTGCCCACCTGAAGCTCAACCCCAAGAAGTGCGCCCTGTTTAGAGCGGAAGTCAAGTACCTGGGACACATAATTTCAGCGAAAGGAGTGAGAACCGATCCGGAGAAGGTCGAAGCGGTGAAAAACTGGCCAGTCCCCAAAGACAAACACCAACTAAGGAGCTTCCTGGGCCTAGCCACCTACTACAGACGGTTCGTGAAGGATTTTGCCGGGATCGCAAAGAACCTGCACCAGTTGACGGAAAAGGGAAAACAATTCAAATGGTCAATTGAGTGCGAGAAGAGCTTCAAGGCACTTAAACAACGGCTATGCGATGCCCCGATACTGGCTTACCCCACTCCCGGGGAAACGTTCGTTGTGGATGCAGATGCTAGTAATGTCGGGGTAGGAGCCGTACTCTCCCAGGTGCATGACGGCCAAGAGAAGGTGGTTGCGTACTTCAGCAAGGTGCTCTCTAAGCCAGAAAGGAACTACTGCGTGACAAGGCGGGAACTTCTAGCTTTGATCTTGGCTACGAAGCATTTTCACAAATACCTCTACGGGAGGAAGTTCGTTCTTCGCACAGACCATGCAGCCTTAAAATGGCTATTACAGTTCAAGAGTCCTGAGGGTCAGGTCGCAAGATGGATCGAAAGGCTGCAAATCTACGACTACGAAATACAGCATCGTAAAGGAAAACTCCACTCTAATGCGGATGCACTGTCCCGGAGACCATGCAGAACGGATTGTAAACATTGTGCGCGTCAGGAAGAACGGGAGCTGGTTTCCATCCAAAGAAAGAGAGCCGAACCTATCGCTGGCTGGAGCGTAGATGAGATCCGGAACGCTCAGAAGGAAGACCCGGGTATCGAGCCGATTCTGGCCTGGAAGGAGAACATGGAGAAACCGGATCATCAGGACATCTCTCACAGAAGCCCGACCTTGAAGGCATATTTTGCGCAGTGGGACTCCCTCCATGTCCAAGAAGGTGTTCTGAGAAGAAAATGGGAATCCTCCGACGGAAAGTCGTTTGTAATGCAGCTTGTCGTACCGCGGACGAGGGTCAAGGAGGTGTTACAGGAAATGCATGGCGGGGCGACCGGAGGCCACTTGGGAGTGAATAAGACGCTAGAAAAGGTACGAGAACGTTTTTATTGGTTAAAAGCGAAGGAAGATATCGAAGACTGGTGCAGAAAATGCGACGTGTGTGCAGCTAGCAAGGGTCCGAGAATCAAAACTCGAGGTAAGATGCACCAATACAACGTGGGAGCACCTTTCGAACGAATCGCCATTGACATCGCAGGGCCCTTTCCGGAAACCGACAATGGTAATCGGTATATACTCGTAGTGATGGACTACTTCAGTAAGTGGCCGGAAGCGTTTCCGATCCCTAACCAGGAAGCCAGAACCGTGGCGGAGCAGATCGTCTACAATTGGGTTAGCAGATTCGGTGTGCCCTTGGAATTGCATTCTGACCAAGGGCGGAACTTCGAGTCAAGAATCTTCCAAGAGATGTGTCAACTACTCGGAATCAAAAAGACAAGGACAACCCCGCTTCATCCACAGTCGGACGGTATGGTGGAGCGTTTCAATAGGACTTTGGACGAACATCTCTCGAAGGTCGTAAGTGACTACCAACGGGATTGGGACCGGCAGATTCCCTTGTTTTTGATGGCCTATAGAAGTGCCATGCGTAGCACTACTCGACATACGCCGTTCGAAATCTTATTTGGTGGAATAGCTCGTTTACCCAGTGAGGTGAAATTTGGATCTCCTACCAATGAGCCCAGAAATGAAGAAGAGTACGTGGCGGACCTTAGGGAAAGGCTTAGGGACATACACCAAAGGACCAGAAGCCAGATTAAGATGACGAGCGACCGCATGAAGACCAGGTATGATGCCAAGGCAACAACGTCAGGATTCCAGGAAGGAGATCTGGTGTGGCTGTATAATCCCCATCGCCAAAAGGGGAAATCACCTAAATTACAGCGGAACTGGGAAGGTCCCTACAGAATAGTAACCCGCATCAACGATGTTGTCTACCGCATCCAGCGAGGACCAAGGGCCAAAATGAAAGTGGTTCATGTGGACCGACTGAGTCGATACAATGGCCGAAATGAGGATGCACTTGTTCGGGACGAACATGTCTAAGAGGGGGGCAGTGTAGCATAATAATAACTACGCTCCTATGTCTATGCAGCAAATTCCGAAGTGACTTTCCATTCTGGCAGAATTTTGGTTCAAACTGTCCTTTCATTCGAGGTTCGTGTCTGGGACGAAGTCTCCACAGCTCATGTCAACGAAAGAGACGAATAATATCAGGGATAAAAGGGAATTAAAATTGCAAGAATTATTCTCTTGTTCCAGTGGTCGAAGAATTTGCTAGATGTTTCTGGCTATCAGAAACTTCTGCTATATAAGGACAGATGGCGATCAAAAAAGACACAGTTGGTTTAGAACCGTGGCGAAGAGATTGGAAAAGTGATAATGGGCGAAGTTGTAATTTGGTGATAAATTGAAAGTGGAGAGTAAACAAGAAAAAGTAATTAGTTTGGATTTGTGAATTAAGTAATTGAAAGGAGATAAAGTGATTTGAGAGGAAAGAGACCTTGTAAGAAAAGAATTTGCGAAGAATAGTATAGTGTGAACTTGAATTGTTCTATAGACTAGAAAATAAAGAAATAAATTTCACAGAATATCGTTTTATCTACTCGAGCCGTAGCTCGCATATTACAATACAATACAATACAATATACTGCTATATGTTACAGTTATTATACTTAATACTGCGTCCAACATGTGCACCGTTTTCATTTTTGTTGTATATTTGTATTGTTTTAACAAACTACGGCTAAGCCAAAAGAATGTGCTTCAACTGTTTGCATGTGTGATAATTATGAACGCATATTTCACTTCCTAGTGGCTAAATGACTAAACCGTTTTTTTTTATAGAAAGGCTATCAAACGATTCATCTTTTTATCAGAATTTAAAAATGTCAAATAAAATGATTTACTTTACTTTTGCGTGTATCTACACTATATCTTTCCTCATATATTTACATATGTTACATCATATTAAAGGGTGTGCCATAGGTGTGTGTAAAGGGTTTCTTTTTAAAATTGCTATAAAAAAAAAATTCTTTTAATATTTTTCAAAGTTTTTTACTCTATTGGAGAGTAAAATTTACCGGTTATTTGTTTCTTTTTATTTCCAAAGTTTATAAAGGGTGACCAGATAGCAATGATAGTTTTTCCAGTTGTTATGTTTCAGCAGCTGTCAAAGTTACCAATGATATCCAGCTGTCAAAATATTCTGCAACGTTTGCCATTTCGGATGTATGGATGTTGGCCCAACTTTCTGGGATGGCCCATAAACAACAGTTCGCTAATTGAGTGCTGGAAATGTTTGCTGGAGATCCGGATTTTGACCAAAAAATCATCTTCTCGTACGAAGCCCATTTTTGGCTCAGCGGCTATGTCAATAAGCAAAATTGTCATTATTGGAGCGACCACAAGCATCAATGTTTCCACAAAGATTGACTGTTTGGTGGTTTATTTGGTTTATGAAACTGCGGCATCAGAGCTCGACAACATCGATATATCCGAGCTGTGGTTCCAATAAGATGGCGCTACATGCCATACAAGCGACGCAACGCTCGAAGTGGTGAAGGAGAAAGTTGGCGACTGGGTCATCTCACAGCGAGCGTTCATCAATTGGCCGCTGCGATCATGCGACTTGACACCCCTCGATTATTTTCTCTGGGGCTACTTCAAGTACTTAGCCTACGCTAACAAGCCAACCACTTTGGACGAGCTCGAGGCCAACATTCGAGACACTATTGCTGGAATAACGCCGCATATATTGGTTGAAGCACTGCCAGCGAAGCACAGGAGGCCATTTAATTGATGTGTTATTCCATACATAATGGCATGAATGTAGCTTCAAAATAAAGCCGGAATAAATTTGATATCTCACACCGTTGTTGTTTTATTTAAATTTCTTTTCCTATCGTTCTTATCTGATCAGCGCAACTGTTTTGTCACTATCTCCAAGTCCATTGCATCTTTTGGGTGGTGCACACAAGTTGCAAGCTGACAAAGGGGTGGATTTTTAGATCCTCCTGCCGGCAACTTTTGGCTAATGAAACTGACCGGCTTCTATGGAAGACCGCAATGTCACCTCCCTGGCCTATGTTTATAAGAGAGTGCGCAGATGTTGGAGCATGGTTCAGGGAAGACACCTTTCTCTAGACATTTTTGAATCGTTGCTATAAAGATGTCCTTCCTCTTTTAAACATCCACTTTCACTGCCTTATTTGGGATGCCATCAGGTCCAAGCGCTTTGTTACTGCCTATCTTCCTGCATTGTCTAAAGGAGGACTACGTACATATGTAAATACAGGCGGAGGGCAATGCGTTTTGGAAATAAACAATTAGAAATGTCCCTGATTTAATTGCTAGTACTGAAATGAAGTTTCGCACTCCTAGTTCTGTGTTCAAAAGAACAACTAATGTTTTTCTGTTTTTCTGCACCTTGATGTAATTTGCTACTAGGGTACTTTTTTAAAGTCAATTGTATTCAACTTTTAAGAAGTTTGAGTATACCCTATCCAGGGTATATCAAATTTGATATTTTGTAACACACAGAAATAATAACGATAGACCCCCAAAAGTGTATATATTTGTAACCAGCATCAAAAGTTATGTCGATCTAGCCATGCCCGTCAGTCCGTCTGTATGTCACCACTTTTTGGGCCTTCAATTTTGAGCTAGGAATATGAAATTTGGTACATACAATTTTTAAAATCCGCTAACAGACACACCAATTTTTAAAATAATGGAGTTTATCTCAACGTTTTTGCCGGAAACTGCAAAATATTGTCTAAGAAAAATATACACATGTACTTATGTTAACATTCTGTATATTTCTCCATTCGTTATACACGGACACGCCAATTTTTTGTGGCGCGTTCTTAAAAAAATATATATTGCTTTTTCAAAGCTATTTACCCTGATGGCTTAATCTTATTGTGAATATCTCATAATAATCCGTGGACTTCGGTTACGAATTTTAATTACTTTCTGCTTCGAAAAAGGTGTAACAACAGTTGTGATAAAATTTATAAAAAATCGTGGAAATATCCTCTGCATACAACGATATTATGCATCTGTTTTAAAAATTTCGCAACGCCACTCTCACTTTATTAGGGGTGAGTGAAAAGATGGGAGAAAGGGCGAATGTTTTTAATACAATTAGCTAAACAAAATATTGGCTATTAAAATAAACAACATCATTGTTGTTCCAAAATAGCTGTTTTTTGTACCCTATCCCATAGGTTATTTTAATTTTGATATAGGTACATAAAGGTTGACCAGATAGCAATGGTAGTTTTTCCAATTGTTATGTTTCAGCAGCTGTCACAGTTATCAATGACATCCAGCCGCCAACATATTTAGTAAGGCTTGCCACTTTATCATGCATCGTTTGACACTTCAACATAGTCGCGTAGCGACCAGCATCGAAGAAGACCCAGAAATGTTGATTCAGCGCCGATCAGCTGAATTGGGCATCGCCAAAGAGTCAACCAGGCTTACTTTGCGGTTGGATTTGGGCCTACATCCATACAAGATTGTGCTGACACAAGAATTGAAACCCGACGATCATAGACAAAGCCGTGATTTCGCTAATTGGACGCTGGAAATGTTGGCCGGAGATCCGGATTTTGGCCAAAAAATCATCTTCTCGTACGAGGCCCATTTTTGGCTCAGCGGCTATGTCAACAAGCAAAATTGCCATTATTGGAGCGACCACAATCCACAAGTGTTCGACCAATCATCAATGCATCCACAAAGATGCCTATGGTGTGTAGTTTATGGCACGGAGGCATCATCGGACCTTAGTTCTGTTGAAATGGGAAAGGAGACACCGTTACCGTCAATGATCCTCGGTATAGAGCGATGTTAACTGACTTTCTGCGACCAGAGTTCGACAACATCGATATATCCGAGCTGTGCTTCCAACAAGATGGCGCTACATGCCATACAAGGGACACAACGCTCGAAGTGGTGATGGAGAAATTTGGCGACTGGGTTATCTCACGGCGAGCGTTCATTAATTGGCCGCCGCGATCATGCTACTTGACACCCCTCGATTATTTTCTCTGGGGCTACTTCAAGTCCTTAGCCTACGCTAACAAGCCAACCACTTTGGACGAGCTCGAGGCCAACTTTCGAGACGCTATTGCTCGAATAACGCCTCACATATTGGACCGAGTCATCAAAAATTGGACCGACCAATTGAAGCACTGGCATGAATGTAGCTTCAAAATAAAGCCAGAATTAATTTGATATCTCACACCTTTGTTGTTATATTTAAATTTCTTTTCCTATCGTTCTTATCTGGTCACCCTATAGTTTGTAACATAGATAATTAATAATGGTAGACCCCCAAAAGTATATATATTTGTGATCAGCATGAAAAACTAAGTCGATTTAGGCGTGTCCGTTCCTTTGTATGTCTGTATGTCACCATTTTTTGAGCCATAAATTTTGAGTTAGTAAACACGTCCATTTTCCTCTAAGAAAAAGTTTTAGCTAATTATGTGGTGAAGTCTGTTAAAAATCGAGAGAAAGGTTTCATTGGGTTTGAAGCAAAGGGTTCCCAACCCCACGCCCACTTTATTAGGGATGGGTTAGAAAATGAGGGATAAGGGTATCATACGATCCGTACTTGATGGATTGCAACTTTTCTGTATGTTTTTTGCTAAGTTTGAAGCTGAACAAATAAATATTAATTGAATTTATAATACATGAAGAAAAAGAAGAAAAAATATTGAATAATTTTCGCACTTTCGACTCCTTCGAAAAATAATAATTGGCACTTTAATCGGGCACATTAGGCGTTTAGAATTCACAATAATCTATATTAAGGACTGCATCCAGCAAGTGTCACTGTGACTCATTGTCAAAAAAATTTAATGATTTGGTTTTGTTCTCGTTTAATCCAAGATCTACTCCACTCGCTTAAGCTTTAATATATGTGCCCCTACCATGTTTCGATGTGCCTAAATAGACTTGTAGAAGAAAGTGTCCCTGGTGTTAGCAGCTACTTTGCACATTACGAGTACCTATTAAACAGTACGAGATTGGAGAAATTAGACGACTTCACATCTCCTTCGGGTGATTGCAATACTCGTAGTTCTGAATAAATGTTTCGAAATTTTAGATTACTCGTAAACTGTGTATTTTTCAATTGGTACGTTTTTTCGTGGTCCAAAATTTGGCCATCGGCGAACAATGGATTTAACTACCGTGGTAACATCATGCAAGAGAATGAGTAAAATATTCTCACCTAAGAATTCTAAGCAGATACTGATAGCATTATGACATTGTCGGAATCTATGCAAAATTCCATATAAATTATTTTGGCTTGTAATTTTTTCAACAATTTTTAATCCACTTTGCTTTGCTTGAATAGCGTACTAAGTCTAAAGCATTATAAAACCGAAAACTGGACGCGAATCCTATTTTTCGAAGGCATTATAATTTAAACCAAATTAAACAAACAAAAAATCAAAATATTAGGTACATCGATGTGCCGAATGTTTTCAAATTTATCGCAATGTCTTGGTTGAGTACAGTTTTGAAAATACATGCCAAATTTACCCCAGTTTACCCTATTTATCCTCGCTTGTCGAACAAAAACAAGCTCAAAAAATTGGGCAAGATAAATGTGAAATAGCGAAGAGATTTCAATTCGATTTTCCATTTTTCAAAGACTTAGCAAGGCCCGGGTTGCATACGACTTCTAGTATGTTATTAAGGAAGACATTTACATGCAGCTTATCCCATATAAAGGTTCCGTTAAATTCTCTGTACTGGAAATAAAAATACCTACCTACTGAAATTGGTATGGTGATACAAAAAAATGCTTCTCCGTAGTAGTGAAAAACATTATAACCATGGTTTGGTTATTTCAAGCATGAAAAAATGCCTTATAAATCGAACAAGAATAACAGAATTTAAATTTAAAAATCGAAAATTCTTGACCCCTTCTGACATTTCGATAAGATGACATTTTTAAATTTCGACGGAATGCCAAACAAAATAACAAATCTACCCTGAAATCCTCAGACTGTATAATGAGATCCGATCAGGGGAATTATTATTAAGATGCATCATCATATTTTATAAGAAATAAAAATATTTTAAAAAAAAATTTTCCTACTAATGTCAACAAACAGGTAGCGCTCATTATCGACAGACACTGACGTAAGCCTCAACAATTTTAAGTCGCCCCATTAATTAGTTGGTGCCAGCAATCCGCCAACCTATTTCAACAAGTCATTTGCAATAATCAGCGAAATATTTTATAATATTTAACCATAAAACAAAAAAACAAATATATAAATCATATATGTATATGTATACACATATATAATAAAAAAAAAAACCCGAAATATAATATATATCATCAATCCAAGCTTGGAAATCTCGGCTTACGATGTTTTGTGTACCTATTCAAAGTTGAGAAGCTTTTTCAAAATGACAACGACAAAACTTTTGTCATCCATCCGCATTCCATCAAAAAACAAAACAGAGATCCAAATTTTTAAGGTAAACAAGAACAGCTGACAACGATCAGCTGGATGTTTCATCTATATGGAATGCTGCAGGACTGCAAAGCTCTTTCATTTGTTCGTTAGACTCTAATTTTCGTAAATATCGCAAGCCAAGGTAAACATCTCGAAGCGAGACAATTGACGTCATAACCACATTCTTCATTGGGGGATTCTTTCTCGGAATTTTTTCGTCGAGTATTGGGTGGATCAATCATTTTATGGCGCCGTGTCTTGTGAATATTGAAAGTATTTATAAGAGCTGCTCTGGTTTAGTGTCAGTAGTATAACAAAGACGCTTACTGAAAACGTTTCAAATAAGCTCGAGTTTCAATAAAAGTCTTGATTTTAAAATCAGTTAATTTTTATACAAGTGAGTGTGTTTGAGCTGATATTGAGTCTACTGTTTCAACGTGATCTTTAATACAAGTAATTATTCATTTATCCATATATATTTTTAATATCTTTCATTGGTGACCCTTTAATAGTTAACGAATTGCCTCTATTATTCTACTTTTGCAATTTTGTGGTCTCAAGTGCAAGTGCATAATTTGATGATATATTTTGTATGTATGTTTAGGACTCTAATTTTATAGTATAGTATATAGTGTGGTTATAGTCTATTAAACATATTTGGCTGCAAAAATATCAATGCTATTTCAATTGCATTCTTTGTTGTAGGATGAAGATTAAGATGAACCCCAGCTGACCGAAGTATACGCGCCAAAGTTTGTTGATAGATTCTGACATTAACAAAGTACTTGATGATTTCTGTGTTCCTATTTTATTAGCTATCACCCAACTCCAGTCATAATTCTTTCGTGGCCAAGTGAAACTTGTTTCAATCTTTTTATTTTATAATAAAGTAAATTTTTCACTTCGCTAACAGCGTTCCTAAGAAGCCTTTCAACCATCACAATCTTATAAATATTTTATTATATTTTAACCCTTTCTTTCAGCTTTCTGCGTCACGTCGATATAGACTTCTGCAGAGTTTTGAATAAAGAAATCAATTTCACGTTGGAACGTAGTCATATTGATTATAAATGTATACTAAAGTCACTTTTGAAAATACGAGTATTAAAGCTATGTATACCAACTATCATAGAGTAGGCGGGTATTCACTAAACTCTTTATTTACGACCATGACATTTTAGTCAAATGCAGGTAATGCATTAAAAACTAAGTTCGCTGGTGATCAAGGCCAGGTATGTTCCAACAGACAAAATCTATAAAGATTGTTATATCTTTCGACTTCGGTTTCTTTGCAATTAATTGCTTTCCTTTCCTTTTTTATTACCAGAAGATAGTGAGGCAATAAGAAATCTAAAGCAGTTGATTGTTATGGTTTTTATTGGTTCATTAAAATCATTTTTTATTGGCGGTAAGGAATTTTCGAGATCAAGTCTATTACCTATTCCGCAGCTAACAATATGTATATTTCAATACATTTAGCTGTTCTTCTTTGAAGCAGATTTAAATTTTAACTTGCGCTGCGTGAAAAACAAGTACCAATTTGCATAAATGGAATATTTTTAACTAGAGCACTATAGCCAAAAGAAGCAAGTATAAATCTGGACTTTGTGGTTTTTAAATGGCAAACGAATATGTCGTCACAAGGCTGAATGACTTGAAATTAATTAACGACTTAATTTCATTTGACTTTTAAAGTCGGATTAAATACCTACTTAATCATGAATGTAAAACAAAGTACTTAAAGGTCAATGAATGTCTATACAATTCAGATTTTTAGTGTTAATTTTCTTCCTCAACTTTATTTTATTGACAAGTTTAAAGACATGGAATGGTTCTTGAATTTTAAATTACTGATGAGTGATTTTGATGGAAGTAGTTCCACCGCTTTGCACATAGGTGGAGCACAAATATCAAACGTGTCGTCAGGCACGTATCTGGTAACATTTTCCGGATCAAGGTTAATGATGAGAATACTTGGAACTACAACTGGCTTTTGCTAACATATTTTTGGAACTAGACGGTACAGATCTTCATACCTGAACTTTTTACGAAGCTTACAATTTTGATGGCTTATAAAAACAAAAACAATGGAATATAGTAATTTAACCGTGATTCTATGAAAATTCCTGACCTGATGTGTACTAGGTTGTTGTTCTTTTATATAAAAAATATACTAAACGTTATCTCATTTGAGGCTTTTTAAGTTCTTCAAATTTAGTTTACAATCGCTTTCATTGACCCAAAAAATACAGACACATTAGACATTTCAGCATTTACACACATATCTGTTATTAATAGCATTCTTTCCAAAATATTTTCCATAAGTTCAGCTTCTGATCTAGAAATGATAACATTTTGACTACATGTCTATCAAAATTGTTAGGTTCTAATCTTGAAGTGAGGTAGTCATACTTGGTGGGTGTTAAGGGTCAAAAATTATCTTATTTCATGTCACCTTGAATTCAGATTTATAAATGAAGGAAATCCATTTGTTTTCTTTCAGTAACAATCATCATCTCCACCATGAATTCGGTAATCCTTATTTCAATGCTATTGGCAGTTTTGTGCTCAGCTGTTAACGCCAGTGTTTCGGGGGGCTTATTCAGGAATCCAAGTGAGTTTAACTTTTCTTTAAATTACAACGCGATTCTAAGATTTCGATGCTTGTTTTTTTTTTTTTTTTCTTTAAAGAATATCCTGGAAAGTGTGCACTTGACGAAACCATGATTCTTGGACCGGGGGAAACTTCAAAGAATCCTAAAGGCGAATGTGCAATGATAACCTGCTACGAAAATGGACAAGCTTCAATAATGAGATGCATGAAGCAAGGAATGAGGGAAGGATGTACTGAGGGAAGAGTTTTGTACCCAGATGCCAAATATCCAGAATGCTGCAAACGAGAAATAACGTGTAATAAATATTATTTCTCTCCTACGTACTAACCCAATTAGTATACAAATATAAGAATATGTATAAGAATTTAACTAATTTATATACTAGTGACAATAAACATGACTGATATATTTTTAACTATATACAAATAAATGTGTTTTTTTTCAATGCAAATATAAATATAAGTAGGATAAAAGGAAGAAGATATGCGACATACGGATGTACTTTCTAGTTGCTAGTCAACTTTTTCCCTCGATGCCATGAAATAATGTTCAATGCAATTATAACAATCAAATTTTATTGGCATTTTCAAAGTGCAATAATATCCAAAATAAGGCTTCGGACTTCATTGTACCTTTTACAGTGAAATATTGTCCAAGTGAAAAATGAAATAGGAAGGGCTTATTGTAATAACGTGAATAACCACAAAGCTACAATATTTGTTAAATAAAAAAAAGCTTTTCGTTGTTATCTTGTCCTCCATCAATAAATACGTGTAAGTAATTTGCCTGCAATATTTATTAACAATGGCTAGAAATCGAAACAAAATATTACTTTACTTTAAACTTTGAGTTAATTTTTGTTTTATTTTGTGGCTTATCATGTTAATACATACAATAATTCCTTCAATTGAATTATACGATATAAATAAAATATCCATTTTGATATGGGTTTTGTAACTCAAATGCTTTGTGATGTTACGAGGATTTGGTTTATTGGCATGTACGGACGAAGATGCTGCCCAACTAATCATTGTCAAATTCTTGATATATCAAATCTCCTAACGCTTCAAATGTACATAGTTCCAACTTCTAAAAGGCGTTAGGACCAATTTAAAATTCTTGTGAAACGTTAGAGGATACGTTAGACGTTAGTACGTACGAAAATGAACAAACTAACAAAAAAATCGTCAAGTGGGAGTCAAGCATACGAAAAAAAAACAATTCGAGGCAAAACTTTAGGAACGTACCACGAAAAAAAAAATGCGAATGTAAACAACACAATTTATATTTGTTCCCAGCTATTTCCAACTTTCTTCTGCACCTACTCGCAGTAGCACTGCATGGTAGTGGGTGGCGATCGCCGTGCGGAATATATTTTCTCAATGGGGGTACGTTGTGCGTGAATGGAGGGGCTGTGAGAAATTTTACTTACCAATTAGGGCGCATGTCGTGAGCCTTTTTTTCTACTTGATTTTAAACTAGGAGGCATGGCGTGATGGTTTCTTTTACACAGTTTATGCAGGGATTAGTCTATATAGAATAGTCTGCAGGGCTAGGTGGCTTGTTCAAAACAACCTTCCGTAGCTTAGCGACAGTGCTGGCTGAACTGCCCTGAGCAAGACTATTGCAATCGGTGCTCAAGTTACTTTTCTTTTTGGCTTTCTTCTGCTCCGTCAAAGTTTTTAAATTAAAATAAAAAAAGAAAATATATAAATAAAAAAACTAGAAAGTCGACTTACGATGAACTCGTTAAACTAAAAAAAAAAAAAAAGGAAAAAGGAACAACGAGAAAGGAAACCTATGCAATAAGCGTAAGAAAACCAAAAGTTTTTTTTATAAAGTTAAGAAAAAAAGAGAAACGAAAAGATGTATCTCACAAAATTTAAGACAAAAAAATAAGACAAATGTTTTGAATTGCTACTGTAAAACACAAAAGTCAAGTCGAACACCCGTTTATCGCCAAGCTACCTACCATGCCGCATCTACACGGCGCTCATCACATTCAGTCTTGTTGAAGACCATGAATTTGAAAGTAAACAAATTGTGTTTTAATTAAAGTTTTAATAAAAAAATCTGAAATTAATTTTTTCAATAAAAAAATCAGTGTCTTCGACTAAAAAAAATATTATTATATTATAGTTTTTTCCTATATATCTTAAATTTATGTTATGCTACTATAATTATCTTTTTTTTTTCTTTTTTGATTTTGTGTGTAAATCGGTTTTCTAAAAAAATTGTAAATCTAAAAATAAATAAAAATAAAAAAAATAATAATTTATTTTTACACAATCAACGACAGCGCCCACGATTTTCCACAAGAAAGATAAGTAACTGCTACTTTTTAATTTAATTTTTTTTTTCACAAACTCGACCTCTGGTTTTTTGTAAATTAATTTTTTTTAAAGAGCCCACAATCCATTTTTTTTTTACATTATTATAGTAGAGAAACTCAAAGTTGACTGTATGTAAGTGTGACCAACTGCAGCCTAAACGTCTGGACGGATTTTCTTCAAACTTCATACCTAGGATGTGGTGGAGATTTCTCTGTCTGATTGTAGCAACAATGCTGCAGTTAGTTCAGATTAACGGCTTCGGCCGGTTTTCCTTTTTCGTCTCTCAAAGGATGGAGAAGATATTGTCTTGGTCCAAGAACCTTGGGTTGTTAACAACCTGGTTTGTGGACTCAAGACTCCCGGATACTATATATCAAGGATAAATGTAAACCTAGATCGTGCATATTGGTATAAATCCTTATGATAATTTTACTTCCTAATTACAGTGATCGGGATATAACCGTAGCGTTGCTAGAAACCAACAAATGCTCCTACTATCTAGATCTCGCCCATGACATCATAGACCTTTTTCCTGGACCCAATATTGTAAGACTGGTCGCAGACGCAGAAAGATGCAAAATTGGACTTATAGTCTGTCATGCTAACGCTCACCATACTTCGGTTAGATCTAGGTGTGTTGCTTTTGAACATATTGTAGCATAATAATAACTACGCTCCTATGTCTATGCAGCAAATTCTGAAGTGACTTTCCATTCTGGCAGAATTTTGGTTCGAACTGTCCTTTCATTCGAGGTTCGTGTCTGGGACGAAGTCTCCACATGTCAACGAAAGAGACGAATAATATCAGAGATAAAAGGGAATTATAACTGCAAGAATTATTTCGCTTGTTCCAGTGGTCGAAGAATTTGCTAGAAGTTTCTGGCTATCAGAAACTTCTGCTATATAAGGACAGATGGCGGTCAAAAAAAAGACACAGTTGGTTTTAGAACCGTGGCGAAGAGATTGGAAAAGTGATAATGGGCGAAGTTGTAATTTGGTGATAAATTGAAAGTTGAGAAACAAGAAAAAGTAATTAGTTTGGATTTGTGAATTAAGTAATTGAAAGGAGATAAAGTGATTTGAGAGGAAAGAGACCTTGTAAGAAAAGAATTTGCGAAGAATAGTGTAGTGTGAACTTGAATTGTTCTATAGACTAGAAAATAAAGAAATAAATCTCACAGAATATCGTTTTATCTACTCGAGCCGTAGCTTGCATATAACAATATTTTAAAAAAACTTTTTTTTTATTTTTTTTATTTCCCAAAGACATTTAGTACATTTTTTTACATTGAAATTAGTTTTGGGGTTGATTGACATTACAACCAGAGTCGTACCGTCATTACATTAGCACATTAGAACATGAGTTTATGCAATTACATTTTTTTTATGGATAATCTCCTCTAATTAGGTCAGTTGGTCTCGTTCTTTTTAGTCTTTTACGTCGTGATATTTCTTGGACTGGTAGAGTGTTGATTTCATTGTTTTGGTGAAGTAAAATTTTCATATGGTGTCTTCTGCTTATGGTCGTTATTTCTACATTGATGGTAGGGATTTCGTGGTCACGGTGTATATCAGCATTTGTTATATACCATTCTGCATTTATAATTGAGCGGAGGATTTTTGATTGCTGTCTTTGTATGAGAGTTATATTAGATTTTTTTGATGTTCCCCATAGTTGTAAGCCATAGATCCAAATGGGTTTAATAATTGTTTTTTATAGGAGGATTTTATTGCTTGTCGATAGTTTTGAGTCTTTTCTTAGGAGCCAGTGAAGCTGTCTGCATTTTTCTTTTATTTGGTTTCTCTTCTTTTGTATATGGTACTTCCATGTAAGTTTAGAGTCCATGTGGATGCCTAGGTATTTAGCTACATTGTCGATGGGTACATTTGTATCGTTTATTTTTAGGGGTATTGGGGAGATATTAACTTTTGTAGTAAAAACCACTTGTGAAGTTTTGTCCTCGTTAATTTGTATGGGCCAGTCATCAAACCACTTTATTGTTTCGTCTAGTGTGTGTTGAAGTTGCGTAGTTGCAGTAGGTAAATCCTTATGTGAGTTCAGTAGTATTGTGTCGTCTGCAAATGTTGCTATCATTGTTTTAGGAGTATCTTCCCCTGGGGAGGGAATGTCTGCTGTATATAAGGTGTATAGTAGTGGTCCTAGGACACTACCCTGAGGGACCCCTGCTCTTATTTGATGCAATTTTGAAATCTCATCCCTGCACTTTACATAAAATGAGCGATCGGTTAGTTAACTTTTGAGTATTAGGTAAAAATCTAAAGGAAGCATATTTTGTAGTTTATATAGCAGTCCCCTGTACCACACTTGGTCAAAAGCTTTTGCTACGTCAAGAAATACGCCAACACAATATCTTTTTTCGTCCAGGTCCGTTGAGATTTTGTTTACCACCCTGTGGATTTCTTGTATGGTTGAATGTTGTCGCCTAAATCCAAACTGATGGTCAGGTATCAGTTTATTTTCCGTTAATATAGGTTCCATACGGTCTAATTGGTCTGTAGGAGATTGCTTTCGTGGCGTCCTTACCGGGTTTAGGAATAGCTGTTATTTGTGATACTTTCCATAATTTGGGGAAATACTTAAGTCGTATAATTGCGTGGTATGTGTTTCTTAAGAATATAGTTGCTTTCTTTGGTAATTCTGTTAACATTTTTCTGGTCAGTAAATCGTATCATGGAGCTTTATTATGTTTAATCCTTTTTTTGATGCAGTAGTCAATTTCTTTGGTAGTGATTTTCCTAATCTGAATGTTTCGAATTATTGTGTCATTCATAGGTGGCTTTATCGTCATTCTTAAAAACCCCCTCAAAATGTGTTGCTAGAGTAGCTGCTTTGTCGTAATTTGTCCTAGCCCAGGAGCCATCCACTTTTTAAAGCGGCGGGTCATGCAGTATTCTATGTTTCAGTTTTTTTGTTGCTTTCCGTAATGAGAAGTTAGTTTCAGATGTAGGTGTTTGGTGATTTAGATAGTTACTTATTTTTTTTTCGATATTCTGAAGGTTTTCTTTGAGTTCTTTTATAGCTTCGTTAAGTTTTTGTTTATCACCGGGTGATCTTGTGGTTTGCCATACTTTCCTAAGTCTTCTTTTTTCCTTCATTAGTCTTTGTATGAATGGTGGGGTAAAGTAGTTTATGGTCTTCGGTTTCACAGCTGGCGTCGATATTACTGCCGACTCACTTACTGTGTCATTAAAGTATACTATGGCTCTTTCTATGTCGTAGTTTATTTTAAGTGGAGTTGCAGTTGTGATTCTATATACTCTCGGAAAGTATCGCAGTCTGTCCTTCTGTTATATAATTGAGAGGATAGCTGAATTGGAGAGTGATCAGATGGGAGTTCGAAGCGAGATTTAATTTTTAAGTCGTCAAGTATAATGTTTTTAACTATACAGAAGACAACTAGATCAGGAGTTTTTTTTAACGTCGGTAGGCCAGTAGGTAGGTTCGCCAGTACTAAGGTGCTTACAGTTATTAATGCGCATTGTTTGTAGTAGATTTTTACCTTTGACAGTTGTTAATCTTGATCCCCAATCTGTATGCTTAGCATTAAGATCACCTGCTGCAATAAATCTATTCCCTAGTGATTTCAAGTAATGATCATATTGTGCACTTGTAATTTTCTGCTTCGGAGGACAGTAAAGAGCTGATATTGAGAAATTTCGATACTTATCTGGAAGTTGAACTATCGTGGCTTGGATGTGTTGCTCGAGTTCTGTATATTTAATTTTATTTTTAATTATGACAGCTGGACCTGCATGTGCTGTTCCGTCGGGATGATTTGTGCTGTGAATGTTGTAACCTGGGATTCTTATGTAACTTTTACTAGTAAAGTGAGTTTCAAATATTAGTAGAATGTCAATATTATTATCTTTTACAAATTGTTTCAACTCAAGATCATGGTTTTGTAGTCCATTTGCGTTCCAGAATACGATCTTAAGATTATTGTCCATGTTGTTCATGCTGTCCATTAAGTTTGGTTACTAAAAGGGTAATGATATTCATCATGCTTGCCAATTGTTGTATTAGACTCTTCATCATTTCTTTTAGCTCGGCCATGTCAGATGTGATGCTGCCATTGTTATTGGTTTCTGGCGAGATAAACTTAGTTTCTACCGTAGGAGTCGCTTTGGGTGAGTTATTTACTGTAATTACTTTTTCTGTTGGATTGTCTTTTTCTGTTAGGCTGTTGAGGTTGTTAGTTTTAGCTGCGATAGCTTGTGCGTAGGTTATACCTGAACTGATGTTACTTTGGTTTTCGGTTATTGGCTCTTCAGCATTAGTTTTGGTGAGAACTTTTTTGCGAAGTGAGAGGAAACGTTCGATTTTTAGCGCTTCATAGATCTCACACCCTTTGTAATTTGCTGTATGATTGCCTTGGCATAGTGCGCATTTTACCGTGTCTTTTCCTGGTATCATTTGGCAATTAAGAGTCTTGTGCGCTCCCGCACATTTAACGCAGTCTGGATCTTTCGTGCAATAGTTTTTGGTATGCCCATACTTTTGACAATTGCTGCATTGTGAAATTATTCTTTTGTGGTTAGGCGGTTCAAAAGATACCTTGCATTGGAGTAAATGTGTAATATCGTAGATGGTTTTGTTACTATCATTCATTTCTATCTCAACATTAAAGAGTGGTAGTGGTTTTTTAGTGCTTCTTTGTACGATGTTATGTTACTTTGTGTCCTCTTTCTTCTAGCTCGTTTTTGATGTCTTCTGGGTCAGCAGAGTGGTGTAGATTTCGTAGTACGACTTTAAATACTCTGTCTTCTTTAGGTTTAAATGTATAGTATTTTGCATCATTTGATTTTAGCATTTTTATGATGGTCCTGTAGTATTCGGAGTCAGAGGGTTGAATTCTGATTTCATTGTTTTTTAGTACTTTTAGTTCGAAGTTCTATCTTGCTATATTGTTAAGTACATTGGTTAGCGTTTTTATACATTCGACACCTTGAACGTAAATTGGTGGGGGTTTGTTTACTCTTTTTTGAGGCTGAGATTCGTCGAGCTGGTTAGTTTTCCCTAAGGGTTGGTTCTCTATATATCACTTTCGGGTCCATCATCCGTGCTGAGGATCTCAAATCGATTTGACGAGCTAGTCTCTTTGGTTTTACTTAACCAGTAGTTTAGTGTTGTTTGGTTTTTTGTCTTCGGTTTTTTTTTGGTGTTGCTGTTGTCTATTGTTTTAATAGGAGGTGATCTTTCTCTTTTTTGGTTTGTAGTATTGCGTTGTAATTCATCAGTTGTTGAGTTAGTAGGTGTGGAAGTTGTTTGGTTGTTCGGGTTATAGTTTGTGTTTTTATTGTCTATGTTAGACGAAGTGGCAGTTCTTGAAGATGTAATGATATTTCCCACATTAGTGGTAACAATTGTGGTTGTATATGTACTTGACGCTGCAGTGGTGATGAAGTTTGTCGTTGTTGTTGTTGCAGATGTTGTAGTAGTTATAGGAATGTTTGAAATGCATTTGCTTGTCATTCGAGGGAGATCGCGCCCCGTTGGGGGCGATCTTGCTAAGCTCATGTTAACTAGCAAATTGTGTAGAATACCTTTCAAGATTGAACTAAAAAACTAACCTCATTTTGTGCTACATCGGTAATGAACCTACATTTATAACTAGAAACCGACAGGAGGTTCTAGATATAAAACTTGTTTCAGACAATATTAATCAAATGATTAACAACTGGAAGGTATCTGGTGAACACTCTTTTTCTTACCACCGATACCTTCAATTTAGTCTTGATGATGATCCTCCAAGTGCATTGGTTTACAGAAATATGCGTAAGACTAATTGGCACAAATACAGGGAAACTTTAAAGAAATTGGTTACCTCTGATACCCTAAAGTCCCAGAGTAATCCTCAAGAGCTTGACTGTATGGTTAAGGACTTTTAATGCTTAATAGTTGGATTATCAGCTCAAAGCTGGGTGAGATATCTGTTAGAAGATATGTCAGTAGGGGAACCCCACAAGGTGGCGTTCTATTCCCATTTCCTTGGAATTTGGTGGTTTATGAACTATTGATAATCCAGAAAGCTGAGGATTGCGAAGTTATCGCCTATGCAGACGACGTTGCTATAGCAGTCTCTGATAAACACCTCATTGCCTTAAAGGAACTCTTACAAAACGATTTAAATCAGCTATTTAGGTGAACAGCTCGGTATGGTCTAGAAGTGAATACCCACAAAACCGAACTAGTCCTCTTCCCAAGTAAATATAAAATCCCATCCTTTAATAGAATAAGCTTAATCTTCTCCAAGGTAGCAAAATATTTGTGTTTTATTTTGGATATAATCCTTAACTGTAAACCTACGAGGCAAGGTGAAAAGTTCTCAACCTGACAATGAAAGACTGCGATTTTCAGTTAAAAAATAATCTTATTTTTCTACATAATCTCCCTTGACTTCAACAAACTTGGTCCAGAGTTTCTCCAACATCAGTATTCTTTCTCGGAAGTGAGAGTCTGGAAGGCTGTCTCAACATCTGCATTGGATGCATGTAAAATACAAGAAAGAGTAAAGACTGTCGCATTCTTCTCTTGCAAAAAAGCCATTGGGAACAAATGGGGCTTATAACCCAGATTGACTCATTGGCTCTATATCTCGGTCATCAGACCGATCCTTCGCGAAACTAAAATGGAAGTCACACGTTAAAAAGAAACGCGACGAGCATGAAAATAGGTTCAGATAAATGTATTGGCTACGTGAAAGACATTCCAAATTAGGCATACATAACAAACTGTTTTTATACAAGCAAGTGCTTAAACCCGTTTGTACGTATGGTATGAAACTTTGTACTAAACGAAGCAATAGGGATATCCTACAGCCTTTTCATAACAAACTGCTAAGAGTCATAGTAAATCCGAAACAATGATATCCACAGAGATATAAGAGTAACTACCGCCGATGACGAAATAACGAACTTTCCTCGAAAACTCCGTATTCGTCTTCATGGTCATTGCAACAATGTTATACTCCAAATTCTGGACGAGACAAATCTTATGCGTTGACTACAAAGAACAAAACCGTTCGATCTAGCGCGATAAGGACCAGTCGCATTTAATGGCGGGTTTTAGCAGGTGCTTTTGCTGGAAAGCTACCTGCCCAACCCGAATATTTTTGAAACTAAAACTATTTGATAAGGAAACTTAGTCGTAGTAAACCAGTAGAAGGAGGTGTTGTTTATTGAGTAAAAATCTCTCACCACTATGAGCACCGGGCTTATAGTGACTATGAAGATTTTTCGCCTCCCCACGAAAAAAAAAATACAAAATCAAACCGATCCTTATGTACGGAGCAGTTGTCTGGTGCATTGCCTGGACAAGGCGATAAACCAGAAGAAATTAAGCAAAGTCCAACGATCAGCGGAGCACTACGAACGACACCTTCTGCAGCAATGAAATAGATAGTTTGTTGATCTCCTGCTGCCCCTACAATCCAGGAGTCCGAAACTGCTTTAACGTCAAATCCTCCCATCGCTGCCCCACGTAAGTTCATTAAACAGTATGGTACAACATGGACACCTTCTGAGTGGCAGCGAAGGCCAAAAGGCGTTCAGAAGACCACCAGGTAACCACCCTCCTCATCAAAGGCGCTCCCTCGTAATGCTGATGTACCTTGGATTAAGAAAAAACCATCAGTCAACGCAAAATGTTCCTGCCATCCCACCACAAAAGCAACCGAAATTTAAAATTTGATCTCCCGTCCAGAAATGAATGGTTGTTCCGTAATCCTACCGACATTAATTTCAACATTGGCAAGATGCGTATCTACAAAAAGACGGACAAACCTACCAAGAAACAGAATATAAATAAACTTAGCATTAAATCTAATCCTAGAAATAAGATAAATTTCCCTAGGTCTAAGCCCAACTCTAACCCTAGTTATAAGCCTAACTCTATGTCTAGTACTAAATCTTCCGTTAATTCTAAGGCCCCCCCTCCCCAATCTCTTCCCATCGGTAATAATACCCCCAAGTCACACTCGAATTGGCAATTTAAAACGAGATTATTTCCTAATTTCAATACCGCTCCTAAATATCACAACTTCACACGACCGCATATTCTTAATAAACTTAATGCCAATCACGTGTCTTTTGACCTCTCGTCTACCACTTCTTCCCTTCCTCTGTTACTTGCAACCAAAATCCTGTATCCAATCCTTCTCTTCCCTCTGTCAATATTGCCCCTCCTTGCCACCCTATGTGGATCGAGATGTTGCCGACATACTTTTTATTCAACAGGTGTTATCTGGGTAACATTGATTGCCCCGCCTTGCTTCAAGCTATTTCTCTAAATACCAATCCCCGCAACATTCAGGTCTCTTCCTCTTTTCCGTATACCTCCTCACCGCACTAATCATGGTTACAACGAACCATTATCAAGAATGCTGCGCAAATCAAATAATTTTTTTTGGGTAGGTGAGAATCTTCATAAGACACTATGAGACACCATGTGCTCATAGTAGTGTCAGATTTTTACTGACTAAACTCATCCGTCCCTTTTTCTTATATACTACAACTAAGTTTTCCTTATCAAGTAGTTTAAGCTTCGAGGAATATTCGCGTGATGCAGGTAGATTTTTGGCAAAAGCACCTGCTGACACCGTTATTAAAAGCTGTTATTTCTTATTGCGCCAAATCGAACGGTTTCGTTCTTTGAAGTCGGCGCACAAGGTTTCTCATGTCTAATGTTTGGAGTATGGTGTGGTTGCAATGACCATGAAGGCGAATATGGAGATAACGAGCGAAGTTTGTTATTTCGTCGTCCACGGTTGCGAACCCTAAGTCTCTTTGTATATCATTATTTCTAATATACCAGGGAGCATTCACGATATCACTTTATTTTGGAAAGATTGTATAAATTCTCTATTGCTTGCTTTAGTACAACCCCAGAGTTGTATACCGTACGTCCATATAGACGTTAGCACTTGTTTATATAAAAGCAGTTTGTTATATTGTATATACTTAGCTTGGAATGTCTTCCAAGTAGCCAATACATTTCTCTAAAGCGATTTTCAAGATCATCGCGTTTTTTTTAACTTGCGGTTTCCACTTATTAACCCCCAGATATTTAGCTTCATTTGCATACGGTATTTGTACTGAGTTAATGAATACGGGTAGATTGTTTATTTTCTTGTATGTGAAGTTAACATGTGTCGATTTGGTCTCGTTAAAAACAATGCGCCAAAGTTTTGTCCAGTCACAGACTTTATCCAAAGCTCGTTGGAGTTTTTCAGTTGCTGACTCGATTAAACTTTCCATTGCCAAAATAGCCGTATCGTCCGCGAACGTAGCTACTATAGAACCTTCAGTTTGGAGTATATCTCGAGTGTATAGCAAAAAATAAAACACGACCAACGACACTTCCTTGCGGAAATCCAACGGCGATTTCCTTGAACTCGGAATATTCAGTTCCGTGTTTAACACGAAATGATCTGTTTTCAAGCTAGAAGATCGTAAATAAGTATTCCGGAAGAACCCGTCTTAGCTTGTACTCCAAGCCATCGTGCCAAACCTTATCGAAGGCTTGAGAGACGTCAAGAAAAGCGCTAGAGCAAATCTGTTTCCCCTCCAGGGCTTTTTTAATTTCATCGGTTATTCTATAAACCTGGTCAATTGTGGAATGCTTGGATGCGTTTCAATAGGAGTCTTTCAAATACCTTTGATAATATTGGTAGGAGCGATATTTTTCGATTTTTAAATTATTTATGTTTGCTTTATAAATAATTACGAGTATGATAAGGTAGGAACTTGGTACAATTTTGAAATTATGTCGTCTCATTATTTGATTTATTTCTGAATAAACTTTATTATTAAAAGCATTTTGTACAGTTGAAATTAGTTATCTGATTTGAATAAGTACAGATTTATTTTATGTTTATTCAAATGATGATGATGATGATGATAATGATGATGGTGGTTATTATTTACATTTTTTTATTTTCTTGGCAATATTTGCACCTTTTGATTTTTGCTGATTTTTCGCTTTTTTAATTCCAATGAGCAGTGTTTGCGCAATAAGACAAGAAGGGCAAAATTAAGCAACTCTTTTTCGTTTTTCTCATCAAACCAGCTGCTGGTTTGCTTTAAATGTCTGTTCCATTCCTTTCAAAAAAAAATTCTTGGGTACATTTGAAAAATTTTGCGTCGCTTGCAAATATATTACAAAATATTTTATCTGTTGGTATGCAGCATTTCCAACAGTAACTCCACGTTGAAGCTCATTTTTGTCCTATTGTGAGCCACTGTTCATGCAGTCAAAGGTATTGTTTAATGCCAGCGTAAAAGCTTGCGTTGCTTGAGAGTGTTGCGAAGTAAATTTTAAACTATTCAGGTATTGAGCTGTTTGTATGGACTCGGCAGATGTCCTGCTAAATATTTGAGTCGCTAGGCGTACGCTCATTTTTTCACAAGCATTAGGAGCTATATGTGAGCTAGTAAATTTTAAACAAGTTTCGGCAACGTTGTCGGTCTCTAAATTATATATTTCTTTGAAGACATCGAAAGAAACTAAACCATCGGGGGTGTTCAGATCCGATTTGAGTAACAGATTGCGCACTGATTTGCAAATGAGGAAAATCGCAAAGACAATATATTTTTTGGTTTTCAAATGTCGTAAATGGGTTTTTTTCAGTCACACTCAAAAGTTGACGCGCTTTCCTGTTGTTTATACACACAAACAACAAACTGGTCACAAACAACAGCGCATACTTGAAGACCAAGTTCCTTGCATATTTCAAAAATCTTTTTAATTAACTGTTTTAAGTCATCCCCTTTTATTCCATTTTCTGAAACAAAATAGTTAACAACGCTTTTCCATGAATCAAAAAGGCCATTGACCATAAATACACAAATTTCATTAGCATATGATTTTTTTCTTGCTAAACCTAAATCTTCGAATCCATCAATTAAGTCGTTGGTAGCGTTGTAGGTCAGATTTCGGCGGATTCGAATCTCATCAAAAACCAACACCACATAGTTTTGACGATGACTCATTAATGCAATTTTAGATTTCAATATATTTTGAGCCATGTTTTGGTACCCAGGCTGTAGACCTTTCACAGGAGCCCAACGGTATAATAAAGCTATATGAAGAAGTCGAAAGCCCAACCCATCGCGTAGAAATTTATATGTATTTTGCGAGTGATAAAAAACATTTTGTGCAAGTTCTTTTTCTTCTGGGCTATACAAATTTAATTTAGAAAGCCCCATCAACATAAAACAAAATAATTTAGACTGCTCTGACATATCCATGCTCTTAATTTGGGATACCAAACCTGAATACCTATTTTGTTTCTTTATTTTTAATGTAGAATGAGCTCTGTTTTTTAATCTAAGTTTTTGCTTTAAAGTTTTAATTTTCAAACTGAAAGAAGCAATACTTTTTTAGTTGAAAAATGTTTTTTTCCCGCTTCTCGATTGATTGCATCAATTTGATGTATTTCAAGCAGCCTAGATCTGAACTTGAACTTCTTCTTCTCTTACTAATCGACATTGATCAATGTCATTTTGTAAATTGAGTGTGGGAACTGCATCTCTTTTTAGCATTTTCCTGCGATATCTATGTAACTATATTATCTGTGGTACTACGTCAACACCTACGTGGCCGAGATGACTAGTGGGCTGTACCAATGACCCGAATACATTTTTTGATCGGTTGATCTGCGAAGGGGGAAAGGAATATTTTGTAAAATTTTTATTAATTTTTTCAATTAACAATATTGACAAATTTGTCGAATAAGCTCTTTCAAATAAGCTCTTTCGAATAAATGAAATATTTGTTGAAGAATTGCACAAAGAAGAAAACATACACAGGTACACAGACAGGTTCCGAACCTGCGATAGACTTTGTTTTAGCCAACAATGCCAACGCAAGAATTGAAGCCGGACGACCATAGACAACGCCGGGAGTTCGTTAATTGGGCGCTCGAAATGTTGGCCGGAGATCCGGATTTTGGCCAAAAAATGATCTTCTCGGACTAGGTCCATTTTGGCTCAGCGGCTATGTCAACAAGCAAAATTGCCGTTATTGGAGCGACCACAATCCACAAGTGTTCGACCAAGCATCAATGCGTCGAGTCATCAAAAATTGGACCGACCGCTTGAAGCACTGCCAGCGAAGCCGTGGCGTCCATTTAAATGATGTGCTATTCTTCAAAATAAGACCAGAATCTATTTGATATATCACACCGTTGTTGTTTTATTTATTTTTATTTTCCTATCGTTCTTATATGATCACCCTATATATTGTAATATGCGAGCTACGGCTCGAGTAGATAAAACAATTATTCTGTGAAATTATTTCTTTATTTTCTACTCTATAGAACAATTCAAGTTCACACTATACTATTCTTCGCAAATTCTTTTCTTACAATGGCTTTTTCCTCTCAAATCACTTTATCTCCTTTCAATTACTTAATTCACAAATCCAAACTAATTACTTTTTTTCTTGTTCACTCTCAACTTTCAATTTATCACCAAATTACAACTTCGCCCATTATCACTTTTCCAATCTCTTCGCCACGGTTCTAAACCAACTGTCTCATTTTTTTGATCGCCATCTGTCCTTATATAGCAGAAGTTTCTGATAGCCAGAAACTTCTAGCAAATTCTTCGACCACTGGAACAAGAGAAATAATTCTTGCAGTTATAATTCCCTTTTATCCCTAATATTATTCGTCTCTTTCGTTGACATGAGCTGTGGAGACTTCGTCCCAGACACGAACCTCGAATGAAAGGACAGTTTGAACCAAAATTCTGCCAGAATGGAAAGTCACTTCGGAATTTGTTGCGTCATATTTTTAGGGGGCGTAGTTATTATTATGCTACAATATGTATGAACCAAATTATTTTTTTATACTTTTACTCTAACTTCCAAGACTTTTTCGTTTTTGAACCCTTTTAAAATGTTATAGTCTTTTGACAGGAGTAAAACGGGCGGGTATAATAGTTTTCAAAGTCGTTGACATTATTGGTGAGAAAATCTTTTAAGTGTCTTCTCTAAGAATTTATATCGAAAAAGTTTGTGTAATACAAATGTACAAATGTGTCAAAAAGCAATTCTCTATACAATTTCATACTAAAAAATTATATATTAAACGAAAATATTAACCTTTCTTAATTGCAGAGTTGGAAAAAGCTGTTTACCATCACCTTACATACTATATCTATGTATGTATGACTTTAAATTAACAAAACACATAATAAAAGTAGTAACGCGCCATTTACGATATGTTGGTCAGAATTTGTCGTCCACAGATTTGTGTGATGTGACGTGATTTGGAAATAATTTATTATATTTCAAAGGCTATTCAACAAAACAATTGTGTTTGCCTTTAAAATTAAAACCCAAATCAAGTTCTGACGGAATATAAGCTTACTTTAAAATGAACGAGCTAATCGTTAAATTTCTACAAATATTTAAGAACATACTAACTCAAGTCATTACATTTATGTAAAAACAAATGAATACACATCAATCTTCTTTAGTTTGTTAATAATAACATTTAATTTCACGCAAGATAACAATGTAAATTATATGAATTTTTTAAAACTTAAAAATAAATTATCGCCCTATAAGGTAGTTGAACCCTTTCCGGGGCAAGTTGAAAAAAAGCTTTTTATTAGTAAGCTATAAAGGCTACCCGGGTCTCCCACTAAGAGAGGTATGCCAAAACAACATTAATCACCAAGTCGGTATTCCCAAGGTCAACATGCAAATATCCGTAGTGCAAGAATCACAGATTCGTAAGGTGCGAAGAATTTAATTTAGCGCCTTGTTGATGAAGTTGAACTGGTTTTCTTGATTTCAGCAAATAAAATTGAATTTTAACATATCGTGACGACAAAATGTGCTGGAAGCTTTTTTTATTATTACGCTATTAATCTCATTTTGTTCGTCTTTCAATTTGTTGTTTATTTCGTAAGTTCGTCGTTCACATAAAACTGTTTTTTTTTATAGCCTTGCTAATTTTCTTTTTTTTTGTTTTTAATTAATTTGTGATTTATTGCTTTTTTGCTCTTCCAAGAAAATTGATTAGGCAGTGTCTCTTTAAATACGAGTATTGAATAACGTCTTATTGTTATTGATTATTTTGTTGAACTTATGACGTTAACACATACATGAATATATGTAATACATATATGTATATGACATACTGTTTAAGACTAGGTTAGCTCAATCTACTTCGATTTTGGTGTCGTATATCTTTTGAAGAAAACTCGTTCACTGTGAATAGCAAGCACTAAGTGAAACTGTAATACAATTTATTTTGTTTAAGATAATTTGAAAAAAGTAGAAACCGGATGCACCTAACAGAAAGGGTGATCAGCTTATGGTTGGGCTCTTCTGTCTTTTAATTGAACGTTCTCGTATTGGTTATTATACGCAAAAAGAAAAAAAAAAATATTGGTGCAGGCAAGAGAATTTGTACACTTATTCTACCCAGCCTTCTAATTGCTTCCTTTATACTTCCCCCCAACAAAATTGTACTCAGAACACTGTCTAAGAAAGTAGCGGCCAAAATACGGTTTTTGGCTATTTTCTCGAAAACCATCAACTTTACAAAAAAATACTTAGGCAAGTACCTCATGGTACTTTGCTAAAGGCCGATTTTGATTTTCTCGAGAACGATTTTTAGGATTTTGTTAGACATATAGCACTAGATAGCATACCAAGTTTTTGGAAAACGGTAGGTGCTTTACTTATTAAACATTTTTTGAAAATTCGTTAGGTCTCGGATATGACAAACGATATTTAACATATGCAAGGACTGATTGATTTTTTAATGGATTAACCCTTCTGTCAACAACTGTTACACCTTTCCATAAACGAAATAGGTCTGGCTGGAACTTCATGTATTTTGTATGAGAATGCAGTCTTCAGGCAGTAGCTGTTGGTGTTGTGCAGCCATGAGCTTCTGACGATATCTCTTCTTACAATGGAGGCGGTGGCACCTGTGTCGATGGTGGCTACGCACTTCTTCTTGTTGATTAGTGCCTCCACTGTCAGGCTCTTGTTACCCCGTTTGGTTTGCGAAACTTGAATGGTGGTCCTGGGGGCCTCGATTCCAGTAACCAACTTCTGCCCCGCGAAGTTGGTCCTTACGCATCTCCCGACTGCTGGTTTTGGGAAGTCTGACCGACAGGATACTTCCTCTCTGCTTCTCCTGCTTCCGCAATGTGGACAATTTCCTCGTTTAGGTGCACTTCTGCACTGCCGTTGTAGGTGTCCGGTTTGGTTGCAATTCCAGCAACGGATTTGACTTCCGCGAACTTTGTCTTCATCCATGACGGCTGTTCTCTGGCATGAGCATTCCACGACGGACATTTCCCTGACACGGTGTATTCCCTGGTATGCTTGGTCCGCAGCCTTTATTGACAAAACGAATGCCAATGCCTCGGGGAGTGTTCGCTTTGCAGCCATCCTTATACCCATTTCGTTGATAAGCTCCTCACCGGCCCAAACCGCATCTCGATAACCTGAACCAGAGAGTCGTAGTTCTGAAGTTTATCTTCCGGGATGGTCTGCAAGAGCTCCGCAGCTGGACCCCTCAGTGCAAGTGTGAGTGCAATAGACTTCTCTTCATCGTTCCAGCTATTGGTCATTAAGGCCGCTTCGAATTGCCTCTTATAAATTGGCCATGATGTTTGACCATCGAAGATAGGAGGCTGCATCTCCTATCTTCTCAGACCGTCAGTGGAATATTCCCGTGCTTTCTGTCTCTTCACGTTGCTGAGTTCCTTAGCAAGATTTTCGACTTGCTTTCCTACTATCTCGAATTGCGTATCCACTTTTTCAAACTGAGTCTCTATCTTCCCGAACTGAGTTTCATGTTTCTCAAAATTTTCATCGAATCTAGTTTCGACTTTTTCGAGTTGCGTCTCGACCTTCTCGATTTTCTCTTCGATCACTTCGAATTTGGATTCCAAGTTCTTGTATTGCTCATCAAGTTTGCTTTCCAGAGCATCTAGAGAATTCTTTTGATCGTCCATTGCTTTCTTTGGTTCATCCAGCTTAAGTTCTAGAGAATTCTTTTGTTCGTCCATTGCTTTCTTTTGTTCGTCCATTGCTTTCTTTTGTTTGTCCAGCTTAAGTTCTAGAGAATTCTTTTGGTCGTCTATTGCTTTCTTTTGGTCATCGAGCTTAAGTTCCAGAGATTCCTTTTGGTCTTCTATTGCTTTCCTTTGTTCGTCCATGACTAACTTAAGTTGCAGGAGCAGACTTGTTATACCCGGGTCGGCTGCTGTACTTGCTATTTCCTCTTCCACGTCAAACTCTACGTCGTGCGGATTTTCACCTTCCTGCGTTACTGCTTCTTCCAGACGAATCAGTAGGGCATCTTTTCCCCCAGTTGTGTCGAGGTTCCGCTTACTGAGTTCTGCCTTTAGTTGAGTTATAGTTAGTTTTCCCAATTTGCGACCCATTTTGCGCAACTAATTAACTCAACACAGAAATCGTTTTTTTTTTTTTTCTTTTTTTTTTTTTTTGCTTGTGCAATTTCACACCACGGAAATAGTTATTCACAGAATAAGTTTTATCCCACTTCTGACGCCAATGTAATATGCGCGCTACGGCTCGAGTAGATAAAACAATATTCTGTGAAATTATTTCTTTATTTTCTAGTCTATAGAACAATTCAGGTTCAGACTATACTATTCTTAGCAATTCTTTTCTTACAAGGTCTCTGTCCTCTCAAATCACTTTATCTCCTTTCAATTACTTAATTCACAAATCCAAACTAATTACTTCTTCTTGTTAAATCTCAACTTTCAATTTATCACAAAATTACAACTTCGCCCACTATCACTTTTCTAATCTCTTCGCCACAGTTTAGAAACTACTGCCCCCCTTTTGATCGCCATCTGTCCTTATATAGCAGAAGTTTCTGATAGCCAGAAACTTCTAGCAAATTCTTCGACCACTGGAACAAGAGAAATTCCAAGATGACAATCATTCTTGCAGTTATAATTCCCTCTCATCCGTGATATTATCCGTCTCTTTCGTAGACATGAACTGTGGAAACCGCAGACACGAACCTCGAATGAAAGGACACTTCGAACCAAAATTCTGCCAGAATGAAAAAAAACACTTCGGAATTTGTTGCATCATACTTTTAGGGGCGTAGTTATTATTACGCTACAATACTGTAGCATAATGTAGCATAATAACTACGCTCCAAAAAGATGCAACACATTCTGAAGTGTCTTTTCATTCGAGGTTCGAGTCCACGGTAAGAAACGCATTATGTCTAAGACGACGTCGCGGAACTAAGAGAGAATTATAAATGCAAGAGATTATTGGCTGCAGCTGTCATCTTGGAATTATTACATCAGAATTTTCTTGTTCCAGTAGTCGAAGAATTTGCTAGAAGTTTCTGGCTATCAGAAATGCGACTACATAAGGACAGATGGCGATCGAGGCAAGGCAGTTGGTTTCGAACCGCACGAAGAGATTGGAAAAGTGATAATCGGCGAAGTTGTAATTTTATGATAAATTGAAAGTTAAGAGTTAACAAGAAGAAGTAATTAGTTTGGACTTGTGAATTAAGTAATGGAAAAGAGATAAAGTGATTTGAGAAGAAAGAGACCTTCTAAGGAAAGAATTTGCGAAGAATAGTATAGTGTGAACTTGAATTGTTCTATAGACTAGAATATAAAAAAATAATCTCACAGAATAACGTTTTATCTACTCGAGCCGTAGCTCGCATATTACATTGGTGTCAGAAGTGGGATAAAACTTATTCTGTGAATAACTATTTCCGTGGTGTAAAATTGCACAAGAAAAAAAAAAAAAAAAAAACGATTTCTGTGTTGAGTTAATTAGTTGCGCAAAATGGGTCGCAAATTGGGAAAATTAACTATAACTCAACTAAAGGCAGAACACAGTAAGTGGAACCTCGACACAACTGGGGGAAATGATGCCCTACTGATTCGTCTGGAAGAAGCAGTAACGCAGGAAGGTGAAAATCCGCACGACGTAGAGTTTGACGTGGAAGAGGAACCAGCAGCAGCCGACCCGGGTATAACAAAAAGTCTGCTCCTGCAACTTAAGTTAGTCATGGACGAACAAAAGAAAGCAATAGAAGATCAAAGGAATTCTCTAGAACTTAAGCTGGATGAACAAAAAAAAAGCAATGGATGAACAAAAGAAAGCAATGGACGAACAAAAGAATTCTCTAGATGCTCTGGAAAGTAAACTTGATGAGCAAAACAAGAACTTGGAATCCAAATTCGAAGTGATCGAAGAGAAAATCGAGAAGGTCGAGACGCAACTCGAAAAAGTCGAAACTAGATTCGATGAAAATTTTGAGAAACATGAAACTCAGTTCGGGAAGATAGAGACTCAGTTTGGAAAAGTGGATACGCAATTCGAGATAGTAGGAAAGCAAGTCGAAAATCTTGCTAAGGAGCTCAGCAACGGTCTGAGAAGAAAGGAGATGCAGCCTCCTATCTTCGATGGTCAAACATCATGGCCAATTTATAAAAGGCAATTCGAAGCGGCTGCAATGACCAATAGCTGGGACGATGAAGAGAAGTCCATTGCACTCACACTTGCACTGAGGGGTCCAGCTGCGGAGCTCTTGCAGACCATCCCGGAAGATAAACAGCAGAACTACGACTCTCTGGTTCAGCCTATCGAGATGTGGTTTGGGGATGAACACATGTAGGGTTCAGCTGCGTAGTCGAGTCCAGAAAAGGGGGGAAACGCTCCAACAGTTGCAAGCGGATATAGAGCGACTAGCCCATCTTTCATACCCTAAAGCCGGTGAGGAGCTTATGAACGAAATGGCGGTGGAAGCTTTTATTCGGGCCATAGAGGACAGACAACTGCAAATGGCTGTAAGGATGGCTGAAAAGCGAACACTCCCCGAGGCATTGGCATTCGCTTTGTCAATGAAGGCTGCGGACCAAGCATACCAGGGAATACACCGTGCCAGGGAAATGTCCGTCGTGGAATGCTCATGCCAGAGAACATGAACGCGGAAGTCAAATCCGTTGCTGGAATTGCAACCAAACCGGACACCTACAACGGCAGTGCAGAAGTGCACTTAGACGAGGAAATTGTCCACATTGCGGAAGTAGGAGAAGCAGAAAGGAAGCATCTGGCGGTGATAACATCGTCGGGAAATGCGTAAGGACCAACTTCGCGGGGCAGAAGTTGGTTACTGGAATCGAGGCCCCCAGGACCACCATTCAAGTTTCGCAAACCAAACGGGGTAACAAGAGCCTGACAGTGGAGGCACTAATCAACAAGAAGAAGTGCGTAGCCACCATCGACACAGGTGCCACCGCCTCCATTGTAAGAAGAGATATCGTCAAAAGCTCATGGCTGCACAACACCAACAGCTACTGCCTGAAGACTGCAACAGGGGAAATGGCGAAGGTGTTTGGAGAAGTTCGTCTTACGATTACTCTGGCAGGACTGACGTTCTCCCATGCGTTTCTGGTGGCAGATATATGCGACGAGTGCATCATCGGAATAGACTTCATGAAAGCAAATGAAGTAATCTTGGACATCGGGATGCAAGTACTGAGGTATCGAAATGTGGAGATTCCGATGGTGTACGGAAACGAGAATGCCGTAACTCTCAGGACAGTCATCAGCAAAGACGAAGTTTTGCCGCCGTCTTCAGAGACAATCATTTGGACGAAGCTGGAAGGTGATCTTGGGAGCCACCGATTCTACATAGTAGAACCAGACCCAGAGAAGAATTCTCAAGACTACATCGTGGTAAAGACGTTAGTCGAACCAAAGAACACCATGGTTCCAGTGAGAGTTTTGAACGCAAGACCACACACTGTCAAACTAAGGCGAGGGGAGGTGACTGGAAAATGCACGCCGATTACTGCCGTCGCAACAATATCTGAACGTGATGCTCCAAAACCTCTCTCATCACCTTGGACAGCGGAAACGAGAGAGACGATTCTCCAGTCCAGTGAGCTGAATCAGGAGCAGCGAACTATGGCAGAGAATCTTATCAATGAGTACGCTGATGTAATTGCCTCACAGGACGGAGAATACGGCCGAACACACCTGGTACAACATCGAATAGACACTGGTGATACTAGACCAATTCGTCAGCCTGCTAGGCGCCTTCCATTGGCAAAGCAGACAGAAGTTGCAGAGATGGTGTCGGCAATGGAGAAAGAAGGTCTGATTGAAAGTTCCAAAAGTCCGTGGGCATCACCGGTTGTACTGGTTAAGAAGAAAGATGGCAACACTCAGTTCTGCGTGGACTATCGGCAGCTCAATTACGTCACCAAGTAAAACAGCTAACCTCTGCCACGGATTGACGATACGCTGGACACACTATCAGGAGCCCAGTGGTTTTCCACCCTCGACCTGAAGAGTGGCTACTGGCAGGTACAGATCCATCCAGAAGAATGGGCTATGACAATTCACGGTAATGCCATTCGGGCTGTGCAATGCTCCGGCGACTTTCGAGCGATTGATGGAATGCGTCCTGCAAGGGTTAACATGGAAAATCCGTTTGGTGTACTTGGATGATGTCATCGTCGTAGGAAAAACGTTTGCGCAACACCGAGACAATCTAAGGGATGTGTTTCAAAGGCTTCGAAATTCACACCTGAAGCTTAACCCCACGAAATGCGCCCTGTTTAGAGCGGAAGTCAAGTACCTGGGACACATAATTTCAGCGAAAGGAGTGAGGATCCGATCCAGAGAAGGTCGAAGCGGTGAAAAACTGGCCAGTCCCCAAAGATAAACACCAACTAAGGAGGTTCCTGGGCCTAGCCACCTACTACAGACGGTTCGTGAAGGATTTTGCCGGGATTGCAAAGAGCTTGCACCAGTTGACGGAAAAGGGGAAACAATTCCAATGGTCAGTTGAGTGCGAGAAGAGCTTCAAGGCACTTAAACAACGGCTATGCGAAGCCCCGATAATAGCTTACCCCACTCCCGGGGAAACGTTCATTGTGGATGCAGATGCTAGTAATGTCGGGGTAGGAGCCGTACTCTCCCAGGTGAACGATGGCCAAGAGAAGGTGGTTGCGTACTTCAGCAAGGTGCTCTCTAAGCCAGAAAGGAACTACTGCGTGACAAGGCGGGAACTTCTAGCTTTGATCTTGGCTACGAAACATTTTCACAAATACCTCTATGGGAGGAAGTTCGTTCTTCGCACAGACCATGGAGCCTTAAAATGGCTATTACAGTTTCCAGTCCTGAGGGTCAGGTCGCAAGGTGGATCGAATGGCTGCAAATATACGACTACGAAATACAGCATCGTAAAGGAAAACTCCACTCTAATGCGGATGCACTGTCCCGGAGACCATGCAGAATGGATTGTAAACATTGTGCGCGTCAGGAAGAACGGGAGCTGGTTTCCATCCAAAGAATGAGAGCCGAACCTCTCGCCGGCTGGAGCGTAGATGAGATCCGGAACGCTCAGAAGGAAGACCCGGATATCGAGCCGATTCTGGCCTGGAAGGAGAACATGGAGAAACCGGATCATCAGGACATCTCTCACAGAAGTCCGACCTTGAAGGCATATTTTGCGCAGTGGGACTCCCTCCATGTCCAAGAAGGTGTTCTGAGAAGAAAATGGGAATCCTCCGACGGAAAGTCGTTTGTAATGCAGCTTGTCGTACCGCGATCGAGGGTCATGGAGGTGTTACAGGAAATGCATGGCGGGGCGTCCTGAGGCCACTTGGGAGTGAATAAGACGCTAGAAAAGGTACGAGAACGTTTTTATTGGTTAAAAGCGAAGGAAGATGTCGAAGACTGGTGCAGAAAATGCGACGTGTGTGCAGCTAGCAAGGGTCCGAGAATCAAAACTCGAGGTAAGATGCACCAATACAACGTGGGAGCACCTTTCGAACGAATCGAAATTGACATCGCAGGGCCCCTTCCGGAAACGGACAATGGTAATCGGTATATACTCGTAGTAATGGACTACTTCAGTAAGTGGCCGGAAGCGTTTCCGATCCCTAACCAGGAAGCCAGAACCGTGGCGGAGCAGATCGTCTACAATTGGTTTAGCAGATTCGGTGTGCCCTTGGAATTGCATTCTGACCAAGGGCGGAACTTCGAGTCAAGAATCTTCCAAGATATGTGTCAACTACTCGGAATCAAAAAGACACGGACAACCCCGCTTCATCCACAGTCGGACGGTATGGTGGAGCGTTTCAATAGGACTTTGGACGAACATCTCTCGAAGGTCGTAGGTGACTACCAACGGGATTGGGACCGGCAGATTCCCATGTTTTTGATGGCCTATAGAAGTGCCGTGCATAGCACTACTCGACATACGCCGTTCGAAATCTTGTTTAGTGGAATAGCTCGGTTACCCAATGAGGTGAAATTTGGATCTCCTACCAATGAGCCCAGAAATGAAGAAGAGTACGTGGCGGACCTTAGGGAAAGGCTTAGGGACATACACCAAAGGACCAGAAGCCAGATTAAGATGACGAGCGACCGCATGAAGACCAGGTATGATGCCAAGGCAACAACGTCAGGATTCCAGGAAGGAGATCTAGTGTGGCTGTATAATCCCCATCGCCAAAAGGGGAAATTACTTAAATTGCAGCAGAACTGGGAGGGTCCCTACAGAATAGTAACCCGCATCAACGATGTTGTCTACCGCATCCAGCGAGGACCAAGGGCCAAAATGAAAGTGGTTCATGTGGACCGACTGAGTCGATACAATGGCCGAAATGAGGACGCACTTGTTCGTGACGAACAAGTCTAAGAGGGGGGCAGTGTAACATAATGTAGCATAGTAACTACGCGCACAGAAGTGTCTTTTCAGTCGAGGTTCGTGTTCACAGTAAGAGGAATTAATAGAGAATTATAACCGCAAGAGAATTATAACCGCAAGAGATTATTGGCTTTAGCTGTTATCTTGGAATTATTACATCAGAATTTTTTTATTCCAGTGGTAGAAGAATTTGCTAGAAGTTTCTGGCTATCAGAAATGCTACTATATAAAGACAGATGGCGATCGAGGCAAGGCAGTTGGTTTTCGAACCGCACGAAGAGATTGAAAAAGTGATAATAAGCGAAGTTGTAATTTTGTGATAAATTGAAAGTTAAGAGTTGACAAGAAGAAGTAATTAGTTTGGATTTGTGAGTTAAGTAATTGAAAGGAGATAAAGTGATTTGAGAAGAAAGAGACCTTGTAAGGAAGGAGTTTGCGAAGAATAGTATAGTGTGAACTTGAATTGTTCTATAGACTAGAAAATAAAGAAATAATCTCACAGAGTAACGTTTTATCTACTCGAGCAGTAGCTCGCATATTACAATACATAAAATTTTATATTAAAATATATTACAGAAATATGAAGAAATATTAGCCATCATAAAAAGAATCAGAAGTAAACAAATCGAACACCACTGTACCAATAGGAAACCAAAGGTTCATATCTAAAGAGATAACCAAGATGCATGCACTTCCACCCTTCCTCCAACCATCATCTGAAGAATCAGAAATAGAACAGATCCTTTCATTAGAGTGGATAAAAGAACTTCACAACAACACTACCAAGAGAAATTGACCTTATCAAAACCCAGAAAGTACGAGTAATTCACGCTTCTACGAAATATAGTACATTCAATTTATTTGCAGTTTTAAACTCATCGACGTTCGTTTCTGTCCCAAAACTATTTTTTTTTTATTTCTTTCCACATATACTTTTGTCGGGTTGTTTGGCTGATCCTGTTGTTAATAGAATGATTTTTTCTATTACTGATTTTGGCTTTGTAGTAGTTTATTATGATTTTGTATTCTTGACAGCTTTTGATGGTATCTGTTGTTTACATTTCAGTGTTCTTAGCTCCCTACTGAACCATTTATTTGTTTTGATGTCCATGTTAATATTTTTCTTGCTAATAAATTTGTTGGCGGTATTTTTAAGAATCATATAAAGTTTTTGGGAAATTTCGTTACGTTGAATATTGTATTCATCGAACTTAGTTCTTGTGTGAATATTTCTTTGCCGTAACTCAGAATATCTACGCAATCCTCATTCAGCTTTCTAGTATTTACGCCTTTTATTTTAATTTCTATACTTTCCTGATTTGATATTTTACAGCTTGTATTCGGTTTTAACTCTGTGCTCTGCATATTTGTAATAACATAATCAATTAATATGTTTGACGTAACAGTTGAATAATTTCCCATTTTTTGTGTTAAGCAATTATCGTTGAGATTTCGTTAGGTCTCTCTTTTATACAGCTCGTTTTTGCACCAATCGATGTTGAGGCAAAAATTTGAGGCTATTAAAATGTTGCTAGGTGTTTTTGTCAGCATTTCCCCATTTTCTTTAAAATACTCACAAACATTTCTTTGGAAGCTTTTTGGTGATCTATATATTGCCACTATTAATACTTCGAAGTTGTCTGCCAATAACCACATTTCTTTATCAATTCATTTTCTTATTATACACATGTATTTGTTAAATTCCAGTCTTACATAAATTGAGGTGTTCAGATGAAGAAGGGCTTAATTACATTCCTACAGTTTTGAGATAGGTATACTCGTAAGGGTTCAAAGTATTTTGAGTAGAACTTTTTTTGTGTTAATAACTGAAACTTGGTGCTGAGGAAGAAAAATAAAAAAAAACTTGATACTTTCAAAATTTACATACTTCATTTAACAAAAAATCATTTTAGGAAGCATTTTTTTGAATTTATTTGTTAAAAAGTACAGTTAACTCCGACTAACATATTTTTTTTTTTTTTTTTTCAAATTATTAATAAAAAGAACATAGGGGTTCAGTGATTTTTTTAGTTATTTGTTTGTATTTTTTATTTCTTTTCAGCTTTAGAAGTCGCTGAAAGTGATTTTTCGTAGAACCAGTGATAATCCAAAGGAATGAACTGCATTTGATCTTTCAAGTTTTTAATTTTTTCACTTGAGAGTTCTTTAGTTTTTTTTTTTTTGCTCGTGGAAAAAACTCGCCTGATTTAGCAACTTCATTGAATGGAGTATCTTCATCGTTTTCATTCCTTGTACAAATATGAGTATGATCCATATTTATATACGCGTATCCAATTTGCACTGTCTCTAAAATTTATTTTTTCATTCAACACATATTTTGTAGAATTACGAACATTAAATATTCCCAGCAAATGAGTTAGTGAGCGAAAATGGTTTTGCATGCTAACAACGACAGTATTTCCTTTGCTTGAACATCTTATGATTTCCCTGTACTGTTCCGCGGTATATATCGTTTCATGTTTCGGTAACTCCTTTTAGATTCTTCCGAAATCCCGATCACTATCTAAGTAGGTGTGCCCAACTTCAGGAAATTTGTGATCGATGACACCAAAACAGTCAAGTAATATGAGAACTTCATACATTTGTTCTGTTCAGGCCTTCAGAATCCTTCTATTCTTGACAAATTCGCATTGTTGGGAAAATGTAAAAAGTGCGCTCATTACCTCGGTGTTTTCTCGGTCAGCTATAACTTCCATCGATGTTAGCATGTATGACATTTCCACATCGGAAGTAATGACATGAATTCCCAAGTTGTAGAACCACACTGTCTCATATACGAGTAAAATTGATTTTGATGTTGTTGGTTTTGGTAAAGGTATGGTTTGCTGTAGATCAAAGGTTATATAACAGACGTTTGGGTCAAAGCGAGCTTTTCCGCGATCAATTTGTTCATTTTCAAATGCAGATTTATAGCTTATTTGATGTTTTGACGAATTTTTCCCAGCGTCACACGTGCAGCAAGTATCGCTTCTAGGGTGGCGGAATGATGAATTGTATTTGGTGTTAAAAATATATTTTGGAATAGGTCTCGCTGACAAAAAAGTTCGCATTCTGTATAAATTTTTTTTAATATTGAGCAAAGGTAGTGCAATACTTCAGCTGGAAATTGACCGATGTGATGAATTACAAAAGCTTCTACTTCGTCAGGAGTTTTATATTTGGTGGCTTAAATGTGTTCCTCTTTTATCCAAAGATGGCGCAAACTCACGTTTTCATCATATTTTGTATTACGTCGATTTTTTTCTTTCCAACTTTGTACAAAGAACACATTGCAGATTTACATACCCTTATCAACTTTCCACTAATGACAACATTATAATCATACAAAAAATTTCTTTGCTTATTAGCATTTTTTATTACTAGTTAGGGTAACGACACTAGTCGGCCACATTAACCCTCTTTTTCAAGTAATATAAGAACCGTTAGGAATTTTCCAAATGTAAAGACCATGTCCTACGCATCTACTAATAAATTTGATATTATTACGCAAATACTTCAGCTGGTAGATACGAGTATACACATCAGTCAGTGCGCATTTGCGAAAGTGTAAGAACGTGGTAGTTGTTGTTTTTTTTTGAGTTGTGAATGTTTACAAAAGTGCTAATTTATGCTAAAATTTGTTTAGAAGATAACATTTTAATAACTTTTTATTGTTCTGATAAATGCGAATTTTAGTCCTCGACCTGGGATGGTCGAGCACTAAACAAATGCACTATAGCTTAAATTTACTCGTATCTTTTGACATACAATATTGAAAGTTTATTTATGTATTGCTTTGATTTCACCATTAAACAAACAAGTGTTTGAGAAATTCTAGTGTTCGGCCAGGTGCTAAAGTTGTCGGCGCACTGCCGGCCGACTATTGAAATTACGAAGTTAGTGTTCGGCCGCTGAAGATTATTTCGATTGGTATTGGCCTATTTGTCTAATTTACTGCGATTTCAAATTTCGTTTAGAAATCAAAAAATTGAAAACGAACTAAGGGAGGAAACAAATCAAAATCAAAAATCTCGCCAACCAAAAACAACAAGTAGGTCCAATAAAGTTCCAGATAAAGAGAAAATGGCCTTGGCTCTTCGTGACATAAGAAATAATACGTTGAGTATAAGAAAATCTGCTACAACCTACGGAATCCCTAGGACAACAATTTAAGATCGCCTTCAGGACAGAGTTTCTGAAGACGTTTCGAAGTTTGGACCAGAATCTCATCTTTCAGCAGATGAAGAAAAGAAAATTACAGAATGGATAATTAATTTAAGTAAGTGCGGTTTCCCTCTAAAAAGGGACGATCTTCTTAAGACTGGTCAGAAGATAATTAAAGACAGCAAGAAAAAAACACCCTTCAAGGATTGCAGGCCTGGAAAAATGTATTTTTAAAACGAAATTCTGTACTTGCTTTAAGAGAAGCTGAAGGAATAAGCATAATAAGCCAGAGCAATTACTGAGGAATCTATACGAAGCTGGTTCTTGGAGCTCACAGAATATCTTAAAAACACAGGACACGAAGATATGATCCAAGATCTGGCTTAGATACTAAATGATGATGAAACTAGCTTTTGTCTTTGTCCAAAAACTGGCAAAGTTATTGCACCGGAAGGATATACAAATGTGTACCAAATAATAATAAAATGCATATCAAATCTATCCTGGACGCAAAGGACGTATCCTCCCTGGGCTATTGACACGATAGAAAAGGACACTTTGACAAGGCCTGCGCCTAAACAGAGTGTTGGAAAAACCAAGGCCAACCGTAAGGCAGATGCCCCTAAGGAAGACCTAAGAGGGAGTAGTTAATACCAAAACCACCAGCAAGACCGCTGCCGCTAAGACAGGTCTTACTGGTCAGTCAGAAACCTCGGGGGCTGCTGAACATCCTCGTAGGATGGCCAAGACCAAGAAGGAGGATTTCGTGTCAAAGAGGCTGAGATTCTCGGAGGACACTAAAAAGCCCCCCAAAAGGTCGAAGGCTACTGCGGAGATGCTTTGCAGTGGGGCGATTCGTAGTTCACTACAGCTAGCTGATGTTGATTTCGGAAAACCTAGCGGTCATTACTCCCAAGAACGCGGTCAAATGATCGAGAAGGCCTTACCTAGAGCCGTTTTTGACCGTATTCGAAAGAATACTGGTGGAACAGCACCCACAATTGGGAGAGCAAAGTGGCGTCGTGGAGTCATTCTGATAGACTATAAGGACCAGTTATCACTTCAACTTCATAAAAGCCCAGAACCCTTCTACTGACATGAAGTGCTGGGAGGTCGTTGTGGAGGAAGAATTGTAGAATGGGACTAAGGGATTCATCATCCTCATGAATGAACCTCCGGCCTCTCTTCTGGAAGAGAAACAGTTGAAGCTATTCTATGGAGCGGGAGAAGTAACTCTGAAACTCCTAAAGCGGACTCAACGGGCAGAGAACGATGGGGCGACTGACGCTATGGAAGTTGAGATTGCGACAACCAATGAAGGTAGTGCAAATCAACCTTCAACATTGTACAGTCGCCTCCGACAACTTGAAGCTGCTCCTCATGAAGGAGTAGCTGGATTTGACATTAATCCAGGAACCGTGGATTCATAACAATCACGCGATGGGATTGGGGTCAAAAGACTATAATATATAGTATAGAAGCGACGCTGGCAAAGTTAGGACTTGTATCGTGGCTAAAAAGAGTCTTCAAATATTAAAGCAGTCTCATTTCAGCTCCGGCGACTTGACAGTGGTGAATTTGAGAGGGTTGAATGGGAACTGCACGGTGGCGTCTGCATATCTACCTTACGATGACGGCATCAACTTCCCTTCGGGAGACCTGAGATTGCTCATATCAGCGCCTCAAAAAGATAAGAAAAACTTAGTCTTGGGATGTGATGCTAATGCCCACCATACTCTTTGGGGTTGCACAGATATCAATGCCAGAGGCGGAATTCTGTTTAACTATATTCTAGAATCCAATCTTATTATATGAAATAGGGGCAATGACCCGACCTTTGTAACGTTTACTAGGAAGGATGTCTTAGATATCACATTTGTTACTGAACAGAGCTCTGTTGAAGTTGTTGACTGGAGAGTCTCCGACAAGGCGTCACTATCAGATCATTGTTGGATACTCTTCAAATTACAACTATCTACTTGTAGGAAAGGACTTTTAGAAATCCGCGTAGGGTTAACTGGTCAAAATCCAAGAGAGAACTAAGGAATTCGGTGAATCACTTCATCGAGGATCTCAACTCTATAGAAGCAATTGACAATGCAGTCGATGCACTGACCGACTCTTTTACGCGAGAAATCCTGCCCGATTAGTAGACATAGCGGTAAAAACCGTCCACCAAAGGAGCGACAAAGTAGCGGAACTCATTCGCATCTCAAGAGTAGGATGGAACCTCTCCAAAGCACCTATTAAGAAAGCGTAAAGTTCCTCAAGAAAAAGATTAGGAGATCTTTTTGCGCATCTATAGAATCAACAAACGAAGCATCCCGCTTACGGAACATTTTGACCAAGACACCAACGCCGGCATCCAATTTTAGGAAAGGTGATGGTTCTTGGGCAGAGTCACATGAGGAAACGCTGGATACACTATTGAGCACTCACTTTCTCGAATGTACATCAATCTACGAAGATAATCTACCCACTCCCGAGACGACATCAGGAATAAGAAGAGGTGAGAAATATAATAGATGATGATAAAATAGCCTGGGCAATTAAATTATTTGCTCCATATAAGGCACCAGGAATGGATAATATTCGACCTGTGATGCTGCAAGAGTCAGTAAATATTGCTATTCCATGGCTCAAGCGAATTTTCACAGGATGCCTTAAGCTAGAATATGTTCCTAAAGCATAGCGGGAGGTGCGTGTCGTATTTATTCCCAAAGCGGGGAAGTGAACCACACAAACGCAAAAGACCTGAGACCTATCAGTTCGGCGATAATTATCTATCTAAATCACCGCACGCATACATCTGCGGCAGAACGGTAAATACTGCGCTACACAGGGTCGTATCAAGCATAGAAAGATCCCTCTACTTTAAAGAGTTCGCTCTTGGGGCGAAGAGGGTTTTAACAACGTAAACACTGACGCGATCCTGGACAACCTACACAGAGCTCATTTAAACATGGGCCTCTGCAATTGGATTGCACAGATGCTTCAATCGAGGGTTATATTTTCCCCCCAAGGCCTATGCCGACGATGTGGTTTCGGGAAAATTCCCTAAAGTTCTAAGCGAAACACTCAATCTGGCACTACAACTAGTGAATAAATGGGTCAGCAGCAAAGGGCTAGGAGTGAACCCTAAGAAGAGATCAATTCCTACATTCAGACCCCCAAACATCGGTGGTATTGAACTAAGTATTTCAAGTTCAGCTCGATACCGGAGCGTAATTCTAGATTCCAAATTGAACTGGAAGGATAACACTGGCGAACGTATCAAATAAGCTAACGTAGCTTTCTATTGTTGCAAAAAGGCATTCAGCAATACGTGGGGCTTCAAAGCAGCTGTGATGTACTGGATATATACAGCGGTTGTAATACCCATTCTCACATATGGTTCTCTAGTATGGTGGACGGCTCCTGAGAAGCACCACCAGCTTTTAAACCTAACCAAAATCCAGAGGGCAGCGTGTATCGGAGTCATGGGATCAATAAGAACAACACCTTGATATACTCGTATATTGTAGCAGTCTGGCGGCTGAAACCGCTGTAAGACTGAGAGAAGGCGGACGGTGGTGGTCATCGAGCCTTTACGGCCAAGCCTCCATCTTATCCCGATGGGGGACTACCAGCAGATCGACGGAAACTGATTTCATGACAGCTACGCTAGCATTTGAAAGGAGATTCACTATAAGAATTCCTGACAGAATGTACTGGAGGAACCGAAGAACCATGAAGAAAACGGAACTGGCGTTCTATACCGACGATTCTAAGATGGACGTTGGGACGGGAGTTTATTGTTAGGCCCTAGGAATAAACTATTCCTTTAGAATAAGCGACGACTGCAGCGTCTTTCAGGCTGAAATCACAGCCATCTTACAGGCTGCAGAGATTATACGCAAGAGTAACATCGTTGGCAAAACGATAACAGCCAGGCAGCCGTTAAGGCCCTGGACTCTTCCGAAATTAGATCAAGGCTTGTGAAGACCTGCAAATCACTCTTAAATGGAATATCCAGAGCCAATGCGGTGACCCTCTGCTGGGTACCAGGGCATATGGATATCGAAGAAAATGGAAGGGCTGACGAGCTTGCTAGAAAAGTGTCGTCGCTGCACTTATCGCGGGCCCTGCCTTTTGTAGTAACCCCAATCAGTTCCCTACGGAAGAAAATAGAAGATGAAACCACCGATCGAGCAAACAGACGGTGGATTCATCTGGAAACATGCGCAACGGCCAGGGCGCTATGACTGGCCTTCAGCAAGAAGAGATCAACTTCTCTGGTGAAACTTAGTCGTTATAATGCACGGGTCGTTTCTGGAATAATTACCGGTCATTATGCCATTAGTGTATTAATGTTACCTATCAGAAATAATAAAATATTGTTTATTAAATGTTCTTAAATAATTAAACGCTTTTAAAGAAACCCTTAAATGATCATTGAGTAGTAATTTTAGTGGCCGACCACTACAACTTTTATGGCCGACCACTAAAATTTATGACTTTTTTCATTGATTAGGTCGTTTAAAGAAAACAGTGAGGGTTAAATTAAAAATTCTATTTTTTATCTATTAATATATGTTTCGAAATCCAACGACTTTTTTTTACTTTTCTTCATAAAATACTTTAGCAAAGTGAAAAAAAGTTAGGTGGCCGACGACTAGAGCCGTTATCCGAATATCTCCTTTCTTTGATCGAAACTTATGTTTTGTGAACAATAGAAGGGGAAATTCTCTCTTCTGCATGTCTCCCGAAATTGAATTTTTGTCTCCAACAAGGACTTCTTTTGCTGTTGTGTACTCCTTGTCCTGTTCTCTCATCAAAGCATTAGCTTGCGGCTTCCATTTTTGTGGATTGATTGTTCGTTTCTTGAACTTTTTTGAGATTTAAGACTGCACTTACCCTTTCTGTTAGCTTGAGTTTTTATTGAAGTTGAAGGTGCTTCATTTGCTTCGAATATTTGTACTGCAGCCTCATGTGATGTTGTAGCTGCTGCTCTACTTTGTTCTTGTGATGTTGCTTCCAAATTTTGTTGATGCGACGGCTTTCTTTTTCTTTTTTTGTTTGTCCCTGCCTACGTCGCTGTCTGCATCGCTGTCCAAAAAATCATCAGGCGTATATTCTTCGCTCAGTATCGCTGGGTTCTTCAAAATTAGGTCCAACATCTATATAAAGGACTTCCTCACTAATGATTTAAAAACATAGTTTTCTTACTTGAAGCAATATGTCCATCAGTCATAAGACTTGTACCAGCAGTATTCTTTTTTAGATTCACTTTCTGTTAAATTTACTATAACATTATTGGTACAGACAACTTGAATTTTCATTACTTAACAGCAATTTGTGCAGGCGTTTTCTTTTTTCTTCATTTTCCCTGAAAAACTTGTAAATCATTTTTTCTCTTTCCATATTTTTAATAAATCTTTAGATCGATGCACAAATTACACTATAAATTTGAGAAGAATTCACCAAGTATGCATGCACGCACACAGATCATAAAATAATCAATTCTTAAAGGGGGAAACTCTTTTACCAGAACTAAACAGTTTTATTTTAAAAACGGTTAAAATCTTTGAACAAAACAAAAGTACAGTTCAAAAGATTTCGTTACTATGCGAACCTTTTAACTCTGACGCGCAAGTGACCACAAAAAAAAGCAATATACATACATACATAAATACATACATACATAATAGGTACATACCTGCTAACGTGAAAAGAGATGCACAAATATAAAAAAAATATAAAAACACAAACAGAAACAGAAGGGGGTAATCGTAATTTAACTCCTTCATGCCCAAATCATTTTTCCTCCTATGTTGCATAAAGGAGGTAAATGGATCATTTAACTCCTTTATGCAAAAAAACACCTTCTTCCACCACATCTTTCACTTTTATATTACATTTACCACCTTTATACCACAGTTGAAGACAGCTAAATCGGAAACTAGAGATCGTAGAGAGACGTAAATTACACAGAAATTTGAGTTGTCATATAACTTCTTCATTTGTGAAAAAAAAGAACTAATTTCCAAAAATGTCACTTCTTTTTCTTAGCTTCAGGTTTATTCAAGTACAATTTACTAAGCGTCATGTGGTTTTCGTCAAATCCCAAGTTATGTTTTTTGTTAACGCTCTTATGCCATATTCTTGTACATATAATATTGTTCACATAATACATTTTCAAAAATGCATTTTATACGTATTTTTTTTGGCAAAAATCAGGTACTCAAATAATAAATTCGGAATGAGAAAATCGATTTTTTACAAAATCGGTCATTAGAAAGTACCGTTACCGTACCGTTATTTTTCGAGTTAGAATAAAAATTCCGATTTTGCTTCGAATTATGAATCCACTGACCCCAGATATGAAGTTTGAAGAAAATCCGTTCAGCAAGTATTGACGTTCTTGTCAACAATGTGTAAATGAAAATAAATGCATTGTAAAAGAGTGTTTTAAAAATATTCGAAGTTTAGATAAAAAATGTCTACGTGGTAATGAGATTGGGAGTTCAAGTGCTCATATGTACCTATGGACGAGACGCCACGTTATGGATGGTTACTGACTGATTTTAATTAATTGTATTAGTAAAAGTCAATTGCTATCCTTTAAGTTTTGTAATTAATTAACCACTATCGAAAAATTGTTTTGTTATACTCGTATGTCTTCAATGGCTGCAGTGTACTTATCAGATATGTGTGTATGTACTAGTAGTGGTAGTTGAACACATTTTAAATGTACATATTTGGAATGTGACTGCAATTTGGCCACCTATTGAGACCTTCCTTCTTCGTCCTTCTTTTTCTTATAGGGCTCCTAACTAAGCTTTTAAGGGGAGAAGAGCCCATCAGCGCTCTTTTTAACCATAATCTGTATCAAAGCTCCAAAAAAATTCTACTTTGCGCTTGTTCATATCAATCACATTTTAAGTGTTAAATAAATCAGCTTTTTTTTATAATTTGCACGTGTTAAAGGGGATATGAATACTCTTATACTAATTTTTAGAACACGTGCGTTTTGTGGACAGGGGAAGAGACAGAGAGAAAGACAGAGTGGTGTAGTTTGAAACTCAGGTGGTATTAAGTTTCTGTAAACTCCAAGGGTGGTTGTTAAGATAACTGGGGAGTATTTTGTTTGTGTTCGCTATTATTGTCGTTGCTTATGATTCACAGTATTTTTTTTTCGTTCTCCTGATGTCATCATCACGATCAAGTTGCATTTTAGCTATATGACCACCATACTGCCAGTGTTATGCCTTCACAGTAGAGTTGGCTTAGCTTTCGCCAGTGATCGACTTTTTTATTTGTTTCATGCGAAATAAATAGATGATTCTTGACATCAGGATTCGAACCGTGAATCAACAGCGTGACAAGCGATGATGTTACCACTACACCACGGCCACCTAGTTCTAAATAAAAGAAGAACCTTGCGGCGTCATGATCGATTAGCTAGTAGAAGAAAGTCATTTAAATTTAAAATCCAGCTCTTACATTTACCAATAAGACTCTTCTTCATTTCTCTATCATGCATTTTGAGACACGAAGTAACCCTGGAGGCCATATTGGACATTTATATATTTGTCTAACAGGGTGGGTCGGACATAGACCTAAAGGTAAAATAGTTCATACGCAGTTTACAAATATATGGAGTTCTATGAGCCTCACATTTTCAAAACATATCAATATACGTTTCTTGTTATAAATCTCTAGAGCGCAACTTTGTTTTTCTGGTCAAAACCACTACTACAAGTATGTATTATACATTACGTAAAAAACCAATAGAATATTAAACTTGCCTTGCTTTCTTTTATTACTACCAACGTTTCCGGAAACTTATGTTTTTAATAAAAGTCAAATATTTCATAGGCAAATATTTCATAATATTTCATAATATTTCATTAAATTAAGTTAACCAATAAGAAAATTTAAATTAAACTTAATTAATCAAACAAAGAATTTAAATCGTTATGTGGAACTTTAAGGTTTAAGTAAATGTGGTGCAAACGACCATTGTCATTGAAGTTAAAAATAAGTACCTGAATACTTAATCGTCCTCACGTATTGCTCCCCTTTCCCATAATCGAAATATCGTTATAAGAATTCTGTCCATGATTTAAGAATTTACAAGTATTTTTAGCACTTCAGTCTTCAGTCTAATTTACGTCTACCCATTTATGGAGAGTTTTAACTTTGTATGGTATTATATTTGATCAACCTCGCTCTAATTGCCTCAAAAATTTTTTAATTAGTGTTCGTCTGAAATATTTTGTTTTTTTTTTTAATTTTGATTTTATTACTGTATGTCACCTATTGGAAATCCCCGATCTCTACTAAATTATCAATACCGGATATACAAGTATGTATACTGCATATACTAACACGTTTTCCACCAAAATTCTAACCAGTGGCATTTATCTAATAGAAATTATAATAAAGTGGACGACTGGGTCGGATATACGTATATATTGTTTAATTGTAAATCACTCAGATTTAAAATTTAAACGAAATCATGAAAAGTATTTTTTTTTTTTAATCGGTTAAAATAACAAATTTGAAGATTTTCAAAAACTGGTATGCTATAATCTTGTATACGTCAAATATGGTTCAAATATTGATTTCAAACAAAATCGAAATCGCCATCCGTTAGCATATATCCACCACCGCTCAAATATCAAATTTGTTAAAAAACGTTATAGCCGTTTCGATTAAATCAATTTTTATCAAAACCGGCCATTAGTAAAGTACCGTTAATTTTGGGTTTAGAATGGAAATTCCGATTTCCCCTCGAATTGTGACCCCATAGATCCCAGATATGTAGTTTGAAGAAAATCCGTCTAGCCGTTTAGGCTACAATCATGTGTACAAACAGACAGGCAGACCGAATTGAGAGACAAATTTTATTCAGTTTCTCCATCAACACTCGCCTTTGAAGGTGCATGTAAAAATTGTTAAACATAAATAAATGTAGAAAACAAATTAATTGCAATATTTAAAAAAAAAAATTTTGATTATATCATCAAATGTTCGTGGAAGTATGAAATCAAAAATATATAAATTAACAAAAATGTTAATTTAAGGAAAAATAAAAGAGATTAATGAAGGAATAGGACTGGTGTCAGGGATTTCAATTCGGAAATAATCCCCATAATTCTGAAATTGGCGTCAATCGCTTTATTATAAGTCCGTAAACAACATATATTATCCCCCTTCCCTCTCTGAGGGATGTGTGATAATAAAATGTTAGACCATTTCTATTAATTGACCTAATGGTCATTTTTGAGTTTGAGAAGTTCGTCATTTTCCCAGAAATGCACTAAATAAAAAATTGTCTTCTTATACAACACCTCGCAAAAGGGTCAACAATTGATATGCTGCTAACAGACTTATAATGAATCGATTGAGACTATTTCCAGCTTTATGGGAATTATTTCCGAATTGTGGAAATAATTCCTATCTGACACCTGGTCTAGATAGGAAAGGAAAAAAAAAAGAAGGCGCTTAGAAGGAATGTGCACAATGATTTGAAGAGGGAGTTGAACGAACATCGACAGTCCAGGTCGCAAAAATACTTAGAGGAAGACGTACAATTCAGACATGGAAAGTTTATTTTGTTATTAGTATTCAACATTAGCATTCCCAAAGTTGCAAAAAATCAGTTTTGTGTGAAATTGCCAGCTTATTATATATTGGAATTAATTAGAATGTGGAATATGTACAGGAGGAATTGGCAGAGATACCCTCAGATCTTTTTCCAAGACCAGGTCAAACACCTTAATAAATTAATAAATAAGTGTATTCAAGCTCAAAAAAAATTAGATGTGGAATAACATCTCATTCACTGGAATATAGTTAAAATTGTTAAGAATCAAAACAAACAAATTCCCTGCCTTAAAAATAGTGTAAACACCTATTCCACAGACACTGACAGGGATGCGGATACAAACATACTTGTAAACCATGCTGTACAGGCCTTCAGTGCTGTCTTTTTTTTAAACGCCTAGCAATGCATATGTTTCCGAAATAGACACTCACCTGTTAAAAGTGTATTTCTAAAAAAAAACTGCTGAAAGTAGGAGTAACATTTTTAACATATATAATTAACGCATGACTAGAAATGCAATATTTTCCAGATTCGTGGAAGGTAGCAATACCAAAAGCAGGTAAACCCCTTGATAGACCAGAAAGCTACAGACCAATAAGCTTAGTAAAATTGTTGAAAAAGTATTGAAGGAAAAATTGCTAAGGATTATAAATGATCTAATTATATATCCCGATTAACAGTTTGGCTTTAGGTGTAGTCACAGCACTTCTCATCAGGTCCTTAGAATGTCTAATAGCATTGAACGAAACCGTGCAATAAATAATAAAAATGTTTGATCTCGAGATTGTAATCAATCTTGGTATTACTATAATAGAGAAACTGTTAAAAGTGGGTCTTGCAGTTCTGTCCTTCTGTCTGTCCGTCTGTATATCGGACTGCAGCCCAAAACGACTGGACGGATTTACAAACTTCATATCTTCGGTCTGTGGGCTAATGCTAATCAGAATTTTCATTCTACTCTCAAAATGATGAATTAATTTTGAAATAGCGCAATTTTCTTGAAAACGGCTTTAACAATTTCAACAAAAATTCATATTTTAGGTAATATAGACGTTTGCAATAAGACTCCGTACTCAGTTTTTCGAATCGAATACCGGAACTTTAGTTATTAGCGGTAAGAGAGTAGACTTATTGGCCTATATTTTTTTAAATCTGCCATATTTCCCTTCTTATGAATGAGGATTGTTATCACGTTGTTTCATTTGCTTGGAATACTGCTGCTTTCTAAACACAGGTTAAACAGAGCAGGAATTTAAACAAAATACGAGATGACCAAGAATAATGAAATCTTGTAAATTCTTAAATGAGTCGAGAGGGGTGTAATAGGAGGATAATAAATATAGGGACAATCCTTAATTCGACATTAACACTACTGTGCAGTGCTAGAAACGTCCAACAAATTTTTTTCCCAAATTCCCAATCGGTTAGAGATCCGTACTCATCGTCAAAATTAAGGCGTTATCCATACCCATCATGTTACGGAGTTCGTTTATACTGTCTCCTTATAGGTGGGTCATATGATCATCCTAGATACCTTTAATAGTTCTCCACTCTTTATTCGATTGAACTACATAGAGTTAATCCTGGCTAATTCAACAACTTACTCTTTTCACTCTATGCCACTATAACTTGCAATCATGAGCAAAATGAACGCTAGGGCGTTGTGTCGTACTTGAATGTCCCACGAATCCCGTGGAATGTTAGTTGCTCCGGCTGCAAGACACTGGCAGAGTCCGGTGGGCAATGATGTTCACATACTCGTATATTTTGTGTTACCGATACTATACTTCGTCTTTGAACCATCGTTGACATTGATAAGATTACATATTTGATCACGCACCATTCTTCCACAGCGAAAACTTTGCTGAAGTTGAGTCAGTCAGTAGGAGACGTAACCAGTTCCCATAGTAATAAGTACGGAACGTGACTGCGACTTGTAATTTTATATATTATATCCAACTCGACTTAATTAATTTTATAAACTTCATTCAATTCGCTCCACCAGACTTGTGACTTGTGTTTATAAGAATTGGACGTACTACGGCTGTGCAGATTCATAGATTAATCTTTGATTGAATGAAGTCCCCAGTTAAATTTTACGACGATTACGACATGCGGTCCTAGTTTTAACTGACCTTTTTTTTGTTTTCCCACTACGAGCTTCGGGGGTCCAGACCCCCCGGATACCCGTTCCTGCTGCGGTCACAGCCACCTTTTTATAAATATTTGTACTCAGTTCGTGCGATAGAATTGATTATTCTCTCTGTGCATTAAGTGCATTAAAATCTAAAAAGATATTTGGAAATTATTTCATGGTTTGTACTACATATTGTAGCATAATAATAACTACGCCCCTAAAAGTATGATGCAACAAATTCCGAAGTGTCTTTTCATTCTGGCAGAATTTTGGTTCGAAGTGTCCTTTCATTCGAGGTTCGTGTCTGCGGTTTCCACAGTTCATGTCTACGAAAGAGACGGATAATATCACGGATGAGAGGGAATTATAACTGCAAAAATGATTGTCATCTTGGAATTTCTCTTGTTCCAGTGGTCGAAGAATTTGCTAGAAGTTTCTGGCTAACAGAAACTTCTGCTATATAAGGACAGATGGCGATCAAGAGGAGGGCAGTAGTTTCTAAACTGTGGCGAAGAGATTAGAAAAGTGATAGTGGGCGAAGTTGTAATTTTGTGATAAATTGAAAGTTGAGATTTAACAAGAAGAAGTAATTAGTTTGGATTTGTGAATTAAGTAATTGAAAGGAGATAAAGTGATTTGAGAGGACAGAGACCTTGTAAGAAAAGAATTGCGAAGAATAGTATAGTGTGAACCTGAATTGTTCTATAGACTAGAAAATAAAGAAATAATTGCACAGAATATTGTTTTATCTACTCGAGCCGTAGCGCGCATATTACATTGGCGTCAGAAGCGGGATAAAACTTATTCTGTGAATAACTATTTCCGTGGTGTGAAATTGCACAAGCAAAAAAAAAAAAAAGAAAAAAGAAAAAAAAAACGATTTCTGTGTTGAGTTAATTAGTTGCGCAAAATGGGTCGCAAATTGGGAAAATTAACTATAACTCAACTAAAGGCAGAACACAGTAAGCGGAACCTCGACACAACTGGGGGAAATGATGCCCTACTGATTCGTCTGGAAGAAGCAGTAACGCAGGAAGGTGAAAATCCGCACGACGTAGAGTTTGACGTGGAAGAGGAACCAGCAAGTACAGCAGCCGACCCGGGTATAACAAAAAGTCTGCTCCTGCAACTTAAGTTAGTCATGGACGAACAAAAGAAAGCAATAGAAGATCAAAGGAGTTCTCTAGAACTTAAGCTGGACGAACAAAAGAATTCTCTAGAACTTAGCTGGATGAACAAAAGAAAGCAATGGATGAACAAAAGAATTCTCTAGAACTTAAGCTGGATGAACAAAAGAAAGCAATGGACGAACAAAAGAGTTCTCTAGAAGCTCTGGAAAGTAAACTTGATGAGCAAAACAAGAACTTGGAATCCAAATTCGAAGTGATCGAAGAGAAAATCGAGAAGGTCGAGACGCAACTCGAAAAAGTCGAAACTAGATTCAGTTCGGGAAGATAGAGACTCAGTTTGAAAAAGTGGATACGCAATTCGAGATAGTAGGAAAGCAAGTCGAAAATCTTGCTAAAGAGCTCAGCAACGGTCTGAGAAGAAAGGAGATGCAGCCTCCTATCTTCGATGGTCAAACATCATGGCCAATTTATAAAAGGCAATTCGAAGCGAAGGATGCAAGTACTGAGGTATCGAAATGTGGAGATTCCGATGGTGTACGGAAACGAGAATGCCGTAACTCTCAGGACAGTCATCAGCAAAGACGAAGTTTTGCCGCCGTCTTCAGAGACAATCATTTGGACGAAGCTGGAAGGTGATCTTGGGAGCCACCGATTCTACATAGTAGAACCAGGCCCAGAGAAGAATTCTCAAGACTACATCGTGGGAAAGAACATCCACCAAAAAACACCATGGTTCCAGTGAGGGTTTTGAACGCAAGACCACACACTGTCAAACTAAGGCGAGGGGAGGTGACTGGAAAATGCACGCCGATTACCGCCGTCGCAACAATATCTGAACGTGATGCTCCAAAACCTCTCCCATCACCTTGGACAGCGGAAACGAGAGAGACGATTCTCCAGTCCAGTGAGCTGAATCAGGAGCAGCGAACTATGGCAAAGAATCTTATCAATGAGTACGCTGATGTATTTGCCTCCCAGGACAGAGAATACGGCCGAACACACCTGGTACAACATCGCATAGACACTGGTGATACTAGACCAATTCGTCAGCCTGCTAGGCGCCTTCCATTGGCAAAGCAGACAGAAGTTGCAGAGATGGTGTCGGCAATGGAGAAAGAAGGTCTGATTGAAAGTTCCAAAAGTCCGTGGTCATCACCGGTTGTATTGGTTAAGAAGAAAGATGGCAGCACGCGGTTCTGCGTGGACTATCGGCAGCTCAATTACGTCACCAAGAAAGACAGCTATCCTCTGCCACGGATTGACGACACGCTAGAAACACTATCAGGAGCCCGATGGTTTTCCACTCTCGACTTGAAGAGTGGCTACTGGCAGGTACAGATCCATCCAGAAGACCGGAAGAAAACCGCCTTCACCGCAGGAAATGGGCTATGGCAATTCACGGTAATGCCATTCGGGCTGTGCAATGCTCCGGCGACTTTCGAGCGATTAGTAAACTTGGATGATGTCATCGTCGTTGGAAAAACGTTTGCGCAACACCGAGACAATCTAAGGGATGTGTTTCAAAGGCTTCGAAGTGCCCACTTGAAGCTCAACCCCAAGAAGTGCGCCCTGTTGTGATCGGAAAGAGCCTGCACCAGTTGACGGAAAAGGGGAAATAATTCAAATGGTCAATTAAGTGCGAGAAGAGCTTCAAGGCACTTAAACAACGGCTATGCGAAGCCCCGATACTAGCTTACCCCACTCCCGGGGAAACGTTCATTGTGGATGCAGATGCTAGTAATGTCGGGGCAGGAGCCGTACTCTCCCAGGTGCATGATGGCCAAGAGAAGATGGTTGCGTACTTCAGCAAGGTGCTCTCTAAGCCAGAAAGGAACTACTGCGTGACAAGGCGGGAACTTCTTTGATCTTGGCTACGAAGCATTTTCACAAATACCTCTATGGGAGGAAGTTCGTTCTTCGTACATTAAAATGGCTATTACAGTTCAAGTGTCCTGAGGGTCAGGTCGCAAGATGGATCGAAAGGCTGCAAATCTACCACTACGAAATACAGCATCGTAAAGGAAAACTCCACTCTAATGCGGATGCACTGTCCCGGAGACCATGCAGAACGGATTGTAAACATTGTGCGCGTCAGGAAGAACGGGAGCTGGTTTCCATCCAAAGAATGAGAGCCGAACCTATCGCCGGCTGGAGCGTAGATGAGATCCGGAACGCTCAGAAGGAAGACCCGGATATCGAGCCGATTCTGGCCTGGAAGGAGAACATGGAGAATCCGGATCATCAGGACATCTCTCACAGAAGCCCGACCTTGAAGGCATATTTTGCGCAGTGGGACTCCCTCCATGTCCAAGAAGGTGTTCTGAGAAGAAAATGGGAATCCTCCGACGGAAAGTCGTTTGTAATGCAGCTTGTCGTACCGCGAACGAGGGTCATGGAGGTGTTACAGGAAATGCATGGCGGGGCGTCCTGAGGCCACTTGGGAGTGAATAAGACGCTAGAAAAGGTACGAGAACATTTTTATTGGTTAAAAGCGAAGGAAGATATCGAAGACTGGTGCAGAAAATGCGACGTGTGTGCAGCTAGCAAGGGTCCGAGAATCAAAACTCGAGGTAAGATGCACCAATAAACCGTGGGAGCACCTTTCGAACGAATCGCTATTGACGTCGCAGGGCCCTTTCCTGAAACCGACAATGGTAATCGGTATATACTCGTAGTAATGGACTACTTCAGTAAGTGGCCGGAAGCGTTTCCGATCCCTAACCAGGAAGCCAGCGATTTTGGACCGGCAGATTCCCTTGTTTTTGATGGCCTATAGAAGTGCCGTGCATAGCACTACTCGACATACGCCGTTCGAAATCTTATTTGGTGGAATAGCTCGTTTACCCAGTGAGGTGAAAATTGGATCTCCTACCAATGAGCACAGAAATGAAGAAGAGTACGTGGCGGACCTTAGGGAAAGGCTTAGGGACATACACCAAAGGACCAGAAGCCAGATTAAGATGACGAGCGACCGCATGAAGACCAGGTATGATGTCAAGGCAACAACGTCAGGATTCCAGGAAGGAGATCTGATGTGGCTGTATAATCCCCATCGCCGAAAGGGGAAATCACCTAAATTGCAGCGGAACTGGGAAGGTCCCTACAGAATAGTAACCCGCATCAACGATGTTGTCTACCGCATCCAGTGAGGACCAAGGGCCAAAATGAAAGTGGTTCATGTGGACCGACTGAGTCGATACAATGGCCGAAATGAGGATGCACTTGTTCGGGACGAACACGTCTAAGAGGGGGGCAGTGTAGCATAATAATAACTACGCTCCCTAAAAGTATGATGCAACAAATTCCAAAGTGTCTTTTCATTCTGGCAGAATTTTGGTTCGAAGTGTCCTTTCATTCGAGGTTCGTGTGCGCGGTTTCCACAGTTCATGACTACGAAAGAGACGGATAATATCACGGATGAGAGGGAATTATAACTGCAAGAATGATTGTCATCTTGGAATTTCTCTTGTTCCAGTGGTCGAAGAATTTGCTAGAAGTTTCTGGCTATCAGAAACTTCTGCTATATAAGGACAGATGGCGATCAAGAGGGGGGCAGTAGTTTCTAAACTGTGGCGAAGAGATTAGAAAAGTGATAGTGGGCGAAGTTGTAATTTTGTGATAAATTGAAAGTTGAGATTTAACAAGAAGAAGTAATTAGTTTGGATTTGTGAATTAAGTAATTGAAAGGAGATAAAGTGATTTGAGAGGACAGAGACCTTGTAAGAAAAGAATTGCGAAGAATAGTATAGTGTGAACCTGAATTGTTCTATAGACTAGAAAATAAAGAAATAATTGCACAGAATATTGTTTTATCTACTCGAGCCGTAGCGCGCATATTACAATATTATAATATTATTTTCATAACAATTTGATTATACTAGTGACAAGAAAAAAATACAAAGCCATAAATATTAATTAAATAAATATCCACATTCTGAAAAATATTATCATATACTACTAGACAAATAACATGTTGCACAATCAATTCTCCAAAACTACGTTTGACGTCATTCACAACAAGATAAAATACGAGTATTTTGTATTCTACCTACAATGAATGTCAAGTATAGCTAATGGTCTATGTCATAGCTTTGATATTTATATTCGGGAATATATTTTAATAAAAACATATTCCATTTTTATAGATAACACGCAATAAGATTGATTTTCACACTATTTTTGAAATATTCCGCGGAAGACGGAAGTGTGCCTTAATTGAAATTAGGAACCTATCTACTGGCTCTATCTAAATCAATTCTAATCAATTTTACTACTCTACTCTGTTCTAATCTAATCTAATTATATGGCTTAGCTTTACCTAATAAATTAACTACTAACTCAGCTATAAAAATATCGTAAAATAAAGCTTCCCACCCGAATTCAATCTTATTTTGTTGACATTCAACTTTGATTTAATTCAGATTTTTAATTTATGCAACTGCTCTTCCATTCCGATTAAATATCTGCGTAACTTTATCGTTGTTTGTAATAATGACCAACAAGTTAAATACCTAATAATACAAATATGCTTTAGAGGCTGATTGGTAATAATTCAGACAAATTAAAGTAAATAAAACACGGCAGCACTTGGTAGTTGAATTTGTCAAAATTGGATGAAGATGGCGTAATACATGGTGCTGCTTTTATTTTTTATTTTTTTTTTTAAGAACTGCTGGTACCAGGATTCTTTTATACCCTAGCTCACTGGGTGTATTAATTTTGATACATAGCTTGTAACATAGCAAAATAGTAACGATAAACACCCAAAAGTATATATATTTGTGATCAGCATCGAGATAAGTCGACCTACTTACATAGATATAAATATATACATATATAAATGTATATATATTTTATACGATGAAATACGAAAACTGTTAACTCATTCTTAGGAATATATTGTATGATACTGAAAAAGTATCGATGCTTGAGTTTTTTACTTGAAAGATATTAATATAGGTATCATAACGAAGAAAAGTATCGATACTTTGGAATATCGGTAGAAAAATAAAGTCAGCAGATATTAGGAGAAAAAAATATATATTTTATAAATACAAAATTTATAAACAAGTTTAAAATCGAATGTCCTATTCTGCTTCACTTTTAAGAATTCCTCAAACGAATCCTTTTTTTGTCAATGTCGCTAAAATGAAATACTAGAGTTTTAAGTCCTGACCACGATCGAAGCGATCCACCCACCTATTAAAACTGTATTTAATGATTCTCTCCTTCTTTTTCTTTCTTCACTTGAAAATCGCAAGCAGCAATGCATACTTACAGGTGCCTATCACTTTTTGTTTTCATTATTACTGCATAGAGATTGGTGTTTATAATGTCATTTTGCTTCGAATTGATTAGAATCATTTTTACAAAATTTTACTGTTTATTTTAATACTTAAACTATTTTAACAAAATAAGTGATATAATTATAAAAAAAACGCAACTTATCTATGTTTATAACTTCTAAAAAATGTTAATTTCTATTTACATTAATTAACATTAATTGTTTATAAAATTATTAATGCATAATAATTTTCTCACCAAATAACTTTTATTTCCACATTGTTTTGACAATTTCACACCAAGAAAAATAGGCGTTCTTTTGTGTTTATTAGAAAGCGAAACCACGATTTTTAGCAGGTTACCTTCTGTTCCTTGAACAAAAAAGCAATCAAACGGTTACCAGTAAACACGGAGAAAGTGCTGCCCTGTACCTAGACGCGACCATTTTGTGGAACCTAGTCTTCTCCGGTAGTTTAGAATTTGTGCGGCCTGTTCTGACACTTCATTTGACGTTTAGAAATTTCATACAATTGTCACAATTTGTTTATACATCGCCGAAAATGGATTTGCTGCGTTTTTTCTTATTTTCCATTGTTTTAATTATTTCAAATACAGGAAGCGATAGCGTTGAGGTAACGTAATAATATTCCCTTATTTCTTGTCTTCACGCTTTCTCACTTAGCTCCCCGAAAAGTATGTAAAATCAGTGCAGAGTTCAACGCACACTAATAACTGGGCTGTACTTGTGGACGCATCACGTTTCTGGTTCAATTACCGTCATGTTGCCAATGTCCTATCCATCTATAGATCTGTTAAACGGCTGGGCGTTCCCGACAGTCAGATCATTCTCATGATTGCCGACGACATGGCATGCAATCCCAGAAACCCACGACCCGGCCATGTCTACAACAATGCCAATCAGCACATCAATGTGTACGGCGACGACGTTGAAGTGGACTATCGCGGGTATGAGGTGACAGTGGAAAACTTTGTTCGACTTTTAACAGGACGAACACAGAACAGCACTGCGCGTTCAAAGAAGCTTCTTACAGATCCAGGAAGCAACGTTCTTATATACTTAACAGGTCACGGGGGAGATGGTTTTCTGAAATTTCAAGATTCTGAAGAAATCACCAGTCAGGAACTTGCCGATGCAGTCGAACAAATGTGGCAGAAGGAAAGGTAATCGGATAAATAAATAAATTTTATTGTTACAGTAGATTTGTCATTTTGGCTTCCCATAGGTACAATGAACTGCTCTTCATGGTTGACACTTGTCAGGCAGCCTCGCTCTATGAAAAATTCCAATCGCCGAATGTTTTAGCTATCGCTAGTAGCTTAGTAGGAGAGGATTCTCTATCGGTAAGAGGCTAATTAGCAGCTATTTGAATTATTTTAATGTTTTTATCTTCCAGCACCATGTGGATCCATCAATTGGGGTTTACATGATCGACAGATACACGTTCTATGCGCTTGAGTTTCTGGAAAAAGTTCAACCCAACAGCGATAGGACAATGGGAGAGTTTGTAAGTACTTGCAACATTTCCTTGAATGTTTGAAACTTTATTCAAGAAAACTTGCAGTTACAAGTGTGTCCCAAACGGGTATGTATCTCTACGGTTAGCGTGCGAAAGGACCTGTACAACCGGGACCCGAATAAGGTGCCAATAACCGATTTTTTTGGTTCGATTCGCCCAACGGAGATCTCCACAGGCAGGATAAATATCACTTTAGCCGATGAAGAGTGAGTGGGAAGTAATTTTTAAGAGTGCCCATATCATTTTTTTCTCTTACAGAGACTTCTTTGAACACCCAGTGGAGAGCGTGTCCCCTGCAAAGGAAACAAAATATCAGTTCGAGCCACAATTCCCATATCACTTGTTTTCTTAGAAGCGATGAATCGCTTTGGAAGGGGTTCGATAGATTACTGTAGTTTTGTTTTTAATTTATTTTTCAGTTCTTTTGCATTTTTGTCGAGTTTTCTTTTCAACTGAAATACATTGTTCCAAGCAAGTAGCTGCATTTGTGTTTGTAAAACGAAACATGTTGTAAAACGAAACACGTGGATTCAACAAAATGTCTGCCTGTGTGTCTGTCAAGTTCTGGAATATTTTGAAATCATAAGGCCTTCAGTTTTCTTGAAATTTTGAAATAAACTCGATTTTTTGAATATTTTTCACTTCAACATATTTTTTTAAGAACAAATGCAAAATCGAAACAGATACAAATGTGTTTTATATCTAAAACCTAAATGGAAAAAGTTAGACAAATGCGTCTTACACACATTTTGCTCAAATTTCAATGCTGTACCAGATCTCAAAGTAGCGGTCCTTATTTATAAATACATAAGTATGTAGATATATTATCGAATTCAAAAATTTAAATTTGTTAAGTAAAGTTTAAAGTAAAATAAAAACAACATGTTTAATTTGGTACGCGGACAGCAGATTTTTCCAGTGCTTTTGTGCCTTGCTATTTTTATCCATCTATCAAGTTGTTGAATGTTATACCTCCAACTCTTCCTTTGGTGATCTACCCTCCATTCAATGTTCAGAGCTACCCATTCTGTTATTAGCTTTTTTTTGATTGAAGGATTTGTGTATCACTCTGGATATCATGGACAAAAACGCTGAAGAACGGTAGTTTTAGGTATGCATTTCTTTCTTTTTTGGGAATCGGTTGAAAACGCGCAGTTTTCCAGCATATGTTCGTTCTAGTGCACAGTTTTTGACGATTATAGTTGGTATTGCGTTAGGTCCCATTGATTATTTACCGGATTACACGAGATCGTAATCTGGCATAGATATTATAGTATATATTGTAGCATATTCCTTCCAAGATTGTTGGGGGTTCTGTCCTTACCGGATCTAGTGTTAAATTTCTTGAAAGCGTGTTTGCTGTTTATTTGCTTGTGGTTAGTGATCCATCCTCTTTTACTAAAGGTGAAAACAGGGTCGAAATTCAAGCCTCAAGCGGTTCAGACGTGTTTTCTTATTTTTCCTACTGCCTCCAAATTTAATATGAGATCCATCTTTCCTTAAGTTCTCTGAGTGATAAGTTGGCTTCCACCAGGCTTGCTTTCGCCGAAATCACAGAGGAACTGAAGTTCGCATCCAGTAAGTTAGAGTTTTGTAGGTGGCCACGGTGTAGTAGCCGTCCCCACCTACTGCCGCTACTACACGAAACAATCGAAAAATTGGGCACAACTTGGACCTTATCGGAGTGGAACAGTAGAATTCTCGAACTTAAAGAACGCTCATCCACCATTGGGTCAATAAAGAATACAAATCTCACTGCCTACCTAATTACTAACGTTCCGAAACAAGCTAACGCATCCTGGATAATCAACTTCTTCAAACAAAATGTCTGCATCACTGTCGTTAAACTGGCTCTTCCACTCTCCACGAAATGAACTCGCCCTGGGAAAGATGACAATGATCCGTATAGATAATTTAATTAATAGAGCCATTAATAATCTACATATATCTAACCATTATACTTCTAATCCCCCGCCCACCAATCCATCCAACAACTCTAAACCCTCCAATAATAACTGGTCTTTCAAAATGGGTTTATTTCCTAATTTTAATTCTGCTACCAAATTGCCCAACATCAAGCGATTTTCATTCGACATTTCACCTGTCCCCTCTCCCTCTCTTTTACCAAACACTAAGGACACTCTCCCAGCCAATTACCCTAATTTCATTCATTCTCACACTCTTAACCCTGCCTCATCGTCAGCCCCACCTAGACCTTCTAACCTACCATCTTCAAATGCCGACGCCACTAACTTCACCATCACATCACCTTTTTAGACTCGCTGTTTCCACCCACTGTTAAACTTACGAAACAATTTGCAGATTCCGGTGAATCGGTTACGGCCAAGTAATCTCACGTTTGAGAGATCGAAAAATTTACGAAAACGTCCGTATTTATCTTGCCTACCTTCACGATAAAGATTACTCCATCTGTACTGATGGAAAAATTAATACCAACATTAAGGTCTCCATCTCTGAAGAGGGTCTCCTTACTAACAAGAATGCTTTGATGAATATATTTGTTCAGTTCCATGAGAGTTTCAATATACCACCTCTTAATGTAACAAACGATCTCTCGTCTTTCGCATCTTACATCAGCTCCAAACGTAGGTCCCACTTCCAAAGAACTCGCACCGACCATAATAATTACTTTCTCCCCTAATGAGTTATCGTCTGACCCTCTTCCCCCTGATAAAGCTTCAACCCCAAACCTCTCTAACGTTACTGTTACCTCCCGGAATGCTTGTCTATTTATTACCAGAAAGTGAGAGGTCTGCGAACTAAGATCTCCTCCGTATTTCTTAACTCTTAAAACCTCTCCTACTATATTTTTGCGAACTTATCTTCTAATTTCATGAATAATGGGCTATTTACCTCTGATTTCGTTATCTTATGAGATGATGGTCAATTGAAAGATGACGATTCCTTTGGTCGTGGAGTTCTTTTGGCGGTACATAACAGCTTCGACTCAACTTTTGTTTGCTGACTTCGAATATATTTGCGTCAAAATCACCTTCCCAAGGCGCAACCTCTACATACTGTGTTGCTACATTCGCCTTTCTCAACCAATCCAGGGCTATCAACTTGCCGTAGATGTGATTGATTCCCTATGTGACATTATAGACCACTGCGACAACGTCATGATTCTGGGAGACTTTAATCTTCCCAATCTACAATGGGCCCAGTCGGAAGATGAAGTCCTTTTCACTGATTGTCTCTCTGATTCTGGCCTTTTTCCAAATTAGTGGCATTACGAACAACTTAGGCAGACAACTAGACCTAATCTTCTCAAGCGATGCCGCCAATTGCATAGTAACTACCAGCAACCATATTCTCTCCACATTAGATCGTTTCCACCCAGCTCTATTCCAACGTTTTCGTACGACAACTTAAGTACAATTCCTCACTGTGAGAACTCATAGCTTTAATTTTCGTAAGGCATATTTCGCTAAACTTAATAACATTAACTTTAGTCCTATCCAAGTTGACAGGATCGACAATGCTCTAGTGCATTTATATGATCAAATTTCCACCTGCTTCATTCAATCAGTCCCTTTTGTGCCTCAGAAGAACTTTACATCAACCCCGCAATGGTATAATAAAGAACTACGCTTACTTCGTAACAAAAGAAACAAAATATGGCAAGCATTCCTCAAACCCCGATCTGACTCTAATTTTTCACAATTCTCTGAACTCTGTGAATATTTTTTCATCGAATATCTTGACAGAATGCAATCCACGCTAACGAATGAACCCAAATGTTTCTACCACTTCATTAATGCCAAACGGAAATCTGATAGCTATCCATCCACTTTGAAACAGACCCTAAGACAATCCAAACCTCTTCGCTCATTTTTTCAGCCAATCGTTTACGGATTACGTTACTCAACCTGATCATAACTACTTCCGCTACTTAGACAACTGTCCCCAAACCTTCTTAGTCACAATTGATATAACTTCGGCGTCGTTAGTAGATAAGATCAATAAACTAAAGGGCGAATACTCCCCCGGCCCTGATGGCCTGCCCGCTGTAGTTCTGAAAAAAATGCGTGAAATACTTAGTCCAACCCCTTACTACTCTATTCCAACTATCTACTTCGCAGGGAGTTTTCCCCGAAATCTGGAAAAATTCATACATAAACCCACTCATAAAAAAGATTGTAAAAGTGAAATATCCAACTACCGGCTCATTGCTAAACTGTCATGCATACCTAACCTCTTTGAATGCACGGTTTATTACACTATTTTCACTGCAAAACTATCCTTTCACCGAACCAGCATGGATTCCTTAAGGGCAGATCAACAACCACCAATCTTACTGAGATTTTATCTAGCACTGTGTGCGTTTTGAAAGATGGTAATGAAGTCGATGTAGTTGCCACCGACTTCAGCAAAGCCTACGACGAAAGTTCGCTTTAAGCGTTAAGTTTCTCGCTTGTATTATGCTTAAATAAATAAATAAATAAAAGAGTGATTGAAGTTATTGCGTATCACTTTCGCCATTGACCAGAACACACCTACCAGCATTATGATTGCCCTGTGAGCTCAGTGATAGCATTTGAATGCTGAGTGGTGCATGTCGGATCCCGCAGGTCTACGGATCATTAGATCTGTAACCCGATCTCATATTATATGAAATCACTACAATACCTCAACCTGCATGTAACTACACGGATTATCATGATTCTATGTTCAGAATCATGTCTCAGTCGTCTTAGTTAATATAAATGCCCTTGTACAGTATTTTTTCCTACCTTATGAAAATGCCTGACGACTTCTTAATGGATTGGAACACAAATTTCAAAGCTTTCCACGTAATGTTGGGAGGAGGAATGGTATCGTCATGTCATTCGCATGCCTACTTTTTAAACGCTCTTATATCTAATAAAAATTATAGTTAATCTTGCCTAGAATCTTAAAAACAAAAATAGTTTATTCACCAAAAGTATAATAAAAAGTGTATGTTAGAAAAAAGATTTTGAATACGTGTATGTATGTAGATATAAAACAATATTAATTCAAAACTAAACTAGAGAATGACTTGTTGCATTATAACGAATGTATTGAAGCTTATTTTCAAAACCCGTTGTGTTTAAAATAGTGAAGTTTTACGCTTGAGACGTTAGGTAAGGATGTATTTAATAGTTAGGAAATAGGACATTTCCTGTGAAAGAAACAGTTACTCTGAACTATTCGAAAAGTGAATAGCACTTCGGAAAGGAGATGCAGTCATGTGCTTTCTTCAATGTTGTGCTTAGAGATAGTGCACAAAGGAGGTGCCAACATGTCTGTCCAGCTACCGGGTTACATAAACAATATTTGCATCAGGCGAAAACAGTTGAAGTTAATGAGAAAAAAAGAAATACATTAGGTACATGTTCTCGACAAACAACACTGCATCTTCCCATCACCGGAGTTACCTACTTCCAAATCTGTTGTTCGGTACCAAGTGTTGCTCGCTCCTAAAACGAGGATATACGAATCCCATCCTCTATGTTCAAGGCGACTAGAAAAGTCGAATATTGGGTTAAAGGACTAACCGATCATGTTTGTAGAAGCCAGATCTAGATCGTCCGCGAAATCGGCGTGAAAAAGTAGTGGCAAGTGTTTTTTCTTTGGTAAAAATGCTTACTAATAAAATAGTAGTTTTTATAGGGATTAACAACTCCATTTGGAAATTTATTTCGTAAATCGTTCGAGCAATTGGGGCTATTGCTATCGTATTACGAGCGAAATGTACTCATTGGCGCAAAGCCACAAAGAATTATCGAAACATGTAGAGCCCTGAATTTCAGATAACGAATTCCATCGACTACATCAAAGCTTTTTATCTTACATTTTTAATATTATGCTTGGTTGGTGAAGAAGAGGTTTAGGGCACTATTACCATTCGCGAGTCGAATTAAAAATGCAGCGAATATAACTACATTAAAACAACTCCCATTCGCCCACTCAGCCGAATAAAAATATTCAATGGAAGAATTGGTGATTGGAAGACAAAAAACAAAAACATTTCACTAGTTCTTCGTAACACGTTACTTCAGTCATTTTATACTCCGCGAATGATGATACCAATAATTCGCCATATACAGCCATTCGCGTGGATGTATGCGAAAGTTGTTAGGTAAATATGTTTGGTAGATGTCACTTTATAGGAGGAAAAAGTGGTGGTTATTTTGATATAATACGTAGAGCTCAATCAACCATTGATGAGCACGGCAGCATCGGAACAAACAAAAAATCGCCGAGAGTTCCCAAAAACGCCACATACAGGAAGAAAAAAATCTGGGGTACTAGTACTGTAGGGATACATGTAAGTAATTAAGCTTAGCAAATACCGCGAAAAAAGAAATTGTATTTAATCCGATTCCTGTTGGCGTTTTTCATTTGACGACGATTGTCGTTTTACCCGTTATGTCGTGCTGCTAACTTTCAGCAGCGATTATAGCAGGTTTTTGCCTTTTAGAATTCTATTACCCATCAGTCGTATCGAAGAACTTATGGAAATCAATTCAGAAACCGCACGTAGAATAAAACGACAATCATCGAAAAACGACAATGGAAATCAGGCTGATTAACACTTCCCAGAAGTGGTATGTAGATGTGACAGCACAAATGTGTACCAAGCCGTACGTAAAGTGACAACACTGAATCGAAGTTAGCGATTGTTGCTAAAATAGTAAAAGTGTGAACATCTCAGGGTGGATGGATGTTATTGGTAAACGTTTTCCGGTCATCCTTCTCTTCTTCAGTTTACGAGGTGGGACCGCGAAATTTTTTTTTGATATTTGCCGGCACTCGAACCTTGAGTCTCCCGTTCAGCGATCGTGCAGTTAACCCTAAGTCACCGGCGCCCACTAAATTACATAATTACTCTCCATTACCATCCCTATACAACAATTCTCTATCGGAGGACAATCAGCTAAAACGATGTCAGTTAGAAGTGAGTCTGAGAAAGTTATCCAATAACCAAAACTCCCGCCATGGGTACAGGCTTCCTGAGTGAAGATGACTTGTCAAAAGAGAAACGGTTCTTGTTCTTTTCTATCCAGTTAAAGTAAAATCCTGGAAATTGAGTCCCAGAACTAGATTTGCAGTTTCAAAAAATAAAATATAAATAAAATAAATAATAAACATTCTTGGCATTGAAAAAACTACTTTGCATTGCGTTGATAACTGCTTAACATGGATTTCTAGTCTTGACACCTACAACAGTCTCCTATCGGTGGGACTGAAGATGAGTATACATTACTTGTCGAGAGAGTACAAAATGTTCGTTATCTTCGAAGTTCCTTATTCCCAAAATCAAAGTGAAAGATTGTTATCGCATTTCAAGTCTGTTCTTGTACGCGAAAATTTTAATAGAATCATACGAGTTTTTAATATGAGAACAAATCTTTTGTTTGTATTGCCGTAGTCGCTCAAGGCGGCACATGAATAATGAGAATATAAATTTGTACTTATCACCTCAAGGCGACACGAATAAGGGAATAAGGGCTAACGTAACGGCTGACAATGGCGAAACATAACTTCATAGTAAGACTTTAAATCAATTTCCTTTAGATGAAAAAATGTTAAAACCCAGAAACTGCATACGATGGCAAATGCGCTAAGACCAATAAAGTCCCAAGGACCTAACTAACTCATAAGATGGAAAAAGAAAGAATGTCGGCACACTTTCAAAGAACAAAATGCTTTATCATTGGATGACGCTAAAAAAAAGCGTTACGCTTATAAATTTGCAATCGAATGAAGAATTCGACTGCTGAATCAATATTGGAAAAAATGTCTTTTTCCTTTGGACATTTTTTTAAGTAGTAGATATCTATACATCTTCTTCACTCATCTCCTGTTTTACACCGGCATTTTGAAAACACGCAGATGACGATGACTGTGATGGCGACGGTGATAGTATTAATCTATTTTCTATCGACTGGAATGAGTTGATGGACTCATAATTCTTTCTTTTTCTGTCCTGCTTTAGAGCGTTTCGTATTGCCATTTGAATGTCCCACTTAGCATCTTCCAGGATTTCTCTGTCTTGAATAGAATCCAATTCTTCACTTATAAACTTCGCGAAAGCGTAGTTTCTGGACTTTTTGTCATTATTAATTCGTTCGGCAAGTTTTTGAGCAAGATGAATAGTAGGTGTAATCGGCTCAATCATATCGCAGCTTATAGGTTCCTGTGATTGCTGGGAGAAAGACGGTAGCCTTTGTTAGGACAGATAAATTGAAATAAAATTTGTCTTACTGAATTCTGGGACAACGTTGCCTCAATGATCTCCTCGTCCCGTTTCTTTGTTTCAACTGATACCAGTGGCGCTAAAAAAATAAATACATCTGTAACAATAAACTTGTCGAAAACCAACTTGACCTACCTTGGTATTCCGAAAGGTGCTTGCTCATAAAATAATCCTCTTCTTTTCTTATCGGACTAGGGGCCGTTTTTGCTAAAAAATTAAGAAGAAAAAAAACGTCAGTAGTGCTTCACTTCTCGAATATCGACTGCAATCCCACTTTGATATTCCGAATGGTGTTTACTCCTGGCATTATCAAATGGTGTGACGCCATCCAAGAATTTCAAAGAGTCGTAACACCACAACCTGGGTAAGTAGCAATCTTTACTCGTTGATCTGTGGAACTTATGTTTCTCCACACAGTACTGCGTGCGAATTGTGCGAATTTTTTGCTTTAGGTCTCTGACTGTTGTCTTTGGTCGGATTTTCTCCAATTCCTTGGCAATGATAAGAAGTGTATTTTGGCGTTCGTTTCGGTCCGAGTAGCAGAGGTTGCGGTTATCATACAAATGTGGGTATTGTTTGTAGAGATCCAGTAGCATAGTAGTTTGCTCGCGAGTCCATTTAGCCATTTTTAACATAGAACTTACATCAACGTAGCAATATTTACTTTTATCAAAATGAAAACAACACAGTGGTAAAGAAGAAAAATAATCCTGTGACAGCTTGTTGTCATCATTGACAGCTCCCTCGTTATCGATAGCGTTGTGACGAATAATAATGATATCGATACCAAGCAGCCTTGCTTTATGCGTTTTCCAATAGAGGGAACTGTCTGTAGGCCTGAAATAAAAAAATTTGTTTGCCCCAGGTGAAAAATCTTCAAAAAGACTACGAGGACCGACACGTGCTCTGTCGGTTTTTTAACCACAAAAAAAACATCCCTTCAAAATTTGATTTTATTACTGCACCTAAGTATTAACTTAACAAGCAGTTTTCATCACAAAATTAAAACGTTTGGCAGATATCTTTCCATCGAAAGTTCCTGTCTGTTCCGCAATTTTAACGCGCTTGTTAAGTCGCGTTAGGTCGAATGGCTTCGTTCTTTGTGGACGGAGCAATAAATTTCGCTCATCTAGAATTTGTAGAATTGCATTGTTCACGTGTCCTTTTGACCGATTTTTGTGTTTTCGCGCAAAGTTTTTAATTTCATCTTCCACCTTGGCAATTCCGAGATCTCTTTGGATACAGTTGTTTCTTATGTACCACGGTGAGCACTCTATTTTCAAAAGTTTGTAACATACTCGTATTGTAATTGTTTTTCTTGGTACAACCTCAAAGTTGTATACCATAATCACTTGCTTTGGTTTGGCAGCTACAGTTCTCAATTTTCGTACAAAATATGGTCGGAATAGTGATTTAACTTCATCAACTGTGAAGAGATTGATTCAAAAATTCAGGGAGGCTGGATCAAATAGTGATCTTAGACCTCTGGTCGCCCTTCAACATAGAAACATCAATTCGGCACCATGGTCAATAATTGGACATTTCGAGAAGCTCTCTACAGCGTGTTCTCACGAAAGATTTGCATCTTCATGAATATTGACAGAACTGAAGCCTACTGACAACGCACGGCGAAGAGAGTTCGCTGAACGGATTATGGAACAACAACAAGAGGATGTTAATTTCTCAAACAAAATCGTCTTCAGCGATGAGGATCATTCTCTTCCTGTTAATCGTCAAAATTACAGAATTTGGGGTTCAAAAAATCCACGAGTGATTGTTCAGAAACAAATGCATCCACAACGTGCCGAAATTGCAAGTTATGGATGTGGACGATACACCGTCTATTTGAAACCACATCAAATAGACGGTGTCACATGCCATACAGCCCGAGAAACAATTCAATTACTGCATGAGTCATTTCCTGGTAGTGTAATTTCCCTTTTTGGTGATCAGAATTGGCCGCCCAGATCATACGATTTAACGCCGTTGAACTTTTTTCTTTGGGGTTTTTTGAAGTCTAAGGTTTATGCCAACAAGTCCACGACAACCCACGCCTTGAAGGTTCAAATTGAGCGCTGTATCAACGAAATTCAGCCACATTTATGCAAAACGGTCATGGAAAAGAGTGCGTATGTGGTTGCAAATCCGTGGAGGACATCTACCCGATATGCTATTCCCTTCACAACCCTATACTGTGTACTTTATGAAGCAACAAAACGTTTACAATTTTTAATTCAAATTCAAATTTCTTCTTGCGTGAATTTTGGGACACCCTGTATACAGCAGTTTGTTCTCTACGTTAGGCATGAAATATTTGCCAAGTAACCAGTACATTTGTCTGTACTTATTTTCGAGATCTTTGCGTTTCTTTTCACGTGCGGCTTCTATTTCAACTTTGCGTAAAGTGTCATTCCGAGGTATTTAGCCTCGTTTGAAAAAGGAATTCGAACGGAATTAACAAAGATAGGTGTAAATTATTCACTTTTTTATAGGTAAAATTTACATGAGCAGATTTGTGCCTATTCACAGAAGTCTGCGTCCATTCATTTACCCTTTTTACTGCAACTTTTTAGTGGTTTCTTCGATAGTTTTTCTTGTCGCCAAATTTTCAGTGTCATCGGCGAATGTACTATGTGGTAACATCTTGCGGTATATCACGAGTATACACCAGATACAAGAGCGGACCTAGAACACTTCCTTGCGGTACTCCAGCCGCTATTTCTTTAAATTCTGAATAATCAATACTGTGCTTGAATTTGAACTTCAAAACTTCGTGCTACACCTTATCAAAGGCTTGAGAAACGTCTAGAAATACGCTTGAGCAAATGGATATAATCGGAAGAAGCGAGGTCGGTCTATAGGTTTTGCAACCATACTTCTGCGATTTTCAATTGACTTAGAACATACTTTAGTCTAAGAGCAGCGTTTATAATTATATAAGTTTAATTACCGCTTTCCTAGGTAATTCTTTGATAACCTCTCGTGTGATTAAATTGTATCCAGCAGCTTTTTTTAGGTTTAAATTTCCTTATTTCCTGTTTGCGTTCAACTAACGTTGCACTAGCTATGGTATAGTTGTCAAGTGTTATGTCCCGTGCATTGATATTTTTACTGAGTGGTTGACTATCGAACATTTCCATTATTTTTTTTTATTCTCGGTACTTGGATCTGCGGTTTTTTCATGCCCTTAGCCACTTTTCAAAACGAATAATTAGAATTTTTTACCGCTGTTAGATTTTCAAGGTACATTCACATTGTATGATTTTTAAATTCTTTAATCATAAAAGAGCACGGAACAACGAGAGTCACCCGCAATACTAAAAGTGACTGTCGAAACAACCGCTCAGAAATATAATTTCCACAAGCTTGGTAAACAAATTAGGCGGCTGGTAGAAATGCTGGAAGACGGAAGCAGAAATATCAATCAAATGATTTTGCAGACAGCGAACCCCCGAAAGCAAAGAAGCAGAAAAACCCAACAAATGGTGCTGTAGACAGTAAACGCCCGGAGGCAAAGCGGAAAGAAAAACATCTATATTTGGTGAATAAGGGTGGCCGTGGTGTAGTGGTAACATCATCGCTTGTTACACTACAGATTCACGGTTCGAATCCTGATGTCAATGATCATCTATTTATTTCGCATGAAATAAATAAAATGTCGATCAATTGCAAAAGCTATTACAACTCTACTTCGAAGGCATAACACTGGCAGTAGGGCGGTCATATGGCTAAAATGCAACTTGATCGTGATGATGACATCAGGAGGACGGAAAAAATACTGTGAATCATGAGCAACGACAAAAGCAAAAACAAACAAACTCTCCAGTTATCTGGACAGCCACCCTTGGAGTTCACTGAAACTTAATACCAGCTGAGTTTCAAACCAACTACACCAATCTGTCATTCTCTCTGTCTCTTTCTCTTTCCACAAAAAGCGCGTGTCTTAAAAATTAGTATAAGGGTATTCATAACCCCTTTCACACGTGCAAATTATAAAAAAAAAAAAAAATACCGAGGAGACGGATGGAACAACTGGCTTTAATACCCCAGTGGACAGAAATAAGCGGATAAACGCAACCACAAATAAGAAGCAGGTGACAGGAGAAGAGGAACCCGTTCTACACTCCAGGTCGCACCGTACTCTTCTCCAGGTCAAGGACATCGACGAGGTCACTACAATAGATGACAAAATCGATGCAATCAAAGTCCAGTTTGGAGTAGATATCTTACCCCTTCGAAAGGCGTACGGAGGTACTCAAACAGCAATGTTCAGTCTCCGCGCAGAAGATGAAAGAAAGCTGTTAGAAGCGGAAAAATTAAAATCGGCTGGGTTAACTGTCGCATCCGCGAACAGACCCTGCGTTACCGATAAATCTTAATCACTGTAGAATAGCTCAGGACATCTTAGCGCAAACGGCCAAGGGCGAAAAAACGGATGTCATCATGATCAGCGAGACCTATAAATTTCCTGATAAGAATAATAATTGGATTTGCGATAAGGCAAAAAGACAGACCATGGCTTCGTGCAAGCAAAAATAAATGAGATCCATTTCTATAGCTGCTATGCAAGACCCAACTTAACGGCAAGCGAATACCAACTAATATTGCACAATCTAATCACCGATGTGCTCCAGAGAGCCCCAGTGGTTATATGAGGCGACTTTAATACAAGGGCCACCGAATGATAAACATCGCTAATAAGGACCGAGCAAATTCTTACCGGAAGGCTGGAATGTTCCATCATTGACGTCACCCTTACGAGCAACTCCATCCTGAGAACAATAGAGTGGAGAGTCAGTGAGGAACACTTACACAACGATCACCAGGTGGTAATAATGGAAATCCAGGAAATGAAACCAACTCAGCTCCCAAAACTAACGGATCCAAAATGGAAAGACATATGTTTTGATAAGGAATCAATGCCTAAAAGGGCAAATAGCAGGAAGGCATCACCATGTTACTGATGGAACGAGGAAATAAGGACACTTCGGACAAAATGCCTTCAAGCCGGCGCAAAGTCCAGCGATCAAGAAGGAGAGCAGACTTTCAACAACACCTGGACACTCTTAAACTGACAAGATGCAACTTAAATGGAGCCATTAGGGAGACCAAAACCGCATGCGTCAAACGTTTCTGTTAAGAAGCTGACATTTATCCATGGGGCTCGGCATACAGAATAGTGATGATGAAACTGAATGATTGTAGACCCCTCCAATAACATGTCCAATAACGCGGAGATCCCTAATGGAGCATCTTTTCCCCAAAGACAATGCAGAGGTGTCTCAAAGACGGAACCTTTCCTGAAAAATGGAAAATACAGCATTTGGTCCTGCTACCAAAAGGAAAGAAGGAGAACCATCGTCCTATCGCCCAATATGACTATTGGATAATATGGAAAAGATCCTTGAGAATATAATTTATAATAGATTACTCACAGTAACAGAAGAGAAGGGAGCTCTTTCAGACCACCAATTTGGATTCAGAAAGCGCGATCTACTGCCATAAAAGCACTAGTTGATATCGCACAAGGTGCCATCGAAGGAGAAAGATGGCTCAACGGCACAAAGGAGTAGTGTGCAGTGGTACCGCTGGACGTTAAAAACGTTTTTATCTCTGGTCGTTCATTAGAAGATCACTCGCCAGGATGAATACGCCATATTACTTTCTGGGCGTAGTAACGAACTATTTCAACAACAGAAAGCTGAGGTACAATACCGAGGAAGGTGTAAAACACAGGAGTAGGACAGAGTCCTACGATTAACGCTACCCGACGGAGTAACGATAATAGCTAAACAGATCAGTACAGTGGAATCAGCTACAAATGAAGCAATTGCCCGGATAAGAGATTGGCTAGTTTCCGCCGAACTAGACCTAGCCGACCATAAAACGGAAGCTGTCCTTATAAAACCTTTCGGCAAACCGTAGAATTTGCTAGTTTTCAGGTTGGTAACTAAACTATCAGGTCCAAGGTTAGGTTAGGTAGGGGGGTGCCTTATGACAAATAGAGTCACTGCTCACTTAGACCAACAAATTGGGGCCCATTGTGCCCAATCGTTTAACCCTGGAAACGTTAAAAGTCCGCTGTTAGAATATAAATCTCAGGAGGTCCGTAAGCTCTATATTAACTAAGTCCTCCAATTCCGAGAAGAAGTGACTTCCGAGAGTCCTCATTCTTGTAACGGATAGGGCAGGACAATCAGACAGCAGGTGACGAACTGATTCAATTTCTTCTTCGTCCCTGCAGCTTCTACAGTAGTTGTTATGTAGCACACCGAGTCGCTCCGCGTGAATTCCATTGGCACAATGACCAGTAATTATTCCAGAAACGACCCGTGTATTATAACGACTAAGTTTCACCAGAGAAGTTGCTAAAGGCCGGCCATAGCGCCCTGGCCGTTGCGCATGTTTCCAGATGAATCCACCGTCTGTTTGCTCGATCGGTGGTTTCATCTTCTATTTTCTTCCGTAGGGAACTGATTGGGGTTACTACAAAAGGCAGGGCCCGCGATAAGTGCAGCGCCGACCCTTTTCTAGCAAGCTCGTCAGCCCTTTCATTTTCTTCGATATCCATATGCCCTGGTACCCAGCATTTAAGAGTGATTTGCAGGTGATCTAATTTCGGAAGAGTCCAGGGCCTTAACGGCTGCCTGGCTGTTATCGTTTTGCCAACGATGTTACTCTTGCGTATAATCTCTGCAGCCTGTAAGATGGCTGTGATTTCAGCCTGAAATACGCTGCAGTCGTCTCTTATTCTAAAGGAGTTGTTTATTCCTAGGGCCTCACAATAAACTCCGGCTCCCGTGCCAACGTCCATCTTAGAATCGTCGGTATAGAACGCCAGTTCCTTTTTCCTCATGGTTCTCAGGTTCCTCCAGTGCGTTCTGTCACGAATTCTTATGTTGAATCTCCTTTCAAATGCTAGAGTAGGGGTCATGAAATCAGTTTCCGCCGATCTGCTAGTAGTTCCCCATCGGGATAAAATGGAGGCATGGCCGTAAAGGCTCGATGACCACAATCGGCCTTCTCTCAGTCTTACAGCGGTTTTTGCCGCCAGACTGCTACAGTATATCAAGCGGAATGAAACTGAGCATGGTTTCCATTGCCGCTGTAGGTGTTGTTCTTATTGACCCCATGACTCCGATACATGCTGCCCTCTGGATTTTGGTGAGGAGCTGATATTGCTTCTCAAGAACCATCCACCAAACTAGTGAACCATATGTGAGAATGGGTCTTATGACTGCCAGTACACCACAGCTGGTTTGAAGCCCCACGTGTTGCTGAATGCCTTTTTGCAAGAATAGAAAGCTACGCTAGCTTTTTTGATGCATTCGGCAGTGTTATCCTTCCAGTTCAGTTTGGAATGTAAAATTACGCCCAGGTATCGAGCTGAACTTGATATACTTAGTTCAGTACCACCGATGTTTGGGGGGTCTGAAGGTAGGAATTGATTTCTTCTTAGTGAAAAGAACTACCTTCGTCTTTGAGGGGTTCATTCCCAGCCCTTTGCTGCTGACCCAATTATTCACTAGTTGTAGTGCTAGATTTAGTCTTTCGCTTAGGACTGGTGGGAATTTTCCCGAAACCAGGATGACCACATCATCGGCATAGGCCATCGCGTCGAAGCCGTTTTCCTTCAGTATCACCAAGATCTCATTCACTACGAGGAGCCATAATAAAGGAGATAGAACTCCACCTTGGGCGGTTCCTCTGCAGACGCTTTTCCGGATGGTTACATCTCCTAGCATTGAAAATATAACCCTCGATTGAAACATCGGGGCAATCCAATTGCAGAGGCCCATGTTTAAATGTGTGTAGGTTGTCCAGGATTGCGTCAGTGTTTAAGTTGTTAAAACCCTCTTCGCCCCAAGAGCGAAATCTTTAAAGTAGAGGGATCTTTCTATGCTTGATACGACCCTGTGTAGCGCAGTATTTACCGACCTGCCGCAGATGTATGCGTGCGGTGATTTAGATAGATAATTATTGCCGATCACGTTTTTTATGTATACATCTATTAAACGTTCCAGTGTTTTTATCATAAAAGACGACAGACTGATAGGTCTCAGGACTTTTGCGTTTGTGTGGCTCGCTTTCCCCGCTTTGGGAATAAATACGACACGCACCTCCCGCCATGCTTTAGGAACATATCCTAGCTTAAGGCATCCTGTGAAAATGCGCTTGAGTAATGGAATAGCAATATCTACTGATTCTTGCAGCACAGGTCGAATGTTATCCATTCCTGGTGCCTTATATGGAGCAAATGATTTAATTGTCCAGGCTATCTTGTCATCATCTATTATATTCCTTACCCCTTCCGTGCTTATTCCCGGTGTCGACTCTGGAGTGGGTAGATCATCTTCGAAGATTGATGTACATTTGGGAAAGTGGGTGCTCAATAGTATATCCAGCATTCCTCTTGTGACTCTGCCCAGGTACCATCACCTTTCCTAATATTGGATGCCGGCATTGGTGTCTTGTCCAGAATCTTTCGTAAGCGGGACGTTGATTCTATATATGCGCAAAAGGACGTCCAGGAGTTCTTCTTTGCGAACCTAATCTCTTTCTTGCGCAACTTTACGTTTTCTTTATAATTGGACCACTCAACGACCCCCTCTTTTGCGAGGTTCCATCCTACTCTTGAAATGCGAATGAGTTCCACTATTTTATCGCTCCATCATGGTGGACGCTTTTTACCGCTATGCTTACTAATCGAACAGGATTTCTCGAAGATTGTGTTAGAGAGTCGGTCAGTGTATCGACTGCATTGTCAACTGCTTCTATAGTGTTGAGGTCCTCGGTGAAGTAATTCACCGATTTCCTTTGTTCTCTCTTGAATTTTGACCAGTCTACAAGTAGATAGTTGTAGTTTGAAGAGTATCCAACAATGATCGGATAGTGACGCCTTGTCGGAGACTCTCCAGTCAACAACTTCAACAGCGCTCTGTTCTGAAACAAACGTAATATCCAAGTCTTCCTTTCTAGTAGACGTTTCAAAGGTGGGGTCATTGCCTCTATTACATATAATTAGATTGGATTCTAGAATATAGTTAAAAAAAACCTTCGCCTCTGGCATTGATATCTGTGCTACCCCACAAAGTGTGGTGAGCGTTAGCATCACATCCCAAGACTAAGTTTTTCAAGTCGCCGGAGCTGAAATGAGACTGCATTAAAATTCGAAGACTCTTTTTAGCCACGAAACAAGTCCTAACCTTGCGAGCTTCTATAATACTTCTATAATATATATTATAGTCTTTTGACCCCAATCTCATCACGTGATTGTTGAGAATCCACGGTTCCTGGATTAGGGCCAGATCCAGCTGCTCCTTCATTAGGAGCAGTCTCAAGTTGTCGGAGGCGACTGTACTATGATGGAGGTTGATTTGCACTACCTTCATTGGTTGTCGCAATTTCAACTTCCATAGCGTTAGTCGCCCCAGAGAGTTACTTCTTCCGCTCCATAGAACAGCTTCAACTGTTTATCTTCCAGAAGTGAGGCCGGAGGTTCATTCATGAGGATAATGCATCCCTTGGTCCCATTCTTCGATTCTTCCTCCACAACGACCTCCCAGCTCTTCATATCAGTAGAAGGGTTCTGGGCTTTTAGAAAGCTGTGATCTCTGTTTTGTCCACACCCCTGTCAGGAACACAGAGCCTTCCCTTGGGTATGGTTGGGATTTCGTCGGGAGGTACCGCTCGCAGTGTATCCCCTTCCCATAGTTTAAGACCGCGAACCGTGGCTTTCGCGATTTCAAGTAATAACTGGTCTTTACAGTATATCAGAATGACTCCACGATACCACTTCGCTCTCCCGAATGTGTGTGCAGTTCCACCAGTATTATTTTGAATACGGTCAAAGACTGCTTCAGCTAAGGCCTTCTCAATCAATTGCCCGCGTTCTTGGGAGTACTGGCTACTAGGATTTCCGAAGTCCACTACAGCTAGTTGTAGTGAACTACGAATCGCCCAGCTGAAAAGTATCTGCCTTCGACCTTTTGGGGGGATTTTTAGTGTCCTCCGAGGATCTCAACCTTTTTGACACAAAATCCTCCCTCTTGGTCTTGGCCATCGTACGGGAATGTTTAGCGGCCTTCGAGGTTTCTGGCTGACCAGTAGGACTTGCCTTAGCGGCAGCGGTCTTGCTGGCAGTTTTTGTGTGAGCTGCTCTCTTCCTTCTTATGTCTGCCTTAGGGGCATCTACCTCACGGTTGGCCTTGGTTTTTCAAGCAGTCTATTTAGGCGCAGGCCTCGCCAGAGCGTCCTTTTCTATTATATCAATAGCTCAGGCCAGGGAGTTTTGTTCTTTCTCTGAGAGGAAAGATGGGTCCTTTACCTCCAGGATCGATTTGATATGCGTCGCTCTATGGAACAACCGCCTTCTCATCTGACCTGGAGAGACTTTCTTCTTCATCTCCGGTTTCCGGGTACTCTCGGATGGATCTGCTAATAGCCGCTCCTCCATTTCCATAGAGATCTCCTCATCCGGGTTGGCTGCCGATAGTGGCTGCCGCTCAGTCAATTCTGGTACGCCCATATAAAGCGTGTCAGCGTCCGAACTGCTGTTTGTTTTGTTTTTCTTCTTCTTTTTCTTTTTCTTTTTTGTGCATTCTGTTCCCACGAGTAAGGTCGGAATATAGGTACGCCCCGTCAGAGCCGCCATGCCGGGGTAAGGCATTTTCAGATCACAGACCTCGCCAGGGCATCTGTGAGAGCACGTTAGCGGCTGGTATTTTATTCCTCCGACCTTCCATCTTCGGCACGGTTTTATACTTGCTCACACTACCGTTTGAATAGGGAGCAAGGCTTTTATGTGGACGATCTCCTTTCTGAGGAAGATACACTATATGAAGCAAGAAGAGCACAGCAAGAAATAATACAGTTAATGAAAAGCGGGGGATTTAAGCTCCGAAAATGGTCCTCAAATTCTAAGGAGGTACTCAGAAGCATAGACCCTGAAGGTCGGGAGCAAGAACGATTTAAATTAAATGATTATGATCCAATCAAATCGTTAGGGATTTATTGGCAACCCGAATCAGATACATTTGAATTTAAAATCTCCTTAGACCCAACAAAAGAAAATCCGACAAAGAGAAAAATAGTGTCAGAAACGGCAAGACTGTTCGACCCATTGGGGTGGCTAGCGTCAATTGTAATAAAGGCGAAACTAATTCAACAAGAGCTTTGGGAATGCAAAATTTCATGGGACGAAAAATTGCCAGGCGAATTATCCAAAAAAATGGACAGAATTCAGGGAACAACTTCACCACATAGAACAACTAAAGATACCACGTTTGAATAAGTACGAAGCTAAGTTTCGCATGGAGTTACACGGATTCTGCCATGCATCAGAGAAAGCTTTCGCAGCGGCTAACTACACAAGAATCATAACTAAAACAGGGACAGTATTTACAACACTGTTATGTGCTAAATCGAAAGTGGCACCTATAAAAAAAATATCACTACCAAGACTTGAGCTTTGCGGAGATGTGCTTCTCGCCAGACTAATGAAAAAGACAAAGGATGCACTGGAATTGAATGGAATGGATTCATATGTGTAGTGGACCTACATTGTATCTACCTCACCACCCAAACATTGTGTTTAATTAAACATGACCCACTTTTCATTGCGGAAGCAACAACGGCCAAACATTTCAAATGGTACAATACAATTAAATACGACAGCCAACATAAACTGATGACGCCGCAAGAATACCGGCAAAACAGAATATTGTAAAGATGTGCACTGCCCGTGTCAATGGGGATTATGTCATCAATGTTATTCATACACACTGCATTGTTTTGCTTTCGGTGACGCACCACATTGTGCACATCGTAGGTTGGATCATGTATCAAGATCGTTGTTCCAATTCTTGTTCATGTGTTCTTTGACACTTTGTAGCCCGAAACTCTATCGATATTTTGTAACCCAAAGTTCTATTCTACATAGAAAATACTCAAAGGGAATTAGTATTTAAGTTGCATGTTTTGATCAATAAAAATGTTTTGATCACTTTGACATTCAATAAGGTGTTTTCTCGTATGGCTTTTTAGCCCTGCTACTCGTTAGCAGACTCTAGTAGATATTATGGCGTTTACGCCCTGCCTAGCATAGGTAAAGTACGAGTAACTTCACTTTATAGACACATTATATGGCGATCCTGCCAATTCGATTCTGACCAATTTAATCCAGACCGAATTCGATCCTACAACTTCGGTTCTGCAACATCAACCCTGTGTAATATCCCAAACAAAAGCTATGACTGAAGAATACATACCACAAGGAGTTACAGACAGCACACCACCAAACTACATACCAACAGTTAAAGCCGCGGGCCCTAAACCACTACCCATCGAAGAATACAAGAGAATACAGTCGAAAAATAAGGAAACAAGGTTGACTAAAATACCTCCAACCGATTGCACAAAACCCAAAAAGAGAGGAGGCAAGATACACAGGGACAGGAAGAGGTTAGCCTACCTAAAAAACATCGCCTATATAAACAACCCCACATCAATATCGTGGGAAGTAGCGACCAAAATCTGGGAGGAGATCGACAGATTTGCAAAAGTAGTAAAAAAATACAAGAATGGGACACAACACCACCAAGGAGCAAGTAGTAGTAAATGAAAATAGCGAGCAGATAAGCCCGATGACAGCAATCTTGACAACAATAGCAGTAGGAATAGTAATTTCATATGTATTGTTTAAAATAAATAGGTATTATAAGGACAATTAATAAGAAACAATGTATCCAGGGTATAAGAAATAAATAAAAAAAACAAACATTTTTTCAATGGAACAAAAACTAGAACAGTTAACAAATATCAAGACAAATATAAAGAAAGGTTCAACAGGAGGGTATACACAACGTGGTTCTCGAAATTAAAAGAAATTCAAAGAATAAAAGTAGAAATATTGGAACTATCAAGATTAGAAAAAAGGCAAGCAAGAAGCCGAAGAAAAGATTTTAAACAAATTTCTAGAAGAATATAAGTTAATAAAAACAATAATAGAGTCAAACCTGATTATCGAAGAAGAAAAGGCCGATTTCAATTTAGAAACCGCCTTAAAGGTGATACCAGGATGGTGCACTCCTCAAAATCGCAAAACTAATGTACAATAGCTTGAAAGAAACTGAAAGAACAACATTACTAGATTTTATTTTTAATGTAAAACTGAATTCAAAGGTCCGAACTGCATTAGGATTCGTTGAATAATTCAATAACTTTGCAGCATTTGAGAAGAGCATTAAAGAAAAATACCATAATACCACCACGGTACCGCAAATACATACAGCACTAGCAAACACCATTTAGAGGAACACATCGGTGACAACATACAAGGACAAAATACTGTCACTAGTAGCAGAATTGAACAACCTACAAATAGAACAACTACCAGGTACGGCATCGACAGCGGAAAAGGCAATAATACCGAAAATAAACGAAACCTATGCCCTTACCGTATTCAAAAATGGAGCAAGCGAATATATAAAGCCAACACTTTTTGCTGCGCAACCGAAATCATTAACTGGAGCAGTAAATCTAGCTTTAAAATTAAAAAAAGTAAAACTCAAGACACCCAAATCATGCAAATAAGACGATCACAAAATCAACGTTCTAGCAGTCAAACAAAACATTTTAGACCACGATATCAAAGACATAATAACTACAATGGCCACAACAACCGACAAAGATACTCAAACAATCGAGGACACTACAACCACAACAGGAAACAGATTGTAAACAGTTACCAAAGCCAGCATAGGTATAACCAAGGCAGTTTCCGAAGTAACAACAACAGTACATACCAAAGGAACACACCACAACAGAACCCCAATGATAGAAACAGAGGCAGGAATAATTCAAATAGATACCACCAACAACGGAAGAATAAATCATCCTACATGAACAGGGAAACGAGATAGGTCCGGAGAGACTAACAAAGAGACTCCCCGGAAGACCGAAACTAAACATATACAAAAACTCGGATAACCTAACGAACTATGTATCAATGCAAGCATTGAATCTAAAAAGAAATAAACCATTTTTAATTGACATAGGAGCTGACATATCAATAATAAAAGAAGACGACATAAATACAGACTTTTTGAGTAAAGAGAAATGTAGACTAACTGGTATAACCAGTGAAGAAGTTGACACATTAGACAAGGTATAGCTGAAACTAAAACTTTCAAGTCACGAAATAACACATAAATTCGACATAGTTAACACAGATTTCCCAATAGCAACAGATGGCATATTAGGTAGAGATTTTCTTTTAAAGTATATGTGCAGAATAGACTACGAAACATTACCCTTACAATCAGCATCCAAGAAGAAGAAATAACATTACCTATAGCATCAAAATCTTTGAATTTGTTCAGAATATCGCCGAGAACAGAAGCAATATATCCAATAAATTTATCACTGTCAGAAGATAGCGTGATTTTAAACAATGAATTAGAAAGAGGCATATTTGTTAGCAACTCCATAGTACCCGCAAATGGTATATGTCACGTAAAAATACTAAACACAAACGATTATGAAGTAGTTACATATAAAAGATACAAGCCTAGAAGTAGAACCTTTGAGAAACTTCACTATTTTGAAAAATAAACAACGTCAAAGCAAAGACACAAAGAGATTACAAAAACTATTAGAAAAATTAGAAATCGAAAGCACAGACCCTAAAATCAGTCATTCATTAACACAAATGTTTAAAGAATACCATATCATTTTCCATTTAGACAACGAACCCTTATCAACAACTGACAGCCACAGCCAACAGTCCAATCTATATAAAAACTATAGACTACCACAGACACAACACACAGAGATAAGAAGCCAGGTACAGAAACTACTTCAAAGCGACATAATAGAACCTAAAATTAGCCCGTACAAGTCACCACTGCTATTAGTACCAAAAAGGAGCGAAGGCGGAATAAAGAAATGGAGACTAGTAGTAGATTTCTGTAAGCTCAATGACAAAATAGTAAACGACAAATTCCCATTAACTAGAATCGAGGACGTATTGGATAAACTAGGTAGAGCGAAATACTTCTCTACACTCGACATGACTAGTTCTTTTCACCAGATACCACTAGAACAAGACCAATGACAGCATTTTCGATACAGGGTGGTCACTATCAGTTCACGAGACTACCATTCGGTCTTAAAATATCATCCAACAGTTTCCAAAGAATGCTAACAATAGCATTAAGCGGTTTGGAAGCAGCAGCATTCCTTTATGTGGACGATATTACTCGTATTGTTTTTGGATGTAGTATAAACCATCACAACTAAAACCTAAGAAACGTATTCGATAGACTAGAGAAATACAACCTAAAACTGAATGCTGGGCCATTTAATAACAAGTAAAGGCATAAAAACAGATCCAAAAAAATACAGTGTTGTAGAAAATTATCCAGTACCAAAAACCGCAGATGAGGTTAGGAGAGTTATAGCATTTCGCAACTACTACAGAAGATTCATCCGAAACTTCGCAGACATAGCTAAAAGTCTAAACTCTTTACTAAAGAAGGCCAACCATTCATTTGGGCAGAAGAGTGTGGAAAAGCATTCAGCACTTTAAAAAATATCTAGTAGAACCACCAGTGCTACAATATCCAAATTTCTCAAAACCATTCATATTAACGACAGACGCATCAGACTTTGCTCTAGGAGCAGTACTCTCACAAGGAGAAATAGGACACGACCTTCCAATATCATATGCAAGCAAATCGTTACAAAAGCATGACATAAACAAACCAATAATCGAAAAAGAACTACTTGCTATACATTGGGGAATAAACTTTTTAAGCCATATTTATACGGGAGGAAGTTTATCGTAGTTACCGACCACAGACCATTAGTTTCTCTATTTTCTCATAAAAATCCTTCTTCTAAACTAACTAGAATCAGAATGGACTTATCTGATTTTGAAATCATTTATAAAAAGGGAACAATGAATACGAATGCCGATGCGCTTTCGAGGATAAAAATCGATAGCGACAAAAATCCTTCTTCTAAACTAACTAGAATCAGAATGGACTTATCTGATTTTGAAATCATTTATAAAAAGGGAACAATGAATACGAATGCCGATGCTCTTTCGAGGATAAAAATCGATAGCGACATTTTGAAATCCATGGTGCCAAAGCAGAGTGATGATTGCGACTCCAAGGAGCGAATCATGGCGATAACAAGGGGCATGAAAATAAACGAGAACGACATATCTCAACAGAAGACTTCACATATGGGAAAGTACATCCTTATCTGACGTCAGAAAAATTAGGAAGTTGAAGTTCATATTAACGAATTATAAAAGGCCTAAAATTGTAATATACGAAAATGAAGTTATAGTAAGGTGTAGTGATAATCTAGCGGGACTAGTTTCGACCCCAGAGAAGTTGACATCCGAATTGAAGCGCGCACAAATTACTGAAGTAGCTCTGAACGAAAAAAATTAAATATTTGAACATATACATGACGAAGAATTTAAGAATATGTATGTATAATGGACTGCAGTCAATGAATGAAGAATACTCGCCCCCAAAGAAAATAGAAGATAATAAAGAAAGAATGGCAATTATAGAGGAATTTCACAATTCACCACACGGAGGACATTTAGGTATACGAAAGACAATGAAAAAGATCAAACAAAGATACATTTGGAAAAATATGACACAAATGATTAAGAAATTTGTAAGTACTTGTGGAACATGTGCCAAAAACAAGCAAACAAGACACATAAAAGTTTCGAAACAATCCAAATTGACACGGTTGGACCTCTTAGAATATTAAACGGTCACAGATATATACTAACGATGCAATGTAAGTTAACCAAATATGTTATTGCACACCCTATCGAAAGCAAAAACGCAAAGACAATTGCTAAAACACTTGGGGAACAATTTATTTTAAAATTTGGTTGCTTCAAAACACTCAAGTCGGATAACGGAACTGAATTCAAAAATGAGTTAATGAAAAATATATACGAAATGTTGAAAATCAGAACAATTTACTCAGCCCCATATCATCATCAAAGTATAGGGTCATTGAAAGAAACCATAGAGTTCTAAATGAATTTCTTTTAAATTTCGCTGAAGACTACGAATGGGACATTTGGGTACCATATTGTAACATGCGAGCTACGGCTCGAGTAGATAAAACAATTATTCTGTGAAATTTATTTCTTTATTTTCTAGTCTATAGAACAATTCAAGTTCACACTATACTATTCTTCGCAAATTCTTTTCTTACAAGGTCTCTTTCCTCTCAAATCACTTTATCTCCTTTCTATTACTTAATTCACAAATCCAAACTAATTACTTTTTCTTGTTCACTCTCAACTTTCAATTTATCACCAAATTACAACTTCGCCCATTATCACTTTTCCAATCTCTTCGCCACGGTTCTAAACCAACTGTGTCTTTTTTTGATCGCCATCTGTCCTTATATAGCAGAAGTTTCTGATAGCCAGAAACTTCTAGCAAATTCTTCGACCACTGGAGCAAGAAAAATTCTGATATAATAATTCCAAGATGACAATCATTTCGTGCAGTTATAATTCTCTCTTGTTCTCTTTTATCCGCGATATTATCCGAGCTGTGGTGACTAATTTCAGACACGAACCTCAAAAGGAAGCAATGAAAAGACACTTCGGAATTTGTTGCCTGTTCGAGGGCGTAGTTATTATGCTACATTATGTTACAATATTATGCATTTGCATACAATACAACACCACACGTAGATACAGGCTATACCCCGTATGAACTAATTTTGGGAAAATTATCATACTTATCGAACGATGTAATAAATAACAATGAGAAAGTACATAATTTAGATAATTATCGAGTTGTACCAATTGCTGTTGTGCCTCTACTGCTGCGTCTAATGTATCCGCTCCCGAAAGTAAGTCATCAACGTAGAAATCTTGGCCAGTTATCATTGAAGCTATTTCAAATTTCTCCTTTTCATCGCACGCGAGTTGTTGAAGTGTTTTTATCGCCAGATATGGAGCTGATGAGGTTCCGTAAGTCACGGTGTTTAACCGATATTCCTTGATATTTTGTGTTGGGCTTTCTCTCCACAATATACGCTGAAAGTCTCTGTCTTCGTGAGCCACTAGTATTTGGCGGCACATTTTTTCAATGTCCACTCTGTATGCAATTTTATGTTTTCTCCATCGCACTAGTATAGAGTATAAATCCTGTTGTATAACTGGACCTGTAAGCATTGTGTCATTTAGGCTTACTCCTGAACTCGTTCGTGACGACGCGTCAAAGACAACTCGAACCTTGGTTGATGAGCTATCTGGCTTGATGACTGCATGGTGAGGTAGGTAATACACTTCTTTCGTTGATTTCATAACCGATGTTGGTTTGACTTCTTCCATGTATCCGAGCTCAATGTAATCCCTCATGAATTGTACATAGTCATCATAAAGTTGCTTATTTCGCGTAAATTTTTTCTCCATCTGAAGAAATCGAGCTAGCGCTCTGTCTTTTGATTCGCCCAATTTGCATGTGTCTTCTTTGAGCGGTAGTCGAACAATGTACCTTCCAGCTTCGTCCCTCTTGTGTGTTGCCCTGAATATCTCTTCGCACCGAGCTTCTTCTTCAGTGAGACCTCTTTCTTCATGTACTTCTTCTATTTCCCAAAATGATTTAAGTTGATCGTTTAACTCTGTGTTCGATATTAAGCAAACCGTTGCTTCATTTGCCTTTGAGTGATGTTGAATACTTCCAGACAATATCCAACCTAATTGCGTGTTTTGAGCGACTGGGGTGCCGTGGTTGCCTTTAATCACCCCTTCAAGAATTATGTCCTGGAACACATCAGCTCCAATCAGCATATCTACGGCCGCTTTCTTGTTGTATAATGGATCCGCCAAGGGTAAATGTTTAATATTGTAACATGCGAGCTACGGCTCGAGTAGATAAAACAATTATTCTGTGAAATTTATTTCTTTATTTTCTAGTCTATAGAACAATTCAAGTTCACACTATACTATTCTTCGCAAATTCTTTTCTTACAAGGTCTCTTTCCTCTCAAATCACTTTATCTCCTTTCTATTACTTAATTCACAAATCCAAACTAATTACTTTTTCTTGTTCACTCTCAACTTTCAATTTATCACCAAATTACAACTTCGCCCATTATCACTTTTCCAATCTCTTCGGCGTCGGTTCTAAACCAACTGTCTTTTTTTGATCGCCATCTGTCCTTATATAGCAGAAGTTTCTGATAGCCAGAAACTTCTAGCAAATTCTTCGACCACTGGAACAAGAGAAATAATTCTTGCAGTTATAATTCCCTTTTATCCCTGATATTATTCGTCTCTTTCGTTGACATGAGCTGTGGAGACTTCGTCCCAGACACGAACCTCGAATGAAAGGACAGTACGAACCAAAATTCTCCCAGAATGAAGTCACTTCGGAATTTGTTGCGTCATATTTTTAGGGGGCGTAGTTATTATTATGCTACACTGCCCCCCTCTTAGACATGTTCGTCCCGAACAAGTGCATCCTCATTTCGGCCATTGTATCGACTCAGTCGGTCCACATGAACCACTTTCATTTTGGCCCTCGGTCCTCGCTGGATGCGGTAGACAACATCGTTGATGCGGGTTATTATTCTGTAGGGACCTTCCCAGTTCCGCTGTAATTTAGGTGATTTCCCCTTTTGGCGATGGGGATTATACAGCCACACCAGATCTCCTTCCTGGAATCCTGACGTTGTTGCCTTGGCATCATACCTGGTCTTCATGCGGTCGCTCGTCATCTTAATCTGGCTTCTGGTCCTTTGGTGTATGTCCCTAAGCCTTTCCCTAAGGTCCGCCACGTACTCTTCTTCATTTCTGGGCTCATTGGTAGGAGATCCAAATTTCACCTCACTGGGTAAACGAGCTATTCCACCAAATAAGATTTCGAACGGCGTATGTCGAGTAGTGCTATGCACGGCACTTCTATAGGCCATCAAAAACAAGGGAATCTGCCGGTCCCAATCCCGTTGGTAGTCACCTACGACCTTCGAGAGATGTTCGTCCAAAGTCCTATTGAAACGCTCCACCATACCGTCCGACTGTGGATGAAGCGGGGTTGTCCTTGTCTTTTTGATTCCGAGTAGTTGACACATCTCTTGGAAGATTCTTGACTCGAAGTTCCGCCCTTGGTCAGAATGCAATTCCAAGGGCACACCGAATCTGCTAACCCAATTGTAGACGATCTGCTCCGCCACGGTTCTGGCTTCCTGGTTAGGGATCGGAAACGCTTCCGGCCACTTACTGAAGTAGTCCATCACTACGAGTATATACCGATTACCATTGTCGGTTTCCGGAAAGGGCCCTGCGATGTCAATGGCGATTCGTTCGAAAGGTGCTCCCACGTTGTATTGGTGCATCTTACCTCGAGTTTTGATTCTCGGACCCTTGCTAGCTGCACACACGTCGCATTTTCTGCACCAGTCTTCGATATCTTCCTTCGCTTTTAACCAATAAAAACGTTCTCGTACCTTTTCTAACGTCTTATTCACTCCCAAGTGGCCTCCGGTCGCCCCGCCATGCATTTCCTGTAACACCTCCTTGACCCTCGTCCGTGGTACGACAAGCTGCATTACAAACGACTTTCCGTCGGAGGATTCCCATTTTCTTCTCAGAACACCTTCTTGGACATGGAGGGAGTCCCACTGCGCAAAATATGCCTTTAAGGTCGGGCTTCTGTGAGAGATGTCCTGATGATCCGGTTTCTCCATGTTCTCCTTCCAGGCCAGAATCGGCTCGATATCCGGGTCTTCCTTCTGAGTGTTCCGGATCTCATCTACGCTCCAGCCGGCGATAGGTTCGGCTCTCATTCTTTGGATGGAACCCAGCTCCCGTTCTTCCTGACGCGCACAATGTTTACAATCCGTTCTGCATGGTCTCCGGGACAGTGCATCCGCATTAGAGTGGAGTTTTCCTTTACGATGCTGTATTTCGTAGTCGTAGATTTGCAGCCTTTCGATCCATCTTGCGACCTGACCCTCAGGACTCTTGTTACCCCGTTTGGTTTGCGAAACTTGAATGGTGGTCCTGGGGGCCTCGATTCCAGTAACCAACTTCTGCCCCGCGAAGTTGGTCCTTACGCATCTCCCGACTGCTGGTTTTGGGAAGTCTGACCGACAGGATGCTTCCTCTCTGCTTCTCCTACTTCCGCAATGTGGACAATTTCCTCGTCTAGGTGCACTTCTGCACTGCCGTTGTAGGTGTCCGGTTTGGTTGCAATTCCAGCAACGGATTTGACTTCCGCGAGCTTTGACGGCTGTTCTCTGGCATGAGCATTCCACGACGGACATTTCCCTGACACGGTGTATTCCCTGGTATGCTTGGTCCGCAGCCTTCATTGACAGAGCGAATGCCAATGCCTCGGGGAGTGTTCGCTTTTCAGCCATCCTTACAGCCATTTGCAGTTGTCTGTCCTCTATGGCCTGAATAAAAGCTTCCACCGCCATTTCGTTGATAAGCTCCTCACCGGCTTAAGGGTATGAAAGATGGGCTAGTCGCTCTATATCCGCTTGCAACTGTTGGAGCGTTTCCCCCCTTTTCTGGACTCGACTACGCAGCTGAACCCTGTACACCTGCTGCATGTGTTCATCCCCAAACCGCATCTCGATAGCCTGAACCAGAGAGTCGTAGTTCTGCTGTTTATCTTCCGGGATGGTCTGCAAGAGCTCCGCAGCTGGACCCCTCAGTGCAAGTGTGAGTGCAATGGACTTCTCTTCATCGTCCCAGCTATTGGTCATTGCGGCCGCTTCGAATTGCCTTTTATAAATTGGCCATGATGTTTGACCATCGAAGATAGGAGGCTGCATCTCCTTTCTTCTCAGACCGTCAGTGGAATATTCCCGTGCTTTCTGTCTCTTCACGTTGCTGAGCTCCTTAGCAAGATTTTCGACTTGCTTTCCTACTATCTCGAATTTCGTATCCACTTTTTCAAATTGAGTCTCTATCTTCCCGAACTGAGTTTCATGTTTCTCAAAATTTTCATCGAATCTAATTTCGACTTTTTCGAGTTGCGTCTCGACCTTCTCGATTTTCTCTTCGATCACTTCGAATTTGGATTCCAAGTTCTTGTTTTGCTCATCAAGTTTACTTTCCAGAGCATCTAGAGAATTCTTTTGTTCGTCCATTGCTTTCTTTTGTTCGTCCATTGCTTTCTTTTGTTCGTCCAGCTTAAGTTCTAGAGAATTCCTTTGGTCGCCCATTGCTTTCTTTTGTTCGTCCATCGCTTTCTTTTGTTCATCCAGCTTAAGTTCTAGAGAATTCTTTTGTTCGTCCATTGCTTTCTTTTGTTCGTCCAGCTTAAGTTCTATAGAATTCCTTTGGTCTTCTATTGCTTTCTTTTGTTCGTCCATGACTAACTTAAGTTGCAGGAGCAGACTTGTTATACCCGGGTCGGCTGCTGTACTTGCTGGTTCCTCTTCCACGTCAAACTCTACGTCGTGCGGATTTTCACCTTCCTGCGTTACTGCTTCTTCCAGACGAATCAGCAGGGCATCTTTTCCCCCAGTTGTGTCGAGGTTCCGCTTACTGAGTTCTGCCTTTAGTTGAGTTATAGTTAGTTTTCCCAATTTGCGACCCATTTTGCGCAACTAATTAACTCAACACAGAAATCGTTTTTTTTTTTTTTTTTGTTTGTGCAATTTCACACCACGGAAATAGTTATTCACAGAATAAGTTTTATCCCACTTCTGACACCAATGTAACATGCGAGCTACGGCTCGAGTAGATAAAACAATTATTCTGTGAAATTTATTTCTTTATTTTCTAGTCTATAGAACAATTCAAGTTCACACTATACTATTCTTCGCAAATTCTTTTCTTACAAGGTCTCTTTCCTCTCAAATCACTTTATCTCCTTTCTATTACTTAATTCACAAATCCAAACTAATTACTTTTTCTTGTTCACTCTCAACTTTCAATTTATCACCAAATTACAACTTCGCCCATTATCACTTTTCCAATCTCTTCGGCGTCGGTTCTAAACCAACTGTCTTTTTTTGATCGCCATCTGTCCTTATATAGCAGAAGTTTCTGATAGCCAGAAACTTCTAGCAAATTCTTCGACCACTGGAACAAGAGAAATAATTCTTGCAGTTATAATTCCCTTTTATCCCTGATATTATTCGTCTCTTTCGTTGACATGAGCTGTGGAGACTTCGTCCCAGACACGAACCTCGAATGAAAGGACAGTACGAACCAAAATTCTGCCAGAATGAAGTCACTTCGGAATTTGTTGCGTCATATTTTTAGGGGGCGTAGTTATTATTATGCTACAATATGATCCCAATCGTTAGTTGTAAAGGATTCTTCCGGTAGTACCCTTGTAACCTTGTTTAGTACTAAGAATTCTCTCCATGTTTGAAATTCTGACGGATATATGGACTGAATTTGTAGATCAACCTTACTGTTTGCCGTTCCTGCATGCGTTGCTCCTAAGCATCGAAGTATCGTGTAGTCTTTTCAGATTTTCTGCAGATTCAAATTGGCACTCCTTTTGGTTAATCAATGCTTGAATTTGCGCATTCACTAACATTCGGGTGTTCTCGTATCTGTTTACCAAAGCTTCCCTTGCCATCTCGTAGTTGCTGTCCATTATCTGCAAGTGCTGAATGATCTTAGCTGCTTCCCCCGTCACGTTTGTTTTTAGATAATGCATTTTTTGAGCATTCCCAAGCTTATCGTTTTTATGTATAGCTTGCTCAAATAAATCAAAGAATGACTTCCATTGTTTACAATCACCATTGAATGTTGGTAACTTTAACACGGGTAATTTCAGCTCGTGGTGCGTATTTTCTGTAGTGCCGTCTTGCCTCGTACCAAATGCATCAATCTTCTTTTGTACATTCACCATAATATTTTCGTAAATCTCCTCTAATTCTTCATGCTCGTTCATGTAGTCTTCATCAAGTATTTCTATTGCCTGTTCTATTATGTCGTTATGCGTTCCAACTATATTCTCCCATTGGCTTTGCATTGCCTGCTGTTTATGGACATAGTATGCTTTTGATGTCTGCAATGATTTCTCCATCCTATCCACTGATCTGAAGAATGCTTGTTTTTGCGCTTCTTGGCGTTTCATTCTTCTTTTTTGCTCTTCATCTTGCTCTTCATCGTTCGGTGACTTTCTGTATCCTGATGTTGAGGGCGTAGTTATTGGCCTAGCTGTATCCGAGTTGTCAACTAGTCCTGCTGCTCTTGGTAATGGATTCACGGTCTGGGCCTTAGATTCTCCCTCCAATACCTGCCTCAGCTTGTCTTCTAACTTGTTCCGTATTGTCGTCATCGTTGCTTCTACTTGCTTGTAGAAGTTGGCTTCAATGTATGGATGCTTTTCGCTGAAATGCTCGTGCTTTCGTATTTCTTTATCTCCGTTCTCAAACTCCTTCCAGTGATGGTCGAGGTCATCTAATCGTTCTTTGATGAATCCCTTTGTTCGTCTTATTTTGGGTTCTTTCGTGTACTTTTCGGATATTTTCATTATCCATTCCGCTCTCTCACGTTGTAGTTGAACCAAATCGTCTAAAATCGTCATTTTCTTCTCGTATCTCGTTTCTTTTTTTTTTTTTTTTTTTACACTTTTCACTACTTTTAAACTTTAAACTTCACACTTTTGTTCTATTTTCCTAGTCGTAGTTCAGTAACTCGAAGGACCAATTATGTTGATATATTATTATGTCTAACTAAGACCACCTTACCACTGGTGGGGGGTGGTTATAGTTTAAAATTAATACACCTTTCTGTTGGAGTTGTCGAATTCAAATCCCCCGTAAAATTTTATTTCACACATTTTTATAGTATAAATTATGCTGACACGCATACTAATATTACCTCATCTCTTATTACATAAAACTTAAAATACGTGGGAACTGCTGCTGACTCGGCGGCGCTGAACAAAACTGATATCAATGATAAAGAGTTTCCCGCGGTGTCTGTTTCCCGTAAGGTGCATATGTACGCAATTGTACAACGCTGGCCCAATAGATATCAGAATGGCCAAAGTAGTGAGCGGGCTGACAGCAAATGCATTTATAGCAGCCTTCAAAAGATTGTGTGCCAGAAGATATCATGTCGGGCATCTCTATAGTGACAATGGTACGAATTTTGTGGCTGCAAACAAGATTTTACAGTCAAATGTAAAAGAAGTAGCAAAGTATAATACAGAAGTTTGCGATCTATTGTCATCATACCATACGCAATGGTATTTCATACCTGCGGGTTCTCCACATTTTGGTGGCCTTTGGGAGGCTGGTGTAAAATTAATAAAACACTATCTCAAGCGAATAATAGGTGAACATAAGTTAACTTTCGAAAAGCTTTCAACATTGTTAACGCAAATAGAGGCATGCCTAAATTCCAGACCCCTCTGTCCACTTTCGAATGATCCCGAAAAGACAGATGTTTTAACACCAGGATAATGCAGACTCGACAGCAAAGAGGGATTACTAACTCGGTGGCAATTGTTGGAAAGAATGCAACAATATTTTTGGAAGAAATGGAGCACAGCGGCCTAAGTGGACGAAAAAGAACGAAAACTTGAGAGTTGACAACATCGTTCTTATCAAAGATGAATTACTTCCCCCAACAAAATGGCTCTGGGAAAAGTGGTAGAGACACACGCTGGCAAAGACGGCTTAATAAGAGTAAGCAAACAATAAAACGTACAAGAGACCTATAACCAAAATATGTGTACTACCGATTACCGATAACGATGAGCAAACAGCATTTCAAGAAATGCATCATGTAGAAAATGGAACTGAGCAGAACACTAAAGTCGATGCAACCAACGAGCAAACAAATGTTACCTTCAATAATTTACAACTTGAAGATGAGAAGGTGGTAGAAAAAGATCACAATCAGCAAAATAAATGTCTGCACCTTCAATTAACGGCTGCAAAACCACAACCTAAACACAATAAACAAAAATATCTGCCCACTAGCATACCTGAGAGACCAACGGACAAATGAAGCCACATAACAAGCCAGTAAGGTAAAAAGTTTGTCTCAATTGCACTCGCATCAATCATATGGCCACTAACAAGCCACACTCAAGTTACCAGTACACCTTTCAACCACCATCCAGGTATATATTTTGAAAAAATTGGTAATGTCAACCTCGTAACAAATAATTGGAAAATTATTGTATACTACGACATGACCAATTACTGGCGTGAGTTCATAGGATTCAAGGACTCGACATCATGAGAAGTAACAATGAACTACTGCTGAGACAAGGAGTCGGAAGGGAACCAAAGGCTAGAATCAAACGATCCCCATTAAACTTGGTTGGAACAATAGCAAACAAACTATTCGGAGTGCTAGACGAAGAATTTGCTACAACAAATTCAAAAAATCAAAACGAATGGAAACCTCTTAATTGACCTTATAAAAAATCAAACGTCAATAGCAGAATCAACAACAAATATAACGCAGAAAAACACAGAAGCCATAACACATCAATTAGAAGTATTCCAGAACCACTTAGAGACACCAGTAAATAATGCATTGGTAGCCAACGACGTATTGGCTACAAAACAAGAGTTTTTTTGCACTATCGACGTACGCCACTCTGTCTGGATGTCCTGATTGATCTTCACCACGCAAAAATCAATCCACTTGTACTAACACCAGATCAGCTTCGATCGCAACTGTCCGTAGTAAGAAACCACACAGTTGACAATGGCAGTAGAGGCAACAGAAATGAGTTTGGTAGAACTTTACAGATTATTAACAGCTAAAGGGAGGATAACAGAACAAAGCGTCATATTTGAAATAAGAATACCTTTGGCTAATACCGAGGTGTACGAAGTCTTCAAAGTCATACCAGTACCAACAGCTCATCAAAAAAAAATGTTTTCATAGAACCATCAGCCAACTAATTAACTGTGAACTTGCTTCGAGAGTGTTACTACACGATGACGTCAGAAGAATTAAATAAATGTATACAGAGTAATGACAAGCATATACATTTGTATGTCACCAACAACATCCCATATTCAATCGACGATCAAACATGAGCAGTTGTGAATTGGACCTATTAACTCACACAAATAAGTTATCATCACACTGTAAAGTACGGAGCATAGAACCATCCCCCGTATGGATCCAATTACATACCCCAAACAGTTGCATATACGTTCTAGACAAGAGATACACGTTCAACGTAATTTGCGGAAGAAGAGTTTTCGAGACTACTTTACTAACATTAGAGCCAAATTGCTTGATTAAACATTACACTATGACGCTTTCATCGCAAAACAGCATATCCAGCCGAATCAACACAGCAATTATTCCCACATCAAACCACTCATCATCCCCAAAATGTCTCTCAAAACTGACGATTCAGACCTTATGATAGTCAGTCAAAGAATAGGGGGGTTAAAGAACCGCGAGGTACTGCTTGATAATTCAGTGCTCCATCACGTGCATCATAATATCCCATACGGTCTATTAGGTAGACTATTTCTTAGCATAATCACACTATTCGCCTGGTGGCACTGTAAGAGATCAACAAACGCTCCAGCAGAAGTCGAATTACAACATCGTCCAAAACCTGTCAAAAGGAAGTACACCATAGCCCATTTCAAAGTGTAATGCGCCCGACAGAATGTACAATTAATGTACAGAATCACTGTAAAATGCACACGCATTGCACATAATCACTGCACTTCAACTCCATAAATTATTATTTTTGTTAAGTAAACAATTCTATGTTTCCCAAAGGTAGTTTAGCATAAGCACCTTTTGTATTCTTATAATGTCATATTGTATTTCTGTTACTCTCATCCATATCCAACATAGTTCACGAATGTACTAAGTAAGCAAAAATTTTGTATAAATAAGAAATCATTTTAATAATAAAGCAGACTAATCTCAAATACGACATAAGTTGGTCTCATGGAATAGCATATCCCCCGCACCAGAGGTAAGGTGGCTATTCAAGTACAACCGCAGGAAAAGTATCCTACATCTATTGAATAGCTATCCCCCCACTGGAGGTAAGGGGGCTATTCAAGTTTGCAATCATAGGAACAGTATCCTACACCAACTTTTTGCCACCTATTTTAAACAATCTTTCGCCAACAACCCTTTTGAACCAGACCCCTCTTACTTGAGTCACCTTCTTAACTTTCCGTTAGCCCCTTTCAGTCCCTGCCTTTTGATCGTACTGTAATTGATAATAAACTACAAAATCTTAATGATGAATTCTCACGCGGCCCAGATGGTCTCCATGCCATTTTTCTTAAAAAATTCTCCTCCATTCTCTCCCTCCCCCTCTCTCATCTCTTCCGTTTGTCTCTATCACTAGGACAGTTCCTTCAGATTTGGAAGGATAACTTCATAACCTCCATACACAAAAATGGATCAAAGAGCGAAGTAACAAATTATTGCCTCATTGCTAAACTTTTTCATCTACCCAAATTTTTCTAAAGTATTTTATACGAAGCCTTAAGCTTTCAGTGCAAGTCTCTTATCTCTCCCACCCAACACGGCTTTTTGAAAGGTTGATCAATTACTACTAACTTACAGAGTTAGCTTCAGATCCGTCCTATCGACTCCTTTTTTGGTCACCTCTCGTGTTCCCCAAGGCAGCCATCCAGGTCCCCTTCTCTTCATTCTAACCATTAACGATGTTGAGAGGGTTATTAAACACACTTCCCACTCTCTGTACGCTGATGATACCAAATTTTTCAAAGCCGTCTCTTCACCACATAACTCATCACTTGGCTTTGTCAAACGATGGTCCAAAGAATTCTCTGACCCTTAAGAGACCAGATCCCCTTACTTTACTTTTGTTCGCCCCCTCCTTGAAATGCCAGTCAAGCGTGGTTACCCTTTCAGCAAGTTCATGTGACCAGAATCGAGAATATTCAACGTCGATTTCTTCGATTTGCCCTTCGAGGTCTTCCTTGGAATGATCCATTTATCTTGCCTCCCTATCAAGACCACCTCAACCTAATCAACCTGAGTACTCTAGAGAAACGCAGAGATGTTGCAGACGTTCTTTTCATTTATCGACTTCTTTCAGGCTCTGTCGATTGCGCATCTCTTTACAACTCAATTTTCTTCAATACTAACCCATGAAATTTACGATGCCCTCGTTTTTTATATCTACCGTCTCACCGCACTTCATATGGATCTAATGAACCAATTTCCCGTATGCTGCGAAAAATTAAGTTTTAAGCTTTAAGTTCTTTGTAGCTTGTAATAAGCCAAATAAATGGGGGCTTTCGCCTCTTCTGTAGAGACGAGAGAAAAAAAAAAAAAAAAAAATCATCTTTTATGCACCTGTCTTGTTCTATCACTGTTGCGAAGGAAAACCCTGGCCACGGTGTAGTGGGTCGTGTGTTTACGTGTGACCCGAACTGTCAACAGAAACCACAGTCACCGGAGCATAATAGAGAAACGATTAAAATCTAAATTTCTCTAACCACTACACTAAAAAAGGGGTTCTCCCTGGTAGTACAATGGACCAGAAATCAATCTTGAGTGCTCTGGGATTTGAAAAATACTAATCTTCTAGGGAAGGTTTAGAGGTTATCTTGCGTTTGTATAACGGTTGCTTAAAAACAACTCCCACCGCTACGCTGGAGACAATGCTCCACTTGCTTCCTATTGATATCTATGGGAAGCAAATGACAGCTGAAGCAGCATTGAGGCTTCGGGAATCCTCACAGCTTACTAACACTAATTCGGGCCCCTCCATTATCCTGAACGCAAAAAGTTATTCCTAGTAAAACGGACTATATTGCCCCTCACATCAACTTAAATGTTAAGTTCCAAACCAGAAGTCCTATTAGAAGCGTTTGAGAATTTTGGGGGAGTTTTGAACAATTTTGCGATAGAGTTCACCATCATGCGAAAATTACTGCAGTCCGATAAGTTGCGGCTTGACTTTCGATTAAAGCGGTAGAGGGTATATCACTATTGTCCTATGTATACATAACATAGATAGTCAGGCAACTATGAAAGCCTTGGAATCGCCGACAATATGATCCAAGTTGGTAAAGTAATGCCGCAGTTCTCTGAATGAGAACAGGCAGATGCGACGTTTCCCTGTGCTGTGTTCTAGGGCACAGGGACGTTCCGGGAGTCCCTATATTCTAGGTTAGGGCGGATGAATGCTTTATAAATTGAGGCCAGATCAGACGGGGTAAAATATTTCTTGCACCGTTTAAGGAATCCTAGACATTTTGCAGCATTTTTGGCGACCTCGAATATGTGATCATTCCATCGAAGTTGGTTATTAATACACATGCCGAGAATGGCAAGACTTTCGGTTTCAATGATGCAAGTACCATCCATGGATAATGGTAGAGGGTTTTGGTTTCGTTTGAGAGACAGAAGATAGCATTGTGTTTAAATTCCACTCTGTTGGTTGAACCCCATTTAATTATGCTGTCCAGGTCGGAATTTAATGTGTTTAACAACATACGTTGCTGTTCCCCTTCTACGGCCGAAGAACAAGGATGTGGGTTAGGGAACGAATATGAAAAACTGAGGGTACTATCATTGCGTTGAACAAGTGGAAACAAAATGTTAACCAAATTTTTGAATTACTATAACCGCTCGGGACATCAAAAATATTTATCTTATTTCAAGACAGACCAAGAAGTGGTCGTCTGCGCGTTGCCCGTACAAGCGCGGTTGTAAAAGCTGAACGCGAGCGAATTCGAAGAAATCCGCTTCGAAAACAGAAAATTGTGTCGCGAGAGCTGGATATATGTAAATATATACCAGATCCATGATCATTCGGGATGATCTCAACATGATAACCTTTCGTCGGTCAACTGGACATCAATTAACGCCTAATTTAAAGCAAATTAGGCTTGAAAGATACAAGCTACCTTGCATTAGCACGCGGACAACGGCCACGTACGAGTAAATATGCTTTTAAGGACGAAACGAAAAATACAGTTTCTAGAGTCAGCGTGGCCATCATATTGTTTTGGTAATGGTTTTCTGGCGGTATCCCATCAAGAAGATATTGCTCTCCATTTTTGTGAAAAAAGGGTCATAACTGGGGCAAAGAAGTTGTCCTAAAAGAAATCGTTTAAGGCTTGACGAATACCCTTTTTAACGGAGCAAGATCAGTTTTCCAACAAAACTCTGCTCCAGCACATAAAGCTAAAACAACTCAGCAGTATCTTAGATGGTGCTTTTATTTCATCTGAGTATGGACCTTTGGAATCCTTTGGATTATTGTTTGTGGTTAGTGTTGGAGACTATGGCCTGCAAGAGACTCCACTGAAATATCGAGATCGTCGAAAGTGCTTTAACCACAGCAGCGTTGTCCATATCTCTGGACACCGTGCGTGCCGCTGTAACCCAGTGGCCTCATCGTTTAAGTGCCTGCGTTAAAATGTTTTGTTGTTTAATTTTTAATTTCATTTCATTTAGTATATTGTAGGCTAGGTGGTGCTGCGGTTAAGATCTGTTCATTTTACAATTTGTTGAGTTGTTGCTTAAGTGCGTTCTTCCACATCTCCGCTCCGTGAATCGGCCCGATTCACTATCTATGCTGAGAACGGCCAATTTAGAAACTGGACGGCGTAGCACACCAGACTTTGTGCGAACATCGGCTCGTCTCACCACTCCATCTGCGCAATGATAAACTAGTTCCACTCTTCCTCGGTACCACTGGTTTCTAAGCATGTTCGTGTCACAAATAAACACCAGATCTCCTTTCGTCTGGGCAGTGCTTGCTGTTTTTTATAGCTTTTTATTACTTTCAATACATTTATACTTACATACAAAAACGCCTAACTAACTGAACTATCTTATTCTAATTTACTGGCCCTATGCGGGCGATTTAACCTAAACTTCATCCTTTACTATGTCTTTCGACTTAATCTATTACTTATTACTACTTTATTTACAGATGATAATGAATTATGACTGAGAACACTTTTTATTTAAAAAAAAACTTAGTATCCGTACTATTTATTTTGTATCTTCTATATAAAATTTAAATTCTACCTTAAAAATGAATCTTAACTTAACTACATGCATAATCAAATTTCCATTTTTTTTTAATAATGTGCTTTACCTTAATAAAACTTAACTACCTATACTTAAACTACCTAAACCTAGACCCCTAAAAAACTATGTAAGCTGACCAAGGCAAACGTATTGCGGCCAACTTTGCCGTACTAGTCCTACCCCGGATCAAAATGGATCAACGAGGGAGCTCCCTCTAGTAACGACCAGAATTGCTGGTGCTGGTTGCTCACATCTCTAACATCTACTGAATCGCACACGCTCCTCAGTGCTCTGTGCGACGTCTCGGCTGTAGTTGAGCCGTCTGTCCACAGTTGTCTGGGCAACGTGGAAGATTCTGATCTATTCTGGATCAGACCTGCCTGATTGAAATATAGAAATGTTTCTGGGAGGACAAAGCCATTAAGGCGCACCCTCTCATGGTACCTATAAATAAATAAATATTTGGCGCAACAATTCTTTAAGTGCCAGGGCCTAGCTTCTCGCAACCACTCGTGTTGTGTGCGTTATATTTTTCACATGAATGGAAGGGACCTACAGTTTAGGGCCGTATCCGAACGGCAATTTGTTTTGAGAAGCTTTCTCGTTACAACAATACTCTCGGATGTTTGTCAGACGTTCGTGAGAGGTGGGATCGTGATGGTACCTATGGTTGGGGTAATAAGCTCCGAAGATCACGTTATTCATCAAGGTCATTGTTCTTGCAATGTGCCTTCGAGTCATCTTGACCAGGAAATTATCAACTCTTATCAGATTCGCCCTGTTGTATAGAACCTTATTAGAATAGAATTTTTTGGACTGGTTGTTTGCTATAAAAAAATCTCTTTGTAAGGGCGAAGGCAACTCGGGTTCTGGCAAGAGCAGCATCTACATGTTTGTTAAAATATAGATATTGGTCTAGCCAAAGTCCAAGGTATCTAACCAAATTTTGAAACGCAAGTGGACGTCCGTGCTGTCCAACGATAGGGAACTTTCGCCAATTTGTATCCCTAGAGGCCAGAGACAACGGCGTTCTAGGTAGGCAGGTAAAGTGGTGGTTCGGAAAAGAACCGAATTAGCGCTAAGAGCGCCTTTTTCATATCATAAAAACTCGTGTACCCTGTTTGTTTACATGTGTTAATGGAGATAAAGGATATAATTAAACCCAGCCCGTGGAGTTCAGAAACAGGATTAGTTCTCCAATCCGTTTAGAGGCTATCTCTCTGAAATCGTCAAAGAAGGGTTTACCTAACGTACGTAGTCTGGTCCTTGGTAGGGCAGGACAACTTCAAAGAAAGTGGATAAGAGTTTCCCTCTCGTTGTGAGTAATGCCAAGCTTGGCCGCGTGGTCCAGTATAGGCCAGTGGCCTTTAATAATGGCTACAATTCTGGCAATATCAGGCCTTGATCTGCCTAGCAGCTCATTTTATTTATGTCTGTTGAAACTGGGTCATGTCTTCCTGGCCAGCTCGTCTGCTTGCTCGTTACCCTCATATTTACAGTGTCCTGGGACCCAAATGAGGGTAATTTCAGAATGGATACTTTGTTTATTTATTTCAAAGCGGCATTGCTCTACCAGTTTTAAAGATATGGTAACTGAATCAATAGCCTTGATTGGGGCTTGGCTATCAAAAAAGATACCTATATTTAGGTTGGACATTGGGAGATTTTTTAGCATGCGGCAGCATTCCCGAAACGCGAGAAGCTCCGCTTGAAACACTAGCAGAGTCTGGGAGACGCAAGGATTTCGATATATTCAGTTGGTCCGAGAAATGCCTGCGCCAACTTTGCTGTCCATTTTCGAACCATCCGTATATATACAGATATCAAAGCCATTGATTACCATTCCGTTTGGAGGTTTGCTGAAGTCGAGCGTGGAAGTCCTGTAATCGGTCAAACGGCGTTCCGCATAGAATGGTTTCTGATTTCTGAAATTTGATCTTTAAATTCCAGTAGTCGCAATATCGATGAATCTTATCGAAGTCACGCTGCAAGAGTGTTGCAATGACGTCGATCTTAGGTAATGATCTGTACATAATCAAATCGTCCGCGTACGCTATCGCATGCTAAAGAGATCCTATCAGATCAGCTGTGTAAATATTAAAAAGTATCGGCGAATTAACCGCATGCTGTTGCAGACTATTTTTAATTTTGAACGTCCCAGCAGAAGTTGCATAGACATTTTTCACAACGAACTTTCTACTGGTTAGCATATTAAGTAGCATGTACAGTAGTGGTTGGCTTATGCAAACCTGTTCAATTTGTAAAAGAGTCCTTCCAATCATATGGTATCGAAGGCCTTCTCCAAGTCAATCAGGCAGGCACCCGTACATTGGTTTTTGCTTTTCTTCCATTGGATATCAGACACCAGTTTGAATGCGGCATGTAATGTATTATGCCACGCCTGGTGGCAAGTGTTTCATATTTATACTTAAGTTCCTGTTTTGCTAGTTCTATGCTCGAGTTGCTCAATTTTTCAAACATAAGTTTATTTGTTTTGCTTTACTCTTCAAGTTTCGCGAGAATTATAGAAAGAACTTGTGAGATTGGATCTGGACCAATACTGCTTTTCTTATTTTCTAGCTATGCGGCTTGCCCATACGTTTGTCCGCCAGAAGATTACAGTTTTTCGAAACTGTTTTCATGATTGATGTTGAAATTTTGATTCCAAAAATAATGTCTTCATTTTCGAACTTTGCTATTCCTACTTTCATATTGCTGAGTTTTTGAATATCAATTTGATATTTTATAATTTCTTCGTTACTCAAAATACCTACTCGTATTTGGTGCATGACTCCTATTCTCGCCAAATTTATGTTATCTTGTATCAAATTTATTTTTTCTTTTAGTATTAGCATACGCATTTGTTGTTCTACAAATTCTTTCTGTGATATTATTCGCTTACTAAGATTTTGACCCATATTAAGTTTATCCAAAATCGTATTTCTATCTGATTCTAAAAGGTTTTTTAAAGAAGTAAACGAGTCATTAAAATTGATATTAATTTTTACCTGTTGATTGATTGTGTCAATTTTTTTGATTAGTTTTCTATGTCATGTTTGTAGTCTTCATCCAATGTTCCAAAGAGTGTACTTAATCCTTTTTCTTTAACATTAATCAAATATGTTTTAGATCTATGGAGTAATACCTCACATTGAATATAATTCTTTTATTAAATAATCCTTTCTTTCTTCTCGTAAAGTTTCTATTTGGTTCCCTAAATTATCTATTAAATTTATAATTTCATTTGGGTTAATAATATGTAGTATTATGTCAAATTTATTAACTATTTCTACTTCGTCAATCCTTATTTCCGCATAACCAACTTCTGAAGCTATTTTTTCAAAAGTTAGGGCTGTTTGAGTCCTGGGGATGATTATTAATAATAGCGTCCATATGAGAAGAGTTTTGATCTGCAAATTTAAAGATGCGCTTTATGTTACTTTGGTGTACATTTGTAAGACTATGTTTTCTAAATTTGGGTTCTTCTTTATGGCGGAGGGATTTATAATTTTTAATGAAGTCTGTAGTTCTTGTTTCGCGATTTTTATTTCTCTTCTATTGTATTAACGTTTGCTTTATTTATTCTTCCTTTAATTTTGATAAAGTTAACTTTTCGTTCATGTTCTTCGGTTGGGGTGCATTTATAGTCCAATGATATTGTAAAGCATTACAGCGTTAAGCATTTGAGATCTAATTGTTTTTTTTTTTTAAATCTGTGCGCGCTAAAGGAAATATGAGTACTTTTATATTTTTTCAGGGCACGGGCGTTTAGAAAATAAGGGAAGAGGAACAGAGGAGAAGACTGTGCACGTTGGCTTTGAATGTTTGAAGGTTGTAGTGATGGGGAAACACAGAGCCTATGGACTTCACTATGTCTCTATAACCTATAAGTTTTAACGCGCGATTCTATACCCTGTCTAGTATGTGCAGAACGGTCTTGGGTGCACTAGACCAGAAATGATTGTTATATTCCAGCTTTGGGCGGATGAGTGCCTTATAAATTGAGGCCAGATCAGATGGGGTAAAATATTTCTTCCACCGTTTATGGAATCCTAGACATTTTGCATCATTTTTGGCGACCTCGTTCCATCGAAGATGGTTATTAATACACATACCGAGAATGGCAAGTCTTTCGGTTTCAATGATGCTAGTACCATCCATGGATAATGGTTGAGGGTTTTGGTTTCGCTTGAGAGACAGACGACAGCATTGTGCTTTGGAAGCATTAAATTCCACTCTGTTGCTTGAACCCCATTTAATTAAGCTATTCAGGTCGGAATTTAATGTGTTTAACATACGCTGCCGTTCCCCTTCTAAGGCCGAAGAGCAAGGACGTGAGTTAGGGAACGAATATGAAAAACTGAGGGTACTGTCATCAGCGAAGAAATGGATTGGCTTAAAAGTTGCAGACAAGTGATCATTTATAAAAATAAGAAAGTGAGTCGGTGACAAAACAGAGCCTTGGGGAACACCACCATTTATTTGGTAAATTGCAGACTTGAAGCCGTCCAAAACAACTTGTATTGAACGCCCCGAAAAGTAATTTTTAATCCATTGAAGAAGAGACTCATCTACGCCATATACACGCATTTTCCATAAAAGAGCCTGATGCCAAACACTGTCAAATGCATTTGAAATAGCAAGCGCAACCATCTTGGTTTCGCCGAAGTGATGGAGAGATTGGTTCCACTTCTCGGTGAGATATGCCATCAAAACACTAGTGGACCTGTTGCTACGAAAACCATACTGCTGGTCATTAAGGAGTTCGGAGGAGAATCGAGATATTTCATATGACGATTTATCAGCGTTTCCATTGCCTAGTCGGTAATTGGACGGGGAGGAAGATTCGCCTTTTTTAGGGAAGGGTTGGACAAATGCTGTTTTCTAACCACTCGGAAAGAGCCCTAAAAAATAGGATAGACAGAAAAGCTTACGCAGGGGTTTTGCCAGCGTAGAAGAACACCTCTTCAAAACTATGGGAGGAATACCATCTGGACCAGAGGATTTGTGTATGTTAAGACCTTTGAGTACTCCTGCAACTTTACGAGTGCGAAAGTGGTTTGTCCCATGGAAAATTTGACGCTCTCAGATACAGGTGGAGACAAATTATTATCTGGCAGCATTGAATTCGCTGCAAAGTGAGTAGCAAGCAGATTGGCATTGTCTAAGGAGCTGACAGCTGGAATGTCATTGTAAATGTGCGAGGGGATGGCAGGCGAGCCAGAATTTTTAATATTTTTGACGAATGACTAACAATTTTTACTACCTTTGGGACATTGTAGGATTTTTTGCCTCAATTCTTGGTCATGTAAGAATTTTAAACGTCGAATATGGGAATGGAATAAGCTATTAAGGCGCTCCAGTTGGTTTTCTTGTATTGCCATACTTTTCTTTTAAGAGTTTTTTCTTTAACTTTGTGGTCGGAGTACGAAAGTTTAGTTGATACGATATTATGGTCAGACCGACTTAGGGGATCTAGAACATCGATAGTGTATTTATCAGGGTGCGAAGTAAGAAACAAGTCCAACGTGTTGGCGGAATGACTTTTAATATCCGGTATACATGTAGGCTCATTTACAAGCTGAATCAACTTGTTTATCTCAGCAAAAAGTTCAACATACCTCCTCGAGTGTTGTCTGGCCAGAATGTTGTAGGGGGGTGGGGGTGTATTCGACGACAATAAAACACAACGTGTTATCTTCTGTATATAAGTTCTGTCTTATATAGTATGTTAACTAGAGTTAATTATACAACTGTAGTGAGAGTGGACACTTTTCGGGATGATCACATGATAGGCTCTAACGTAGTTTATTTACATGAGAACTAAATGTAATTACAGCGGAATTAAAGAAAATTCGAACACATCTTTAATAATATGCCTACAGTTCGACCAACCTGACCACGTGATCGACCCGATTACATTTACCCTCGCGGTATAAAGTCTTAATAGCAAAAAAAAAAAGAATTTGGTGCATCTTCAAAAAAAAACTAAAATTTGATACTAAAAGATACAATGAATAGATTTCAATATTATTGGAACGTAAGATACATGTACATATATAGTTTGGACATATGAGTAAATAAATAGCGTAAACAAATATTTAGGCTTTATGTTTAAGTGGTGGTTTTTGATATGTACGAAGAAATCTCACTCGGAAAAAATGGTTTGTGTTTTATGACTTAAAAATACTTGACCGTATATATACATAAGTATATACTTTTATCAAAGACTATCGAAATGTTAGTCGGTATCTGTTTTATGGCCTTTGTTTTTTTTCATCATTATCCAAATCAGACGATTGTACTATAAAAGGCCTCATGTTGACAGCTGAAGATACACCTTTATATGGCAACCGTGTCAGCTGCAAGCCATCGACATCAGTTATGACGTAACGATCGTTGGGTAAAATTTTTTTAATTTCGTAAGGGCCTCTATACTTAGCGAATAGTTTTTTGTTGATACCCGGAGTAGTTATAACATTCTTAATCATAATATAGTCACCCTTTTTGTATGATTTTGGTTGCTTGTGACGCTTGTCATAATATGTCTTATTATACGCCTGATTTTTTCCAATGTTTTTTACAGCCTTAGCTCTTACATCATTGAGATTTGCTTGTTTTTCCACAAGCCTTTTCCCTAAAAACTCTATAACCCTATCACATAACATTCTCTTTTGGTTTCTTCCGAATAAGATCATACTAGGAGTAAAGCCGGTGCTTCTATTGACGGTGTTATTAAGGGCGTACTCAACTTTTACTACATGCTTATCCCAATCACTCGTCGTATGGGCATCACACTCTTTTGCTAACATAGGAACAAGTATCGTGTTAACCCGTTCTACTTGACCATTCGATTGACGAGAATGTGTAGCGATCTTTATATGCTTCACATTATTTTCATGTAAGAAGTCTGAGAACTCTTTAGATGTGAAACAAGTTCTACGATCCGATATTATCCTGTTCGGCCGGGAATAGTTCTTGAAAAACGAATTTAAACAAATTATTGCTTCTCTACTTTGAGTGGTTTTTACTGGATAAAGTTTGGTAAACTTTGTAAACCCATCGATTACAAGGAAAATATGTTTTCTCTTTGAACTGGAATTTGCTAGAGGACCCAGATGGTCAATATGTAGCGTATCAAAAGGGATATCGCCTTTCGGAATAGAATATAATATACCTTGGGGCTTACCGGAATCAGGAGAGTAGTAGATACATTTCAGGCAACTCTTAATATATTCTCGTATGTTTTCCTTCATCTTCGGAAACCAGTAGCTTCCAGATATGTATTCGAAACACTTTTCTAATCCTAAATGGCACAACGCCCATGATGCGTACGTATAATTTGGTTTTCCAACTTAGACGGTACATAGACGAGAACTTTGTCCTTAGTTTTACGATATATTAGTCCATCTATCATTTCAAATAATGAACTCTCAGTTTTTTCTAACTCCGAAGCAATTGCAAGTATTTTTGGATCTTGCTTCTGCGCGGCTGCGAGTACAAACTCAAACGATTCATCATCAACGTGGAGAATATAAAAAGATCTACTTAAAGCGTCAACATGTGTCATACGATTCGCTTTTCTATGTTCTACACTGTAATCGAAGCTTTATAGCTCTAGGACCCAGCGAGAAATACGCGGATTTAAAGACTTCTTGTTCAAAGTTAAAGTTAAAGCCTGACAATCCGTCACGATTTTGAATTGTATACCGATCAGATATATTTTGAATCTACATAAAGCATAAATAATTGAGAGAGTTTCCAGCTCATAGCTGTGATATCTACTTTCTGATTCTGTAGCACGCTTCGAAAAATAGAAGACTGGACTGAAATTTATTATCATCCTGCTTCTGTACTAAAACTGCTCTATATCCGACACTGCTTGCGTCACAGTGTAATTCGGTAATATTATGTGGATTAAAATAGATAAAACTGGAGCTGCAATAAGCTTCTTTTTCAAAATCTCAAAAGTTTCGAGCTCAATGACGCCAAACGTAAACGGGGCGTTCTGTTTTAAGAGTTCATAAAGAGGTTTTGCAATATTTGCGAAACTTTTTATAAATTTTCGAAAATATGAACAAAGACCGATAAAACTATGCACATCCCTAGTACAGGATGGCGTTGGAAAGTTTTGAATACCATTTAGATTGCAATTATTTGGTCGAATGCCATTTTTGTTTATTTCGTACCCCAAATAAACAATCTCATTTTGCAAAAATGAACATTTATCGAACCTAAGATGCAAACAATTGTTTTTTACTACTTGGATTACTTCTTCTAATATATCTAAATGTTGTTCTATTGTCTGTGTCGCGAAAAGTATATCATCTAAGTATGTAAGGACCTTCTCTTCTGAGATCAATTTCCTGAAAACGTATTTCATATATCTTTCGAATACAGACGGGGCGTTTTTAAGCCCAAACGGCATTCTCAAAAATTCGTATTGCCCTACCGGCGTTGTAAATGACGTATATTTTATTGAATCTTGAGCTAACACTACATGGTGGAAACCATTCTTGAGATCCAGTGTTGTGAAAAACACTTTATCTTTAAGACGATCCAGATGATCTTCAATTAAAGGCAACGGATAATTATCTCTCAACGTTACTTTGTTGAGCTCCCGAAAATCAACGCAAAGTCCGAACTCCTTGTTCTTCTTTTGGACAAGAACTATTGGAGATGCAAATTCGGTATTGGATTCGCGTATTATGCCTTTAGTTAGAAGGTCATTCAACAATTTTTGAAGCACTATCTTATGTGCGTAAGGTAACTTTCTTGGCGGAAAATTGAAAGGAACATTCTTGGACAATACTATTTGCATTTGAAAATCACTACTCGGGTGAAAACTATTATGATTAAGAAGTAAATAAGCTGGTTTAACTATTCTCATAATCTCATCTTTTATATCACTAGATAACTTTTCATTAATATCAAGTTGAAACTTACATTCGCTGTCGTCTACATCAATATTTAAAATTTGATGGACGAAATTATCTTCATCATCGACGTCGATATCGTTGTGGCTTGAATTTGTAGTTGGATAATGATGATTTCCACTTCGGCTGATATGGAGATCTTGACCTGATGCAATTGGATTATCTTTAGACCGCTTCTGCAACACCAAACCAATTTTCCCCAGGAAATTTCTACCTAGAATAACAGGATAATTAATTGAAAAACTTCTAACAACCAAAACTTCCAAATTAATAATTGAATTGTCAAACTTAACTTTACTGTTAACACTTCCCAGCACATCGAGAGGACTGTTAACTCCACAGTATTTATGGTCCCCCAAGTCTCCTTTTGTTACCATGGACAGTGGTATGAACTGCTCCTGCATGAAGCTGATAGGGCTCCCCGAGTCCAGCAAAGTCAACAGCGTCGTCGAAGTTTCCAAATTCTCATTTGCGAAATGGTAGTTAAGGTGCATTTCAAAATCATTACAGTCAGATATATTTTGTTGCAGCGTTATTACTGGCCTCAACTTCGTGTAGCTCGTAGAAATATGGCCTTGCTCTCCACACTTAAAGCAAGTTATAGGCTCCTTATTGAATTGCTTACGATTGGTGTTGGTATTAGCTTCAGGTACTCCGTTGTCATCTACCTTCTTCGACTTACTGAATGATTTGTTGCGCTGAAAGTTAGACGGCCCACTTTTCACTGTTCTATCACCATAATTAAATCGAAAGTTGCTTTTCAATTTCTCGTACTTGAGCAACGCCACTTTTAATTCCGTCATATTGTCTGCACTATATAAAATGGTCTTGTTGACTTCATTGTCAGAAATACCTCTTATTATGAACATCATTAAATCTTGTTCCTCGACCAAACCATGAGAAGCCATTTCTTGCATATTTAACACATACTGCTGAATTGTTTCATCTCGTAGTTTCTTCCTGTTCCTAAGTTCATCATAGACGTCGGCTTTCGTAACCACTTTCTTAAACTCGTTCCTCAATGCCGTTTTCAACTCCGACCAACTCCTCGCATTAATTGTTCTGACGAATAGTTTAGCTGTGCCTCTGAGAAGTCTTTTCCCATACAGAAATCTAGTCCTGTCGTCCAAGTCCACTATCTTCGAACACTCTTCAAACTGTTCAATCCAACGTTGAATGGAGAAGCTGTCATCGCCGCTGAATGTTGGAATGGAGTCCTCGATGTCTTTGAAATGGCACGAAGCTGACGGTTGTACACTATGTTGTTCTTCTCCCAACTGAAGATCACGGAGTTGTTGCTTGAGTCGTGCTATTTGTTGTTTCTTACTGCAGATTCGACTGAGTTTCTCCAGCTCTTCATCTAGTTGATCCTCTTCCTGACCACCTGACTCTGCTCCCACACAGACACGTGGTCGCTGACGGGTATGGAGTCGTCGGACGTAGAAGAAGAAGAATTTTCCTGAACCAATTTGAGAACTTCGTCGGCTGTAAAATCTGCCACTGCTTCCTGAAGACGAAGTTTAAGTTTAGCTTTGGATCCATTAGTTGGTAGCTTCAATGACCGCATGATATCTTTAAGCAGAACGACTGTAGCAGATTCCAGAAATTGTACCCACTCTTCTGACATTTTTTTTTCTTACTCCACGTGAAAACACTTGCACACTGATTTTTTCCGTAATCAAAAAAATGCCAAATTGCACTACTTAGCAAAAAAAACTTGTCACACCACTATATTTTTTTTCGGTACACGATCACACTTCTGAAATATTGTAGGGGGGTGGGGGTGTATTCAACGACAATAAAACACAACGTGTTATCTTCTGTATACACTTTATATTTTTAATCCATGTTCTTTTTCTAGAGTTAATTATACAACTGTAGGGAGAGTGGAGACTTTTCGGGATGATCACATGAAAGGCTCTAACGTAGTTTATTTACATGAGAACTAAATGTAATTACAGCGGAATTAAAGAAAATTCGAACACATCTTTAATAATATGCCTACAATATTGAAGCCAATCCGTATTGTGTATATTGAAATCGACCGCAATGACGATTTCAGGGTGCAGGGAGACAATTCGAGTAATGGAATCGGACAGCGCATCAAATTCGTCAAAAGTTAAGTTGCTGTCCCCACTAGGGCTTCTGAAAATAAAGCAGTAGTGAATTAATTGCTTATGGGCGGTGAGTTTTAGCCACTTGAAATTAAACTCCGGGTTGGAACAGTTTTTATATTGAGGTGGAACTTGGTAAGAAATATCATTACGGATATAAATGGCAAGGCCACGGTGAGGAAAAATAATGACACTAAGTTATATAAAGGCAGTTTCAAATCAGAAGATTCTTAAACTACCTGTGTTTCGGTTAGTGCCAAAACAGCTGGTTTATGGGAATGGGCGTACATATCGAAGAAATTCGTTCGAAACCCACGAATGTTGGTAAAATCAACCCTAAATTCCCTCATCACTACAACATAGAAACACAAAAAGACACAACTGTGACGTAACTAAGCGAAGCTATGAAGTTTAATTAAGTGAAGAATAGTTTTCGAAAACAAACTATCGCAGGTGCTATGCCCAAACGACAATCAGCTAGACTTCTGTCCCTTATCACTGCGACCACAGGTGGTCCTATTGCGATTTCCTCTAATTAAAGCTGCTTTGAAGTAGAAGTTACCTAGGAAATGATGACGTGTTCTGATAAGACAGTCACAATGGCAAAATATGTGTTCTGCTTATTCTTCATATGTCGTCTTGTGCTATTCCCATGAACATGAGGTGTTTTAACTCCGCAATGTCCCGTTAAGAAACCTGTGAACAAGTTGTAAGAGTTGTTTCGTTGTTAGGTGGGAGGCATTTGGCAATAATTGTTTGAACTGTCTGTTACCTTCAGTTTCCATTCAGTAATGATGCGCTTCTTTAAGCCAGTTTTTAATACTGCTCTTGCAGTGCTGTTGGGTATTTCGCAGAATGGTCTTGGCATCATGAAGTGTGTTGCGGATCCTTTTCTAGCTAGTTCGTCAGCTTTTTCATTAGCTTCATAACCGATATGTCCAGGTACCCAAATGAGATGAACTGTGTTTGTGCTAGTTAATGCTAAGGCAGTCTCATACTAGTTTTGAAGTAATTTCATATGCCTTAATTGCAAGCAGCGCGGCTTTGTTATTTAAGAGAATATAAATGTTCTTGTTGATTATAGATCTGTTTGTGTTCTCCCGGATACACAGCTCTATTGCATATATTTCGGCTTGAAATACTGACCTACTTTTATTCATTCGTTCTCACTCCAACTCCTTCATCTGTTTTAGATCCACCTGTGTACCATACATGAGAATCTCTAGTAAATGTAGGTTTATTCTGTTCCCAGTTACTTCTGTCTGCAACTGTTACCGTGAAGTTGTGGCTGAAATTGAATTTTGGCAGACATTTATGTCGAAAATAAACGTAACCAGCAATTGTAGTGTGGACTCGGCCCTGGAGTGTGGGCTCGGTGAACGAACCCAATCTGACATTCAGGCGCTGTCATTATAAAACCTCATCGTTAGCTGACATTAATATTGTAATATGCTGGCTACGGCTCGAGTAGATAAAACGATATTCTGTGAAATTTATTTCTTTATTTTCTAGTCTATAGAACAATTCAGGTTCACACTATACTATTCTTCGCAATTCTTTTCTTACAAGATCTCTTTCCTCTCAAATCACTTTATCTCCTTTCAATTACTTAATTCACAAATCCAAACTAATTACTTCTTCTTGTTAACTCTCAACTTTCAATTTATCACAAAATTACAACTTCGCCCATTATCACTTTTCTAATCTCTTCGCCACGGTTTTAAAACTACTCCCTCTTCTCGATCGCCATCTGTGCTTATATAGCAGAAGTTTCTGATAGCCAGAAACTTCTAGCAAATTCTTCGACCACTGGAACAAGAAAAATTCTGATGTAATAATTCCAAGATGATAATCATTTCTAGCAGGTATAATTCCCTCTTATCCGTGATATTATCCGTCTCTTTCGTAGACATGAACTGTGGAGACTTAACCGCAGACATGAACCTCGAATGAAAAGACACTTCGGAATGGGTTGCATAGTCGTAGGAGCGTAGTTATTATTATGCTACACTGCCCCCCTCTTAGACGTGTTCGTCCCGAACAAGTGCGTCCTTATTTCGGCCATTGTATCGACTCAGTCGGTCCACATGAACCACTTTCATTTTGGCCCTTGGTCCTCGCTGGATGCGGTAGACAACATCGTTGATGCGGGTTACTATTCTGTAGGGACCCTCCCAGTTCAGCTGCAATTTAGGTGATTTCCCCTTTTGGCGATGGGGATTATACAGCCACACCAGATCTCCTTCCTGGAATCCTGACGTTGTTGCCTTGGCATCATACCTGGTCTTCATGCGGTCGCTCGTCATCTTAATCTGGCTTCTGGTCGTTTGGTGTATGTCCCTAAGCCTTTCCCTAAGGTCCGCCACGTACTCTTCTTCATTTCTGGGCTCATTGGTAGGAGATCCAAATTTCACCTCACTGGGTAAACGAGCTATTCCACCAAATAAGATTTCGAACGGCGTATGTCGAGTAGTGCTATGCACGGCACTTCTATAGGCCATCAAAAACAAGGGAATCTGCCGGTCCCAATCCCGTTGGTAGTCACCTACGACCTTCGAGAGATGTTCGTCCAAAGTCCTATTGAAACGCTCCACCATACCGTCCGACTGTGGATGAAGCGGGGTTGTCCTTGTCTTTTTGATTCCGAGTAGTTGACACATCTCTTGGAAGATTCTTGACTCGAAGTTCCGCCCTTGGTCAGAATGCAATTCCAAGGGCACACCGAATCTGCTAACCCAATTGTAGACGATCTGCTCCGCCACGGTTCTGGCTTCCTGGTTAGGGATCGGAAACGCTTCCGGCCACTTACTGAATTAGTCCATTACTACGAGTATATACCGATTGCCATTGTCGGTTTCCGGAAGAAACCGCTTCTGTGAGAGATGTTCTGATGATCCGGTTTCTCCATGTTCTCCTTCCAGGCCAGAATCGGCTCGATATCCGGGTCTTCCTTCTGAGCGTTCCGGATCTTATCTACGCTCCAGCCGGCGATAGGTTCGGCTCTCATTCTTTGGATGGAAACCAGCTCCCGTTCTTCCTGACGCGCACAATGTTTACAATCCGCTCTGCATGGTCTCCGGGACAGTGCATCCGCATTAGAGTGGAGTTTTCCTTTACGATGCTGTATTTCGTAGTCTTAGATTTGCAGCCTTTCGATCCATCTTGCGACCTGACCCTCAGGACTCTTGAACTGTAATAGCCATTTTAAGGCTGCATAGTCTGTGCGAAGAACGAACTTGCTCCCATAGAGGTATTTGTGAAAATGCTTCGTAGCCAAGATCAAAGCTAGAAGTTCCCGCCTTGTCACGCAGTAGTTCCTTTCCGGCTTAGAGAGCACCTTGCTGAAGTACGCAACCACCTTCTCTTGGCCATCATGCACTTGGGAGAGTACGGCTCCTACCCCGACATTACTAGCATCTGCATCCACAATGAACGTTTCCCCGGGAGTGGGGTAGGCTAGAATCGGGGCATCGCATAGCCGTTGTTTAAGTGCCTTGAAGCTCTTCTCGCACTCAATTGACCATTTGAATTGTTTTCCCTTTTCCATCAACTGGTGCAAGCTCTTTGCGATCCCGGCAAAATCCTTCACGAACCGTCTGTAGTAGGTGGCTATTCCCAGGAAGCTCCTTAGTTGGTATTTATCATTGGGGACTGGCCGCTTCGACCTTCTCTGGATCGGTTCTCACTCCTTTTGCTGAAATTGTGTGCCCCAAGTACTTGGCTTCCGCTCTAAACAGGGCGCACTTCTTGGGGTTGAGCTTTAGGTGGGCACTTCGAAGCCTTTGAAACACATCCCTTAGATTGTCTCGGTGTTGCGCAAACGTTTTTCCTACGACGATGACATCATGCAATTATACTAAAACAGGTTTTCCATGTTAACCCTTGCAGGACACATTCCATCAATCGCTCGAAAGTCGCCGGAGCATTGCACAGCCCGAATGGCATTACCGTGAATTGCCATAGCCCATTTCCTGCGGTGAAGGCGGTTTTCTCCCGGTCTTCTGGATGGATCTGTACCTGCCAGTAGCCACACTTCAAGTCGAGAGTGGAAAATCATTGGGCTCCTGATAGTGTGTCTAGCGTGTCGTCAATCTGTGGCAGAGGATAGCTGTCTTTCTTGGTGACGTAATTGAGCTGCCGATAGTCCACTCAGAACCGAGTGTTGCCATCTTTCTTCTTAATCAGTACAATCGGTGATGCCCACGGACTTTTGGAACTTTCAATCAGGCCTTCTTTCTCCATTGCCGACACCATCTCTGCAACTTCTGTCTGCTTTGCCAATGGAAGGCGCCTAGCAGGCTGACGAATTGGTCTAGTATCACCAGTGTCTATTCGATGTTGTACCAGGTGTGTTCGGCCATATTCTCCGTCCTGTGAGGCAAATACATCAGCGTACTTATTGATAAGATTGTCTGCCATAGTTCGCTGCTCCTGATTCAGCTCACTGGACTGGAGAATCGTCTCTCTCGTTTCCGCTGTCCAAGGTAATGGGAGAGGTTTTGGAGCATCACGTTCAGATATTGTTGCGACGGCAGTAATCGGCGTGCATTTTCCAGTCACCTCCCCTCACCTTAGTATGACAGTGTGTGGCCTCGCGTTCAAATCTCTCACTGGAACCATGGTGTTCTTTGGTTCGACTAACGTCTTTCCCACAATGTACAATAGTTTTGAGAATGCTTCTCTGGGTCTAGTTGTACTATGTAGAATCGGTGGCTCCCAAGATCACCTTCCAGCTTCGTCCAAATGATTGTCTCTGAAGACGGCGGCAAAACTTCGTCTTTGCTGATGACTGTCCTGAGAGTTACGGCATTCTCGTTTCCGTACACCATCGGAATCTCCACATTTCGGTACCTCAGTACTTGCATCCCAATGCCCAAGATTACTTCATTTGTTTTCATGAAGTCTATTCCGATGATGCACTCGTCGCATATATCTGCCACCAGAAACGCATGGGAGAACGTCAGTCCCGCCAGAGTAATCGTAAGACGAACTTCTGCAAACATTTTCGCCATTTCCCTTGTTGCGGTCTTCAGGCAGTAGCTGTTGGTGTTGTGCAGCCAGGCGCTTCTGACGATATCTCTTCTTACAATGGAGGCAGTGGCGCCTGTGTCGATGGTGGCTATGCACTTCTTCTTGTTGATTAGTGCCTCCACTGTCAGGCTCTTGTTACCCCGTTTGGTTTGCGAAACTTGAATAGTGGTCCTGGGGGCCTCGATTCCAGTAACCAACTTCTGCCCCGCGAAGTTGGTCCTTACGCATTTCCCGACTGCTGGTTTTGGTAAGTCTGACTGACAGCCAGATGCTTCCTCTCTGCTTCTCCTACTTCCGCAATGTGGACAATTTCCTCGTCTAGGTGCACTTCTGCACTGCCGTTGTAGGTGTCCGGTTTGGTTGCAATTCCAGCAACGGATTAGACTTCCGCGAGCTCTGTCTTCATCCATGACGGCTGTTCTCTGGCATGAGCATTCCACGACGGACATTTCCCTGACACGGTGTATTCCCTGGTATGCTTGGTCCGCAGCTTTCATTGACAAAGCGAATGCCAATGCCTCGGGGAGTGTTCGCTTTTCAGCCATCCTTACAGCCATTCGCAGTTGTCTGTCCTCTATGGCCTGAATAAAAGCTTCCACCGCCATTTCGTTGATAAGCTCCTCACCGGCTTTAGGGTATGAAAGATGGGCTAGTCGCTCTATATCCGCTTGCAACTGTTGGAGCGTTTCCCCCCTTTTCTGGACTCGACTACGCAGCTGAACCCTGCATGTGTTCATCCCCAAACCGCATCTCGATAGCCTGAACCAGAGAGTTCTGCTGTTTATCTTCCGGGATGGTCTGCAAGAGCTCCGCAGCTGGACCCCTCAGTGCAAGTGTGAGTGCAATGGACTTCTCTTCATCGTCCCAGCTATTGGTCATTGCGGCCGCTTCGAATTGCCTTTTATAAATTGGCCATGATGTTTGACCATCGAAGATAGGAGGCTGCATCTCCTTTCTTCTCAGACCGTCAGTGGAATATTCCCGTGCTTTCTGTCTCTTCACGTTGCTGAGCTCCTTAGCAAGATTTTCGACTTGCTTTCCTACTATCTCGAATTGCGTATCCACTTTTTCAAACTGAGTCTCTATCTTCCCGAACTGAGTTTCATGTTTCTCAAAATTTTCATCGAATCTAGTTTCGACTTTTTCGAGTTGCGTCTCGACCTTCTCGATTTTCTCTTCGATCGCTTCGAATTTGGATTCCAAGTTCTTGTTTTGCTCATCAAGTTTACTTTCCAGAGCATCTAGATAATTCTTTTGTTCGTCCATTGCTTTCTTTTGTTCATTCATTGCTTTCTTTTGTTCGTCCAGCTTAAGTTCTAGAGAATTCCTTTGGTCGCCCATTGCTTTCTTTTGTTCGTCCATCGCTTTCTTTTGTTCGTCCAGCTTAAGTTCTAGAGAATTCCTTTGATCTTCTATTGCTCTCTTTTGTTCGTCCATGACTAACTTAAGTTGCAGGAGCAGACTTGTTATACCCGGGTCGGCTGCTGTACTTGCTGGTTCCTCTTCCACGTCAAACTCTGAGTCGTGCGGATTTTCACCTTCCTGCGTTACTGCTTCTTCCAGACGAATCAGTAGGGCATCTTTTCCACCAGTTGTGTCGAGGTTCCGCTTAATGAGTTCTGCCTTTAGTTGAATTATAGTTAGTTTTCCCAATTTGCGACCCATTTTGCGCAACTAATTAACCCAACACAAAAATGTTTTTTTTTTTTTTTTTTTTTCTTCTGCAATTTCACACCACGGAAATAGTTATTCACAGAATAAGTTTTATCCCGCTTCTGACACCAATGTAATATGCTGGCTACGGCTCGAGTAGATAAAACGATATTCTGTGAAATTTATTTCTTTATTTTCTAGTCTATAGAACAATTCAGGTTCACACTATACTATTCTTCGCAATTCTTTTCTTACAAGGTCTCTTTCCTCTCAAATCACTTTATCTCCTTTCAATTACTTAATTTACAAATCCAAACTAATTACTTCTTCTTGTTAACTCTCAACTTTCAATTTATCACAAAATTACAACTTCGCCCATTATCACTTTTCTAATCTCTTCGCCACGGTTTCAAAACTACTCCCTCTTCTCGATCGCCATCTGTCCTTATATATCAGAAGTTTCTGATAGCCAGAAACTTCTAGCAAATTCTTCGACCACTGGAACAAGAAAAATTCTGATGTAATAATTCAAAGATGATAATCATTTCTTGCAGTTATAATTCCCTCTTATCCGTGATATTATCCGTCTCTTTCGTAGACATGAACTGTGGAGACTTAACCGCAGACACGAACCTCGAATGAAAGGACACTTCGGACCAAAATTCTGCCAGAATGAAAAGACACTTAGGAATGGGTTGCATAGTCGTAGGAGCGTAGTTATTATTATGCTACCATATCCTCCTGAGCGGCCATTTCCTTTTTCGTTAACCAGCTTTCAACGAGTCCAGATGCCAGCCAGCCGAGTTACCCAAATGCAAGTAAATTTCATCGAATTATCCATTGTAATTTCAATTCAATTCCAATTCAATACAATTTTTATTCATTTCCATCTTAATTCAAAATAACATTAATACAATAAGAGTAGCATAGAAATGGAACAAAATAGAGATCATTCTATAACTGTTACCAGTTAGAGTTGAATGACCCTCGATAAATAGATGTACAAAAATAAAAAGTTCAAATGTGGGGTAAATCAGTTAGTAATTAATGTAATGCAAAATGAGAAAAAAAAGGAGAATTATATTAGAATAGACAAAATTATAAAGTACATAAGTAATGAAAGTGAAAATAATTGAATCTAAATTAAGATACAGTTCGTAGAAATAATTCAATGTGAGCACAGTCTAATGAAAATAACCAATCCTTTACTTTTTTTAAAAATAATTTAAAACTCGGAATTATTCTGATAGAAAGAGGTAATTTGTTGAATGAAATTGGTGCAGTTATGGTGTAGAAATGAGTATATTTGGAACTGTGTGCAAATGGAACATTAACTAAAGCCATATTATTTGCTCTCAAACTATAACTTCTAGAAAATCTAATGGGAGTGTTACCGCTTCGTTTATAGAACTCACTCAGAACTTTAAAAATATAGAGATGTCTTAGAGGGAGAATACTCAATTCTTGAAAATGCGGCCAACTACTAGCAAAGCGGCTTCTACCCGAGATTATAGATATAGAGAATCAAAGCTAGACCATAATAAACCATAGCTAGAACTTTTTTAGAACAGTATGGCTTTAAGAGATACATCTTACGTGTCACAAGCATCATATATGATTTTAATGAATGAATGCGATCTTTCCAGTTCAAATTAAAATCAATTAAGACGCCAAGATATTTATATTTATTTACAGATTCGATTTTAAAGCAACTTGTCTTACATTTAATGTTACTGTTGAAATTATTTTTGCCGCAAATATGCAGAGTTAAATTAAATCGTTTACAATCATGAGAATGAAAAAATAAATTGTAGTCGATTAAGACATTACCAGATGACTTAAAAGTCATCAATTTAGTTTTTTCACTAATTATTAATTTATGAAACGTAAACCACAATCTCAATTTTTGTAAATCTTCTTCTATCTTGGTAATGCACTAAAACGAAGAATTGCCTTGGTACACGAAGGCTACATCATCAGCGAATGCAGTGGAGATACCATCGAAATTTTGTTTAAAAAGAGAGTTGATGTATATCAGAAGTAAAAGCGGACCGAGGACAGAACCCTGTGGGACTCCATTATCTAGAGTACGAAATCTGCTGAAGGATCCATTTGCTTTCTTTCTTTAAGGTATGAATGAAACCAATTGTATACAGCACCCTGAAGCCAGCGTTAAATAGCTTGCTTAGAAGCAAATCGTGATCGACCATGTCAAATGCTTTAGTCATGTCTATGAATAGAGCAATTGAGGAAATAGAACGATCAATTCCTTCATATAAGTGGGAGCATACTCTAAGTATAGCATCTTCTGTTGACTTGCCGGATCTAAATCCAAATTGGTCGATTGCAAAAAATAAATTCTTTTCCAAAAAAGAAACAATCCGACACTTAAGCAATTTCTCAAAAAGTTTGGAGAAAGTTGAAAGTAGGGAAATGGGTATATAATCATCTATTTTTTTACTACTACCTTTTTTAAAAAGGGGAATAACTTCTGCACATTTTAGAGACCGAAGGGTACAACCACTAAGAACACTCATGTTAAATAAATGGCTCAATACATCAGCTACATAAAATGCAACTTTCTTTAAAACAAGGTTAGATATACTATCGCTGGTACACGATCTTTTATTTTCCAGAAATTGTATTAGCTTAATAATTTCTCCCGGTGTAATAGAGTCGAAAACAAAACTATTAGCCTGCGCACTGTCTTCAAGAAGATCCGACGCTATGTTACAATGACAAGTGTTACACGGTTTAATGGAGGGTTTTAACTTTCCAGCGATTTCAACGAAGTACTCATTAAATTGATTTGCAATATCGGTTGGGTTAGAAATACGAATACCATTCATCTCTAAATTATACGTTTCTACAGATTTGCTATCCTTTCCTAAAATACTGTCAACTAACCTCCACTCTTCTTTAGGTTTACCTTTGGCTCCTTGAAACTTACGCGTATAGAAGTGATCGCGCGTTTCCACAACTTTAGTCTTAACTTCTTCGCATAATTTCTCAAAGTATTTTCTAAGTTTTTTGTTCTGGGAATGTTTAGTGCATTTGACAGCGAATAAGTTCTTTTTATTAACTAATTTCAAAAGTTCGTCAGTCATCCATGGTTTAATAAATCTTTTAGTACTAAAACCCTTCGGAGTAACAAAAGTGCAGGCATCAATATGCTTTTTTAAAATGGTTAAAAATATCTCAAAAGCAACAGAAGAATTAGACTCTGAATATACAGGTTCCCAGAACTCATATTTAAGACATTCATTCAAGATGCTATAGTTAATGCTAAGCTTATCGCTGGAGTGATGATTTTGGCGCTTAGGGTTAACAGACATATTACAATTGAGAATAACCATATGATGGTCTGAAACATTAAGATCCAAAACATCACTGCTGAAAGCAATCCTGTTTTTGATGTGAACTCTGGTAAAAATGTGGTCAATACAAGTTTGTGTAGAGTTAGTTACACGAGTAGGTATGTTAATAAGGCTCTGAAGACCATAAGAAGCCAATAAAAATAAATAATTCTCACAATCCTTATCAGAGATCTTCAAAAGATCAATATTAATGTCTCCTTGAATAATTAAATTTTTAGCTCTAATGGTACTCAAGACTTTTTCCAACTCGTTATTAAAAAATCTTTTACTAAATTCGTGTAGCCTATAAACGCACAATATTGTATAAAGTTAATTTTGAAATCCAAAAGACAGTTCAACAACATCAGCACTACAAATATCAATCACAGTACAATTATACTCATATCCATTTTTGACATAGACAACTTCACCTCCAGACGCATAGGAATTGTTACATTTACCAAAGATCGTATAACCCGGAATATTATACAAACATAATTCATTCTCATAAATCCAAATTTCAGTTAAAATAATTATTAAGGGAAGTTTAGTGAGCGATTCGACGTGTGCTAACAATGCATTAAAATTTTTCCTAAGACTACGAATGTTCTGAAGCAAGCAAAATGTTTGATCAAATTTATCAGAATAATTAGGAAAATCATGTACACAAGGAGTTAAGGGAGATAAAAAATTATTGGTGGTCATATGGCTAAAATGCAACTTGATCGTGATGATGACGTCAGGAGGACGGAAAAATATACTGAATCATAAGCAAAGACAATAACAGCAAATCAAAAATACTCCCCAGTTATCTGGACGCCACCCTTGGAGTTTACTGAAACTTAATACCACCTAAGTTTCAAATCCACTACACCAAACTATCTCTCTCTCTCTCTCTCAATTTATACAAAAACGCCCGTGCCCTGAAATAATTTATTGGTATTCATATCCCATTTGGCGCGCGCAAATTATAAAAAAAAAAAAAAACACCTAAGCCATCACGAAATACTTTTAGTGCAGTATCAATGTAGGAACTATTGTTGGTGTTTGGAATGTTGTAGATCTCAATACTGTTGGCTAGCAGTTGTTGTTCTAAGTGATTTACTTTGCTCTCAAGAAAGTTGATTCTATTTTCACACTCTTTGTTCTTAGCCTGTAGCATATCGATCTGTTCCTTTTGCACTTTTTTCATTGATAAAATTTCTGAATAAATCATGTCTATGGTAGATTTGATAGAAGATAGATCGTTAGATGCAATATTTGTGGGTGATGTTGCATTATTATCAAGCGTAGTGTTAAGTATAGGTTGAGTTGAGCAACCTAATACAAATTATACAAATACATACAAATTGTATTATACCTATTATAGAAAATAAACACGTGCTGTGCGCCGCACGAATGGTTGGGACCTACAGTTTTATGCCGTTTCCGAAGGGCAATTTTTTCGATTGAGAAGAGCTTTTCATGACAGTTTTACTCTCGGATGTTTGTCAGACGATCGCAAGAGGTAGGACAGTGAGGAAACTTTTATTTTTTATTTTTTATGTTTTCTTGGATTCGAACCTTCAACCTCTCGCTCAGTGATCGCGCACTTAACCACTGAGCCACGGCGCCCACCGAGATTGTTTCTTATAATTTACTTCTGATTAGGATAGCAATGTCATCTGCGTACCCTTGGACATAAAAGCCATCTTTGTTGAGTATTGTTAGCAGTTCATTGACTACGATAGACCATAGTAAGGGGGAGAGAACCCCACGCATTACTAGTTCTGAAGATGTTAATCAGTATTAGTATTATGAGAGGGGTGTCCTTTTGTAGGAGTGCTGGAAATATTTTGCCTTCTCCTGGGGCTTTGAAAGGTTGGAATGAGTGAATTGCCCATCTTATTTTACCATCATGAACAATTTCCTTAGTTCTTTTCCAGTCTTCTCTGGTCGGTCTATTGATCCTTACCTAATCAAGATCATCTGGGGAGATAGGAGCAAGGAAGGATCCTGCGAAGTGCGTTTCGGCTAAGAGTTCTAGCGCCTGTAGACCGTTTTCAGCATATGTACCATCTGTTTTTTTCAGTAACCCTGATCTGATTAGTGTGCATTTAGAAAGAATTCTGTGGATACTGGATACCTCCGTTGGGTAGCTCAATTATTGCCGCTACCAGATCCTTTTTAGTGAATTCTGGAATGAGAATAATTCTCATATTATTTTTAACTAAAATGCTGGTTGTAGGTTTTTCTTCACTTACAGAATCGTAGAGCACCTTACCTGTTAGGCCTTTTACCTGGTCTTTGTATATATATGGGTCCTGAATAAAGGCCACGTTAAGGTGATCCTTTCGAGTATTAAATCTATGACTTAAAACCGTCGAGGCGCTAGATTTATTTGAATGCACCTTATACTCATTGATTTAGTTAATCCTGGGAAATACTAGCAGGATTGTTAGCATTGATAACTTGTTCAGTCGAGGAGTTGGCTTCTGACGCTTTTGACGTTGAGCATGGTTTTTCTGACCCTTCGGTTGAGTTGCTAGAGTCAGTTGTGAACTGCTTTTTGCTGTGACACATTTTTTGGGTTTTTTCTGTTCCAAGTTTAGCCTACTGTTTTGCGTCAACTAGTCTTTGGTGAGCACGTGTGCAACTGGTGCTCTGTTCTTAGTAGAGGCTGCAGCCTTTATCTTCACTTAAATGTGAGTGAAGTTAAGGAATAACTTACATTTCTGTTTGATGATGTAGTTCTTCGATCTCTCATCTTCCTATCTGTTGTTTTTCCACCGCTACTTTCTTTCGTAGCTCTGAGGACTCGCCATCATGACATGGAGGCGGTTTGCAAAACGTGCTAAGAAGATTTCCTTGGACATCTCGTCACCAGCAGGGATATATGTTACATATGTGAATAACTTGGGAATGTTACTTCCCTGAGTAATGCGCAGACTGAATTTGAATTCAAATTTTGGGCATGGTTTTATTCTCTTGACAACAGACATGAGCCAGTTTTTGGTTTCTGTGTTGTGACAAGTGATTGCTATCCAGCCATCTCTAAGTGAGAGTGCGACAAATTTGAGGTGTGGGCTGTTGTTGTCGGATTTGTCCACCTCTTTTAGTAGACTATTTTTGACTAGCTGCATTTGTTGCACTGTAAGGCTTTCTGCAGGGTGCATTGAGTGCATTACAGCTGCTTTACCCTGGGCCATAGCATCTCTATAGGATAGCACTGATGTGAGGCACCCGTCCTCGTGATGTTTTCAGGATTGCCACCCTTACTGTTTCCTTCACTTGAGGCTTCTGAGTGGGATTTGTGAGCTTTTTCCTTTTCCTTTTTTTTGAGGTTTGGGTTTTTGTGATTTTTTCTCACTTTTTTCCTGAGCCTCACCCGAACTATTAAGATTTTTTCTTTGCCTAACCGTACTTGTGCCTTTAGGTGGCTCTGAGTACGTTTTGTGCTTTTTGGGTACCTGATCCTTTGGCGAGTTGTCGGTTGACCTACTTCTTTTGTTGTTTCTAGGCCTTCCTGAATTGCCCTTCGGGTTCTATGCCGTCTCTGATCATAACTACGATTCGTCTTTTCTGAGCACCAGTGAAATGTTCATGTTTCTGCTGTGGCTTGTTGACAGTATTCTTTGCAATTTCCGCGTTGCCTGGTACGTTTTGAGCCTCGGCAGTATGTTTGTCCATTGTCATGGACTGGCGCGGTTCGGCGGTTTTTGGAGATGAGAGGCTCTGGTCATCTGTCTGCATCTCACATCGAGATACAGGGGAATGGAGTAGAAGTTCTTCTTCTGACTCCTTTACCTGGTTTATTATGAGATACCAGGTCGCCTGGTATCTCATAGGGACGATACGCTTGCGATGCACAATTTTTTATTCCTTGCATCATTCAGTATTCGGCACATAGTCCAATACTCCTTAAACTTTGTAAGTTAGCTCTTGGTCCGGGGAGGTATTGCGCTTCTACCACACTACGTTTCCTTCCCCTATCCACCACCTGAGGACGCGCGGGTTGCCTGAGAAACTCGAATTTTTCCGGTCCGACTGTGTTAAGTTCTTTTGGAATGCGGGTAACTATTTTATTCGCTACCTTGCTAAGGTCCATTTGCTGACACTAGTCATAAAATTATGTCTTATCTAAGTAATACTTAGTGCTATGTTGAACTTAAACCTAAAGATCATCATAGCTTATTTCCATTTGCTGGAAAATATTTAAGTGCATCTTAGCAAAGACGCACTTTTGTTTTTGATATTTAAGACTTACTTTGTATTTTGTGAAACCCGTTAAGTATTACTTAGGTGTATAAGTGATATTTAAATATTTAAGACTCGTGTCAGATGGACATTATATTCTTCATTTAACTGGTAACTTACATTTCTAAATTCCTCAAAAAGTTCTCTAAATTATTAATCTTGATGTGAATAGTTCAGCATAGCTGATTCATTTTAATTTTTGTTGCAATTTTATTCATGAATTCATTAAACTTATATGCTAGACAAAAAACGCTTAAAACTAGCTTAACTAACTTAACTATGTTAATCTAATTTACTGACCCTATGCGGGCGCTCTAAGCTAAACCTAATACTTAAAACTATGTCTTTCGATGTAACGTACTTAAATTTTTCATTTATTTCATTATTTTTATTATAAATAATATTAAAAAAAAACTTAGTAAATGAAAATTTTTTGTTGTACTTATATATATAAAACTTATAAAACTACCTTAGAATAAATCTTAAACTTAGAATAAATCTTAAACTTTTTTTGTCCAAGTGCTGTGGGATTTTAATTTTTTTTTATTTTTTTTTGTTTTATTATTATCTACCTACATCTACTTACATACCTACAATACCAAAACCTTAAACTATGCAAGTCTTCCATGGACAACAAACAGCCAACTTCAAACATCAAACAGGCTACCTGGATTAGGGGGAAACGATGAAGGAGTTTCCTTTCTTTCGGCTAGCCACCAGAAATGTCCGTACTGACGTTGTACGTCCTTCATATCACCACCCGATACCGAACCACACGGGGCATCCATACACGAGCATGGGCCGATTAAGGGCCATGTAGCAGATTACCTTTACCCTTGCATCGAGTTGGTTGCTAAAAAAAAGTCTCTCTGCAAGGGCAAAATCACGTCTGGCTCTGGCCAGAGCAGCATCTATATGCTTGTTAAAATATAGATATTGATCTAACCAGTGCCTAGGTATCTGACTACACTTCGACTCGCAAGTGGTTGTCCGTGCGGTCCAATGATTGAGAACTTTCGCCAATTCTTTCTGGTACCCCTAGAGGCCCCAGACAACGGAGTCCTAAAAAGAATGGTTTCCAATTTCTGGGAGTTGATCTTCAACTTCCAGTCATCGCTCCACCATGTTCCACCCATTACGACTGGAGGTGCGTTAGGCTCGGCAGAAGTAGATCTGGTCTACCAGCTTCGCCTTCTCCTGTACCTGACGCTAAAGCTGACCCGTCTGCCCTTGGATAGAGAGCAAGAAGGCCAGCAAGTCAGTTTGTGCTTCCGGTGCTCTAGGCGCTGGGGCCTGAGAAGCAACCTTCGGTCCTTTCTGTTCCGCGTTTCCCCGTCCAGCTGCCATTTGTGCGTAGGTCACTATATGTGCATAGCTCTATATGGTTGAAAGTGCGTCTTCAGCTTAGCTTTAACGTCACTCCAATTTTGGTTGTCTCCAAGTTATCTGATACATCTCGCTGCTTCGCATTGTACTTTTTCGTTCAGCACAATTTGCATTCCAAAGAATTGTACATTCGTGCAGCAGAGTGTTGATGTATCATAGTTTCCACTGATTTGGTGAATGATGTCAAGGAGTACTCGTTGTTCCAATTGAATGGTTGTAATTGTCTGAATTGGTTTAGAACATTTTCAGGGCTTAATACCAGTGAGTGAGTGAGTAACATTTTGTTGTGACATTTTTTGTACGACTTGTTGAAGGAATTATTTTAGGACTTGTAGTTTATGTTCTGCCAACTGTTCCTCCTGTGCCAAAACTACTTATTGTATTCGTTGAATAATTTTATTTTATAGAAAAGAATATAATTAATATTTATATATGTACTATTGGCAAATTAATGTAATAAATTTAGAATTTATAATAGTACTTGTTTTATATAGAAATTATTTTATTTTTAATTATAAGTTTAATATTAATTATTTGTGTTTTAGTAAGAGTTGCTTTTTTAACATTATTAGAACGTAACTTCCTATAGCTGTTCCATTTTTAGTTCTTCACTTATCTCACCAAACTTTCGGTTTTTCTCAAAATATCTGATCTTTGTTAATTAAATTCACTTCACTTTACTTTTTCCCGATTTCATTATTGATCACTAGATCACTTTTCTTTGGAATGGGATTCTACCGACTGCGCCAGTTAAGTTTAATAGTTCTCTTCAGAGAACGCAACGTTTAACACAAGAAAAAAAAAAATTACTTTTATTTTTAACTTTATTTATTTAACGAAAATACACTCGAACTCTTAGGAGTTTCGCGGTTAACAATCAACTACTCAAAACTACTTTTTCTTTCAATCAAATGACAAGTGCAATAAAATGATCAATTGTAAATTTTTATTTTTTTTTTTACACAATTTTTATTTATTGAATCTTTCTTGCTCAAGAAACTAACAATAAGTATTCATATCTCACGAAGCTAAGTTTTACATTATCCTATGCCAGTGCTAGAGATATGTTATTTTAAAACATATATTTATTGTTGAATCGAGAATACATACGAGTATATATATCTTTTCTTAAGCCTTAATTTCCATTATACTGTTTCTTTTTTATTTTTTTAAAAGTTGTTTTCTTAAATATGTCCTAACTATGACAAATATACTGTAACATAATGTAGAAGTATGCAACAATAATGTAGCATAATAACTACGCTCCGAAAAGTATATACACATTCCGAAGTGTCTTTTCATTCGAGGCTCGTGTACGGATTATGGCTAAGACGACGTCGCAAAATTAAGAGAGAATTATAACCGCAAGAGAATTATAACCACAAGAGATTATTGGCTGCAGCTGTCGTCTTGGAATTATTACATCAGAATTTTCTTGTTCCAGTGGTCGAAGAATTTGCTAGAAGTTTCTGGCTATTAGAAATGCGGCTATTTAAGGACAGATGGCGATCGAGACAGGGCAGTTGGTTTTGAACCGCACGAGGAGATTGGAAAAGTGATAACAGCCGAAGTTGTAATTTTGTGATAAATTGAAAGTTGAGAGTTAACAAGAAGAAGTAATTAGTTTGGATTTGTGAATTAAGTAATTGAAAGGAGATAAAGTGATTTGAGAAGAAAGAGATCTTGTAAGGAAGGAGTTTGCGAAGAATAGTATAGTGTGAACTTGAATTGTTCTATAGACTAGAAAATAAAGAACTAATTTCACAGAATATCGTTTTATCTACTCGAGCCGTAGCTCGGTTATTATAATACATTTAGGCATAAATTTAAAAGATATGTTAACTATTACAAATATACATTTAGAAATGAATTTAGTTGATGGCAAAAGAATTAAGTAATTCCTATATCTTGTGCGTTTTTACGTTTCAAGCGCTTAAAATAGCGACGATTGAGCAAGTTCTTCTTAGCCTTGTGGAGTAGTGGATGCACTGTGACGATATTTCCTCATGGACCGTGGGAACTTCGAGGTCTCTGTGGATGTTGCAGTTTTTTACAAACCAGGGCGCTCCAGTAATGTTTCTGAGGATTTTTGATTGTAGGCGTTGAATTTTGTCCACGTTCGAAGAGGCAGTGCTACCCCAGAGTTGGATGCCATAAGGCCAAATTGATTTTTGTTTGAGTTTTTTTTAGCTTCTATGTGCCGTTTCCACGTCAATCTTCTATCAAGGTGGAAGCCTAGGTAATTGACATATGTTCACTGAGGAATTGGCTGATCATTAATCATTACTGCTGGGCAAGTATCCCTATTCAAAGTAATTGTTATGTGGGAACTTTTTGTATCATTTATCTTTATTCTCCATGTTGATAACCATTTTTCGACGTTTTTGAGATGATTTCTTAAGATCATTGATGCAGTTTTCGGATCCTTGCTTGAACATAGGAATGCAGTGTCATCTGCAAATGTTGAAGTAAGAATGTTGACGCACGTTGGTAAGTCCGCAGTGTAGAGCAGGTAGAGAAATGGTCCAATAACACTTCCTTGTGGAACGCCAGCATTAATGGGATTTTTTTCGGAGATAAAACTTTTATATCTAACGATAAATTTACGATTATCTAGGTAGCTTGTTAGAATCTGATGTAAGTTTGAAGGCAGAAGCTTTTCCCTTTGTATACAAGGCCTTCAAGCTAGACTTTGTCAAATGCTTGAGCAACATCTAGGAATACAGCCGAGCAATATTGTTTTTCTTCAAACGTCTTCCATATGTATGAGACTAGTCTGTGAACTTGTTCAGTTGTTCCATGCTTTCCCTAAATCCAAATTGGTGTTCGGGTACAATATTGTTACTCTCTATGAATGTTTGGATTTTAGCTATTAACAGCTTTTCGAATAGCTTCGACAGAATTGGAAGCAGACTAATCGGCCTGTATGAAACTACTAATGGTGGGTCCTTGCCAGGCTTGGGTACAATTATAATTTCAGAAAGTTTCCACGTTTCCGGGTAATAGCCAGAACGTAATATTTGGACCATTCTACCTGTAATACGGTCGTATCCTGGTGTTTTATTTGGATTTAAATCGGATTTAATGGTCGAGTTTAAGTCTTTTATCTTGAAACGAAGAGGTTCCGGGTGGAGATCATTGGGTATCCAACTAAGTTGATGAGTCTCTAAGGAATGATTTGGCGTGAACACTTTTTCTAAAAACTTTGCGAATGCGGTTCCTTTCTCTGCGTCACTTCTAGCCCAATGACCGTTAGTCAAGCGAATTGGCGCTTCAGCGATAGTGGCCGCTTCAAGTTTTTAGCAGCTTTCCACAGCGAGTAGTCAAAAGCTATAGATGGTGAAAGGTTTTCACATGGTTATTGAAAGACCACACATTATTGAGCTTGAGACGTTTTTGCAACTTTTTTGTACATTCTGTAAGTTGTCTTTTGAGGTTTGGCGATCTTTGATTCTGCCACTCTCTTCTAAGTTTTCTTTTTGACCTCAAGAGAGAATCAATTTCACTGTGGGTGAATCGTAATTGGGTACTTTTATTGCAACTGTTTAAAATTGGAGTAGAAGTTTTAGCAGCCTGAATTAACAATTTTCTAAACGTTTCCACCGCATTATCAATATGTCTGCTACTGTTTAATGAAATGTTAAGATTGAGGTGAGAACTTATGTACTTTCTGTAAGATAGCCAGTTAGTATGCCTGCTGGTAATGTTGAGACAGGATTCAGTATGATTTGAATTAGTCTGAATAGTGATTATACAGGGCGAGTGATCCAAAAACAGTTCGTATGATGGTTCGATTTTGAATTGTTTATTTTTAAACTGTTTAGATACGCCGAAATCAATTGCAAAAATATGAAAAAATGATAACTATAGCAACAAATGTTGTGTTAGCATTTTTTCGTAATTTTCTTTTATGCATTGATTTTCATTTTTGGTGTTATTTATGTTGGGACGTGAAGAGCTCATATTTTCAATGAACTCCTGTGAAGTGTGGCAATGTAACTCGAGTAGCACGGGGTGCATTGCTATGCCAGCAGTTCAGGATCAGGTGGTATTTTTGCAGAAATCTTCATCCGAAACCGAAACTAATTACGGTCACTTACTTTAGTAGAAAGGTTACTGAAGCCGAATCAAAACACCATTCATACGAACTCGAAACTTTGCAGTCGTGGGAAGTCTCTTGCGCTTTAGGTACTGTTGGGCAATCATTTTGTGTTGGTTACTGACTATTCAGCTTTACAAGCAACTTTTAAGAAAAGGGATCTCGTACTGCGAAATTTGAGTCTTCGATTATGATATCCAACATCGTAAGGGAATGAAAATGTCTCACGTTGACGCCTTAAGTAGGAACCCCACCCAAGAAGCACGAGATGCTGAAGTTGCTGGATGTGAGGTTAATGCTGTTTGCTTGGAAGAGGACGACTGGGTAGCTAATTTACAAGACGAGGATAGTGAAGTCTTGGGCATTGAAGCAGATTCTACAAAAGCTCACGTGAGTTAAAGGGGAGAAGCAGGTGTTCTTTGATTATTGCCTAAAAATATAATCGTTTGTGTAGGAGGGTTGGCAAGTCTGTGAAGTTATTTATCCCAAAAGATCTTTGTTGCTAGTAAGAATTTTTCATGACAACAGAGGACATGTTGGTGTGGATAGGACACTACAGTTCTTACAGAGACTTTACTGATTTCCGTGAATGAAGCAATTTGTCACTAATTATGTGAGCGCTTGTAAACTGTGCTTTCCACAAGCGCTCGAATTATCGTAAATATCGATAAGTCAGCAGTGCCGTTCGACACCAGCCATCTAGATCATCTAGGACAATTCCCAAATTGTTGGATGCAGAATACCCACGTATTGGTAGTGATAGATCGTTTCACTAAATACTGGACTGGACACCGCGTCGGATTATTACTGACCGAGGGAGCTGCTTTACGTCGTAAAACTTTGCTGAATACTGTGAGAACTACAAGATTAGGCATGTTTTGATGTTTTGGCAGCCCCTGGGACGCCCCTTGAAAACGAATAAGTCGAGCGAGTCAACAGACATGATTCCAATAATGGCCACTAAAGAGCGAAAATGGGACGAAAATCTTAAAACCATCCAATGGACGATGTCAAGTATCGACTGAGTGTCGAGCTACAGCTAGTCAACGAATCAATGAGAACCAACGGAAAAAAAACAAACATATACAATTCAAATCATCGTTTAGAGCAGGTGAATTAGTTCTACCTAGTTTAGTATAAAGCCCCAGCAATTGGACATTCGAGAAAAAAAAAACCACGTGGAGACCAGCGATTAGTTTTCGCCCCCTACTTTATGGGTCTCTGAACCCTATTTCTTTATGTTACGAAATATGTATCAAAATTAATGTACCCTATTGGATAGGGTGTAATAACTGATTTTGGGCTTACACAATCATGCAATGATTTGCTGGCGCCAGTTCTTATAGTAAAGTATAAAGTGTTAGTTAAAATACAGTTTTGATGTTTTTTCGAAGTAAAATCGGGTGGGCGACCGTGTTGAAAGTAAAGTTTTGATACTGAAAAATAAAAACAAAATTTGAATTGTCAACAAAATAATTAAATTAAAATTATGTAGTACGGGCCGCGACATGCTGTCAATAATAATAACTAAATATGTACATCATATACTCGTGAATAATGTACTTCACTCAAGTTCCTTCTGCACTGTTTCATATTTCATCCCCTTTTCACCCAAGGAACAAAATTCGTAAACCGCCATAAATCACAAAGTGCTTACTTCCACGAAATTTGAAGAGGTTCTGTCGAATAAAGTATTTTCCACCCCAAAAGGTGTCGAATTCACCTATCTATAGTAAATATTTACATGGTTATAGGTTATCTTTGCTTGTTATATCCTATCCCACAGGGTATATTAATTTTGATGCATAGTCTGTAACATATAGTCTTTTAGATCTACGAGTAGTCATGTCCGTCCATCTGTCTGTATGTCACCAGTTTTTGGGCCTTAAATCCTGTGCTAGGAACATGAAATTGTATATACAGCTTTCCATCCAAAGCAGTACAAGTGTGAATATTTTTGAAATCCGCCCACAAACACTTCCACTTTTAAGAAAAATTATTTTGTTTTCAATATTTTTACTAGAAACTGAAAAATATTATATCTACAAAATATATAGACGTTTCTATTATCTGCAATTCTTCCACATATAGTGTACAGGGCCCAGATACGTCCACTTTCTTCTATGGAAACTTCCTAAAAATCGCGGGAGTAGTCGCTGAGTAGAAAGATGTCATTGCATTTGAATCAAAACACACCAGGTACATTTTATTATGGATAAGTTAGAAGGTGAGGGATAGGGTATCATATGATCCGCTCTAAAGGGATTGTAACTTTTCAGTATGTTTTTTTTATTCATATCTATGACTACCTGGTAGAGGTAGTAGGTATAGTCAAAACGAACTCCGTTAATCCCATCTAGAATAAGGATTTGAGGCTCTTTTATGTGTACATAAATATTCAGGTGATTTTTATAGAATTTGGGAATCGTGATGTTTTGACAAAACCTTGCGTGTTGTTCCTGTTATCTGGCTCATCTTTGCGTAAGTAATTCAGCATTATGGGAATTAACCTTCGGCTCGTAGTTTTTATGTTTATGAAGGATTGGTGATAACATGATGGAATTTTTAAGGATATGCGAAATGTTTTATTCTTGATTGTGGTTTGAGTAGTGAGGAGAAAATGCATAAGTACATGACCGTTCAATAGAACTCCAGTGTAATTGTTAAATGATCCTCATGCTGGTCTAAATTTTTGCCTTTGAACTTTTTTTTTTGTCTTTAACTAGAACCTACATACGACTAGTTATTCCTATAATCCAAAGGTTGAACTGAAGGCTTGCTTCGATCTTCACCGATTGAATTTTTTAAAGTTTTTCAAGTATTCAGTTTGCTGTTCACCAAATGTGTAGATTTTTTTTTTTTTTTTTTCTGATTCTGAAACCGTTTAACGGGTATGAGATGCGCATTAGAAAGCTAATCACAGACATTGTGAATTCCATACATTCACTTGAACATCGGAGAAATGTCTCATGTCATTCACTGTTTTTCTTTATAAAAAATACTTCAGTGAAATAGCCAGTTGCATTTCTCCCCTTCAAAATTTCACCCGCAATATGCGTCATGCTTCGAATGCACATCAGTTCACCCTTAAACCCAATTTCGGTCGTACTGTCAAATATAGGGATTCGTTTATAAGCCGAACGACACGAATGTGGAATGATCTACCAGGCTCTGTATTTCCACATCACTACAACCTTCAAACATTCAAAGCCAATGTGCACAGGCTCCTCCTCTGTTCCTCTTCCACCTTTGCCTAACGCCCGTGCCCTGATACAGTTTAAGGGTATTCATATCCCCTTCGGCGCGCGCAGGTTGTAAAAAAAAAAAGTGACTAAAACGTTGTACCAATTATTCTTACCCTCGAAGTAGTGGGTTCGAATCTCCGGTGCATTAATTTTGTCCTAATGTGTGCAAATTGTGATGTTGTTCCTGCCGGTTGGGACACATTTGGAGGTGAATATATGTAGACTGCAAAGACCAGCAATTTCTCAATTCAAATATAAATCTTAAAATTAATTAAGTTTTGAAATTTATTATTTTTTATTTAAGACAGTAAGTTATCGCTTACACGATCAGAATCAGAATGAAGTCTTTCTATCTTTTTTGTTCCGTACCTGAATGGAGTAAACCAGAACACTAATGGATTCTACACGATGTCTATCTGTCCGTCTGTTTAATCTAGAGAGTTAAAAATGTGCTCATAAATAATGAGTGGTTGACCAAAATAACCAAGCAAAAAATATTTTTTGGGTCATAATATACCCAGAAAATATATAAGTTATCACACTGGTTACTCTAGCAACCAAATAAAAAAGAAAACTGTATCAATAACGACCACTCGAGAACCATATCTTATCTGACAATATTGTATTACTTCAACACGAAATCAAAGGAAATGTGTTTCTGATAACGAACAACCTTTTAACCAACCTCATTATGGTGAACAAACACAGCTGCGATGACACGATGCAAATGTGCATCGAAAACAACTATAAAAGAGCATTCCTAAGCTGTCGTTAACACGGTAAAAAATGTTCCGAATATATTCTCTTATATAAAATATTCATGTAATAGATTAAGTAGCCATTAATATAGGTTTTTTTTTTTTTTTAAAAAAGACCTTAGCAAACTAGCCAGTAGATATACGTTGGGCCCCTATTGTTGAGCCAACATTAAATTTATAGTAATAAGTCTAGTTTTAAGCCAATTTGTAAATAGAACGACTAAATAATAAAAATTCCTTAGTCTGAATCTGAATCTGTCGTTAACACGTCGCAATTCTGCAAGAGAGTTTACTTTAAGTGTATTGAAAAATGTTGCATGTAGTATGTTTTTTTTTTCATAATTCAACACTAAACTTTTTAATTTATATACATATGTATTTATAAATACTCATACATATGTACATACATATGAATATTTCTATACTACATCATGCGACTTATCGCATTAAAGACGAACTTCAAGGGAGTCCAAATATATAAAAAAAATATATAGAATTTTTTAAACAGAAAACTTTACAAATAGAGGCATAAGTGATGTTCTATCTCCGAAACTATAAATGCGAAAAATCTGAACAAAATAGAGAATTCGTAAAGTCATGAGACGATTACGCAAAAATTATAAAAAGGCTCCTACGTAATTTGGGGCCCAAATTTCATAAAAATCCGTTTAATGTCTCTTGAGATAGATGTGTATAAAGATGACTCGTAGATTTTTAAAATTCCTCGACATACCTCACCGCCACTTTATCTGATTTAAGCCATTCTCAGGTGAGATAACTACCGTGTTAATTGTAGCTAGCCGAATCTCATCAAAATCTGTTAAGAAATTCTTTAGTTAGGTGGGCAACAAATATAATTTAAATATTCACACCCCGCACTCTATACCATTTTGACAATTTTTTGACGAAACCACATACCTACATATCAGGCAAACATACCAATACAATTTCATTCACTAGTGCTCGAGGGAGCCCAAACAGAACAAACAGACAAGTGGACATGAAGTAGAAATCTCCTCTTCTCCAAATTAACGACGAATGTTAATTGCGCGAGGCTCAAATTACACTTGACCAATTTTTATTAGTTCTTTTTCTACCAGCCTGGCGTTCTGTATGACTTCAATAAATTTGCCGACTTCGTTCTCTATTTTATACGGTTTTTAAGCGACATATTCAGAACAATGTTTACTGCACAATATTTTCTAAAGCCGTCCCAGTTAGTTTTGATGGTAGTTAATCTAGGGGCCCCTTATTTTTTCATTAAAACTTTCCTCGACGTTTGTGAAATCTTTAGCTACACAAGATTAAATTGCATGCTGGCTTCGTAAAGTAGTCTGCCTTTAGTTGAATCGCATCTTGAACTCTAAAAGGTGTGTTTCAAATTGAAATCACCACCGACAATAAAATTCGGTCCAAGTGAGTCCAAAAGATTTATAAAGTCGGTCTTCTCTAGTTTGTATCGCTGAGGGCAATAAATGGAAGCGATATTGTAGTACGTGTGCTTATTTCTTATGAGAACTGCACTTACTTGCATTGCATGGGTCTCAATAATTGTATTTATAGAATGCTCAATACAATTTTTAATGAATAGAGAAGATCCTCCTCTAGCGCTTTCTGACGGATGGTAAACATGGTAAGTACAGTATCCTTATATTTTTACACAAAATTTATTTTTCAAGTGCTTTTAAGCATATGTTAATATTGTTTTTTCGCAAGAATACTTCTAGTTCATCTATCTTTTCCAATAGTCAGTTTGGGTTTCATTTTAATAATTAAGCAACTGTTTTGCGAGTTTTATGATCGAGATTGCTCAATTTTTCAAATATAAGTTTATTTGTTTTGCTTTGCTCCTCCAGTTTCGGAAACATTTTAGAAAGAACTTGTGATTTTGGGATCTGGAGCAATTCCGCCCGCCAGAAGGTGACAGCTTTTCTTTTAGGACATTTTTTTGTACAGCCTTCGTCTTTTTCTTAACAAGTATTCTTTCTGTCGCTGAAACCTTGGCAATGCTAACACTGCGAGATCGATCTTGTATTCTTACGCAACGGCTCGATTTTGATTACCATGTTTAGTATAGTTTTAATATTGTAGATATCTATATTCTCGTTCTTATCAAAACTAAGCGTAAATAGCGAGAGTCCACGCTTAACCGCGATTTCTTGTTGTCGTCAAAATTGTTAAAGCCTTTCGATTGAAGATCATTGCCTTTCTAGCTTGACTTCGTAAGTCTACCATTGGATCTTCTCGGTATTTAATTTCTGGGACACTGCTCGGTAACCGTCGGAATCATCGACGTTAATTTTCCAGACGTCATTGCGCAGTGACGTTACCTTGAATGTCGATGCCAACGTTCCTTTGAGGGAGGCAATGCAATTTATTATAATCCAAAATATCAATTAATTTTCTTTGGATTTGTTTCGCTCGCCACTTCTTTCGCATGTCTTCTCTTTGTGGCTCGACTTCGGTTGAAGAACCGGCTCTTCGTTTTTTTCTTGGTCTTTTCTTTGACGCTGTTTCTCGTTTTAGCTCATCTTCGTCCGTGTGATATTCATGACTAGCTGAGCGGGGTGGGCTACCTTCCTGTTCATTTTGGAGATGAGAGTTCTTTAAAGTCTTATTTTCTTTTCTTAGTAGAGTTACCTCTTTCTTAAGCTCCTGATAGAGTAACTCCATTTTGTTAAGGAGTTCGTTGTTTCCTCCTCGAAGCTTTTGCGTTTCTCAGAGTCTCGTTTTTCGCATAATGGCGTTTCCGGCGGACTTCTATTCCCGGATATATTCGATCTTGGTGCTGACGATCGAGATACCTTTGAACTTTTGGTAAAAGGGACAAAGGACTGCAATAAATGGCTCTCCCCAGAATCCGTAGAGCTGACCTCAGCAGAGGGTGGATTTTCGAGTAAACCTGGGGTAGTATATCTTTTTGTTTTGTTCATTGCATGTTTTGTATATGCTACACTCCGTATACGGAGGATGGATTTTAGTCTTCTCTTACGATAGACATGCCTACCTCGGGTATATTCTGACCCCTACTCGGAGGGGGTCGGATCGACTCTCCAACTGCGACAGTGCTGCACTGCGATCTTTCAGCTGACGAACACTTCTTCAACGTTGAACCGGAACAGCAGCTTAGTGAGGTGGCATAAATCTTTGACCCGACTAGGCTACTGGCACCGGTGGTCATCAGTGGCTAGATATTTATTCAGACTCTTTGGTAAGCAAGTATCACTTGGTGTGTCCCTCTGCTGGAAGCTCTAAACCAAGCTCTACTTATTTCCTTATGTCTAACATTTTTGTGTGTGTGTGTTTTTCTATATTTTGCGTTGGAAGGTGGGAATCTTTCAAGGACGAAACTGAGCCCTTACTCAAGAACAGTGTGAGATTTCCGAACACTAAACTCACTTCTTCTCTTACCCCTGGTCCTCGCGGCACTAAAGTCAAGCGTTTCATCGCGAGGAGGATTCAGCCTTACATAATCAGCTCGTTCCTGTTGGCAGCCGTCTGTGCGACGTTTCGCTGTCGCTCCTGTTTTGGTTGTTCTTTCATGATAGTAGCCACCGTTTCGCTTACTGCTTCCAAAGTTTTCTTGCGTGCTCGTCACCTGTCGGCTGGTATTCTCTGGTGTTAAGTCCACAACCAGTCTGTTTACCAGAAATTTACGTTCTTCGTGATATGGTGCACTGTGGAACATGACTTGTGCTCCATCCTCAACTGCTTCCGGTTTTCCGTGTGTCCAAATCTGTGGAGGTTATTCTTTGAAACATCCAAGACCAGTAAGCATTTGCGTCAGATAGAAGTTCAGCTCTCCATGCTTCCTACTGATCCAAGATTAGGGATCAATCTCTGCGTCCATCTGCTTTTGTCAGAAAGTTCCATCTCTCGGTGTCAATTCGACTCGTCGCTGTTGACATAAATGCCCTGTTGGTACCATATTTCCGTTCACCTTCTTTAACGAAGAGGTCTATTGGCACCATACCGTCCACTATACATGCCGCGTCATAGAAGGTTGTTCGAAAGGCGCTGCATACTCTTAAAACATTTATTTTGTAGACCGCCTCCATCTTCCTTCTGTACGATTTTGTCTTCAAGGCACTTGCTCATATTTGGGAGCCGTAAAGCATCATCGACGTGGCAACTCTTGCTAAAAGCAGTCTCTTGTTCTCTCCAATATTTGGCATGATCCTTGCCAGGACACCCGTTGTTCTTGCTGCCTTCTCAGCTGCGTGTTTCGGATGTTGCTTAAAAGTCAACATTGTATCTATAGTAACGCCAACGTACTTCAGCTCTGGTAAGGAAACTACAACCTGATCGCCCACGAATATTCTTATGGTCGCCTTAACTCGTCTGCTGCTGACGAGCACTACTTCGGTCTTTTCCTCCGCAAGTTTTAGGTCCATGCTTACTAGCCAGTCCTGTACCACCCCGATAGCTTCGTCATGCTCCAACTCCTCAAGCAATTTGGTCCCTACAACGATCACTATGTCGTCGGCGAAGCCAATTATTTTCGAGGATCACGGGATTCGAAGTCTGAGTCGTACATTAGATTCCACAGTAGTGGACCTAGTACAAAGCCTTGGGGACACCGCCTGTGAAGTTATACTGCCTCATTTCGTCGTCAGTACAATAGTACAGTATTCTATTTCTAAAATAGTTAGCCATTATTTTCTGCAGGCAGTCCGGCACTCTCTTGGCGATAAGTGCTCGCAGAATGTTACTCTAGTTTGCGGTGTTGAAGGAGTTTTTAACACCCAGCGTTATGATTGCGCAGTACTGTTTACTACCGCCCTTCCATCGCCTTCCTTCGATGGCTTTTTTCGCTGTGTTTAAGACTTCGTCGATGGCATCACTCGTAGAGCGTGCCTTACGGAAGCCATACTGGGGGTCTGCGAGGACTCTCGCTTCATCGATCGCACTTTTCAATCTGTCACTTATTATGTGCTCCAGTATTTTGCCCATGGTGTCTAGCATGTATAGAGGCCTACACGATGAGGGATCCTGCGGTGGTTTATTACCTTTTAATAAGAGGACAAGTCTTTGCTTCTTTCACTGAGTGGAGAATACTTCGTCTTTGAGGCAGTCGCCCCCGTCGTGGTTCTACTCTCCGTTTGTTCCTATATTGCCTGTTGTTGTGGAAAAAGCACAGAGACCACGACGTGGGCGAGTGTTTTCTTCCACCATTCAACTTTATCATAACTACTTGGCAGGCTTTTCCCACGGGCTTTGATTGGCTTCTTTGCACAATTCTTAGAAGATTCTCTTTTTACTGTTTTTAATTGCTGCCTTTTAGTTTCTTCGGGTAATTATAAATCTTTCGTGGAGTTCTTCGTGGCTGCTGTGTTCCCCGGAACGCTGGTACAATCAGCGAGCCCTGTGGCAATTTGCGCGCAGTCTGGCGATCTCATCATGCCACCGGCATAGTGGGGGCCGACGTAAGTTTGCTGTTTTCTGCTGCATGGATGCGTCACAAGCTGTTGCCACTCCTAGCAGGTCCGTATTTCGACGTCTAGAGTGTGAAGTTTCCACCCCTTATTCGGCATCTGTCTCCTCTGCTCTCCTCTATTTCCTGTATGACATGGTCGTTGATGAAATTGAATTGCCTAGTGATCACTGTGCGTGTACTCACAAAGGTGATGTCCACTATTGACTCTCTTCCATTTTTGCTGAAGGTCAGCTCGTTTCCTGAGTTTAGGAGAACTAAGTCCAATGATGCAAATGCCTCCAGGAGAGTTCTTTCTCTGGTGTTTGTGGTACGTGAGCCCAATTCAACCGCCCACGGGTTGAAGTCACCTGCAATGACGACGCGGCTTCTTCTTCTTGGAGTGGTTACGATGTTGCCGATTATTCTTTCGAATTCTTCGTGTGTTATGCTGGGAGGGTCGTAGCATGTAAGGAAGTAAATGCCACTAACCTGGCACATGAAGCCTGTCTGGTGCATCACCATCTCCTCTTCGAAAGCTCGTTGGCCGCGTATATATATCGTGGCTTTGCCTGAAGTGTCCTCCGGTCATATTCCCTCATTCACCTGCTTGTAGGACTCGCTTAGTATAGTGATATCCGCATCGCACTCTCGGACCGACTGTGTACGAGTAAGTAGGTTCTGAGCTGCCTCTGAATGGTTAAGGTTTAGTTGGATAACCTTCATGTTCGCTTCTGGGGAGCGTTCAGCGCGAGCTGGAATGCAGGGCATCTTACTAGAATGCTTCCAGTACTGTGCTTGGCGATATGACGACTTCCTTTACAGAGCATGCATTTCGGCTCTGATGAGCAATCCTTTGCATCTGTAGCAGTCCTTTGCACAACGACCAAACCCGAGTCATCGGTAATATCTTTTCAGGTCCGGTTTTTCTCCTAGTCGGCAATTTACCCAACCGATTCTGATTCTTCCGATAGCTAACGCTTTGTAGGCGATGCTTGCTGGCAAACTTACCACCACTGTCTGCGTCCCAGCATAGGTCTTCCTCATTGACTTTAGTGGTATCGGCTTTTGTTGGTCAAGTTGCACTGAGAGGGCTAGAGCTCTTCCTTGGTCGTGATTTCATCAAGATCCTTTACCTTTATTGTGACCTCATGTGTCACGGTCGTGACTTCAGCTTTGCTTTCCAGGATCTTCTCCACTTTTCGTTGGAAGTCCGAAGATTGAGCGTCTGATGTTTTCTTCAGTTGCAGCAATAAGTCTCCTTTCACGATCTTCTGACTGGTCAACATTTTCTCTCAGCTTCTTTAGTGAGGGGTCTGTTTTTAATTTTTGCTGCATGTCCGCGTAATAAAGATAGCGTGTTGTCTTTATCACAAGTGCGTCTGGACGGGTTGTGCTGTGCCTTTCACGTCCATTCACTTGCGTCCATTCATGCTTCTTTTTGATCCTTATCACTTCACTGTTGTTCGTTCTTGGTCTGGGTTCGCCAATCCTCCAACCGCCTGTGTGTCCGATTGTTTTCTTTTTGGCTCAAGCAAGTTCCGATTTTGTGGACTGGCTTGTCTATTCGGCTTGGGAGTTGTATCTCTCCTCCTTTTGATTCTGGGTGTTGCCTGCTCTCCAGCATTCTGCATAGGACTCCGTGCTGGATCGCAAGTGCTGTTCTTCCCACTCCTGGAGGTCGCACTGTGACTAACTTCCTCCGTCTGGGCACTTTGGGTCGAGAGTTCGTTTCTATTTCCCATCGTCCTCCTCACTGCTTCGATTTGCTCCACTGTTTTATAGTGCGTCCGGATTGAACTAATCAGTCTTTTGATTTCATGATGCATATTGTTCTTCCCGTCAGGCTGGGAATTTGGTCCAATCTTCCTTCACCTCATCGGGATTTTCCGTACTTTTGGAAGTACTGGGATGAGTGGGTTCGATACTGTCCTACTTTTTTGCTGGTGTTGTCTTTTCCGGAGATCTGGAGATCTACTTCTAAATGGGTGTGTTAATACAGTAAGCTTCCCTTCTCCTTGAAAATGAAAATAATTATTTTTTAGACTTTTTATTTTATCTGTATTTTTTGTATTTTTTTCTGCTGTTTGAATGTTTTGTAGTATCATCTCTATTGGGGCCCCACTCAAAGTCGCTTTCTGCGTCCGGATGTGTATTCACCTCCATGATCTCATGGTTATCTATGCAGGCAGGGAGGCCTTGCGAGGGTTGACACAAGAGCTTATGAGTGCCTATGCCAGGGCCAGATCAGTGCTAATCAGGAATGTTACATCTGAACATACCTACACCACCAACTTAACGGCGACGTGACGGAGAACTTACTTTGAGGCCTGCCAAGGTTTCAGCGCGACGGGGCAGTTATATAATTGGCCTGAGAGCCGTTACAATCAGATTTCACTCTAACTTACTAAGGTAACAGAATACTACAACCGTCAGACCACAGCAATAAAGTCCAATCGATGGTCCGGTATACCGTAATTAAGACCTTACCGGGCTCGATCTTAATGCCTAGTATACAGGCTTAGTATGCAGTACTTCACGTATTGTCTTCGTGTTTAGAGAGTTCCCCCGTCGACACTCCTTGAAGTGGGGCTCTGCAGCTTTTGGTAGGGGGCTACTTTTTTTTGTTATTCGCAGCTAACCTGTGCATCACAGGCCGTTCAGCTATCCAACCCCATTGTATGTGTGTATGTAGTTGTTACATAGAATATTTGAACAGTATTCCTACAATAGGCAGCGTTTGCGTCGTTTTGGGATTGAAGGACACCATTTGCTGTTTGTGGTCGGACTCAAGAAACGTTGTCTGCTGATTGTACAAACAGCCCTCAGCTCTCAAGCCATATGCTTCAAATCGAGTACGCAATATCCAGGTGGTTACTGCACCGAACAGATGGTTTCACGTTTGATCAGCTCAGAATCCCGCTGCTTGAGAAAGCCGCGGCATAGGGGCAGAAGAACTATTAGCTCATCGCTTGTGGTGGCATTTCCCGGACTGGTTGGTGGAAGGCCCAGTTTCTCAACCGGCAGGGGAAGCACTTGCAAAAGTTATTGCAAGTGCAGAACGAAGAAAGGATATCAGTGCTCTCGTCAGTCTCTTCAGCTCATACCACTAAGCGTTTTAGTTCACTCCCATGATTTCTACATACGGTGGCACACATACTGCATTGGTACCCAAAACGATGTCAACTCCGAGGAAATATAGTTGGCAAGGAAGAGCTAGGCGATACGCTTATAGCAATATCCGGACAGAACAAGGTGGTTTGTTTATGTTGGAAATTATTCAAATCTGCAGCGGTTGTAGTGTACCAAGTTCGAGTCAATTGCTTCATATCCCTTCATAGACGGAGATGGTATTCTACGGGTTGGCAGGCAAATTAACAAGATATTTGTTCCTGATCATCAGCGCTTCTCTATTATTCTACCAGCTCTAGTATGGTTGTTGGTTAAACAAGCTCACGAGAACACGTTGCATAGTAGCATTCAGCTCATGCTTCAGACTCTTCGTAATACCTATTGGTTCATGAATGGAAGGCAGGTAGTTCGGAGTTATTCTCACGATTGCAATATCTGTCGACGTCATCGTTAGTGCAACAGATGGTCTCGTTGTCGTAGCAGAGGGTAAATGATGCAAGTTCCTTACATTTACCATCTACTCTACGCCGCAGATTTCTTATAGATGTCCGCGAATATTCGTTTTGTCTGCCCGCATCTTGAGGAACCGTGCCACACACAATTATGTAGGTTCGAGTCCTGAGAAAACCTCCCCTGACGCTTACCTTGTAGTCTCATTGAAGATCTGATTCCACATGATTCCAATGTGACCAAGGACCCAGACAAGAATCGCAGAGTTCAACCTTGCATCCCAATTCATAGAGTTTTTGTATTCTAGAACTAAGTTGGAAGTGGTTAAAGGATTGAGCAAGATCTTAAGCGCAGCCTGACTGTCACTACAGACGCAAATACTCCGACACTACTACCTATTCCTTACAACACATTTCATGGCCATTAGGATTACATAAGTCTCTGCATATTTCCCTACCGGAAAATGCAGTCTGATATTGTCGTCTTCCAAGAAGACACCAGCATCAGAGCTGGTTCTGGAACCATCCGCGAAGTTTCGGCTAGAATTCATTCCTGGTTCAGATTCTGACCGAAGCCAGTCCTGGACACAAGGAAAGTCGGTTTTAGATTTGCGCAACAACCGAAGTCATTGCGGCATTCGGGGTGAACCTGGGCGTCAAGCAACAAGCCTCTACAGTTAGCCCGGTCCTTAGCTAACTGCCTCCAGTTGCGCACTCTAAGTCGGTTGAGGTACCGTTCTACTTGTGCACACCACCTCAGGCGAGGTCTTCCTCTACTGCGTTGTCCTTCTGGGTTTGATTCGAAGACTCTGTGGTCTGGAGCATTGGCGTTCATTCACTCTACATGTCCTCGCCATCTTAGGTTTGTTGACTAGGTCAATGTCGTTGTATAGCTCGTATATTTCGTCGTTGAATCTTCTCCTCCAAAGCCCGTCAGCGCAAACGGGAGAAGAATTTTTTTCTCGAAACGACCAAGGATATCTTCATCCGCTTTCGACAGTGTCCATGTTTCAGCGCCAAAAAGCAGGACTGGGAAGATTAAGATCTTGTATAGAGCCTCCTTAGTTGGGATAGGGCCTTACAACTCAATTGCCGTCTCATCTCAAAGAAACAGCGATTGGCAAGAGTTATTCTTCGTTTGATTTCTGCTGCTATTGCACAGATATTTGAAAGATTTTGCCTCCCGTGTTGGCTTCTGAGTTTTGCACAATTCTTTCAACTATTTTTTTTTTTCCGAGGGTAGGTAAAAAACTTCATGAAGACACTATGAGGATCGATAGCGCGTGCTCATAGTAGTGTGAGATTTTTACTCACTAAAAAAACCTCCCTTCGTGATAAATTTCTTTGTTTACATACTACAACTAAGTTTTGACTTATCCAGCAGTTTTTCTTTCACGTATTGAGATCGTTTGGCAGGTCCCTTTCCATTGAAAGTTCCTGCTTGTTCCGCAAATTAGGCGCGGTTTCTTGCTATCGCGTTAAGTCGAAAGGTTTAGTCCTTTGTAGACGACGCAGTAGATTCCTCTCATCTAGAATTCGAAGGACTTCATTGTTAACGTGTCCTTGTAATCTGTCTTTATGCTTACGCGCGAAGTTTTTGATTTCATATTCGACTGTCGCAATTCCTAAATCTCTATGGATATCGCTATTTCTAATAAACCACGGTGCATTAACTATTGATCTTAGCACTTTATTTTCAAAAGTTTGTAAAATATTGACATTACTTATTTTGGTACAACCCCAAAGTTGAATTCCATATGTCCATATCGGCTTTAGCACTTGCTTGTATAAAAGCAGTTTGTTCTCTATATTAAGCTTGGAATGTTTTCCAAGTAACCAGTACATTTCTCTGTATTTGGTTTCGAGTTCTTTACGTTTTTTCTTCACGTGCGATTTCCACTTCAGCTTAGCATCAAGTGTCATTCCAAGATACTTAGCCTCGTTTGCAAACGGAATTTGAACCGAGTTTGAAAAGATGGGCAAATTATTTATTTTCTTATAAGTAAAATTGACATGAACAGATTTGTTTTCGTTTAAAGCTAGTCGCCAAATCTTTGTCCATTCATTTACTTTATTCAATGCTTCTTTCAATTTTTCAGTCGATTCTTCGATCGTTTTACCCGTTGCCAGGATGGCAGTGTCGTCGGCAAATGTAGCTAATACGGTGCCTTCTTCTTGCGGTATGTCGCGAGTATATAATAGGTACAAAAGCGGTCCAAGAACACTTCCCTGCGGCACCCCAGCCCTTATTTTTTAAATTCCGAATATTCGATTCCGTGTTTGACTCGGAAAAGTCGATTCGTCAAGTATTTTTCTAGAATATTATATAAGTGTTCCGGCAGAACTTGTCGTAATTTATATTTCAAGCCTTCATGCCAGACCTTGTCAAAAGCTTGAGAAACATCAAGGAATACGCTCGAGCAAATCTTTTTTTCTTCGTAAGCTTTTTCAATTAAATCAGTTATTCTATGCACTTGGTCTATTGTTGAGTGCTTGGTTCTAATCCCAAACTGGTGATTGGGAATAAGAGATCCTTCTTCTATAACCGGCTGTAATCGCTTAAGTACTATTCTTTCGAAAACTTTAGACATAATCGGCAGCAGCGAAATAGGTCTATACGATTTTTTATCATTCGGTGGTTTTCCTGGCTTCAGAATCATTATTACTTCCGCGACTTTCCATTGACTCGGAACATATTCTAATCTTATCGCTGCGTTTATAATGTAAAGGAACTTAACTAACGCTTTTATAGGTAACGATTTAAGAAGCTCTCCTGTGATTAGGTCGTATCCAGGAGCTTTATTCGGTTTCAGTTTCTTTATTTCTTGTTGAAGTTCGGTCAGCCTTGCATTTCTTACTGTGTAATTGTGAAGTGCTATATCCGACGCATTATCATTTTCAACAAGCGCTTGTCCCTCAAATGGTTTAAATGTTTCTTCTAAATGGGCGGCAAAGACTTCTGCTTTGTCTTTATCATTCTTGGCTCATTCGTTGTCATTTTTCTTGATTGGGGACGCTTGTATTTTCGGTTTTTTAATGCCTTTTATAGCTTTCCAGAGCGAATAATTGGAATCTTTGTCCGCTGTTAAGCTTTCAATGCTGGTTTGTATTGTCCGGTTTTTAAAATCAATAATGGCCTTTTTTAGCAAGTTACACAAGCGATTCAAATGCGATTTATGTTGCGAAGCACGAGTTTGTTGCCATTTTTTACGCGCTTTTCTCTTCTCCCTTACCATTTCTTTGATTGGCGTTTTCCTTTGATAGGGAGTATTTTTCCACGCGGAGCGCTGCAGAACTTCAACAAAACGATCAATTTCGATTTCGAGTTCAGAAGACGTCCTAAGTGATACTCTCAGTTCGATATGTTCTTCAACGTCTTTTTTAAAGCCTTCCCAATCAGTTTTTCTGCTAGTTAGTCTAGCAGGTACATCTTTTTTAATTAGGCGTTCGCTCATCGTTAGAATGATAGGGGAATGATCGGAAGAGAGATCAAAACTTTCATCAATTTTAATACATTTGTCTGGTATTCTTTTTACAACAAAGAAATCGATCAGATCGGGTATTTTGTTGTTATCAGTCGGCCAATATGTTGGTTTACCAGTCGAGTGAAAGTCGCATCTGTGTTGCATGCAGGCGTTGTAAAGTGCTCTGCCTTTTTGTGAGACACATCTTGAACCCCAGAAGGTGTGTTTTGCATTAAAATCACCGCCAATAATAAAATTCGGTCCAAGAGAGTTGAAAATATTTGTAAAATCATTTTTTTCAAGCCTGCAACGCAGTGGACAATAAATAGACGAGACACTGAAAGAGTAATGTCCATTTTTCACGCGTACAGTGCTCACTTGCATTGTTTCAAGCTCTATCATAATCTCTTCAGAGTGTTCGATGCAATCTTTTATGATTAAAGACGATCCGCCTCTGGCTCTTTCCGGACGGGTGATAAGCGTGATAGGTACTGTATCCAGTAATGTTTACACGCGATAGTTTCGTCAGGTGAGTTTCACAGATCAAACATATGTCAATGTCATTTTCCCGTAGAAATATTTCTAGCTCTTCTAGTCTTTGTATGAGACCGTTGGCATTCCATGCAATAATTTTTTTTTTTTCAACTATGATATTGTAGCATAATAATAACTACGCTCCTATGTCTATGCAGCAAATTCCGAAGTGACTTTCCATTCTGGCAGAATTTTGGTTCAAACTGTCCTTTCATTCGAGGTTCGTGTCTGGGACGAAGTCTCCACAGCTCATGTCAACGAAAGAGACGAATAATATCAGGGATAAAAGGGAATTAAAACTGCAAGAATTATTTCTCTTGTTCCAGTGGTCGAAGAATTTGCTAGAAGTTTCTGGCTATCAGAAACTTCTGCTATATAAGGACAGATGGCGATCAAAAAAGACAGTTGGTTTAGAACCGTGGCGAACAGATTGGAAAAGTGATAATGGGCGAAGTTGTAATTTGGTGATAAAATGAAAGTTGAGAGTAAACAAGAAAAAGTAATTAGTTTGGATTTGTGAATTAAGTAATTGAAAGGAGATAAAGTGATTTGAGAGGAAAGAGACCTTGTAAGAAAAGAATTTGCGAAGAATAGTATAGTGTGAACCTGAATTGTTCTATAGACTAGAAAATAAAGAAATAATTTCACAGAATACTGTTTTATCTACTCGAGCCCCAGCTCGCATGTTACATTGGTGTCAGAAGCGGGATAAAACTTATTCTGTGAATAACTATTTCCGTGGTGTGAAATTGCACACACAAAAAAAAAAAAAAAACGATTTCTGTGTTGAGTTAATTAGTTGCGCAAAATGGGTCGCAAATTGGGAAAACTAACTATAATTCAACTAAAGGCAGAACTCAGTAAGCGGAACCTCGACACAACTGGGGGAAAAGATGCCCTGCTGATTCGTCTGGAAGAAGCAGTAACGCAGGAAGGTGAAAATCCGCACGACGTAGAGTTTGACGTGGAAGAGGAACCAGCAAGTACAGCAGCCGACCCGGGTATAACGAGTCTGCTCCTGCAACTTAAGCTAGTCATGGACGAACAAAAGAAAGCAATAGAAGACCAAAGGAATTCTATAGAACTTAAGCTGGACGAACAAAAGAATTCTCTAGAACTTAAGCTGGATGAACAAAAGAAAGCAATGGACGAACAAAAGAAAGCAATGGACGAACAAAAGAAAGCAATGGACGAACAAAAGAATTCTCTAGAACTTAAGCTGGATGAACAAAAGAAAGCAATGGACGAACAAAAGAATTCTCTTGATGCTCTGGAAAGTAAACTGGATGAGCAAAACAAGAACTTGGAATCCAAATTCGAAGCGATCGAAGGGAAAATCGAGAAGGTCGAGACGCAACTCGGAAAAGTCGAAACTAGATTCGATGAAAATTTTGAGAAACATGAAACTCAGTTCGGGAAAATAGAGACTCAGTTTGAAAAAGTGGATACGCAATTCGAGAGAGTAGGAAAGCAAGTCGAAAATCTTGCTAAGGAACTCAGCAACGTGAAGAGACAGAAAGCACGGGAATATTCCACTGACGGTCTGAGAAGAAAGGAGATGCAGCCCCCTATCTTCGATGGTCAAACATCATGGCCAATTTATAAAAGGCAATTCGAAGCGGCCGCAATGACCAATAGCTGGGACGATGAAGAGAAGTCCATTGCACTCACACTTGCACTGAGGGGTCCAGCTGCGGAGCTCTTGCAGACCATCCCGGAAGATAAACAGCAGAATTACGACTCTCTGGTTCAGGCTATCGAGATGCGGTTTGGGGATGAACACATGCAGCAGGTGTACAGGGTTCAGCTGCGTAGTCGAGTCCAGAAAAGGGGGGAAACGCTCCAACAGTTGCAGGCGGATATAGAGCGACTAGCCCATCTTTCATACCCTAAAGCCGGTGAGGAGCTTATCAACGAAATGGCCGTGGAAGCTTTTATTCAGGCCATAGAGGACAGACAACTGCAAATGGCTGTAAGGATGGCTGAAAAGCGAACACTCCCCGAGGCATTGGCATTCGCTCTGTCAATGAAGGCTGCGGACCAAGCATACCAGGGAATACACCGTGTCAGGGAAATGTCCGTCGTGGAATGCTCATGCCAGAGAACAGCCGTCATGGATGAAGACAAAGCTCGCGGAAGTCAAATCCGTTGCTGGAATTGCAACCAAACCGGACACCTACAACGGCAGTGCAGAAGTGCACCTAGACGAGGAAATTGTCCACATTGCGGAAGTAGGAGAAGCAGAAAGGAAGCATCTGGCGGTGATAACATCCATCCTATCAGTCAGACTTCCCAAAACCAGCAGTCGGGAAATGCGTAAGGACCAACTTCGCGGGACAGAAGTTGGTTACTGAAAGCGAGGCCTCCAGGACCACCACTCAAGTTTCGCAAACCAAACGGGGTAACAAGAGCCTGACAGTGGAGGCACTAATCAACAAGAAAAAGTGCGTAGCCACCATCGACACAGGTGCCACTGCCTCCATTGTAAGAAGAGATATCGTCAGAAGCTCCAGGCTGCACAACACCAACAGTTACTGCCTGAAGACTGCAACAGGGGAAATGGCGAAGGTGTTTGGAGAAGTTCGTCTTACGATTACTCTGGCGGGACTGATGTTCTCCCATGCGTTTCTGGTGGCAGATATATGCGACGAGTGCATCATCGGAATAGACTTCATGAAAGCAAATGAAGTAATCTTGGACATCGGGATGCAAGTACTGAGGTATCGAAATGTGGAGATTCCGATGGTGTACGGAAACGAGAATGCCGTAACTCTCAGGACAGTCATCAGCAAAGACGAAGTTTTGCCGCCGTCTTCAGAGACAATCATTTGGACGAAGCTGGAAGGTGATCTTGGGAGCCACCGATTCTACATAGTAGAACCAGACCCAGAGAAGAATTCTCAAGACTACATCGTGGGAAAGACGTTAGTCGAACCAAAGAACACCATGGTTCCAGTGAGAGTTTTGAACGCGAGACCACACACTGTCAAACTAAGGCGAGGGGAGGTGACTGGAAAATGCACGCCGATTACCGCCGTCGCAACAATATCTGAACGTGATGCTCCAAAACCTCTCCCATCACCTTGGACAGCGGAAACGAGAGAGACGATTCTCCAGTCCAGTGAGCTGAATCAGGAGCAGCGAACTATGGCAGAGAATCTTATCAATGAGTACGCTGATGTATTTGCCTCACAGGACGGAGAATACGGCCGAACACACCTGGTACAACATCGAATAGACACTGGTGATACTAGACCAATTCGTCAGCCTGCTAGGCGCCTTCCATTGGCAAAGCAGACAGAAGTTGCAGAGATGGTGTCGGCAATGGAGAAAGAAGGTGTGATTGAAAGTTCCAAAAGTCCGTGGGCATCACCGGTTGTACTGGTTAAGAAGAAAGATGGCAGCACGCGGTTCTGCGTGGACTATCGGCAGCTCAATTACGTCACCAAGAAAGACAGCTACCCTATGCCACGGATTGACGACACGCTAGACACACTATCAGGAGCCCGATGGTTTTCCACTCTCGACTTGAAGAGTGGCTACTGGCAGGTACAGATCCATCCAGAAGACCGAGAGAAAACCGCCTTCACCGCAGGAAATGGGCTATGGCAATTCACGGTAATGCCATTCGGGCTGTGCAATGCTCCGGAGACTTTCGAGCGATTGATGGAATGTGTCCTGCAAGGGTTAACATGGAAAACCTGTTTGGTATACTTGGATGATGTCATCGTCGTAGGAAAAACGTTTGCGCAACACCGAGACAATCTTCGAAGTGCCCACCTGAAGCTCAACCCCAAGAAGTGCGCCCTGTTTAGAGCGGAAGTCAAGTACCTGGGACACATAATTTCAGCGAAAGGAGTGAGAACCGATCCGGAGAAGGTCGAAGCGGTGAAAAACTGGCCAGTCCCCAAAGACAAACACCAACTAAGGAGCTTCCTGGGCCTAGCCACCTACTACAGACGGTTCGTGAAGGATTTTGCCGGGATCGCAAAGAACCTGCACCAGTTGACGGAAAAGGGAAAACAATTCAAATGGTCAATTGAGTGCGAGAAGAGGTTCAAGGCACTTAAACAACGGCTATGCGATGCCCCGATACTGGCTTACCCCACTCCCGGGGAAACGTTCGTTGTGGATGCAGATGCTAGTAATGTCGGGGTAGGAGCCGTACTCTCCCAGGTGCATGACGGCCAAGAGAAGGTGGTTGCGTACTTCAGCAAGGTGCTCTCTAAGCCAGAAAGGAACTACTGCGTGACAAGGCGGGAACTTCTAGCTTTGATCTTGGCTACGAAGCATTTTCACAAATACCTCTACGGGAGGAAGTTCGTTCTTCGCACAGACCATGCAGCCTTAAAATGGCTATTACAGTTCAAGAGTCCTGAGGGTCAGGTCGCAAGATGGATCGAAAGGCTGCAAATCTACGACTACGAAATACAGCATCGTAAAGGAAAACTCCACTCTAATGCGGATGCACTGTCCCGGAGACCATGCAGAACGGATTGTAAACATTGTGCGCGTCAGGAAGAACGGGAGCTGGTTTCCATCCAAAGAATGAGAGCCGAACCTATCGCCGGCTGGAGCGTAGATGAGATCCGGAACGCTCAGAAGGAAGACCCGGATATCGAGCCGATTCTGGCCTGGAAGGAGAACATGGAGAAACCGGATCATCAGGACATCTCTCCCAGAAGCCCGACCTTAAAGGCATATTTGGCGCAGTGGGACTCCCTCCATGTCCAAGAAGGTGTTCTGAGAAGAAAATGGGAATCCTCCGACGGAAAGTCGTTTGTAATGCAGCTTGTCGTACCGCGGACGAGGGTCAAGGAGGTGTTACAGGAAATGCATGGCGGGGCGACCGGAGGCCACTTGGGAGTGAATAAGACGCTAGAAAAGGTACGAGAACGTTTTTATTGGTTAAAAGCGAAGGAAGATATCGAAGACTGGTGCAGAAAATGCGACGTGTGTGCAGCTAGCAAGGGTCCGAGAATCAAAACTCGAGGTAAGATGCACCAATACAACGTGGGAGCACCTTTCGAACGAATCGCCATTGACATCGCAGGGCCCTTTCCGGAAACCGACAATGGTAATCGGTATATACTCGTAGTGATGGACTACTTCAGTAAGTGGCCGGAAGCGTTTCCGATCCCTAACCAGGAAGCCAGAACCGTGGCGGAGCAGATCGTCTACAATTGGGTTAGCAGATTCGGTGTGCCCTTGGAATTGCATTCTGACCAAGGGCGGAACTTCGAGTCAAGAATCTTCCAAGAGATGTGTCAACTACTCGGAATCAAAAAGACAAGGACAACCCCGCTTCATCCACAGTCGGACGGTATGGTGGAGCGTTTCAATAGGACCTTGGACGAACATCTCTCGAAGGTCGTAGGTGACTACCAACGGGATTGGGACCGGCAGATTCCCTTGTTTTTGATGGCCTATCGAAGTGCCGTGCATAGCACTACTCGACATACGCCGTTCGAAATCTTATTTGGTGGAATAGCTCGTTTACCCAGTGAGGTGAAATTTGGATCTCCTACCAATGAGCCCAGAAATGAAGAAGAGTACGTGGCGGACCTTAGGGAAAGGCTTAGGGACATACACCAAAGGACCAGAAGCCAGATTAAGATGACGAGCGACCGCATGAAGACCAGGTATGATGCCAAGGCAACAACGTCAGGATTCCAGGAAGGAGATCTGGTGTGGCTGTATAATCCCCATCGCCAAAAGGGGAAATCACCTAAATTGCAGCGGAACTGGGAAGGTCCCTACAGAATAGTAACCCGCATCAACGATGTTGTCTACCGCATCCAGCGAGGACCGAGGGCCAAAATGAAAGTGGTTCATGTGGACCGACTGAGTCGATACAATGGCCGAAATGAGGATGCACTTGTTCGGGACGAACACGTCTAAGAGGGGGGCAGTGTAGCATAATAATAACTACGCTCCTATGTCTATGCAGCAAATTCCGAAGTGACTTTCCATTCTGGCAGAATTTTGGTTCAAACTGTCCTTTCATTCGAGGTTCGTGTCTGGGACGAAGTCTCCACAGCTCATGTCAACGAAAGAGACGAATAATATCAGGGATAAAAGGGAATTATAACTGCAAGAATTATTTCTCTTGTTCCAGTGGTCGAAGAATTTGCTAGAAGTTTCTGGCTATCAGAAACTTCTGCTATATAAGGACAGATGGCGATCAAAAAAAGACACAGTTGGTTTAGAACCGTGGCGAAGAGATTGGAAAAGTGATAATGGGCGAAGTTGTAATTTGGTGATAAATTGAAAGTTGAGAGTGAACAAGAAAAAGTAATTAGTTTGGATTTGTGAATTAAGTAATTGAAAGGAGATAAAGTGATTTGAGAGGAAAGAGACCTTGTAAGAAAAGAATTTGCGAAGAATAAGTATAGTGTGAACCTGAATTGTTCTATAGACTAGAAAATAAAGAAATAATTTCACAGAATACTGTTTTATCTACTCGAGCCCCAGCTCGCATGTTACAATATTAAAGAAATCACATGACAGCGCATCACCTTGTCTAAATCCTTTTTTGACATTGAAGGTCTCGGTGAGGTCGGTACTGACCATGATGGAGCAGCGAGCACTACCCGTCATCATCCTGCACAGACGGACAAGTTTGGCAGGGATGCCAAAACTGGACATGGCTCTATGTAAGTCGTCTCTATAAATCCTGTCATATGCGGCCTTAAAGTGGATAAAAATAAAAAAACTTCTTGGGTTTTCTCCAGGATCTGCCGAAGTGTGAAAATTTGATCAATTATGGATTTTCCTGGCTTAAAACCACACTGATAGGGGCCAATCAGATTGTTAACAAGGGGTTTCAGGCGCTCACACAATATGGCAAATAATATCTTGTGCACGATGTTAGGGAGGCTGATACCTCTTTCTTATGGATCGGGCAAACGATGCTGAGATTCCATTCATCAGGTATACACTCGCCTGACCAAAATTTTGAAATGAGTTGGTGTATGCTCACTACCAAATCATCTCCAGCGGCTTTGAACAACTCGGCCGGTAGGCCATCAGGTCCAGCTGCCTTGTTGGTTTTAAGCTTGCATATTGCTATCCTCACTTCGTTTTGGTCAGGTAGACGGAAGTTTTGGCTATCATGATCTATGTTGAATGGTCCATTCTGACAGAGGTATGTTAGCCTTCGTCGCCGTTACACCTACAGTCTGCAGAAGAAGTTTTTCTACATTCTCAGCTTCTTGTTTGACTGAATGTGCTTGCCTGCATTCTTCGTCAAACCAAGGATTTCTTGGTGGTGGTCGGGTGAAACCCAACTTATCAGTTGAGGCGTTTCTGATGGCATGTTGGCAGCGTTGCCACTGGTCTTATGGAGGGACTCTGGCGGTCTCTTACTATTGCATCTTTCCGACGCTATATCTTTTCATGGTAATTCTTCTTTGTTGTAGCGCATTCGCACCTTCGCCGCAATAAGGTTATGATCCAAGTCGATGTTGGCTACTCGGAAAGTTCGTCATCCTCTTTTTGTTCGGTCCATCCCATCGCACTTCCTGGATGGCTGTAAGATCTGCTTTGTAGCGCCACTGGCGCTTATAAGTTTGGCAAGTCGAGTCCAGATGAACAACGGCCAGTGACCGATGGCTACCACTTGGAGGTAAAATGAGCACAAATAATGTGTGGTAACAGTTACAACACTGGGCTTTGCCAAGTCAGTGGATACCCTATTTCAACAACATCCAAGATTAGGCTGGGTTGTTGGAGAAAAAAGCGGAAAGGTTTTATTCGGTACGTCTAATCTCCTCCATGATGGACGGGTAACTGATCGAATGATGGCTGGAAAAGGATTGACTCGGGAAGCAAAGATGCTACTAACTCAGCTGAAGGAGCAAGCCTAAAAGGGTGGGTGCGGATGGGAGCATGTTGGATGGGGCATCCAGAATTCGTGCCCCAGTCCCAGTCGAGTAGACCACGGGTGGATTGTCGTTTCGCAAGTACCTCCTGAAGTAGTTAAATACATTAGTTTTTCCGAAATGTTTTAATGTTACATGTTTTTCGTCACAGTCAAGATGCCATCATCCCTAAGTTCGTTGTTTCACCTGGAATCTTTGTAGAACTTTAGGATCTTTGACTTTTAAGCCGACATGCTACGGCAAAGCAACTGAACTTTCTTTTTCTTAAAAGATCTTAATAATTTGTATAATTTTCCGCGAAGCCTTAATGGCTTTTCTGCAGAAGGTTGCAATTCAAAAAGTTTAAATTAGCTTGGGCAAGTTTAGTTCTGTATACATATTTTTTTTTTTTTTAATTACTCTTGAACAATTTTGAATTTATTAATTTAAAATTTAAGATCGTGAATTTACTATAAAATTTTTAATATTTTTCTTTCCGGTTTTAAATTTTGTAATATTTTAAAAATCTGAAGGTAATTCATTTAGCATTGAACCACAGATAATAAAGTTTCATACGAGTAGATATCGCATGCAGAGTAAAAAAATATATCACTTTTTCAGGCGAATGGGATTTACTACTACGTCCCAGTTTGATTGAACTCGTTCGAATCGTGCATAAGACATGATGTTCTTTCAAATTTGGTTGGAACAACAAAAAAAAAACTTGTTGCTTTTCCTGGCCTACAGAAGTGGATTATTAAATTATTTCATTTGAATACTGTTGCAACGCAACAAACACCTTTCACCCAAACATACTGCACCTCAGCATCTCAACGATCGGCATCTTCCCTTCTGCCTTTATCAAATGATCAAAGCCGACGGCAAATATACATCGCTCACGTAGCTCAGAGGAAATTGGGCGCTCAGAAAAGGCAGCGGAAAAAAAAATTAAATGTTTTTATCAATAGGCTCCTCTCACTGAGCGGCTCTCACAACACGCTGGCCAGCGCTGTGTACGTGAGCATGTGTGGGATGCACTCTGGTCTCAACGAGAAAGAATACGCTGTGCGGTATCAGCTAAGCGGTGAAGGTTTTTTCTATATAGTTTTGTAGCTACTAAAAGAAGATCCGCAATGGTTCAATGACCAGCAGAAGATTGGCTTTTGAGATCAGCTGGACCAGGAAGGTATCGTTATGACAACATCGACAAATGTATGATTATTATCAGTTCATCAAGCAGAGTGGCAATATGTCGAATAAAATCCACATTTAAAGGTTGAATTTACGTAGTTTCCTTTACATTAATTCTGTTTCTTCTCTCGGTCGACTTTTGAATCGGCACTGTGTCAATCAGTCCCCGATCTTTTTGCTAGTGTCCCTAGCGATACATTTGGTCCTTCGAGCCGGATCGGGATTTAGACAATTTAATGTAACAAAAAACTGTTTTATAAAGTGCGTGCAAATTCTAATTGCGAACAATTCGTCGTGTGCGTTGGAGTATTCGCCATAAAATTGGTTCGATAGTTTCGTTTCCTGTGGATGTTTCCTGGATTTCGAGAATCTGGTGCAACGAGGGAGCAACGGTCGTTATCAGGTGTGTGGCATTTTTTATAACATAATTACAATTAATTTATCGATTCTCGTTGATCTAATTAATAATATCGTGTGTGTTGTGTTGGGTGCTTTTCTTAATTTCTCTTCGTCTCCATTTCAACATGAGTAAATCTAAGATTTCAAATTTAATCGATTCAATTCAAAATATCTGGATTGAACTCGAAGCTGATCACAAGGCGCATACAGTGCTTGGTAAATCGTCTAAATCTATTTTTATGGCTGAGGCGCGGTTAAAGAATTTGGAGACAGGGTTTAATGACGCTAGGGCGCTTCATCAAAAAATCGTTGCGGCTCCTAGTGAAGAGGCTAAGGTTAAATACATGGAGTCGCTAACATTTGACAAATTAAAAGAGCTCTATTACACATATTCCTCCGATTTAAAGGAGCAATTATGTACTGCTGACAATCACAATCAAACTCAAAGTCTGCTTAATAATTCAATAGCGGGATCAAAAGCCCCATTGGTTGATTTAAAGCTACCCTCAATTAAGATTCCTATATTCTCGGGTTCTTTTCAAATGTGGCCTGAATTTAAGAGTTTATTCGAAAGTTTGGTCAACAAAAATTCGTCTTTATCCGATGTTCAGAAGTTGCATTATTTAAAGGCTAATTTAAGCGGTGAAGCTGAACGGTTGCTTCGAAACACTTCAATTACCGACGGTAATTTTGAGTCAGCGTGGGCAATATTAGTGAAGCGTTATCAAAACCTACGTTTATTAAAGGACAATCAATTTAAATTGCTGTTCGATCAACCTAAGTTGTCCAAGGAATCAGCAGACGAAAGCAAATCGCTATTAGACACCACAATTGAAGCCAAACAGTCCCTCGAAAATCTCGGAGTCACTGTAGATTCGTGGGAAGACGTTTTAATTTTCCACACCGTGCAGAAACTTCCGATCACCACTCGCAGTCAGTGGGAATCACATATTTCGGCTTATGTGGATTATCAATCATTCAGCATATTCGAAGATTTCCTACTCATGAGATCAAGAACATTGGAAATCCTTGGACAATCCACATCAAGTATCCCTCAATCAAAATCAAAGCAATTCAGCTCAATCACAGTTCATACACACAACTCCATAATTTCGAAATGTCAGATGTGTCAGGGTTTGCACTCAATTAGGAAGTGTTACAAATTTAAGGCATTGGCTCCACAGAGAAAAAGGGACATAGTCAAAAGGCACAAACTGTGCATCAACTGTCTTTCACACTCGCACGCTACGCAAAATTGCACAAGTACCTTTACATGCTCTGTATGCAAACAAAGGCATCATTCGTTGCTGCATGAAAGCGAGCCCGCTAACACGAACGCAATGCATGCCAACAACTCAACTTCAGCGTTGGTTGGTCAGTCACCTGTCCAACCAGCCTCCATTGCGGCTCAACAGTCAGAAGTTTCAGATGATCCAACCTCCTCCAACAGAATAGCTTCAGTACACAATACGTACGTGGCGGATAACAACAAGTCAAAGGTTGTTCTTCTTGCCACTGCGCTTATCAAGGCTGTCCCAGCGGTGGGCCAACCGTTATTACTGCGGGCACTAATTGATCCAGGATCGGAGGCTTCGTTCATTTCGGAATCGGCTGCACAGCTTTTAAATCTAAGGAGGACAATGAGCTATGTCAACATAATAGGCGTTGGGGAAACCAATAATGGTGTTTCGAGGTCCAAGGTTTCGCTTACAATTTGTTCTAACGTCAACGAAAATTTTACCTTACAGCTTAATGCATTGGTTCTACCCAAGCTAACAGCTATTCTCCCAGGGCACAACATTCCCTTGGCTAACTGGATTCACCTCCAAAATATTCAACTTGCTGACCCCACCTTCAACAAACCAAACAAAATTGATGCCATACTGGGTAGTGACATATATCCATTGATTCTACTCGACGGCATTGTCAAAGAAGAACCAGGTACACCCATGGCTCAACGAACGGAACTTGGATGGATTCTCTCTGGTTGCACATCTGCTGGCAACCAAGAAACGGTGACATCCTTGCACACCATGACTGAGACGCCCGACTTGGAATCCATGATGCATAAGTTTTGGGAACTTGAGGAAGTGACCAGAAAGAAGATATTCTCGGAGGAAGAGAAACAGTGTGAAATGCATTTTTGCAGAACACATCAGCGTCAGTTGGATGGTAAATATGTTGTCCAGTTACCATTCAAGGAAGGGACACGTCCTAACCTAGGTCTGTCATTTAAATCTGCTCTTGTTAGGTATCTTCAATTAGAAAGAAAATTTCAGTTAAACCCATCGATCTATAATGAATATAAAGGCGTTATGGACGAGTATAAAGAATTAGGGCACATGACACACGTTGACCCCACGTCGTTAACCTGTGCGCACTATTTTGTTCCCCACCATGCAGTGAGAAAGGAGTCCAGCTCCACCACAAAACTTCGCATTGTATTCGATGCATCATGTAAGACGTCTGACGGCACATCACTCAACGATCATCTCTTTGTTGGTTCACGGTTACAAGATGACATTTTTGATCATATCGCACGCTTTAGGAAGCATAAGATCGGTTTTGTAGCAGACATCAATAAAATGTATAGGCAAATCTGGGTTCCATCTGAAGACGCCGTCTATCAACTAATTTTATGGAGAGATGCAGAAGGAGAGGAAGTAAAAACATACCGCCGCTGCACCGTATTTGGCTGTTCGCACACTCCAACAACTTGCTGCAGATGAACATGCAGACTACCCACTTGCATCAGACATTGCTAAAAAACATTTTTACGTGGACGATGTGATTCATGGAGCTGACTCAGAAGAGGAAGCGTTGGAGATGCAACGACAGCTTATTACCATGTTAAGGCTTGGAGGATTCCCATTACGAAAATGGGCCAGCAATAATGAGAAGTTGTTGGCAGCAATTCCAGATGAAGATAGAGAGATACAACTCCCGCTATCGTTTGACGAAGACAACTCAATTAAAACCTTAGTGGCATCCTGGGAAGGATATTTTTTTATTTAAGGTTAATCTACCAGATGCAAAAACGACAACGAAACGAACCATTTTATCGGACATTGCTCGTCTTTATGACCCAATGGGATGGATTTCTCCTTCCGTCATAGTCGGCAAAATGTTGATGCAAGAAATCTGGAAGGAACATCAAACATGGGACAGCGATCTTCCAACTTCAATCGTTTCTAGATGACATAAGTTTAAAGAGGAGCTAACCGCGCTTAATTATATAGAGATTCCTCGCTGGATCAAGGTGATAAAGGAGTCACGCTTCGAAATCCACGGGTTTTGTGATGCCTCCGAAAAGGCTTATGCTGCAGTTGTTTATGTTCGAGCCATCACTGGAAATGAAACACAAACAAGTCTTCTGGTGTTCAAAACGAGAATCGCACCCTTAAAAACCGTATCGCTGGCGCGCTTGGAGCTATGTGGAGCTCTACTGCTGGCACGCCTGCTGGCTCACACCAAGGACACCATGGAGTTCAATAATCCAAAAATATTTGCTTGGTGTGACTCGCAAATCACCCTAGCGTGGATCAAAACAGCTCCATATGTCCGAACCGCCTTCGTGGCGAACAGGGTCGCAGAAATTCAGGAGTTAATAAACCACAACCAATGGAACTATGTTCCATCGAAGAACAATCCAGCAGATGTGGCATCGAGAGGACTGTCTCCAAGGGATCTTTGGAATCATCAACAATGGTTCAATGGGCCGGAATTTCTGCAGTTGTTTAATAAACAACAATACCCGTCATTCAGTATTCCGCCCACGGACCTAGAAATGAAAGCTTCAAAGGTTTCAAGGGCCAAAAATGAGTTCATCGCATCTGGGTACCCCTTAACAAACATTTTTCAGCTCTGCGTTCACTTCACTGCCTTTGAAGCTAATGAACTTCTTACGAGGTTTTCTTCATTACAACGTTTACTACGAGTCACAGCCTATTGGCTTCGTTTTTTTCACAACTGCCTGAACAAATCGGCACCTTGGTCGGGACCACTGTCGGTCGAAGAAATATCGTCAGCTCGATTACGATTAATCAACATTGTCCAGCAAGAGTTCTTCGCCGAAGAGATATTAAATTTAACAAAAGGGGAAATGGTTTTCAAAGGTAGCAAACTGGCACGACTGGCACCAATCATCGACGAAAACGGGACACTACGGGTTGGAGGTCGATTAGGAAGCGCGGATCTACCTTATTCACAGCGGCATCCAATTATACTGCCCTCTCAAAACTCACTAACCACGCTCATAGTTCATGACGTCCACATAAAATCACTTCATGGTGGTCAGCAACTAATGATGGCAACTCTCCGAGCAGAATATTGGATCTTGCAACTGAAATCGACTGTTAAAGGTTGCATTCACAAGTGTCTTAAATGTTACAGGTACAAAGCGACCCAAATGCAAGAAAAAATGGGCAATCTCCCGGCATTAAGAGTCAATCAGGCGCGCCCATTTCAAACGTCCGGTGTGGATTATGCTGGTCCTGTACAATTAAAAGCATGGAAAGGTCGCTGCAGCAAGATAACGAAAGCGTACATCGCAATATTTATTTGCTTCTGCACAAGGGCTGTGCACCTCGAACTGGTGAGCGACTACAGCACACCCGCGTTTCTCGCAGCCTTCAAACGCTTCACTGCGCGCCGTGGTATCTGCGCCAACCTATACAGCGATTGTGGAACAAATTTTCAACATAATGGACGGGTGACATCGTGACAGAACTGCAAGCAAACGGAACAACTTGGCACTTCAACCCCCCGGCTGCCCCACATTTCGGTGGACTCTGGGAAGCCGGCGTGAAGTCCATGAAGCATCATTTGAAGCGAATCATCGGCCACTATACACTGATATTTGAAGAATATGGAACAGTCTTAGCCCAGGTAGAGGCATGCCTTAATTCGCGACCGCTTTGCCCAGTTACCGAAGACTTTTTAATCGGGGCCCCTTTAAACGCGGCATCCGAAAGGGATTCGACCGACGTCAAATCAAATTATCTAGATAGATGGCAGCTTATGCAGAGGACTTCTGGAAGAAATGGAAATCTGAGTACCTCGTGCGGCTTCAACAGCGTCCAAAATGGCTTAGTTCGAGCTTGCAAATCAAGGTGGGACAGCTAGTACTACTGCCCGATGAACAAACGCCTCCTACTCTTTGGCGACTCGCTAAAATTGAGGCAGTACACCCTGGAACCGACGGAAAAATTCGTGTCGTCACAATTAAGACGGCAACAACATCTTTAAAACGCCCCATAGTCAAATTGTGCTTTCTGCCATTGCTAAATCAACTTAACGCCCACAAGCACACACTCACACACAAATGAATTCAAATACCATCAAATTAAATATCATCAAATGAATTTAATTAACCTAAACTAATTTAATAACTTAAATTAACTAACCCCTATAAACTATTATTGCCACACACCATTCACCGCACCCTATTCTTCTTTACATGTACTCATCAACCGCCAAACCTGGTAGAGAAGCACACTGTCAGCGGATATCTTTCAACAATCAACATACATCTGTAACCGAGAGCTTAAAGGCAAGCATCGAAAAAAAGGGAGACACCGTCCGAAGGCAGCGAAGATTCTTCCTGGGGCCCGGCAGGATGTTGCAACGCAACAAACACCTTTCACCCAAACATACTGCACCTCAGCATCTCAACGATCGGCATCTTCCCTTCTGCCTTTATCAAATGATCAAAGCCGACGGCAAATACACATCGCTCACGTAGCTCAGAGGAAATTGGGCGCTCAGAAAAGGCAGCGGAAAAAAAATGAAATGTTTTTATCAATAGGCTCCTCTCACTGAGCGGCTCTCACAACACGCTGGCCAGCGCTGTGTACGTGAGCATGTGTGGGTGGATGCACTCTCGTCTCAACGAGAAAGAATACGCTGTGCGGTATCAGCTAAGCGGTGAAGGTTTTTTCTATATAGTTTTGTAGCTACTAAAAGAAGATCCGCAATGGTTCAATGACCAGCAGAAGATTGGCTTTTGAGATCAGCTGGACCATGAAGGTATCGTTATGACAACATCGACAAATGTATGATTATTATCAGTTCATCAAGCAGAGTGGCAATATGTCGAATAAAATCCACATTTAAAGGTTGAATTTACGTAGTTTCCTTTACATTAATTCTGTTTCTTCTCTCGGTCGACTTTTGAATCGGCACTGTGTCAATCAGTCCCCGATCTTTTTGCTAGTGTCCCTAGCAAAATAGACGGAAGTCATAGATTGGATTCACCAGTGTACTCTTGGGGTGTTGGTTTATAGTGAGGTCCCCGTGCTTCTCAATCTGGCGTAGTTGGTTCAATTTCGTGATTGTTTTGCATTTGTTTCCCTGACAAAATTTGATTTTTGATTTTTACTGGTAATACTTTTTTGGATTTTCCAGGCACAATGTTTTCGCAAGAGAATAAGAAGTGCAAAGTAAAGAATTTCTTTGCGATGCTCAAAGAATTGGTTTTGCTCATCAAACCAGTTCGAGTCTCTAAGGTTTTTTATTCTCATGCATTCCATTCTCTCCCTTATATTTCTAATATGCGGACGATCTCTAAAAATTGTGTGGAATACTTTGAAATGGGGCTAACAAATATTGAAAAATTGGTGCTCACAGACTTCCAAAATCACTATTTTGGGAAAAATTCTTAGCAAAAATGAAAAATTCTGACGGATATGTTATTTGTTCATCACTTTTTAAAAATAATTTCGAACAATTTGCATACTTGTTTTTTAAAAGCATTTTAAACGCCAGATATCCTGTAAAATAACGCATTGCAGTCGTTTCCAATGAAATTCCGTTTGTAATTTTGATTTCATTTATCACTTTTTCGAACAAAGTCAATGAATCACACAACAAACAAAAAAACCGTTTCCTCGCGTGCTTCAGGTAATAAAAAAGTTCTTGATGTGTGCGGTTGAGTCTGGGAGGTATCTAAATTCAAAAATTCTGCATCGTCATCAGCACAATTACTATGAGGAAAGAAAGCAATTAGATTTGAGGACAGAATTTTTGACATCAAAACATTAAATTCGTACACAGAGGGATTTTTGTTATTACCGCCTTTCTCTTTGTAAGTAAATACTCAACTTTCCCGAATAAACCATCACTTATATCTTCACTAAGTAATAAAACCCCGTTTATTGTCTGTACCATTCCGTTTACACAAAAGTTCCTTGGAAGATTAGTAGACTCTTGCATTGATCTTAAGTAAGACAAGATGTGTTTAAGCTCATTATAAGTTGGATTTCCGACCTGAACTCCACGCTTTAAAATATTTTTATCGTAATGAGACCCACTATCCATACAGTCGAAAGCATTATTCATTTTTAATGTAAACGCTTGTATTGCTAGAGCTTCATTTGAATTATTTTTTAGCATATTTTAGCCACATTATCTCTTTCTAAATTGAATATTTCTCTGAAAACATCAAAGGAAACATTACCATCTGGAGTTAGCATATCAGATTTGAGTAAAACATTACGCATAGATTTTAATAAATGAGGAAAATCATAAAAACAAAATATTTTTTCATTATTGAAAATTGTAAAAGGCTTTTCTTCTGTAACACCTAATAATTGGTAAGCTTTCCTGTTGTTAGGTCCTTGATCGCAAACTATAGCGCACACTTTCAGACCAAGTTCTTGGCAAATTGTCATTATTTTCTTAAATAGACTTCAAGTTAACCTCTCTGACAGAGTTTGTTGAAACAAAATAATTTAAAATATTTTTCCAGCTATCAAAGAGGCCGTTTACAATACAATCTTTTTCGATCCACTCCTTGATCTTCAAATCCATTAATTAAGTCATTTTTGATATTGTACATTAGATTTGGACGAATTCCAATTTCATCAAATATCAGTTCCACATTCCGTTCACGTTGGCTTAATGATGCAAACTTTGCTTTCAGAAAACAGTGGGCTTTTTTTTGGAATCCAGGTTGTAAGCCTTTAACAGGAGCCCAACGATAAAAAGTGGATACGTGGGGAAGTCTAAATCACAGTCTATCTCGAAGAAATTTATAAGCGTTCTGAGATCTGTAAAAAATGTTTTGGGAAAGTTCTCTTTTAGCAACATTATATTTTTTGGACTTGGACAGCCCATCAATATACCACAAAAAAATGTTGAATGCTCTGAAATATCAAGTACTTGAATTTGCGATGATAAACTAGTTGATATTTTGCTAGTTCGTAGAGTTATGCGTTTTAGTTCTAGAGTGAAATTTTCTTCTCAAGCTTTGAATTTTAAGTCTGCAGCTTAATATATTTTTTTTTTCAATTCAGAATTTGTTTTCTCTTCTTGTGCGCATTTTTCTAATAATTTATTGCATCTAACGCAAGAAATATTTGAACTACTAGAGGTCCTTCTCCGTTTTGGTAGCAAAGATGAAAGATTTTCTAAACTCAAGTCTAAATTTAAATTACAATTTATATTTAAGGAGGGAACAGCGTCCCTTTTAAGCATTTTCTGCCAATAAATTCCGAAGAAAAATGATTTTGACAAACAAAATATTTTCCTTCGCTCTTAAAATCGCATGCCTGCCTCCACAAATTACTCAAAATTTCATACTTTTCATTTGAAGGACATGCAAAAATTTTCAGATCGGGGAAATTTCTTTTTGGTTTTTTACAAATCGAACAAGAAACGCCAGACTTCCTTTTACGTTAGGGTTGCCATATTTTCCCGAAACCTTGTCGGGACATTTTGGTGAACTTTGATTTTTAAAAGTAATCAAGCAAAAACGGGTGCGCAACTTGGGAATCAATCAATTACATAACTATTTATTTATTTATTCGTTACAAGTTTTATATCTATACATAAATGTATACCTACGTACCGAATACAATAATTATTATTTTTTATATTTGTCAGATGATTTCACCTGCGACAATATTTGTTGATTTCCTTTAACGAATTTATAAAATTCTTCACAACTCATGTTAAAATTAAATTTACATTGAAGAATAGCTTCCACCGTGTCAATTCCCAAGCGGTTCCTTTCGTCTGTCCACTTAGCGGACATCAACGAAAATACGCGCTCTACAGTTGCGGTATGGCCGGGAATACTGAAAATATACTGACAAATTTTCTTGAATTGAACCAGCTCGTGCAACGTCTCAATCTCAAAAACCTTCACCCATCTTTCAGTTATACTTTTTGTTTTCCATTCTTCTTTTTCTTTGTTTGCTGCAATGATGTCTTTCAAATGAATGAATTCAGGAAAACAAGCATCGCCGTTGATTGATACGCCTTTTTTCGTTCATATATAAAATGCTCTCCTCTATGTTAATCCACTCCGGAACCTTGGTTAAAGTCATCCAGTCCAATGATTTGAAATGATTCAATTGAGACGCCCATTTCTCAATATAATCGATTGCAATGTTGTAGAACTTAACAACCTCCTCTTCAAATTTTTTTATATCATTTTCTAGATCGACATTTGTCCTTTTTAAGACATTTACTAGTTGTTTAGCCATCATACCAATAAAATTTGAGGCTTTACTTTCTTTCAGCATTTTTTTCATATTTTCAATGAGCACCTTGAGCTCAATGATAGTTATGTCTGATCTTTCCATTTTTAACGTTTGCTTATGAAAAAGAAAAGACTGGGAATGTATGAATGAAAAATAAACCTTCGCCAAAGGATTCTTAAAAAACTCAATCAATAAATTCGATGCATTTGTCTCATTCTCAAAGAATTCTTTCAGTGGTTCCCACATCTTTAAAATCCTATCGATGGCAGGCATCAGGGAGAGCCATCTAGTCCGTGAATGAGACAATAGAGTTTGAAATGATATACATATCTACAAATTCGCAAAAAGTTTTTAGTCTCTCTGTTCTGACTGTATAGATTGAGAAATATTTAAAAATCTTAATGGCAATAATTTCACAATCAATCGCTATTGAATTATGCAATATGTGGACAGGACAACCCACGCCTTCTGTGTTTCTATTAAGTTCTGTCTTTAACTTGTAAAACACATTGCACATCCCACTTCTTTGAGCCGCACCAAAATTTGTATTAGTGTCATCGGCACAGAAAGCCACTAACTTCCCAGAGGAAATATTTAGGTCATTTAGCGTTTTCAGACAATAATTAGTTATAGTACCTGAAGTTTGTTAGATAAACTTAAATAAAATCACAATTACAAATAAAAACCATTACCTGAAGTTTCATCCGGTAAAGCTTCCAGTCTTAGCAATTTTGTTTTTATACCGTCTTTCACGTCAAAGAATTGAATCCTTATCGGAAATAGTTTTTCTGCTTTGTGGTTGCTTGCATCGGTGCCGATTCTATAAAATGAGACAGATTCCAAATCCGAAACACACTGAGATAAAGAATAAGGTGCCAAAATATGCTTAATTATAGCAGTTGCTTTCATTCTGGCCGTAGATTGTTTGGCTGCTATTTTCGAATCTGCATACATTAAGGAATCTAGTTTGCTCAAACAGTCTAGTGAATTAAATGATTGATGATGGTTGATTACTTTGTATGCTGTTATTAGTTCAGCTGCACATACTAACAAATGTTCATTTGAATCAGTTTTTACACAGCAACTGTCTGTTTTGCGTGATGTGGATGCAGATGAAATTTTAGTTTTGTGTCCAATTGTCTCATTATGATGCTTTATATTGCCTTTACCTCTGTGGGTCACGGAAATGTATATCTTGCAAAATGTGCAAAATGCCTCTTCATTTGTCCTTCCCTTTTTAATAAAAGACCACTCTTTAGTGTACTCGTTGCTGAAATGGCATTTTCTTTTTGGTGGAGCCATAATTCACAACAATGCAGTCTTAACATTAAATTCAAACGTATATCAATTACGAATTTTAATAAAACAGTAATCGATGAAACTTAAACGTACAAAACAATAGCGAACGGCAGGCTAACTGGCAAAAAAAAATCTCTCGCGACTACTAGAATGACACTGACATTTGACTTTTTGACATATTAAAACAAAAAAACAAAAGGCGGAAGTGTGGACGTTTATATGCAGGGTTGACGGTTGAGCGAGGTTTCGACTTCATGTATGTATACTGTGTCGAGTTGAGTTGGTTTGACACGATTCAACTTCGCTCTTACAGCGTGGTTAGTCGAAATGCTGCTGAAATACCTGGACCGAATGCTGCTATTTTTCATTGTGTTCTGGCGGTAAGTCGTATTGGAACTAAAATGTGTCGGGACATTTTACAGCTCATCGGGACGTCGGGACACTACTGTTAGTAACGGTGACATGTGCCCACGTATCGGGACGAATGGCAACCCTATTTTACGTGTATCACACATATTTAAAAAGTATACCGCTGAAAAAATCGCTCAATCATAAACCAAAAACAGCCAAATCCCTCGAAAGTTGACAGTGAATGAAAATGAAATTGAAAAATAAAATCGAACAAAAGCGACATCGACGTCCTTCTCAAAATATATACATATAAATATGTACGATTTGCCTCCTCAAAAAATTTATATCCACGACTATACAACTTAAAATGGTTTCATACCGAATTGATGCAACAACCCTTAGGTTTGAGAATTTTATTGTAGTTGAAAAGTGGTAATTTTTTTTTGATCTGCCTTTTACTATAGTTTTTTGTAGTAGCGGGGCACTTACAGCATACCCCTGGCACATCTTCATGTTCGATTGTCCTTTTAAAACGGTTGTCGTCAAAATATTCCAGTACCAAGGTCATCCTGAAGATATTTTGAACCTGAAATACCTTAACGAGTCTTTCGCCCGGAACATTTCTGTAGTTCAATAGCCTCAACGTAGAATTTTGTAGTTGTTGAAGTTTCTGGGTATGAGTTTTTGAGGCGTTTCCCTAGGTCGGGACGTAGTACATTAGCTTTAAAATTTGTAGCGTGATGATTCCTAGATATTTATGGCTTTCTACAACGTCAATTAATTGTTTGTTTGATTTAGGACAGGCATCATTTTGAAAGTATACTTGCTCCTGTATAGCTGTGAAATATATATTTTTTTCATTTTTAATGCATTTTTATTAATTGTTAATTGCTAGACAAAAAACGCTTAACACTAGCTTAATTAACTTATCTATTATATATTATTAGAGGAGAAGGTGGAAATATGGAACCCCATTTGGTTTTTTAATTTTTTTTTTTCATACCCGTTAGCTGAAGTCATTAAAAATTATTCAATTATATTTAGTATATATTTTTCCATTATATATAAGAAAAAAACATGTTCTGAATACTTTTTGTATTAAATTTTGTACTTTATTAAAAAAAAAAAGCAATATTTACATTTTGCACTATGTTCCTTATATGGAACCCCGGGTTCCATATTAAATGTGTGTAAAAATTACAATTTACCTTTGTGTGCGAAAATCGCAAACATAATAATCATGATCGCATCCTGCGCAATCACTGTGTGCCCATAGGTTGCGGGAGTGACATAGAACCCAAACCTCACCACGATGTTCGTCTGAATACATTTGAGAGCAGGACACGCAATTGACGTCATTGTCTGCTTCTGTTGGAGTGCATCCATTGCCGCTTTCGGAAAGTACAGAATCACCAGAAGATATTGTTGTATTGGATTCAGATGACGTTTCTAATTGATGACCACTTCTGTTCCCAGTATTCACACCACGCCCACTACGTCTACCACGTCCACCGTGTTCACCACGTCCACCACCCCTGGTATTTCTTGGACCACCTCGGCCTCTTCCCCTTCCTCTTTGACTTATATTTAATATTGTTTGTATGACGACCCTGTCAAAAGTTTAGAAGATGAAGTCTTACGTCCTCTGTTTGATGTTTTTTTCTTAGGCTTTGGTATGGGGATCATTTCTCCAGGTAAAACCATAGCTGACGATCCACTTGTAGATGGTTGACAATTTTTGGCTATGTCACTGACATCAGGAACAAAAACAGCCGGTTGTTGACTTGTAGATGGTTGACAATCTTCGGCTATGTCACTGACACCAGGGACAACAACAGCCGGTTGTTGACTTGCAGAAGGCTGACATACTGCGGGAGTTCCATCAATAATAGTTGAAACCTCTAAGAGTTGTGTTGATGGTTGAGGTTCTTGAGCTTCTTCTTCAATAAAATCAGTCTCAGAAAAGACATTTCTGTTAAATGGAAATATCCCTGTGGCCTTAAACCCGTTTACTGCAATAGGTGCGTTTTGACACCTAAGATATGCTCTTCCAACCAACTCGGGAATATCATACATATTCATCTGCTTCTCCGAATGTAGATACCACTGCCAGATCTCTTCACTGTAATAGGTTTTCAAAGGTCCCATAAATGTCCTGTCCAGCGGCTGCATTTTATGTGTCGTGTGAGGGGGAAGCTTATGATGGATACATGACTCTTCCGTATTCTTCTGGTGTGTATGTTATGGCCATCGAGAATCAAAAGAACTTTCGAAGTTTCAGATGGTCTAGTTTTTTCAATAAAATGTTCAAACCATTCGGTGAACAGGTTCATTTGTATCCATTCCGAAGGATGACACCTGCCAATGGAACCTGGTAGAGCACCATTCATCAAAAGTTCGGTCAGATTTTTCTGTGGAAAAATCAGCATAGGTGGTATGTAAATTCCGCTAGCACTCATGGCGCACACAATTGTAATTAAGTTAAGGCACCTACTTGCTTCTTTCCTCGTGAAGCAATGATCTGTGGTATTTTGCTCTGAACCACCGAAATACCACTTTCATCCACATTGAAAATTCTGTCTGGGAGAAAGTTGTTCTTTCTATATTCTTCCTACAAAATTGTATAAACGCCTTCGACTGCTTCCCTTGTAAAACCTTGAGCTCGGGCGTTAGAGGTCCCAGTTGGCCTTCGGAGGGATAATTTATTTGAAAGTCGGATCAAAAAGTGGTCCAACCAAGCTCGCCCAGCAATTTCATTTTTAAATGAATGCTGAATTCCATTTCTGGTGGATAATTGGAACGCCATTTTCCTCACATCTCTTCGAGTAAATCCGAAGTATTTTTTTCCATTGTTAACAGATATGAAATTAAATGGGTTTGCATATCAGGTGGTAATATTGTTTTTCTCCCTAGATTGTTGTTCACGCATTTTTCTGGAGACTATCCACTATGAACAAACCTCTGCAAGGTTGTTTGAGGGACTGAAAATAATTTCACAGCCTTTTTCAGGCTTATTTTTTTTCCCCTAACGTTCTTGATTCCATCAATAATTTTTTATTTTGTCCCACGACTTTCTTTTTGCTTTGGGTGGTGTTTTAATTTGGCTTCGTGGCATAATAGCGGCTAGAGGACAACGAAAAAAACATTTTTAGGTAAATAAAAAAGACGTAATGGTAATATAATATAATAATATAAACCCGGTTCCATATTAGGTTGGACTACGAGTTCCATATTAAAAGACTTCAAATTTTAATAAAAACATTGTTTTTCATCACTTATTCAAAGAAATTTAAAAATTCTTACCTGAAAAATTGTTAATCCAAACACTAAATAATTTTTGTGAATTTTCTACAGGACAAAAGCTCGACCCACCATGAACGTTCGAGACTAACAAAAACAATGAAAAAAAGTTTTCCATTTCGCTCGGTTATTGGAAATAGCTTTACGGCTAAATGATCGAAACGAAAGCTGTGTATCTGGGTAATATGAGTATTTGATTCAAGTCTTCGCAACGTGTAGCTATTTAATAAATGAAGACACTAATAGTTTTGGTTCTAGAAGCGTGTTCGTATTTAACAACATTTTCCATATTCTCACATTCTCCTATATATATACGGGTCAATATTTCAAAATATTAATATTTTGTACCTCGAAATAGACATTTACTAATATAAACAAATTTAATAATTTTTTGACTACTCTGTATTCAAGAAACGTTAGTTATTTTTAACTGTTTTTCTTTTCCATGGGAATGACAGAACTAACATGGAAATGGCAAAATCCTATCATGGTAATGACGAAACAACATGGAAATAACCTTACCCTTATTATAACACATTAAAACGCAGCTGAAGTAAGTTTTTTAAATAAACGTTTATTGAAAAAGCTACAAAAAAGGAACGTTAGGAATTTCAGTCGTGTATTCTTAAAATAAAAAAAAAGACGTAAGTAAATTACCATACTTTGTTATTTTAGGTTTTCTAACATAAAAACATATTTAAAGCTAATGATTGCGAATTTTTTAAGTTGTGTTATTAAAAATCAAAATTGAGCCCTAAGTACAAATCAGAAAATTTTAATTTTGTGTGGGAATTTATAAAACACACGCTTTCCCCGCAGAACCATGATTGGTTTCGGCAAAATGGCTCTTGGTTAGAGCTTATACATGATACATCATCATGGTTTAATATGAAATGTTGATTTTCTTTTTCCATGCAGCTTTTAAAAAAAGGACTTCAACATCTCCGTTGACGTCCATATCCGATTGGCAAATGGCAGCAAATATTTTTTTTTTGTTTTTCTCCTTTTTTATTTTGCTTTTATCCCTCCAAATACACAAGCAAATGTGAACCGATTTTGACATTATTAATTTTATCTTGACCTATATTAGGTTCTGACAAATCCTCATTATTTGAGCTATCGTATACGTCTTCAAACCGTACACGAACTTTTTTATTTTGCTGCAACACTAACGAACCATCTTCATCAGAACTTGAAGCGGCTGTTGTAGTGGGATTTAAGTTTAATACTCCCAAATGATAATGCTCGCAATCAAACTTGCATTGAAAGTAACTCAAAGATCGAAGCCATAGTTTGTCGGTGCGTGTTTGAAGAAACTTATCTGTCTGATTTCCTTGATGAGTCGGGACAACAACACTGCGCCACATAACTCAAGGCGAGGAATGCTTGTGACCTTGAGTGGAGCTACTTTGGTTTTTGCCATTAGAAGGCTCACTTGAACATTATCGACGTCATGCGTGACTCGTGCATACACAACAGCACTGTAAGCCACATTGGACGCATCGCTAAACCCGTGGAGCTCACACGTCTGATGATTCGCCTGCGTTCCTATCCATCGATCCAGTTTGATTGTCTGCATTAACCGGAGATGATCGTAAAACGTTGACCATTCCGATTGAAGTTCCGCCGGCAATGGATCGTCCCAATTTAGCCCTGTTGACCACAACTTCTGAAGGAATATCTTTCCTAATATGATGGTGGGTGCAAGCCATCCTAATGGATCAAAAAGCTTAGCGATGCTGCCTAGGACGTGACGCTTTGTGATTTATGTTGACGACTGCGATGGGACCTCGATCGAATAGGAAAATGCATCTTCCGTTGAACTCCAATAAAGACCTAGAGTTTTAATTCCTTCTACCTTAGAACTAAGACTTACTTTACTGTCCAACACATCCTCCGACAAATCGGCCAACGCTTCTGCATCGTTAGCTGCCCATTTCCTTAATGTAAACCCACCTCCTTTAAGTAGCTTGATTAATTCATCTCTGCGCTGTAGTGCCTGCTTTATGCTGTTTCCACCAGAAAGGATGTCATCAACATATGACTCTTCAAGAAGAACTTTTGCTGCATCTGGAAACTCTGCCCCGTCGTCCTCAACTAGTTGATGAAGTGATTTTATCGCGAGATAAGGAGCGCAACTCAATCCATACGTATTTGTCAACAGTCTGTAGTCAGCGATCTTTCCAGTTTGTGGGTTTCGCCATACTATTCGTTGAAGATCGCAATCTCTTCTATCCACTTGTATCTGGCGATACATTTTCTCCATATCCGCTTTAAATACCACTTTATGTATCCGCCATTGTGTTACAATTGAAGGTAAGCTTCTTTGCAACTTTGGACCCACATACAAACAGTCGTTTAATGATACGCCGTTTGGCAGCCGATGGGATCCATTAAACACAACACGGAACTTCGTTGATTCGGTGTCCTTAGATGCTACTGCATGATGTGGCAAATAGGCGATTTGATTAGTACAGCTAGCACCCTGTTCCGAAACCACTTCCATATGCCTTAAACTGAGGTACTCACCCATGAACTTGTTGTAATGTTCTCGAAGGGCTTGATCTTTTTCGAACCGCCGTTCCGTATGTAAGAGTAGTCGAATAGCGTAATGGCGAGTTTGAGAAAAATCTTCAGTTTCGAGTGTTGGTTTACGTGGAAGACGAACAACAAATCGCCCTGCATTTCCTCGCGTGTATGTCGCCTTGAAGAAGGCTTCACAAACCTTTTCGTCCTTTGAAAGTAGCGGAATGTCCCCATTGACATCTTCTAAAGACCAGAACCGCCGAAGTTGTTGGTCAAGACCTAAACAAGAGCAGGCATCCAATCCATCAGGGGGAATGTTGATGGTTAGTGAACATTTGTTGCGTATACACCCCTTAATAGCAGTACTTCCACTCAAAATCCAACCAAGAGTTGTATTCTGAGCTAGTGGCGATCCCAATTTACTCGGTTCAATACCTTCGATGACAATTTGACTGAAAATCTCCGCTTCAAGTAAAAGGTCTATGCGACTGGCCTGATTATATGGATCGGCTAGTGGCAAATCATTTAAGTGATTCCAATTTCGTGATGAGAGCCCTCTGGACGGAGAATAGCCTGAGACGTGATTGATGACGAGCGCTTGGACTGTATACTCTAATTCTCTGTTGTAACATGATGCGATGTGTATGTCAACCAAGCTACGAATTTCTCCTAAATTTTGAGATGACAGACCAGACACCTGTAAGTTGACCCTCACCTTTTGAATTCCCAATCGTTGTACCGCACATTCCGAAATGAAACTTGCTTGTGAGCCCTGGTCAAGTAATGCTCTTAGCTTGTGATAAGTTCCATTCACACTGCGCACCATAACCCAAGCTGTTGCTAACAAGACTTCAGTGAGCACTACTTGTTGTGTATGATGAGACTGAATTTCGTTTGTTTCGTTTGTTTCACATTCTGGATTAGTTGGCGATGTTGACGATGATGGTTGTAAATCCGATGTCTGATGTATCATCGTGTGGTGTTTCCTGTTACACTGCTTGCAACGGTTGGCAGAGGTGTGCCTTCTGAACTAACGTTCTCCTCTCTGTGATTGATTGTGATCTAAACTGTGGGCAATATGTTATGACATGCTTCTCTGCACATAATGTGCACTTATTAGCCGATGCAATATGATGTGACTTAAGCATTGCTTTGCCTGCTGTAAATTGATGACCACTAAGCTTTATTGATTCGGATTTGGCACCTATGGACTCAAGAGTGCGCAGACGATTCTCCAAAAAATCAAGCAGTGTCTTGCTTTTTGGTATATCCGTGCCTGAACCAATTGATACCTCCCAATCTCTGCGGCTCAAAGGATCAAGCTTAGACGTGAGATGGAAAATGATCCAATCGACCCATTCATCTACCGGCCTCTTAAGATTCCTCAATGCGTCTAACATATCCCTAGTGGTGTCTAATAAACGACGAACCTCGTTGGTAGATTCTCCCTTTGAAGGTTGGAGAGTAGTGAATTTTCTTAAATATGACATGGTAATGATGCGTTTATTCTCGTAGCGATTCTTTAACGATTCCCAAGCCACGTCGTAATTGGATTCTTGAATTCCAATATTCTTTAATAGGAGCGCAGCTTCCCCAGTTACATGTCCCTTTAGGTGAGAGAGCTTGTCCACTTTGGAGATTGGTGCGTTGTGAACAATGCTCGTAAATAGATCGCGAAATGACATCCAGGATAAATAGTCACCTGAGAACGTGGGTATGTTGATTTTTGGAAGATTCGATCCCAGTACCGTTGAAGAAGTTGCGGTGTTGATGAATTGATTTGTTATCGGTGAATACTTTTCATCCAAAAGATCTGTTAAATAGCCCAGAGTTTCACAAAACGTATTCTCAATATCGGTATACCTATCTTTAGTGAAGTAATCTACTAGGAGATCTTTATCATCAGCCGTTGTTGACAATTGATGTTGACAATTGATGTTGTTGTTGAAATTTCACCCAATATGCTTTTAATAATTCGATACGTGTTTTGATGTATCCTACTGTTTGATTTGTTTTCCCGGCTTTACCAAAGTTAACTCGAAAATTATTAATAAGCATCATTGTGACGCTTTGTTTCTTCCATAATTCTTCCATGGTGTACGTGACTAATGAGTCTCAACTAGATTGGAAGTGCAATGAATGATAACACGCGTTTTCTATTGCCGTTGCAACCGTTTGCTATGTCTAAACTACTAATGCCCTTACAATGGTAAATGCTTGCGGTATACTCGTATGGCCACAGCAATTGTATTAACAATAGACGAATATATGTATATTCATAACCTTTGTGTAAATTCAACGTTCGATCCGGCTCGAATATGGACCAAAATGTTCTGGACCGACGTCAGTAAGGAGGCACGCGGCTGGAAATAACCCAAAATGCTCAGACAGTGCGGAGCAAAACAAACTACGTCCGAGGTTGTAGAGTACAAAAGAGCAACTGACTTTATTTTCTTCGGTTCTTTGTTAACTACAGTTTGTGCAGTATATTCAATGTAATTTCATATTAAGAAGTAAATAGTACATAATTCAACAAGAGAGAAAACCGTACAACTACTGATGGCTTAGTTCATATAGGAAGTTATATAAGAATATGAGATAATATAAGATAATTCCATGTACTCGTAAAATTTTTCAAATTTTGGTATAAACTATTCATTTGAGTCCCAAGAATGTAAAACATCGTTTTATTTTTGTACTGTGTCGCTGGGCCAACGCTGAGAAAATGAATCGTGTTCACCTCGTTTGAAAGATCAGATAGTATAGGTCGAAGGTGGCACCATATTGCTGAAGGATTGTGCGCCAAACATTCTGATAGAGTGCAATAACTTTTTGGAACAACAACATCATTTGTGTTTAAGTAAGTCACAACGGTATGGAGTGCGATATGCTTTCGTGAACCACCAAAATGAAAAGATTGGGCTTTTTCTGCGTATTTAAGACTGTAGTTTGCACTTAAATCCATGTGAATTAAGCATTCGTTCTTCTGTAAGCCTAACTTTATTTTTTTTTATTGCGAGATACTGATGCAAGACCCTGGCTTGGTGCTCTACGAGTAAGAACGGTGTTATATTATTTTGGTATTCAAGTGCAATTACTTTAAGGGGCATTGTTTTTAAATGCTTCGAAATTTTCGAAACAACTTTTTCGTTTTGGTTCTTAGCATCAAAATACTTTTCTTTTAAAAATGCCCACTTAAAATATTCACCATTAGCTTCAGAATCAAACTCCTAACACATTTACCTTTGCATTTTCCGCAGGAACGAAGCAGACACTTTTCTGTTACCAATGGGCAAAAACGTTTGGATCTGTTGCTTTTTTCTTTGATACGGACGTAAATTTGAAGAATCATATTTTTTGGGTTGTGGTTGCCAATTATTTAACATTTAACAAAATGCTAAAAGTTTATACTTTTTTATAATTTTTCCTGTAGCGGCAAATTATTTTTTTGTTTCTATGGTTCGAAATTTTATATTGCTGAAAAAATTGGTCTTTAATGACTTCGCTGAAAACAAGTTTCCTTACCACTTCTGGGCTGGACGATAAAGGGTTTTCAGTACAAAGGTGTTGAACGAGAGTATTTGGCGATAGATTGCCTAGATCTTTCTTATTTTTCGCCGATCTGTGGTGATTGATCTGCTTTTGAAAATTATGTAACTTTGACTTCAACGACTTGATGAGTTTATCCTGCTTTTGAATCCTTTGTTTAAATTTGTATTCCCGTCTTCGCATTTTATTGTTCATAGCAGCCTTTATATAAGCAACCTTCTCAGAAATTGGTCCTATCGCTGGAATGGGAAGATTTTCATTCATCATGACAGGGGATTCAGGTGGACTGTTAGCTTCAATAAATTGCGATCCAGCTATTTGATCTTTTTTGGCAATCTCTTATTTTTACGGTAAGTCTTTGTATTTTTTTTCCATTTCTTTCTTTGTTCCCGTTTTTCTCGTGAAGTCATATCTTTTATAGATTTAACTATTTTGCTTTCCTTTTTTTTCAAATACCTTTATTTTTCTTTTTCTTTCCGTCGTTGACATTTTTCAGGATCTTCTCGAATCCTCTGACGACGTTCACGTTCCTTTTCCGCGCGTAGTTTTTTTTTCTGTTTACTGTTTTTTTATTTACACTTTTGCGAGGTGCCATGAGAGATACAGATGATTTTTTGTAATTTTATTGAGTATGTCATTTCTATATCCAAACTGTCATTACCATGTATGCCACGGAAACCATGGAAATGACACCGAAAGGTATTTTTCTAAAACAAAACCGAACTTTACAGAATATTTTTTTAAAAACTCATCTTATTAAATTAGTTCATAAAAAAGGCATGCATTAGAAAAAATATTGGATTTAATTATAAAATTATTACAATCAAAAACACTTATCACGGTAATGACACCTTCGGGTAACGAAAACATGAAACATCTTAACCACATGAAAGAAAATTCACTACTGATATAATCCCCGGGGTCCCGTTATTAATGTTAAATCAGCTGCCTATTCTGCGGTCGTTAATTAAAATTTTTTTAAGATTTATTTTTTGTCACGGCAATGACAATTTTGTTGGGGACAATCACTATATACCTTTCACATAACTTTGTATATTCTCTAAAAATAAATTGACTGGGCCCCGCATTGTCCGCATTGTCCTTTCTTCTTCAAGGTTTCATCAATAAAATTTGCAAACCGGCTTACATTTCACAAAAAAAAAATAAATTTTTTGAAGGAAGGTACCTTAGGACATGCCATGGTAATGACATGTTTGCTGCTTAGGCTAAAATTTCGGCATTACTATAATTTATTTTTTATTTTTTTATGAGTACATGTTAAAAGAGTTTCTGCAGAAGCGTATCTCGTTCGAATATTAAAAAATATATATTTTTTAGCTTATAAATGCCTGACCGCAAAATATAAATATTTTGAAATATTGACCTATATATATACATATATATGTATATACATATATTGTATTATATTATATTATATGTTATTCTAGCTTACTGGCCCTATGCGGGCGCTCTAAGCTAAACGTAATACTTAAAACTATGTCGTTCGACGTAACCTAACTGAAATTTTTTATTGATTACTAAGAAAAATTATATTATAATTAACAAAAAAAAAAGTGGTAGATGAACTCTTTGTTGTATTTGTCTCTTATATATAGAACTTTTAAACTAGCTTAAAATAAATCTTAACCTACCTTATTCTACCTTCATCTGTATTAATCTACTTTACTCTAACTACATTCGTAATTAAATACATACGTACATACTGTTTTTTTGTTTTCAATATCTAAACCTAAGCTATGTAAGTCGGCTATGGAAAAATGACTATGGAAATAGCAGCCAACTTTAAACAGGCTACCCTAGATTATGGAGAAATGACGAAGGAGTTCCCTCTCTTTCGGCTAGCCACCAGAAATGTCCGTACTGACGTACAATGTCCTTCATATCCCGACTTGATACCACCCTACTGAACCGGAGATGCTCCGCACTGCTGTGTGCGACGTCTCTGTCGAAGTTGAGTCGCTATCCTATATAATACTTCAAGAAGATTTGATAAAGCTGATTCAATGGTGTGAAGTAAATTGTTTGCATTCGAATGTCTCAAAAGGTCAGGCTCCAGAAGTTATACACCAATTAGCTTACACTATAATGTCGATCAGACTAACTTGGTAGCGGTAACTTGTAAAAAAGGATCTCTGTGTTATTTTAGGTACCAAAGAATTTACAGATCCTTATGCATTGAAATCGTTTTTTGTTTTACTAGTAAGGTCTATTCTAGAGTACTGTAGTACAGTTTGGAACCCTTATCACATTAATTTTTTTTTTTTTTTTTTTGCGCTCGCCAAAGGTGATATTCTGCTTTTATCGTTGTATTTTTTCACGTATTTCATCACGATCAAGTTGCATTTCAACCATACTGCCAGTGTTATGCCTTCGCAGTAGAGTTGACTTAGCTGTCGCAATTGATCGACTTTTTCATTTATTTCATGTGAAATAAATAGATAATTCTTGACATCAGGATTTGAACCGTGAACCAACAGCGTGACAAGTGATGATGTTACCACTACACCACGGCCACCCATCTGCTAGAATTAAAAAAGTTTAAACAAATTTCACAAGATATGTTATTTTCAAGGGGCCTTCAGATGCCTTCTTATAAAACCAGATGTTTATTAATTGAATTACAACCTCTTGAGAAATGACGGAAATATTCTCCATTATGTTCATAAGAGATATTTTAACTTATCATATTAAAAATCCTATACTTCTCTCTATGCTAAATGTGCATGCTCCCTCAAGGAATCTACGTGAACTTTACATATCGCACTACGAGTGGGTCAATAAGTCCCTGAAAAATGAAATAAGGAACACTCTTTTCGGTATAAAAACATTTTATTTTTCAACATAGTCTCCTTTTAGCTCTATGCACTTCATCCAACGTTTCTCCAATTTTTTGATGCCCTCCAAATAATACAATTTCTCGAGCCCCTCAAAATAAGCGTTTGTTTCAGCGATGACCTCTTCATTCGACCCAAATCTCTTACCTCCGAGCCATTTCTTCATGTTTGGAAACAAGAAGTAATCGCAGGGGCTAAATCTGGGGAATATGCTGGATGAGGGAGGAATTCGTAGCGTCTAACTCATGCAATTTTGCCATTGCGACTACGGACTTGTGCGCCGGTTTTTTCTTTGCCACCGCGCGCATCCCAAAAAACTGTCCCCATGACCTTGTTTGCTGACAAACCCGCCTTGGTCTTCTTCGGCTTCGATTCACCAGGAGAAGTCCATTGTTTTGACTGTTCCTTGGTTTCTGGTGTGTTGTGGTGAATCCAGGTTTCATCCACGGTTACGAAACGGCGCAAAACTCAGCCGAATTTTTCTGGAACATCGCCAAACACTCCTTTGAAATTGTCAAACGAATGCGTTTGTTGTCGATTGTGAGTAAACGCGGCACCCATCTTGCGGAAAGCTTTTTCATGTCCAAATATTTATGTAAAATCGAAATCAATGAGCCATGTGATAAGCCTGTGGCCTTTTCAAGCTCGCGCACTTTCACTCGCCGATCGTCCATTATTAAACCATGGAACGTTCGTCGTTACTTGTGCTTGAACGACCGCACCGAAATTGAGTAAACCAGTGGTGAATGGTTCCAATCGATGGTGAAGAGTCCCCATAACATTTGTCAAGCTTTTGTTTGGTTTGCGTGATAGTTTTTTCTCCCAAAAATAGTGTTTAATGAGCACTCGAAATTCACTTTTTCCATTTTAACGAAAATGCTAGTAGACGCCTATATAAATTGGCTGCCACAACAAAACTATTTGACAAATCTGTCTGAAAATTTGATTGATGATTCTTGACAAAAAAAAAAAAAAAAATTTAAGGTGACGACACCCATGTCACGTTGCATCAGAGAAGCTAACTTAGTTTGCTATAATATAGATTTTTGTATCAATTGTTCACGAGATTCATTGAAATCTAATATTTTATCTTCAATGACTAGTCAATATTTATTACTTATAAATGTAATTGAATAAAATAAAAAAATTGTACTGATTGTTATCGTAGTGTGTAAGAAAAATGTCTGATTGATGAAATAAATAAATACATTCAAGCGCTTCCAGTAACTTTGCGTGATTTAGCGTATAAAATTGTGTATTAAAATCCATAAACACGACCAGAATATTATGACTTTTATTTAAACTTTCATTGACGCAGTTCGCAAATTCTACAAGCAATTGTCGAGTACTTCTTTCTTACGGAAGTGGTACTGACTTTGGTAGATGATGGAGTGTTCTTCAATAAAACTATTTAATCTCTTTGTATTGACGTCTTTTAGATACTTGTACAAGACTGGCAATATATTGTAAATATCGATCTGTACTTATTTATTTGATTTTTAACACCTCCTTTGTAATTATATAGATTATACCACAGCATTTTTAGCGTTTTTGTAATTTTGCTTTGCTTCAGACTTAGGTTGATAAACTTGCACAATATCGGAGCAAAAATATTTATTTTTTTATATTTATTTTCGCCGAGGAAATTAATTATATTGCGCACCTGAGTGCGCATTATTCAATGTAACTGAGTTACATCGATTATCCGAGTCGCGAATTGAAACCTTGGAAGTATTAGTGGTCGCAGCTACGAGCTTGAAGAAATGATGATTAGAAGGCGAGTGGACATCTTGTGTGTACAATAAATGAAATGGCGAAATACCGGGAATCAGGTGCGTTTATTGGACGTAAAGACAAAAGCTTACAAGCTTATTATGGATCGGAACTAGGTAAAAACAGAATTGCTACCATCCTCGCAGAGCTTCTTGGTAACATCTTGACCATTTCAAAGTCTTGTGACCGTTTGATGTCTCTTAAATTGGTGACACAAGGTGAGATGTGGAATATTGTAAGCGCATATGCTACCCAAGTCGGATGCGAACAGAGAGAAAAAGATGCATTCTGGCTGGATTTTCACAACCTCATCAAAAACATCCCAAAGGAAGAGCTTTTGTTTGTTGGCGGAGATTTGAACGGACATGTCGGGAAGACAAACGAAGACTATGAAAACTGCCATGGAAGAATGGGGTACGGCACCAGGAATTCTCCAGGTGAAGACCTCCTAAACATGTGCAAGTCATACAGTCTTATCGTGCTAAATACCATGTTCGTCAAGCAAAGCCGGCACCTGATCACTTACAGCAGTGGTGGCAATGAAACCCAGATTGACTACCATTTGGTAGCCAGTTTCATGAAGCCCCGGGTTAAAGATTGCAAAGTGACTCTGGGAGAGGCGATCGCCCAGCAACACCGTCTCTTCCTGACAGAAATTTTTATGGAGACGGAGAAGAAAACAAATAAGCAAACAAAGGTAGCTGAGAAAATCAATTGGTACAAGCTGGACAAAGGAAAAGGCGAAGTTTCTATTACCAGCATGACAAATTACATCTTTCCCAACATCGATGAGATCGGTTATGAGGATTGTAGAGCACAAGATATGTGGGCTTCCCTACAGCGACCTTGCTTAGAGAGAGCCAAATCACTGCTTGGAACGTCGAGAGGCCCCTGCCAACACGCCAAAGAAACATGGTGGTGGACAGATGAAGCTAAAGTAGTGATACGGAAAAAGAAAACAGCTTTCAAGGCTTGGTCAAAGTGCTCTTCTACTAATAGAGATGAAAAGCTCGCCTTGAAGTGATATATAGATGTTGCAAAGGTTTCACGAAGAAGAAGAAGTGCGCCCAATTTCAAGCAAAAAGTGTGGAAGGCCTCTTATCGGGAGTTGGATGAAATATCGTCTTAGGCGTCTGATAGTAACCAGGCTATCCAGGAGCTTCGACAAAACAACTTGAACAAGGGTACAACTATCTTCAAAATAACCGCCCAGAGAAGAAAAAATGCTTAGGAGTTTAGTTCCTCAAAGTTCATTAACAATGCTCAAGGCCAGCTTCTTGTGGAAGACGACAAAATTCTCCACAGTTGGCGACAGTTTTGTGAAAGACTTCTGGACGAACAGTTTCTGTCGAAGAAGTTAGGAATGCTGTCAAATACACCAAAAAAAGAAAAGCGTTTAGACCAGACGAGATACCCTCTGAGTACTGGAAAAAAGATGGGAGACATCGGGTCCAGATGGCTCATGATTCTTATCACCAAACTTATGAGCAGTGATCCAATGCCTAATCAGTGGAGGGAAAATTATCTTTGTCCTTTGCACAAATTAAAGGGAGATACGCGAAACTGCAATAACTACCGTTCTGTCAAGCTATTAGATGGCCGACTGCGAAAAATAATATGGCTATCTGATGACCAGTGTGGGTTTGTCTCAGGTAAATCAACAATAGATGCAATCAAAGTATCAAAGATCACAATGAAAAAACATCGTGATTCCTTAAAGGACTTGCATATAGTGTTGGTTGATCTTGGAAAAGCCTTTGATAGACAATCAAGAGATCTCTTATGCGTGGGGCGCTATGACAACGAGGAGTTCCAGAAACCTACGTGTGCATGATCATGGACATGTATGAGGGAGCAAGGACAAGAGTAAGATGTTCCGCAGAGTTCCCAATCAAAGTCGGTGTACACCAGGGAAGCGTCCTCAGTTCTTTGCTATTTATCGCAGTCCTTGATTATCTACTTGAAGGAAAAGTGACGGACCCCAAAGTGCATCAGTTATTCTTTGCTATCATAAGTGAAGATCAAACATCCCTGCAACGAGCACTTGATGTATGGGTGGATGTTTTGGAGGGAAATGGGTACCGTATTAGTTCAAAAAAGACAGTACTCCAGTACTCCAGACATTTACTTGAATGGAAATGTGCTTCCCAAGTGCGAAAAGTTCCATAGCGAAGCAACTTGTGATAATGACATCAATCATAGCATAAGCGTAGGGTGGATGAAGTGGTGGGAAAACTCCGCAGTCTCCTGTGCTTAAATGCCCCCTAAGCTTATAGGAAGGCTCTACACCGCAGTTGTATGTCCGGTGCTCACATATGATTCACAATGCTGGACAATGTACAAAAAGTGTAAGGGCAAATTTACGATAGCTGAAATGAAGATGCTTCACATGACAGCAAGAGTAACAAAGCCTGATAGAATAGTATAAGTGTATTCATATCCCCTTTAATACGTGCAAATTATAAAAAAAAGAAGTTCAAAGATTCGATGAAGCCTTCATGTAAAAGAACACATCACAGCTCAGTTGGTATTGTCTTGTTCAAAGGAGACATTCTTCGAACCCCGTCAAAAAGGCAATATCAATCAACGTTCCTACACAATCGCGCAAAAAAGGCAGACCAAAAAACAACTGGATCACACAAATGCGAAAACACCAGCATTTGATTGGCCTCAGTGATGAAGTTATCCGAAACCAGGAAGCCTGCCGGCACTTCCTGAGGTCAAACCGGCAAACACCACAGGCGGACAAGTAGGGATGCAGTAAAGTGGGAGGGTTGTGATCCTTCTACTCCGGATCATATCTTCGCCGTAAGGAAAAGAAGAAGAATTGAGTTAACCGATGTATTATTTGGCGCACATTCATTAGAAAGACAAACACGCGTTTTTCATTTTAACAAGAACTTAGAGAACGTTTAGTTTTTTTCTTCCCATTATCTCGTTGAATAGCTCCAGGTTTTACGAGGGTCAGCTTTAATTTCATAGAACTTGTTTTTAATTGTTACTGACGAAGGGTAAGTGGTAGCGGCGTTAAGGAAACATCAAGGTCATCTCAGATGCTGTGTCCCCCTATGGGTCTTAGGGCATCAACCACGCCTACGCGCCATCATGTTCGGTTCCTGACAATGTGTTTCAACTCCAATCAGTTCTTTCCCAGTTGCCGAGATGCATTTTCGAATGTTCTGCGCCACGTCATATGCGCCACCTCCTTGTATTCGCCCTTGTTGTGTTAGCGGGATCCATTACATGTCTTGTCGGGCAATACAATTTTCGTCCTTACATATGGTGTGACCAATCCATTGCCACTAGCGCATTTCTATAATCACATCTATGTATATGTTCCTAGCCTGTTCTCTCATAAAACTGTTCGTTTGAGCTACGATTTGGCCAGAACACTCGTAATATGTTTCTTAGACAGCGATTAACAAAAGTTTGCAGCTTTTTTGGGACATTGACGGTCACGTTCCAGGTACTGCAGCCATATAACAGCATCGATTCTACGTTAGAGCGAAACGTCTAATTCGGTACCACCGTCAGTTGAGACTACACTTCTAAGGTAACGAAAGTTTTCTTCACTCCCGACCTGTTGTTGGTTGCAATGCTGATATGCATTGTTGATGGGCTCGAAAGAAGACTAGGAATTTTTGTTTTGGCGGAGTTAATCCTCAGTAATACCAAGTTTGCCTCTGCTACCAAACCAGTGCCCATTTGGTGCAGGTCTAAAATTCTGTTGTTAGGCTCTATTGGATTCCGTCACTTCTTGTCGACAAAGCGCTCTGCAAAACATCACTGATTACCACCAAAAAGAGCAGTAGTGATAGGATGCAACCCTGTCGGACGCCGCACAACAACCTACTTCTATGAAGCACATAACACTCACACCTCCGTAACTTGCTTTTATAGTAGCTACCAATTGCCATAAATCCCAGGACGCATTCTTGTAGCAGTTGGCTTTTCTGATATGATGGTGGGAGGAATGTGGAAGTTGGCTGCTGTGTGGATGGAAGAGATCTGACTCTTTCTCTTATTCCGCTTTCTTTCTCTTTTTTTTCCTATTCTTTTGGATATTTGACCAGACGGCACATGTCTGCTAAATAATAAAATCGATTACCGACAAATTGAATAGGGTTTCCTTTAATATTTCCCCTACAACTACCTTTGGCCAATTCTCAAGTTCCATCCCTGAAATAAAGATGCACCTTTTTATACACACTCAGCGATGTAAAGCTGAAAACAACAGAACACAAATTTAATGTTATCCCAATGCAAAGCAAGTGTTTTTTTTTTTTGTTATTGGAGTCAGTTATCAGTCTTGATTTCATTCCCAATATGACTCTCTGACCACCAACTTCTCTACGTACACGAATGTATTGAACAATGCGTCGACTTCTCTGAACAAAATTAATCAATTACATTTTCCAAGAGAAGGCTGCCATGATAAAGGGCAATAATAGTCCCCTCTTCGGCAATAATGCTTCACCCTTTTTTTCTGCTCTCTAATTCCAACAGAAAAGTTGTGGAGTTATTTCCTATCTCTTGACATTAATCGAATTAACTATTGGTATTTTGTCGAGAGAATTATGTGAGCGATCTGAAAATAGCCAATATACGCACACATTCTGACAATTTTATATTTTCGTTCTTATCCTTGCATTCAAACGTTTTATGACATGAAGATGAAGACGGATATTGAATTTCTAATCTGATTAGTCATTATTCGCTATGGTTTCTCAAAGAGGTTAGCACATTCAGGCCACGAATTTCGGGTTTTCACCTCAGAAAAAAGAAGGTATGGCTGAAAGGAAATTAGCGATTTCTGGCTCAAAACAGAAATGAGACTTACATATTTCAGCTACACATATTTAAGACACACATTTAATTTTCTGTAAGTCATGGAAGAAAGGAGTTAGAGTCATTTTATATTTACAAAAATTAGAATTATTGTTTGGAAGCGCCATCAAGGATAATTTGATACCAAAAATAATAATTTAATATCATTTTTGGTATTTAATGAATGCAAATGCAAAAAAATATATATGTTTTTGTTGCTTTAAAAGCCATTAAAACTTATGCATAATTTTTATTTTTGAATAACGCAGCTCCAATTTAAGAGAATTAGCTATAAAATCTCTATAGATTATGTTTACCTTTTGAAAGGAAAACAAGTTAAGATTCATTGCTTGTTGAAAGAATGAAGACCAATACATTGATATTGAACAGAAATGCATTTGCAGCACAAGCCATTAGGTATTATATAGGTATATCGATAATTCAAACCCAACCTGAATGATCAATTATTATTTTCAATTCCATTGTATATTTACCCTATAATAAACGAAAGTCCAAACAATATTAGCTACTCGGTACTTAAATAATAGCTTTGTATTCATATTTAATAACTCAGTTAATTGCTGTGTGTACATACATATGTACATATATACGGAAATATCGTATTTACACAAACAACAAATAAATGCATCTTAAGTGAGTGAATTTCAATTTCCATTCAAAGTGGGTTTCAATTTCCATTTATGTGTTAAAGCAAATACTTCAAGCATCATATTCATATATCATACGGTAAGTAAACACAATCAGGAAAAGCCCCCAGCTCCAGGGAACAAAGAAAGAGGTTACTATATTAAATGGTCTTATGCAAGCCTAATAATTGTTTTGGGAATTGGTATTCCTTTGCTTCTCTGTCAATGGAAGACAATAATCTGAATAAGAGCTGCCTTGCATCTTGCATCTTATAATTAATAAATTATAAATGGGAATCATCTATTAATTTCATCTATCTATGCTATAGGCTTGCTGTTTGTACTGATTTTATCAGCACATGTACTAATTTTCCAATTTGTTAAAGTACATATTTGTACTGATTTGAACTTTTTCGAAATCAGTGCCAAATGTACTGATTTCTGGATTGTAACCTTTTTGTTACATATTGTTGAAAGTGTGAACGAGCATTTATGTTCCATGAACTATGTAGGTATGTATATCTTATGAAATGGCAGATGTCAACTATTATCGTATCGAATTGAATAAACTCGCTCTCTTCTGTTTCGGTATTTATACGTAGAAGACGTTTTATTAATTCGAATTCTTAGAGCGTTTCTGATTCAGCTTAGGCCAAATCTGTTTTGTTGCTAGATACGTTGCACCATTTGTCCACCTAGTATTTGTCCTTTCAATAGCATCCAGCTTTAATTTAAGTTTGCATGTAGCGATCGGCATATCGAGTGAACTTTTATCTGGAAGGATAAGTATTGTTGTTCCATGTCTGGCAAGTTCGTCAGCCTTACAATTCCCTGCAATGTCCCTGTGCCCGGAACCCAAATTAGGTGAATATTGAACTCCTCCGCCATCTCTATAAGAGACAATCGGCAGTCTAGAGCTGTTTGAGAATTTATGGAGGATGATTCCAAGGATTTGATTACTGCTTGGCTAACTGAAAAGATACGGATATTAACGGCTGATATCACGTCTTTCTTTAGCCAGGATAAGATTTAGTTATAGAACACGCTGCAATGATTTGGGAGACGGAAAGAGAGCTTTAAATTAAGCCTATTGGAGAAGGCACCATCGTTATCGACTTACGATACAGTCGTGTGTTCCGTAAATCCATCTTCCTCCCAGAATGCTCTGGGCTGGTGCCTTGGAAATGTTTGTCAAAATTTAACTTAGGTATAGTATAGTCAATGTTTTCAGGAAAGATTTTAAAATGTTACAAATGGAGGCATAGCCACATATTTTGCTGGACCACTGTGAAGCAGTTTTAAGGCGAATAGCTGAACTAGCTGACATTTGCCTACCGAAAATGTCGGGGGGTGTCAGATGAAATAAAGTGTCCATATCTCCACAACGTGTCGTTCGTAGTGACGCTAACGTACAGACAAGCCAAACGTTCGACTTTGCTTAAATTCTTATGGTTAATAGCCTTATCCAAGGAAATCCACCAGACAATCACCCCGAAATGTAGAGCCAGTGAGTTATTCTGGATTGTAAGCCCCATTTGCTCCCAATAGCTTCTTTTCGAAGAGAAAACTACTAGTAGCTTTCTTTACTCTTTCTTTTTTGTATGTTGGGTTTCCAGCTTAGTTTTCTGTCCAAAATAAGACCCAGATATTTTGCTTCGTTGGAGAAGGTTGAGCTTATTTCATTAAGGGATGAAGGGTCAGAGGACTATTCACTCCTAGACCACACTGAGCAGTCCAATTAGATAGCTTATTTAAAGTATTTTGTAAGAGTTGTTTAAGATAATGAGGTGTTTACCAGAGACTGTTATAGCAACGTCATCCACATAAGCGATAACCTCGCTCCCCTCAGTCCCCCTGAGTCCCCCTCAGTCCCCAGGTTCCTTAACCACCAAATTCCAAAGAAGTGGGGATAGGACACCACCTTGTGGGGTAACTTTATTTACATATCTTCCAACAGATGTCCCGCCAAGCTTTGAGTTGATAAACCGCCTAGTAAGCCGTAAATTGATCAACACGCCAAGTGAGCCAGCCACCTTCAGATTTGACAGTGCATTTGTTGTCGTAGATGAATAGACGTTGTTAAAAGCATCTTTTATGTCCAGAAAAGCTACCATTGTGTACTTCTTATGATACAGTACAGAAAATACCCGATTTTGTTAATAAAAGTATGTAATGCTGTTTCTACTGGTTTACCCTTGCAGTAAACATCTTGAGCCACGGATTATAGTTGTGAGTCAATACTGTCACGTAAATCAGTGACAGTATTGTCAGTGGAATTTTTAGAAGGATTTTTCTCATCCTAGACGCCTCAGAAGATTCCTTTATTTTGTCACAAAAGAGTCTCCAAGAATATATGTTTTTAGGGATTCTCTATATGAGTCCCAGTCAGTTGCATCTCTTGTGCTTTTGACAATATGGAAAAGATTTCTACATTTACTTTTTTGTCTACCCCAAGCGGAGTGATGCGCGTTAGCGTAAAAGCCAACTATGAGTCCAGTTTTATTTCTTGCAGCGTTTGCGACCAGTCTTTCCATGTAAAGCCCAGGAAGATGATCCGAAGTGTTATGGGTGAGATATGCCGATGCTAGGTAGTAAGTGTCCTTGTCGGTTTCTAGCAACGCATATACCGACCACTGTAATTAGGAAGTAAAATTACCTTGAGGCTACTCCAGCTATTACCAGTATGTACGATCTAGGTTTACCTTTACATACAGGGTATAGTATCCAGGAATCTTGAGTCCACATACTAAGTTATTAACAACCCAATTTTCCTGGATGAAAATAATATCTTCTCTATCTTTTGAAAGACTAAGTAGAAGGCCGGCAGAAACCGATTTGGAGTGGTGATGGTTAATCTAAACTATTAAGTAGAGAAACCTCCACGGTATTATTCATGCCTTCCGAGTCTGAGGACAAAGCAAGAAGATCGTCCTCACTTAAAAGAGCATTCTTTGAATTGCCATCCATCTCCATGTCCAACAGCGAACTGTCATTAACTAGAGATGGCTGTATAGTTGACGATTTTGAGTCATCATCTTCCAAAGATGGGAAGGAGATTGATGCTCCACGGTCTTTACATCCAATGGTGGAATCTGAAGGATAAGGAGGCAGCTTCTCTGTATCCAATTCGTCCTTTTTATATACTTTCAACGTAATAACGTCGAACACATATCCTCCCTTGCTATAACCTCAAGCTAAGCACCAGGCCATATCTCACCTAACTTATAGAGATTGCAAAGTCTCTGGTCAGCACAAGCGATCAGCTTAATATGGCCTTTATGGCAACCGCTGTTACGACAGTTGGGAGGAGGGTTGAGATTTCCCTTTATAATACCTAGGAAGCCAGTCGTTTGGCTGGGATAATCCTGCATTTATCTGGAGTGATTGTTCCATTGATGTCTCTTTTATCTATGACAGCCAGTTCGAATTTGCACCGCGAGTAGACGGCATTTTCCCTGCCCTACTACAAAAAGGACGGGAAATAATTATGCCGCACCTCCTCGGTATAATTAGAAGCAGTTTAGTTCTCGGGTACATACCGAGACCTTGGATAATGGCAAAGGTAATTTTCATTCCGAAAGTGGGGAAAAAGTCAACGCTTCACCAAATTCTTTAGCTCAATTAGTTTGACCTCATTCATATTAAAGATAATCAAAAAGGTCATCCACTGACACAGCACTATACCGGTCTACTTCAGAAGGCTATAAACTGCGGAGAAACGGCCATTTGGGCTTTTCTGGAGGAGGAGAACTACATAGATGTGTGAGATGTTAATGATAAGGACACAAAATCATCGGAATAAGCACAACAAGAGGCTGCCCACAGGGAGGGGTTCTCTGACTATTAATGTGAAGTCTAGTTGTGGACGAATTTATGCAAATACTAACAATGTTAGTGATATGCCGACGACATAGTCATCATTGCGAGAGGAAAATTCGAAGAGACTCTCTGTGAGATATTACAGAGGGGACTGAGAGTCACAAAGGAAAGGTGCTTAACAGTAGGACTAAATATAAATCCGACCAAGACACAGTGGTCTTACCTAGATACTTGACAACAGGTCAAGGCAGTAAACTTCTGTGGAAGAGGCATGAAGAACCTACCCAAAGCAACACGAGCACTAATGGTGTGCACAAATATTTGAAGCAAATCTTGGGGATGCAACCCAGCCACATTTAGATGGATGTAAACAATGATGGTCAGACCCATTATAAAGTACAGAGCAGTAGCATAGGCCAGAAGAACCAGGCGTAGCACGACGAGGAAAAATATTGGAAAAGTACACGGGCTATGAGAACCTTACCCACAGCAGCACTGGAAGTGATATTAGGACTCACCACTCTAGTTCTAAAAAGGATTCAAATAAACCATACTAAGAATAATCAAAGAGGGCATCGAAAAAGGAAAATGCATTGCACACAGATAGCGAGAAACACTTTCCAAATCAGTCCCGTTTTTGGAATGACCTAGGAATGATATGTTCAAGAGATACTGCTTCGAGAGATAATTCAATTGGAAGCTGAAAAGCAAAAGAGAATGGAGCAGTTAAGTCGGGATGTACCAACTCAAACAAAATACACGGACGGATCCAAAACATCCACAGGAACATCCACCTGGATGCCTATCAACTATCAGAAGAAGATGTACAATCATTTGATCCACTCCAGATATTCCGGTTCATCAATTAAATTGGACTGGAGGAGATGCTCTAAGTCGAGTATATATTCAACTAGACCTCCAAGTTGGGGGAGCAGAATAGATATACAAGGTCGCAGTGCGCCTACACCCCTAAAATCAATTTACAATCTACAATATGATTTTCGAGTTTGAGAATGTGGCAAGCCTACGATAGGGGGATACAAGTATAATATTCTGATACGAACGCAATGACATTGGATATAATTATTGATAAACAATAGGAGTAAATTAGGCTAATTGGAGCTGGCCTCGGAAAGTAGGAAATTATGCCTTAGGGATAATTTACTGCTTTCATTGCGATGGAAAATCTTTAGGCACATGCCAGCTTCTAAAATATGAACATAATATTCAATTGTGTTAAATATTTATATGATATATTTATATTATGTTTAAAATTAATTTCAAACATGTAGAGCTATTCAGTGGCTGCTTGCAACCAAAGATTACAGGTGCATATGCACATTACACCGCCCCTTGAAATTTTGGAACCGACTGCTGTTCGAATCGGTTCTGCATTTGACCGTTAGTGCAAGCGAATTTGGCGTAATGAAAGGAAAATGTGTAAAAATGTGTGGAGGTTGGTTCTTATGACAGTTATAAAATAAAAACTGGCCACATTTTGGAAATATAAGTTAATAGTTAATGAAACTTCAAAAAGGTTGAAGCTTATAGTGTGAATAGTGCACGACTGAGTTGCACGACTTGCACTCATCTACTGTTCATCTGTTAATCACTCCGATTCGAAATTAAGTGGAATTCTCAAAACGTATTAATATTATTTTATTTTTTTGAAAACTAAATTCTTTTTAACTAATTTTAACAAATTTTGAAAACTTGTTGAGTCATGTGCATACGCCCAATATTGCTTAAGTGTCGATTTGTTATACTCGATAAATAAGCAATTTTAAAAAATTCGTTAACAAGTAAAATACAATTATACGACTTTGTTTCAAAAGCTCGGTACGTCACCTAGTGACATATGTTCAATCCAACATAAGTACTAAATTTAAACTAAATCCGCCGTTTTCGGAAAATTGATTTCTTTCCAAGTTAGTAATTAGTAAAGTACGTGCCGTAAATTTTGAGTTTAAAATGTAAATTCCGATTTTACCTCGTTTTGTGACCCTAAATATAGAAAATATGAAATTTGTCCAACAATCGATCTTTTGCGCACTAAGTTCAATAATCGTGAATCAGCCCTTTTGGTGATGATGTTGGCCTCTGCGGAGCTGAGGTAACCGTTGGACTTTTTATTGTAGAGTACCGTTTTTATGTTATGCTAACTATTTAGAAACAATTCAGGTACTTAAGCATAATATTATCGAGCTATGAGTCTCGAACCATCGAAATATATTGCAGAAATGGGTTGACAGGATAGGCTACTGCCAAGCCAGCCGCTGCAGTTAATTTAAATTTATAAATAATTTATTTAAATAATTTATACTCTCTTCAATAAAGCAAAAAACTTTAAAATATAAATATTTTTTTATACCAATTTTAAAAAGAAACCAACAGATGGCCCACCTTTCATATGTATCTGTGATCAGCATTGAAAGTAATATCGATCAAACCATGTCCATCCATCTGTCAGTCCGTATGTCATCATTTGTTGGGCTTTACATTTCGATATATCTCCAAATGGTATTAGCGGTGGCGTCTAAAGATTCAGTCAGGCCGAACTATCTAGTGCACACCTTATATGGTCAACTTCGATATATTCGGAGTTCAGGTCTATAACAATTTTTAAGGCAGTCAGGGTTTTTGAAAAAGAAACGGTGGCGGATTAACCAACGGCAGCGCAAGTTATAAATGCACATAATGATGACTCAAGTTGTTGTTGTGCGGTTATTGCATAATAAAGTTGTTGCAAGAGGAAAGTTGCTGTTTGATTTCATAAATAGATTAAATAAATAAAATAAGAAATTCTAACTGGCACATTCGGTAGGATCCCATTCGTGAAAAGGGATTCAGTGATCGAGCTTAAGCGTGAAATCTAAAGTGTTAAAAAAAAAGAAGATATTAACAAGTTGACGGCTTTTATCAATTTCAACCAGCAACCTGGGAGGAGGCCCATAATCGACCTTAGCAGCATCTTCAATAAAATAAATTACATAAAGGTAAGTAGTATCTTAGAACTATGTAATAAATTAGACTCCATACATAACGAATTGTATGAATATGCGGTTTACGAACCAAATTCTACAGAAATAGTTAATTCAAATAGTCAGTTAATAGTTGTGAAAATTCAACAAATCGCAACTGGACAGCTATCCTGAGAACTTTGAACTTACATCGCGGGCAGCGAGTGGAATTTAAAGAAAAATGTTTGTTATATATAACTTTGTTATAATAAACTTGTATACTATACTTTGTTATAATATACTTTGTTATAATAAACTTGTATATCTATTATAAAATCTTAAAATGTATAAAAGACAATGCTTCAGTAGAAAGACAGAATAAAGATATCAAATCTCTGTACTTTTATTGTAAATTAGGCTATAACCCATGTAAAAATCTTCTAACGAATAAATTATCTATCTATCTATCTAAAAAATGCAAAGCTAATGCAAATGTGAACAACCATATATTCAGTAAACAAAGTGCCGAATCAATCAATCAACCAATAGTCAAAATCAAAATCATGACAAACAGAATAGAAATATAGGCAGAAGCATCCAGTAAATAACTTTAGCAATAAATCAGGGCAGTTTAGACACAACACCCCAGGACAAAGTAGAAATAGTAGCCAAAATCTACGTTCTATGGACGAGAATAATGTTATGATACAATTTTTTGCAACCTTGCAATTAAAGACAAAACGTACAAAGCGCTAGTAGATACGGTTCCACCATTAGTCTTATAAACTCTTCAAAAGTAGATTGATCTTGTTTCGATATATTGGAAGACAAAAAATATGTCATTTAATACTATAAATATTGCCACAACAGAAAAAGTTAAAATAATATAATAGTTACTGATGCCCCTAAGGAATTTCGAATGAGTCCACAGTGTAAAATTAAGTGGTATCAGATGAGTTTGAATAATAAAGCCTACAATATGAAATAAATATTAACCAATTGCATCTGTACACCATACATTGTACTCAGAAGACTCCGAAACAATAGAATGATATGAATTAACAAAACACGACAATAGAGAAATATGCTTGCTACATCTAAATAATCAGGTACTAGTCCTTTATGCCACACCTTATCAAGAGCCTGTGTTATATCAAGGAAGATGGTAGAGCATATTTTTGTCTCTTCTATGATTGGATGGAGTCGTTTTAGATTAATTTTTTCGAATAGCTTTGGCAGCAAGGAAATCGGACGATATGAGGTAACTTCGCTAGGTAGTTTGCCAGGTTTTGGTATCATAATTATTACTGCGACTTTCCACATTCGTGCAACATACCTTAGTCTGAATGCTGCATTTATTATTTGTGTTAGTTTTTTCATACCTATTCTAGGTATTTTTTTTACAATTTTATTTCTTTGGGTATTTCGTTAGAGGTTACTGGTGGAATTAATCTATCCTCTTCACACATTTCTTCTGTTTCTTGGAGGCAGTCATTATCTTCCTATGGCTGGAAATAAGTCTGCCTTTTGCTTGTTTGTTTTTGCCCAGTTTCCACTCTTGTTTTTAATTGGCGGAATGTAAGAGTATGCCATTGGTCTTTTCATTTTCTTTCTAGCCTTCCAGAGTGAGTATTCTGTACTAACATCGTTTGTCAAATTGGTAAGGTACCTTTCCACCGACGCATTTTTCAATTCTCTTATCTCTTTTCTTAGCTTATTAGTTAAGCTATTAAGCCTTGTTCCGATACTTGGCGCTCTTGACAGTTGCCAGCGTTTACGAGTTTTTCTCTTTTCAGATATTAAGTCGCATATTTGTTTGGGATATATATTTATTTTTACTTTACTGTTTGATTCAGGTGTTGCAGCCCAGCAGCCTTTTGTATATCTAAGGTGAAAGTCTATACTTCTCTTTCTAATTATTCTATTGTGTTGATTGTTGTGGATAGTTCGATGCACTCTTCCAGCAATTGCCTGAAGTAACTGAGTCTGTTAGCTTGTTCCACTAGACGTGAGTTGTTTTCCTTCTATATAACTGAGTCAAGATCAGTTCCTTATTTTACTAAAGAAGTCGACAATATCTGGAATTTTGTTCCTATCTGTGGGCCAGTAAGTAGGTTTCCCCGTTGAGTGATATTTGCGTTAATTTTTTTTATGGATTCAAGAAGTTCTTTTGCACTTGAGTTTGTTAGTTTTGGTTCCCAAAATTTGTTTTTAACGTTGAAGTATTCGCCTATTATGAATTTATTTCTGAGTATACGGAAGAGGCTTTTGCAATCATTTTGCTGCTGCTACCGCTATCTGGCCGCTGCATGTTTTTATTTTGACTAATGTGGCTTGTATTTCACACGACTGATATTTTTCGTCTTCGTGTTGACTAATGCTTTCTTTAATTATAACTCTTGCTGTATTATGAGGATGTGGGGTGTGGCATTTCTTGTAACTGTGCAGTTTATAGTTTGTTTCAAGTTTGAAATGTGTCTCGGTAACAAGACACATGTCTATATGGGTGACCATGGTGTAGTGGTAACATCATCGCTTGTCACGCTGCAGGTTCACGGTTCGAATCCTGAATTTATTTAGTATGAAATAAATCATCAATTTATTTAGTATGAAATAAATAAAAAAGTCGATCAATTACGAAATCTTATGTCAACTCTACTGCGAAGGCATAACACTGGCAGTGGGGTGGTCATATGGCTAAAATGCAACTTGATCGTGATGATGACGTCAGGAGGACGGAAAAATATACTGAATCATAAGCAAAGACAATAACAGCAAATCAAAAATACTCCCCAGTTATCTGGATGCCACCCTTGGAGTTCACTGAAACTTAATAATACCTGAGTTTCAAACCAACTACACCAATCTGTCTTCTCTCTGTCTCTTTCCCTTTCCACAAAATGCCCATGTCCTAAAATTAGTATAAGGGTACGAGTATTCATATCCCCTTTCACACGTGCAAATTATAAAAAAAAGTCAATATTTTTGATGTCGAGAGTCACTTGCAATTCTTCCTTACGATTATCGAGACCATTGGCATTCCATAATAAATTTTAATGTTTTTAACCATTAGGATCTTTTAGGCATAGCTCTTTTGTTGCTGTATTGTTTTTCAAGGAAAGATATTCTTTCCAGAATTTTCTTATTGCTCTTTTTCATTTCTTCCATTCTGGTTAGAATTTTTTACATAATATTTTCCATGATATTGCTGGATTTCAGGTCTCCGACTTGATTTGAAATAACCTGCGCATATGTTTTCTCAGGCCCGGCTTTGGAACTTAAGTTCACATTTTTGTTCATGGATAGATTTTTTTTAAACTCTTATAGTGATTTTATTTATTTGGGGTTTCGTTATTGGTGTCAAGTCCTTTTTTGATTTTTTTTCTTTGTCTTTAGATGTGTATTTTTTTAAAGGCTTTGGCATTTTCTTTTGCTTATTATCTTTTGCCTGCTGTAACTCGTTTGCTACTACACAGCCTCTGTAGTTAGCTGGGTGTCTGTCGTTCCAGTTGGCACATTTCGGGGTTTTATCCCTTATGCAGTCTTTTGTACGATGGTCGCCTGTGCATTAAACACATTTTGGGTTACAATTGCAGTATTTGGGAGTGTGACCATACTTTTGACAATTCTTACATAGCTGCACTAGCTTTGTTTTCCGCAGAGGATGAATTTTTATTTTCATTCCTAAGATATCTTTGATTTCATAAATTCTCTTTATATCCTCGCCTATTTCAAAAGTGATCATGAACATCGCCAGCGCGGTTCTTTGCTTCTGTACCTAAGCATGTTAACAACTTCTAGTATTTTGAAGTTTTTCCTTTTGAGGTCATTAGATATGCTTTCAGGTGAAAGCAGGAGATGGCTCTGTTAGGAGATGGCTCTGTCTCTCTTCGTAATTCTTCTTCATCCGTAGAACTGGGCTTTGGTAACCTGCTCATTTTTATTATTCACTTGTATTTTTAGCAGCTGCAATTCAAGTTTAAATTTATCGATTTCGCTTGTCATCTTTTCACTGAGTTGCTTAAAATCGTCTCTTTCTTCACAGTTCTCCCCAGAATCCATGGAACTGACCTCTGAAGAGGGTGGATTTACCAAATTACCTGGCACACCACCTGGGGTAGTTATATTATTTGTTTTGTTCATTGCATTATTAGCTTAGCTTTTTTTTTTTTCAAAAATTTGGACTTTAGTCACCTCTTACGACAGGCATGCTTACTTCGGGTATATGCTAACCCCTAACCCGAAGGGGGGGACCTCCAAAGCATGGGCAGGAAGTTAGAAATCAAATAGATGAAATGGAAAGACAACAAATTATAAGAAAATCTAAAAGCAGATACTCCTTTCCAATAGTCGTAGTACCAAAAAAAAAAAAAACAGATAGTTCCGGGAAACAAGAATTTAAATTGTGTGTCGTGTTGGAAAGAATGTCGAGTAGCAGTTTCTTCTTTGAATAAATTAATGGGTTAGAGATTTTAGGTATCATCTACTCTCTCAATAGCTCGAGATCTTGTGGTTATGATGACCTTTGCAATGTAACCCTCAAAAATATTGCACCGAATTTAGTTGACATCTTAACACATCTATTCAATATAAGTAACTTTAGTGGAGTTTTTCCTGATCTCCTGAAATGTGCTAACGTGTTACCACTTTTAAAAAAGGGAAGTCGAAAAGAAAAAAAACAATTACAGACCAATTTCCTTGTTATCCTCAATTTTGAAAGTCTTTGAAAAAGCGGTAAAAAACAAGTGTGTGCGCATCTACAAAAAATAAAATTTTTCAGTCCAAATCAGTTTGGGTTTAGGGAAAGGCACTCTACTGAAGATGCTCTTATGTTTATCTGCTCTTTTATTAACAAAGCTTTAGACGATAAAAAAATGTGCGCAGGCCTCTTCATTGATATTACGAAAGCGTTTGACATGGTTAGTCATGATATTCTTTTGGAGAAGTTGTATGGTGCAGGTTTTCGCGGCTTTATCTACAATTGGTTTGCATCGCATTTAAAGGACGGCAAACAAAGAGTGAAAATAGGAGATTTTCTAAGTAATCCTCAGGTACTTAACTTAGGTGTACTCCAATGGTCTGTGCTGGGCCCAATTTTGTTCCTTATATTTATTAACTCCTTGTTTTTTTTTTTTTTTTTTTTTTTTATAATTCGCTCGCGCCAAAAGGATTATGAATACCTTTATACTGTTACAGGGCACGGGCTTTTAAGGACAAGGGGAAAATATAATATGGAATAAGTTGTTGAGAGGGTTTAGGCCTTTAAAAATACTACCAGTAAGACATTTATTCTTTCTAAGATATTTTTATGAGAGGTGGCTTTATGCAGAGTCCAATATTTAATACTCGTAATCTATTTATCATTTAACGCTATTTATCGCTTTTATTAGCAGAATAAAAATGTCACTATCTATTCTCTACTATGTACATATATGTATGAAATATTTGTTAACACATTTTTTGTAAAAGAGAATAATGACTAATAAAAAAAAAGCCTATTGAAGGCTCAAATATTAGAAATTTAGCCAAAGGTTACCAGCAAATAAAAATGCATCCTCGAAATATCCATAAGACAGCATTTGTTACTCCAAATGGTCTATATGAGTTTACTTGGATGCCCTTTGGGTTAAAAAATGCACCAGAGGCTGATGAATGAAGTACTAAGCGATCTTCTCAACAAGATCTGTGTGTATTTAGACGATATAGTTATATTTTCAACGAGTCTATAAGAACACCTGGCGGCAATCTAAAGGCACAATTTGACAAATGCTAATTCCTAAAGCACAACACTGAATTTTTGGGGCATGTTTTAAGCAGAGAGGGTATGACACCTAATCCAAATAAAATTAAATGCATAGTAATCCCCTTCCAACAAAAGAAGGGTTTTCTCGGATATCAAATTTCTAAAGAAATAAAAATTTATATAAATGACCCTGAATACATCTAAGCATTCGAAACACTTAGATTTCCATCCAACTATGCTTTTGGGGCAGTTCTCACCCAAGAAGGTCAACCTGTTTGCTTTGCTTCACGGTTGCTGAGTGACCATGAAACAAATTACACAGCAACAGAACAGTCCATAGTTTGGTCAGTCACTAACTTCCGACCGTACCTCTGGGGAAATAAATTCAGAATTGTGATAGATCACCAATCAATTAAATATATACTCGTAAATACAAAATTTAATGGTAAAGAGTTTTCAACGAGAAAGCAAAGGTGGTTATTAGAACTATCCAAATTTAACTTTGATATAGAATATCCCAAAGGAAGAGAAAACAAAGTCGCAGACTTTTAAAGTAGGACAGAGAACGTAGACAATTTAGAAGTCGACACAGCTTCAGACCAAGCAACTGTTCACTCTGCACCAGAACAACAACTTGATCATTTCCCTATCAGGGAAGAAATAGTCAATAGATATAAGTAACAGCTGATTCTTACTAATAACATAACCCAGGAAATATACACAGTTCATGGGAGAAAAATAGCTCAAGTTGATATGACTAAAAATCATATTGGGAGGAATTGTTTAAAAAAAACTGTAACAACAGGAAGATTAAGAATTTATTTATTTACTCGTAATTTTCGAATTATCCTACAGCAAATATAACAAAGTTCAGCAGATTCTGATAGAACTTTTTAGGGAAAACAAACATATTTCCTTTGTTAAGCGCACAAATGAGGGCACATGAAATAGATACCGTGGAGGATTTGCATAGACAAATATCCCTGTACCATATCAAGGAAAGTTGCCATTCAGGTATTTCAGGAACAATTTACACGATTCGGAAAACTTAAAAAAATCATTTGTGATTATAAGTTTAAGTCCGAAAATATAAGAGAGTATCTAAGGAAACATGAAATAGAAGTTTATACAACCAAACCAAATTCCCATACCGGTAATGCGGACATAGAACGACTACATTCCCATTTACTCGAAATTTTGTTAACTATCAAACATGATGACATTTCAACAAATACGAAAATGTATAGAGCAATTCAAATATATAACAATAGGCATCACTCAGCTCTAGGAATGAGTGCCAATAGAGCAGAAGGTACGCTGAACATTAAAAAGAGGAACTTGGAAAGTATTGGATAGGTATCCAATTGGCTAATGATGTTGACAATTGTTGGGATGATCATAGCATCAGATTAACCAACACTTATGGTAACACCGATCAACGCTAACAAAGGATTTAGTATACAATGTTAAAAAGAGGTCAAGTAGAATTAATTAACAGTAGTCAAACAGTATTACATATAATAAAAACTTTTGATATCCTAGCTACTATTGAGGCAACAGAAAATAATTTGCAAAAATTACATTTAATGAATAATTTTGAAATTCTAAAAAAAGTTATAGTTCCATCATCTAGACAAAAACGAGGATTACTGATTACTGATTATAAAAAGTTTATTTTCGCTAGTAGTTCAATTACAATAATTCAAAGTATGATTATAAAATAATAAATTTACGTCTAGAGAAAATTGAGTGACATTTCATATTTTTTAACAATAATAGTATTAAATGCCACTTTAAAGGCCGAAATAACAATAGATTAAAATAAATGGGTGGGGTGACCCTTTAAGGTTATGTATATATACATTTAAAGGAAAAATTCACTGAAGTAAAATATAAAACATTATGTAAATGGAAAAATAAAAGGAAACAGAACAAAATTTTTAAATCATCAAAATCCGTTATTTTAGAAGAACTTAACACCAAAACATCAAGAACTACGAACGAGAACTAACAACGGATTCCAGACTTTTAACAACATGAGATAAAAGCCAATGTCTTACGTGATTTATAAACCTATTTATGGGACTAAGAGTCCTAATTTTGGCTTAGGAAGTTTATTAAAGAGACGACTTCATGTCGAAACAGTATAGAAATTCTTAAAAGCTGTAGTACGAAAGCTAGGAACAGTTACTAGATGAAAATGATTGCCACGCATATTATAATTGTCGAGAACTCTAATATTCAAGTTCCCAGATCTATAAAAAAATTACTTTAGAACTTTGAACCAATACAGATGACGGACTGGAAGAATTTTCATATCGTGGAATAATGTAAAACTCGGATGTAAACGATTTTTCTTACAATTTTTTTTTTGTAAAACTAGAAGTGGCTGAATTTTGTTGAAATAAGCTCCTCCCCCATATTGGAGTTTGGAGTGAAAAATTCCATAATAAATTATTTTAAGAAGGTTTGTTGAGCAGACACCTCAGATAAAAGAAACTCCTAAGTGTTGCGCGAAAATATTGCCTCAAGCTGTTAATTTGGTTATAAAAACACATTCTGGAGTCAATAATTAGCCCCGGATATTTAAATTCATTGACGCTCTCAATTTGAAAACACTTTTCGCTGCAGTTAAGATTGCTACAAAATGTTTTAGTGGAAGAGCTGGAGCTACAGAAGCAGCTCAACAGCTTAAGCCTTTGGCACTCAGGTGCATTAAAAAAAAAACTTCAGCGTCAAAAGAGTTTTGCTCTGACAGACTGAAAAACATTATTTTTGTTTTGGAACTGATCATTAGCTTATGTACAGCGAACCATGTTCTTAGTAGTTCTAAATTCGAATTGATATCACCAATTAAATTTAGAAGCCTTACCGAACCGTAGGTTAAACCTACGTCATCTGCAAAAGCAGTGAGAAGACCTTTGAATGCTAGCTCAAATAACGAGTTAATATAGATCAGGAAGAGAATCGGTCCCAATACAGAGCCTTGACGTACACCTAAATTCATAAGCTTAGTTCCACTTCTAGTTCCTTCAATCTTTATTCGTTGAGATCTATTTTCAAGATATGATTTGAACCACTTGAGCATAAAACCTCGAAAACCAGCATTTTGTATCTTTCGCAGCAAAATGATATAGTTAACCATATCAAAGGCTTTGGTAATATCGACCAATAGACCTGCTGTGAACTTTTTATTATCTAAGTTATTGAAGATTTGCGAACAGAATTTCAACAGTGCATCCTCCGTACATTTACCTTTTTGAAATCCAAATTGAAATGAACTAAAAAAACATGTTAACATGCTAACGACTCTATTTTTTACTACTTTTTCAAAAACTTTGCTTAATGAAGGAAAAAGCGAAATAGGCCTGTAGTTCCTCACATCATTAGCAGCACCTTTTTTGAAAAGTGGCACTACATCTGCGCATTTAAGAGCTTCAGGGAAGACTCCAGATAAAACACTTTTATTAAAAATATGTGCTGGTTATTTGGAACATGGATAGCATAGACAGAGAGGATACGAGTATTCTCGAGCATTTGAATGTCATACATTCAAATAATCATGGTGCTATTAACAATTTAAATAAGCATATAGCTAGATATCAATAAACAGCTCATGCTTAATATCAATAATTTAAGAATTACAATAGAAAAGGTTGAAAGCAAATATCTGAAGTATAAAGTAGTGTAGTAGATGTCCAAAGAAATATAAATTTGAAACAACTAAATACAGATCAGTTATTGAAATTAAAAATTTTAGATAATATATGATAGGGAATTTTACATCCAAGCATATTAACCGGAGAAGAAATATTAGTTTCAGGCTTAGGATTTTATAAATTGAGACATTTTATATTAGGATTAATGCAATACAATAGGAAAACGTTAATTTTAGCAATAAAACTTCCAAAAGAATAGCTTCCGATCAAAAAGTAGCCGGATTTCTTCGATAAAATCATTTTTCAACCATCCATTGCCAGCAATACACACATTCCAAAACTTCCTCCAATCTTCAAAATACTTTTCATAGTCCGATTTTGGAATCGCTTTCAGCTCCTTCTGCGAATTCTCCTTTATCGCCTCAATCGAAACGCTTTCCGCGAAATGGTAACTTGAGTCGTGGGAATAGAAAAAAGTCACAAGGAGCTATGTCAGGTGAATACGGAGCTTGTGGAACGGTATGAACTTTGTTTTTGATCAAATAGTCGCGTACAAGATGAGATGTGTGAGCCGGTGCGTTGTCATGCTGAAAAAACCACGAGTTGTATCGCCACAATTCTGGCCTCTTGCGATGAACATTTTCCCTCAACCACTTTAATACGCTCACGTAATACTCCTTATTTACTGTCTGGCCTGGCGGAAGAAATTCGGAGTGGACCACACCACGGCAATCAAAGAAAACGGTCAACAAAATCTTGATTTTGGATCGACTCTGTTGTGGTTTTTTGGATTTTGACTCGTCTGAGAACCGCCATTCCGATTTTATTGATTGTTGGTTAGTTTCGATGTCATATCCATAGACCCATGTCTTGTCACCGGTAATGATGCCATCGATAACATTTTAGCCCAAAGAAAACGTTTCTTTAGCGACATCAATGCGATGCTGTTTCTGCAAAAAATTCAGCAAATTCGCAGAACAAAACAAACACTGGCTTGTTTACAAAGCTATCACGCCCAAACTCCTGACAAAATGCGCTCAAACAGATATTTGAGCGCCAGATGTATCAACCTAAAAAAAAGCTTTTGATAATATTTCAAGTGCGGTTTGTTTGAATAGGAAATTCTGGCTACTTTTTGATCAGAAGATATATACAATTAGACCTTAAAATGATTGTTTCAGAAACCAATAACGAATTTAAAGAACTAGTTATAAATGAAATATCACATCTTGAAATAAATGGCACAAAATTTGAATATAATCCAGATAATATTTACCTGGAAGATTTAAATGTAAGTAATAACTGTCTCACCGAATTTGAATGTAACTATAGACAATACAATAAAAGTTATATAATAAAAATTTATGAAAATATCGTCATTTGTAAAAATGTGCACGATGAAATTTTAATTAATAAATGTGACGATAGAAAACTTAAGCTAAATGGAAACTATGGAATAAATGTAAGTAATTGCTCAAATAATATTTTAAATGTTACAATTATGAATTACAATCTGGTGTTTATAAATAAATTTTGGTATGGAGTTAAGAAAAAACATATGATGAAATCGTTCCAAATAGAAAATTTAAGAAAATTCAAGAACTTCATTACCATTAAAAAACTAATAGTTATGTTATAATATATTCTTATTAATTGCATTGGTCAGTTGTAATAATATTTGTTTGTATGATGAGGAAACATAAGAATTTAAAAGTTGTAATCAAAAACTCCCTTGAAACAGTAAAGCATGAAAATAATAAAATTCAGGAGAATGGTGCATTTGTAACTTGTGTGGGAAAACACTGATAAGGCAGCTATGACCAAGCGGGGAATGAAATAATTTTGAAGATGAAGAGAGGAGTTGTTGTGCGGTCGTTGAATAATAAACTTGTTGCAAAAGGAAAGTTGCTGCTTGATTTCCTAAATATGATAGATTAAATAAATAATATAAGAAATTCTAATTCGCACGTATCCCCGAAGTGAGTTACTGGCAACAGATTACCTGCCCTGTTGATTTTGAAGCCAAAAATGTCTTTGATGCCAGGAAAGAACTACGGCAGGGTGACGTGTTGTCAAGTGAATAGCAGCGCTATTCGGAATATATCGGCACATACATATGTACGTATGTATATACCTATCTATTCCATAGTCGCACTTGCCGATTTCTTAGGACAGATTTCTCCATCTATATCTACTTTACATACAAATAATGGAATTATGCCAAAACAGTCTATAAGTTGCAATTTCGAAGAGATTTTCCTTAAGGATTCACAACTAAAAGAATATCAAAGCAAATTTGCTCTCCATTTCATCCTCGAAAAGGTAAAAAAAGAAATGAAACTTTTGGACGTGATGCGTTTACACAAAGCAAAAGTTACAGAAGGCAAAGATTGCAGAAAATTGAGACTCCCACTTGGAACATTGAGACTCAAACAAGAATTATGGTAATGGTAACGAAGGACTACGTGCGTTCACTGAATGCTCAAACCCACAAAGAATGAATTCTTCATTGGGTCACATTAATTTACACAGTTTATGCACATATATTCGTATGTATGTACATAAATATGCAGGTATATAAACAAGATAACGTTTTAAACTTTTGTTCCGCGTTTAGGCCTACTCATATGTTTCTCGAACACAAAAAGAAAAGTTCACTCACGGAGAAGTTTCAATTGAATTATGTGTATCCTTCTTCTCTTGTTTTATTCCTCCAGCATCAAATACCTTCCTGAGGAAACATGCTCGCTTTTTATGGAATCTCATCAAAGAAAATCCCCAAAGTATGGACCATAAATAAGTCCATGGAAACTAACACACACAATGAGCAGCGTTCTTGTGCTTTATGGAGCGTGAGATTAGCTTAGGGGACGAGTAGAGTGGAGTTAAGGAAACTGTTTAACTATTTAACTTAGAGTTGTTTGTATGCATATGTTAAGATAGTGGAGTGCGGAGTACTGCAATATGATTTGATTAAATGGTTGAGATGAGATAGGATGTTCGTTTTGTCTAGTGCTCGTACCAGGAATGAATAATAATTTTAAGCTATGAGAATACAGGATCTATTTTACGATTTTGAGTTTAAGGCGCTCACTATATGAAAATGATAAACCTTTATCATATTTTTATGATGACCACAAAAACGAAATGCTTTCACTAAACAATGGCTCGAAATTTCTGTTCATTTGCATGGCATTCCTTTATATTGGAAGTGTAAAATGAACTCTTTTATGAATGCGAAAAAAAAAATACTTGTAAAGTTTTTGTTATTAAGATCGTTCACTACTACATAATTCAAAAGATCTCCATTTCAACAATAGTTTCTCAGGCATTCTACCAGGCCTGCATCGAGTGTGCGAATAGATTTTGATTCGGAAATCCACTATTATCGGATTTCCACAGTAATTGTGATAATAATGTCTGTTCCACACTCGAGTGAGTGGCGATTGCTCGGCCTCATATGAATAATCAAAAGTATTATTCGTATGATAAAACATTTGGGAGTAGTTATTCGTGAACCGTCGGGCTTTGCATTGTGAACGATCTTAATAACAAAAACAAAAAAAAAAAAAACACAATCTAAATTTTTAGTTTATTTAATTGCCTTTCATACTGTGTTTAACCAACTTAAGTTTAACATTTAACATATTTATATTTTGGCATGAGAAACTATTATTGAAATGGAGATCTTTTGAATTGCGTAGTAGTGAACTATCTTAATAACAAAAACTTAAAACATACTTCCCCCTTTTGAGGGTTCTTAACTCTCTAAACTTAAATTAAATCCTACACGTTGACTTTGAAATGTAAAGCTGATCTTCTAGGCTTAGGAGTAGGCTTCCTTGTGAGGTATCGAAGAATGATGATAATCCCATGCCAGCAAGCAGGAAAAAAGTGATGCCATAGTGGTGGTAATCATGTGAGTTGAAATTGGTGGGGGCTGGGCTCTTGATTGATCAATGACATCCTCAATTTTCCTTTTCAGGTCATCAAACTCAGATTGGTCAATGTAATTGGTGCTATAGGTACGTCTGGCATCGCCATGATGGCATCTTGGTTAAAAAAGAAAAGAAGAAAAAAGAAAACGTCTGCACGAATTGCGGTTAAGTAATGAAAATTCTTGTTGTTTGTACCAATAATGTTATAGTAAATTTAACTGAAAGTGAATCTAAAAAGAATACTGCTGGTACAAGTCTTATGAGTGATGGACATGATGCTCCAAGTAAGAAAACTAAGTCTTTAAACCATTAGTTAGGAAATACTTTGCACCACCTGGTTTTGAAGAACTCAGCTATACTGAGCGAAGAATATACACCTGATGATTTTTTCGACAGTGGTGCAGACAGCGACGTAGGTAGGGACAGAAAAAAAAAAAAAAAAAGCCCTCGCATCACCAAAGTTTGGAAGCAACATCACCAGAACAAAGAATAGCAGCAGCTACAACATCACATGAGGCTGCAGTACAAATATTCGAAGCAAATGAAGCACCTTCAACTTCAACAAAAACTCAAGTTAACAGAAAGGGTAAGTGCAGACTTAAATCTCAAAAAGAGTTCAAGAAACGACCAAGTAATCCACAAAAATGGAAACCGCAAGCTAATGCTTTGATGAGAGAACAGGACAAGGAGTACACAACAGCAAAAGGAGACAAAAATCCAATTTCGGGAGACTTATGCGGAAGAGAAAATTACCTCTTTTCTTGTTCACAAAACATAAGTTTCGATCAAAGAAAGGAGCTATTAGGATAACGGCTCTAGTCGTCGGCCATCTAACTTCTTTTTTCACTTTGCTCTTGTCCAGTTGCTAAAGTATTTTATAAAGAAAAGTAAAAAAAAAGTCGTTGGATCTCGAAACATATATTAATAGATAAAAAATAGAATTTTTAATTTAACCCTCACTGTTTTCTTTAAACGACCAAATTAAAAAAAAAATCATATTGCGCTACTAACGGCCACCAAATTTTAGTGGCCGGCCATAAAAGTTGTAGTCTAATAAATCAATAAAAAAACATACTCAATGGTCATTTAAGGGTTTATTTAAAAGCGTTTAATTATTTAAGAACATTTAATAAACAATATGTTATTATTTTTGATAGGTAACTTAAAATAAAAAAAATTCATGAAAAAACACTAAAAATACATACGTACATACTTAAACAAAAAAGAAAATTCAAAAATGTGTACATAGAACGTATTTATAGGTTAGTTAGGTAGATGGGTGCCTTGTGACAAATAGAGTCACTGCTCACTTAGACCAATGAATTCGGGCCCATTGTGCCTAATTATTTAACCCTGGGAACGTTATAAAGACCGCTATTAGAACCACCGAGATAGTTATATAAATCTCAGGAAGTCCGTAAGTTTTACATTACCTAAGTCCTCCAATTCCGAGAAAAAGTAACTTCTGAGAGTTCTCATTCTTGTAACAGATAGGGTAGTTCGTCACACAGCAGGTGACGAACTGATTCAATTTTGTCTTCGTCCCAGCAGCTTCTACAATAGTCTTTATGTAGCACACCGAATAGCTCAGCATGAACGCCAATGGCACAATGATCAGTAATTATTCCAGAAACGATCCGTGTATTATAACGACTAAGTTTCACCAGAGAAGTTGATCTCTTCTTGCTAAAGGCCGGCCATAGCGTCCTGGCCGTTGCGCATGTTCCCAGATGAATCCATCGTCTATTTGCTCGATAGGTGGTTTCATCTTTTATTTTCTTCCGTAGGGAACCGATTGGGGTTACTACAAAAGGGAGGGGACGCGATAAGTGCAGCGCCGACCCTTTCCTAGCAAGCTCGTCAGCCCTTTCATTTACTTCGATATCCATATGCCCTGGTACCCAGCCGAAGGTCACCGCCATGTCTCTGAATATTCCATTTAAGACTGATTTGCAAATCCTCACAAGCCTTGATCTAATTACAACAGAGTCCTGAGCCTTAATGGCTGCCTGGCTGTCTATATAGAGAGTTATCGTTTTACCAACGATATTACTCTCGCGTATAATTTCAACAGCCTGTATGATGGTTGTGATTTTGGCCTGAAAGACGCTGCAGTCGTCGCTTATTCTAAAGGAGTAGTTTATTCCTAGGGCCTCACAATAAACTCCGGCTCCCGTGCCAAAGTCCACCTTAGGATCGTCGGTATAGAACGCCAGTTCCTTCTTCCTCATGGTTCTTAGGTTCCTCCAGTGCGTTCTGTCAGGAATTTTTATATTGAATCTCCTTTCAAATGCTAAAGGGGTCATGAAATCAGTTTCCGCCGATCTGCTGGTAGTCCTCCATCGGGATAAAATAGAGGCATGGCCGTAAAGGCTCGATGACCTCAATCGGCCTTCTCTCAGTCTTACAGTGGTTTTAGCCGCCAGACTGCTGCAGTATATATCAAGCGGAATGAAACTGGGCATGGTTTACTTCATAGTGTTGTTCTTATTGAACCAATAACTTCGATACACGCTGCTCTCTGGATTATGGTGGGGTTTGAAAGCTGATAATGCTTCTCAAGAACCATCCACCAAACTAGTGAACCATATGTGAGAATGGGTCTTACGACCGCTCTGTATACCCAGTACACCACAGCTGGTTTAAAGCCCCACATGTTGCTGAATGGCTTTTTGCAAGCTACGCTAACTTTTTTGATGCGTTCGGCAGTGTTATACTTCTAGTTCAGTTTGGAATCTAGAATTACGCCACCGATATTTGGGGGTCTGAAGGTAGGAATTGATCTCTTCTTAGTGAAAAGAACTACCTCTGTCTTTGATGGGTTCACTCCCAGCCCTTTGCTGCTGACCCAATTATAATATATTATGTAGTGCGAGATTGAGTCCTTCGCTTAGGACTGGAGGGAATTTTCCCGAAACCAGTATGACCACATCGTCGGCATAGTCCGTCGCGTTGAAGCCGTTTTCCTTCAGTATTACTAAGATCTCATCCACTACGAGAAGCCATATTAAAGGAGACAGAACTCCGCCTTCGGGGGTTCCTCTACAGACCCTTCTCCGGATAGTTACATCTCCTAGCATTGAATATATAACCCTCGATTGAAGCATCTGTGCAATCCAATAGCAGACTCCCATTTTTAAATGAGCTCTGTGTAGGCTGTCCAGGATCGTCAGTGTTTACGTTGTTAAAAGCCCCTTCAATGTCTAGGAACGCCCCGAGAGTGAACTCTTTGAAGTGAAGGGATCTTTTTATACTTATACGACCCTGTGTAGAGCAGTATCTATCGATCTGCCGCACATATATGCGTGTTGTGATATAGATAGGTACTTATCGCCGAACACGTTTCTTATGTATACATCTATTAAACATTCTAGTGTTTTTAGCATAAAACGTGCTTATTCCTGATGTCGTCTCGGGGGTGGGTAGATTATCTTCGTAGATTGATGTACATTCGAGAAAGTGAGTGCTCAATAGTGTATCCAGAACTTGAAATACTTAGTTCAATACCACCGATGTTTGGGGGTCTGAAGGTAGGAATTGATCTCTTCTTAGGGTTCACTCGTAGCCCTTTGCTGCAGACCCATTTATTCACTAGTTGTAGTGCCAGATTGAGTGTTTCGCTTAGAACTTTAGGGAATTTTCCCGAAACCAAATCGTCGGCATAGGCCGCCGCGTGAAGCCGTTTTCCTTCAGTAATTCCAAGATCTCATCCACTACGAGGATCCATATTAAAGGAGACAGAATTCCGCCTTGGGGGGAAAATATAACCCTCGATTGAAGCATCTGTGCAATCCAATTGCAGAGGCCCATGTTTAAATGAGGTCTGTGTAGGTTGTCCAGGATCGCGTCAGTGTTTACGTTGTTAAAACCCTCTTCGCCCCAAGAGCGAACTCTCTAAAGTAGAGGGATCTTTCTATGCTTGATACGACTCTGTGTAGCGCAGTATTTACCGACCTGCCGCAGATGTATGCGTGCGGTGATTTAGATAGATAATTATTGCCGATCACGTTTTTTATGTATACATCTATTAAACGTTCCAGTGTTTTTATCATAAAAGACGACAGACTGATAGGTCTCAGGTCTTTTGCGTTTGTGTGGTTCACTTTCCCTGCTTTTGGAATAAATACGACACGCACCTCCCGCTATGCTTTAGGAACATATCCTAGCTTAAGGCATCCTGCGAAAATGCGCTTGAGCTATGGAATAGCAATATCCACTGATTCTTGCAGCATCACAGATCGAATGTTATCCATTCCTGGTGCCTTATATGGAGCAAATAATTTAATTGTCCAGGCTATCTTATCATCATTTATTATATTCCTTAAATCTTCCGCGCTTATTTCCGGTGTCGTCTCTGGAGTGGGTAGATCATCTTTGGAGATTGATGTACAAACCGGGAAAGTGAGTGCTCAATAGTATATCCATCGTTTCCTCTTGTAACTCTGCCCAGGTACCATCACCTTTCCTAGTGTTGGATGTCATCGTTGGTGTCTTGTTTGTTGATTCTATAGATGCGCAAAAGGACCTCCAGGAGTTCTTCTTTGTAAACCTAATTTATTTCTTGAGGGACTTTACGCTTTCTTTATAGGTGGACCACTGAACGACCCCCTCTTTTGCGAGGTTCCATCCTACTCTTTAGATGTTCCATCCTATTCGCCTCACTCTACCATGATGGACGCTTTTTACCGCTATGCCTACTAATCGGGCAGGATTTATCGAAAGATTGCATTAGAGAGCCGGTGAGTGCATCGACTGCATTGTCAACTGCTTCTATAGAGTTGAGGTCCTCGGTGAAATGATTCACAGATTTCCTTATTTCTCTCTTCAATTTTGACCAGTTAGCCCTATGCGGTTTTCTAAAAGTCCCTTTCCCACAAGCAAATAGTTGTAGTTTGAAGAGTATCCAACAATGATGGGATAGTTACGCCTTGTCGGAGACTCTCCAGCCAACAACTTCAACAGAGCTCTGTTCAGAAACAACGTAATATCCAAGGCTTCCTTTCTAGTGGACGTTATAAAGGTGAGGTCATTGCCTCTATTACATATAATAAGATTGGATTCTAGGATATAGTTAAAAAAAACTTCGCCTCTGGCATTTATATCTGGCTACCCCACAAAGTGTGGTGTGCGTTAGCATCACATCCAAAGACAAAGTTCTTCTTACCTTTTTGAGGCGCTGATGTGAGTGACCTCAAATCTTCAGAGGGGAAGTTGATGCCGTCATCGTAAGGTAGGTACGCAGATGCCACCGTGCAGTTCCCGTCGCCGGAGATGAAATTTTTTTTTTATAATTCGCGCACCAAAAGGAATAGGAATACCTTTATACTGTTACAGGGCTCAGGCTTTTAGGAAAAAGGGGAAGAGGAACAGAGGAGGAATAGAATGAGACTGCATTAAAGGAACAGAATGAGACTGCATTAAAATTTGAAGACTCATTTTAGCCACGATACAAGTCCTTACCTTGCCAGCGTCGCTTCTATAATATATAGTGTTACACTTCTGGAGGGGGGTATCGATGGCTACCCCGGGCTGTAGCTAGAGGAGGGAGGAAAGAGCAATGGTGAATCAAAAGAAGCCAAGGAAACTCACAGGCGAATAAAAGAAAACACTTCTTAGCTAAATTTCACTTGATTTATTTCTGGTTCCCGAGAGGTTTTTTTTTTTGTTAATTTTAAAAATTTGTTGATTGTCGTGCTGCGTCTTTTCTTAATCGGGTACTTTCGCGTTACTGGTTCCCGTTCGTTAGTCTTCGCTTTTATTCCCGCTACTTTGGTATTTAAAATCACGACGATCTTTCGGTTTCGACTTTCTTTCTCGAAGACTATTACCAGCAAAAAGCCAATCTCTCATGCCGAACGCGCTCCTTTTAAACGCTTCCAATTCTCCACCAAAATTTCCCTCGTTGGATCTATCCGTCCTCTCTTGTCATCTCACTTGCGCCTGCAAAGATTCCAAAAAAAATTGACGAAAATTTCCAATTACCTTCCAGCCTTTTGGATTTTCCCCCGCCATTTTGGAAAATTTTCTGTCCCAATTTTCCACCTATCCACCTTTTCCTTGCCATTGTCCCCCATTTCCCCGGATTGCCCGTAATTTTCCCTTTCCAACGAGGGGTCTATTGTCTCGGAGGACCTGGAGTTACCACTATAATGTTTTTTTTTTTTTTCGTTTTTCGCCATTTTTCGTCGCTTTGTTTCCATAAAAATGCACTCCTGTACTTTCCCAATAATTCCCACCTATTTTCCCTTTTATTCTACGCCTCCTCAATGTAACCCAACCCGCAAGATAGCCGACTGGGAGCGCCGCATCAACCAGTGCACTGAACGACTCCCGGATCCATTTCCATTTTTGCGCCGGGTATTTTTCTTTTTTTTAGTGTTTTTCCGGGAGTTTCCATCGAAACAAAGGAAATTATTTGGTCCGGGTGAGTGTGTGCTGTGTTGTTCGTCTGGCCGTCCCTACAAGTAAACCGTTTCGAGACCAAGTTCCAGGAGAGTGCGGTTCCTCTTGGCAGCAGTTCCGCGCGGTGTACTACATCGACTCGAGTTCGTTCTTCGGGTCGATAAATCCGGGTGTTTGTCGTGCGAAGTCCACCCGCACTCCAATCTGAGGAATAATTGTCCACACACCACAACATGCTGTCAGCTATATTTGGATACCCTCTGCAACAGGTGAGTGATTAAGATCTTTGTTTACCTTTTTTTTTTTGGTTGCCATTATTGCCTTTCTCGGTTGTGTTTTTCGCGGGTGTATTCGATCCCTTTGTTCCAGTTAACGAAACTAGATTCCTCGGTGGCCTATGCCATGTGGAAAGCCGATATCGTTGATGTGAATCAAGGGGTCCGCGGTTGTGCCAGCGCATGTGCAGCCGTGTACAATTGCCCAAGTAATTCTTGTCGAAATCGGGGTTGTTTTTTTTCTGAGCGGTGAAACTTTTGCCTAGCTAGGTATTGCGGGTGGGTTTCTTTTCAGGCGACTGCGCTTAGACGATGTGATAGGTACTGCATAAAGCATTGCAGGTAAACCTTGGGGGAGAGAACAGGTACTTGTGAAATTACCTTTTTAGTGAAATTTTCTTCCGATAGGTGACGGCTGATGAACATGACGAAGGCGCTGAAGGTAACCCGCTAGTTCGGCGCTGAGGGTTGATGGTGATGCTTGCAAGGGCAAGCAAGATGACTCTGGAGAGGTGGTGCGCCGGTGTTGGTGGAGCATTGGAAGGTGCCTAAAGTCGGAGGTGAGATTAATTACCTGTGTGCAAATTTTGTTTTAATCTCATGTCTCCTTAGGAAGTGAAGGCGAGAGGGGAATTTCGCTGCGGATGGCTGCAGATAACCGGACGGGTTATATTCGACAACAGTGGGTGGCGAGGATGGCAGCGGTTTGTTACCAATGCTAACTGATGAGGTGAGTTTTTTTCTTCTTCTCTTGTAGTTCTTAGTAGTAGTACTAGTAGTGGTGGTGGTTCGACTCAGTCGTTCCCTACTTTTGTAACAATATTATAGTCTTTTGGCCCTAATCCCATCACGTGATTGTTGTGAATCCACGGTTTCTGGATTAGGGCCAGATCTAGCTACTCCTTCACGAGGAGCAGCTTCAAGTTGTCGGGGGCGACTCTACTATGATGGAGGTTAATTTGCATTAACTTCATTGGTTGTCGCAATCTCAACTTACATAGCGTCAGTCGCCCCATCGTTCTCTGCCCGTTGAGTCCTCTTTAGGAGTTTCAGAGTTACCTCTCCCGCTCCATAGAACTGCTTCAACTGCTTGTTTTCCAGAAGTGAGGCCGGAGGTTCATTCATGAGGATGATGAATCCCTTGGTCCCATTCTTCGATTCTTCCTCCACAACGACCTCCCAGCTCTTCATATCAGTAGAAGGGTTCTGGGCTTTTAGGAAGCTGAGGATCTCTGTTTTGTCCACTTCCTAGTCAGGAACTCAGAGACTTCCCTTGGGTATGGTGGGAATTTCATCGGAAGATACCGCTCGCAGTGCAGACCCTTCTCATGGTTTAAAACCGCGAACCGTGGCTTTCGCGAATTCAAGTGATAACTGGTCTTTACAGTCTATCAGAATGACTCCACGATGCCACTTCGCTCTCCCAAATGCGGGCTCAGTTCCAACAGTGTTGTTTTGAATACTATCAAAGACTACTCCAGCTAAGGCCTTCTCAATCATTTGACCACGCTCTTGGGAGTACTGGCCATTAAGTTTTAAGAAGTCCACAACAGCCACGAGTAGTTCCAGTGAACTACGAATTGCCCCTCTGAAAGGAATCTCCGTATCAGCCTTCGACCTTTGGGGGGATTTTTAGTGTTCTCCGAGGATCTCAATCTCTGTGACACAAAATCCTTCTTATTGGTCTTGGCCATCCTACGCGAATGTTCAGCGGCCCTCGAGATTTCTGGCAGACCAGTAGGTCCTGCCTTAGCGGCAGCGGTCTTGCTGGTGTTTTTTTTTGTTAGCTGCTCCCTTCCTTCTAATGTCTGCTTTAGGGGCAACTACCTTGGAGGGAAGATGGGTCCTTTACGTCCAGCATCTATTTGATGTGCGTCGCTCTACAGAACAACCGGCTTCTCATCTGACCTGGAGAGACTTTCTTCTTTATCTCAGATTTCCGGGTACTCTCGGATGATCTGCTAATAGCCGCTCCTCCATCTCCATAGAGATCTCCTCATCCGGGTTGGCTGCCGTTCAGTCAATTCTGGTACGCCCACGGGTAGCGTGTTAGCGTCCGAACTGATGTTTATTTTGTATTGTTTTGTTTTTTGTTTTTATTTTTCATTCATTCTTTCTGTTCCCACGAGTAAGGCATTTCCTGATCACAGACCTCACCAGGGCATCTGTGATAGCTCGTTAGCGGTTGGTATTTAATCCCCCCAATCCTCCAGCTTAGGCACGGTTTTATACTTGCTCACACCACCATTTGAATAGGGAGGCTATCTCTGAGTTTTCGAACCTCCGGGAGTCGAGGAATTATCAGCATTTGCCGACCCATCCTTCAGCCCTACTTAATCCCCAGCACCACGATAAGGTGGATAGCCATCGCTGGGGTATCCAACTGCTTACGTTTGCGCTGGGAATAAATGATGTGTTCTGAACTGGGATTATTTGGAAATCGTAGAACTGTGGACTATTCTTGATTTTGTTGATTGGGAAAGGATGCTTCCCAAAGGTTAAATTGGCCAGTTAGGCGAACTGACAATTGGAGAAACCGTGAAACTCTGGTGCGGAATGAAACTACTGAATTAAAAACGTTATAAAAACTTTATTGCTGCGCACTCTAAAGTTGTTGAACGAGTGAGTTCAATCTTGTTACATTAGTTCAGAGGAAATCTCTGTTCCTATATACATCGATCAGGTGTGATACAGGGCTGGGTGAATGACCTAGTACTCTTTTTTTTCTTTACATGCATTTACATACATTTTCTCTTTAGATCGGTTTTAATACTAATACAAACATTTACTATCACACAATATGCACTGACTTTCTCCCCCCTTTTCAGAGTTGAGGTTGGAGTAGGACGTGTGGTGTATTCCAGTGCTGAATCCGGCTCGACACATTTGACAGTTCGTGTTAAATCGTCGGTAGAGTCGGACTGTCGCGTAGTATTTCGAGTGTTGTGCAAAATTTATCTTTATTGATTGTGCTATTTGCAGACCATTAGGACTAGCTGCTGGTAATGTTCAGTCTCAATTTGAGGCTACCATTGTCTACGAACCCACTTTCACCCTCTCAGTTGTGTTGTGTTTCGGTTTGATTGTAATCTTGTCGTCCTCGTGATAGTGCTCCGGATCGTTTGTTGGGAACCAACATGATGACATTATTTTATTTTCGAATTCTATCCTACCTTTGATGACAATGTCAGGCAATTGTAGCACACAAGCTTTATTAAATTCCAGCAGACGTTTCCGGTTAGTTTTATGACGTTACTTTTACCGCTGCAAATCCAAAAACCTTTGATATAATCGAGTTGATCCAGCTGTTAGAAGCGTTGAGTCCTTTCCATTGATTTTGTATCGGTATTGTCTTCAATGTGCATTCATTTAAGCTGTCTTGGTTATGGTTCAATAATGAGATTTCGCAATTAACTGGATTTCTTTGCTGGATGAGAGTTGGATGCACATGTACTTAGTTGGCAAAATTGTTTCGCATCTGTCAGCGGTAATAGCATTTCAAACACAATAGAGTGATTTAAGCTGCGCCCTCTTACGGATGACATTTTATACATACATATATGTCTACGACTGACCCCTTTTGAAATGACAAATACGAAGGCAAATTGCTACTTACCAACCGAAGCTGCTTATTGAATTGCTTAGGGGTTATAAGTTGTGGATTTATTTCTGCGTGATTTAAATACAGAAGTATAGTAAGAAATAGCATCAAGTAAGAAGTCAATGATTCTAAATTCTGGGTTACCTCTTTTGACCGTTGTTTTTCATTAATGATTCCGATTGTCTTTGAAAGATAATCATTGAGGGCCTTAAATTGGCCTTGAATATAAATATGATTCCGCTTTAAAATGTTTGTAGTTACATCTACAATGGAACTTTGTTTTCTTATAAGTTCATCCAACTGTTTTTTATAAGCGTTATCAATTTAAAGTTGTATTTTATCCGCATTTTTTTGGTCAAAGATACCAACAATATCGAATGGAGATCTTGCTGCTCTGGTTCTTTCATATTTTGGTGCGTGATAATTGAACTGCAATCCTATTTCGTAATGTTTCTATAATTGGAACGTAGTAAACCGGCTGATCTAAACCATTTGTGCACTTTTTTTTCATACGGCTAATACAGGATTTCAGCCCGCCGAACTCTTGCCTTGCTATGTGGACATATTGTAGTAGATGAATATCTTCCAATAAGTGTTTACTGTTCGAACCCTGCCAACATTTTAAAAGTAAATGCCAACGTCATCATCAAATTCCTTAACGTTTACTTCCTCGTATGTTTGACATAAGGAGGCTGGTGTATCAATAGGAACACTAGAAGAATCGCTGAGAGTAATATCACCTTTTTGGGTTGAAGTTGCTGAACTTCCTTAAGATTTAGAATGGGAGTTATATCAATCAATCAGTTTGAAATTTCCGTTTTGAATTTTTGCTCCTCCAGTATGCAAGGAAACGATTCGGGAGTTGGAAAGTCGAGGATTTGGATATTAGCCCTGATGTAAAAAATAACGGATCTAAAATGGAAAGAGGAAAACTATTATAGAATAAAAGGATGTTGTTAGCTTTGAATGTTGCTTTTGTGGATTATTTTTCCCGATTCGGTTAGAATAGTGGTATTTCTATTTTCTCTGACTATTTCTTGGCGGTAGCAAATGGTCAATTTGGAACCTATTTTATATATTATTGTGCTTGACATTAACTTTTCTAATTGTATGTTTTTAGAGCGTTTGCCTGTTTACGAGTATCTCTGAGTTTCTCGATTTTACTACGCCGTTTTTTCGAAATCTTCTGGGTTGATTCTAGGTATACGGCCGTAGACATCAATAATTATAAAAATAAAATAACAATAATTCGACCTCTGTTTGGATAAAATCGCACTTGTCGAGTTGAATTTTAAGGTTGGCACTTTCGAATGTTTTAAATATTAGCTGCAGGTTATTAAAATGCTCTTCTAACTCGTTGCAACGTTTGCCGATGTGTTTTCTCAACATCGCGCTCTCTGAGGGGCATCTGATGAAAGCCACTTTTCAGGTCAATAATGGTAAATTATTTGTTTTTAACAAGGTTCCTGAGAACTCAAATAAATTCATTAATCAGCGATTGTAACAGGGTTTAATTTCTGATAGTGTGTAATCATTAATAATGGACGATCTATACTGGTGAGTTATACGGTGATTTAGATGATCTTATAATAACATCTTCGAGTAGTTTATTGACCGGTTTTTCTACCTCATGTTTAAGAGCCATGGGGTAGGGGTATGAACGTGAGAAGACGGTGTCGTTAGTCCTTGTGCGCATTTCCCCTTTAACGACAGTGGTAAAGGTTCATTTTTCGTCGGGATCCGTTCAAAAATTGGGATATTCCTTAAGAATAGTAGTCAATTTTTTACTTTGCTCCATATTTAAATGGGTTGTTCTAATGTCAAGATAACACGGCTACCGGATTGGATAATCATGTAATTTTCATTTATGTGAATGACAGCTTTCATATGTTTTAGACTGTCATTTATAATAATTCATTGTCATTATAATAATGCATATAATGCTAGCGAAATTTATTAGAGAAGGTAGAATAAAAAATGAAGGTTTTTCTGCATCTGGACCAAAAAGTTTTATCGATGAATGTAAGTACTGTTCCGCCAACTGAATTAGCTTTAAAAGGTTTTTGCTTGGAATTGGGTTTCTGATGCGACGTGGTTGAATGTAATTCTTATTTGATCCTGTGTCGATCGAGAACTTAAAAATTTCTCCGCTTTTCGCTACGTGTTCGAGGTATGGTAACGAGGAGCTTCTTAGTCTAAAAAATAGATATCGTCAAGTTCTTCGGGTGCAACGAAGGTGAGGTTATCCATGGAGTCGATGTAATCTGTTAGCAATTGATCTTGTACAGGGTCTTCCAATAGGGACTTCCGAACTTTGACAGTTGACCATATTGTTGAAGCTACATCTGTCAAATTGGCTGTCATTTATTTAGTCTGTTGTGCAAATAATAAAATTGTTTTATCAAAGTGGGTGTTCTGTTCGGGCAACGTTCCGCGCGCTTCGCCCATTTTACGGTCGCCATAATCGTCCTTCTAAGAGGATTATTCGCAGTGTGGTGGATAAATTTGAGTCCACTGGTTCAATAAACGCTCAACCAACACCAGTACGTAGACGAAACGCAAGCTATGCAAAAAACATCGCCGCTGTCCGTGAGAGTGTGCAGGAGAATCCGAGGCAGTCGATTTCGCGTCGCTTACAATAACTTGGCCTTTCGCAGACCACAACTTGGTTAATTTTGCGTCGTGACTTGGGCCTGCACCCGTACAAAATTCAACTGACCCATGAGCTGAAGGTAAACGATCGTAGAAAACGACGTGTGTTCGCTGAATGGGCTCTGGATCAGTTGGAAACTGACCCTAATTTTCATCGAAAAATCATCTTCAGCGATGAAGCCCATTTCTGGATGAATGGGTACGTCAACAAACAAAATTTTCAAATTTGGGACTATACTAATCCACATGAGATCCAAGAGCGTCCAATGCATCCCGAAAAAGTCACTGTTTGGTGTAGATTTTGGGCTGGCGGCCCATATTTCTTTGAGAACGACGTTGACCAGATCATCACCGTCAACGGCGAACGCTATGGATCGATGATTACTAACTTCTTTTGGCCTGAATTGGATAATATAGACACCAAAGACATGTGGTTTCAACAGAACGGCGCTACGTGCCACACAGCTCACGCCACATTGGAAATTCTGCACGAGCGATTCGAGGGCATGGTCACCTCACGTGGAGGTGATGTGCACTGGCCACCGAGATCGTGCGATTTGACACCGTTAGACTTTTTCTTCTGTGGTTTTCTGAAGTCGCAGGTCTACACGAATAAGCCACAAACCACAGCGGCCCTCAAAGCCAACATAACCCATGTCATCGATCAAATTCAGCCTGATTTATGCGCCAGAGTCATGGAAAATTGGACATTTCGGATGCGCGCCACCCAGAGAAGCCGCGGCAGACATTTGAACGATGTTATATTCCATACATAATGGCATCGATAGGCCTTTTGAAGCGAATAAAAAATGTCGATGATATCTCACATACATTTTGTTTTATTTAAATTTGAAAATAGGAAGTGCTTAATGAAAGACCCTTTACTTCATATATCGATGTATTTTGACCAGCTGTTTCCGGATCTTCTTTGTTTGTTCCGGTTTGTCCTGTATGATTGTATGGTTTAGGTGGGAGACAAGGTGGATGAGAGTTGTAAAACTGAGGTGGTTGTCGAGGAGGATATGCAAGAGACTGTCCATTAATTCGTGGAGCCTGAGGAACACGAGGGTTTTGGAGAAATTTTTGGGTAAAATTCATGTCTGGGAACAGGAATATTGGCTGGACGAGGTTCGGAAGACAGTAGGGGAGGTGCTTGAGAGTTAATTTTTCGATAGGAGGTCTGAGAGAAATTAGCATGTTGTTCACATTTTGTCGGTCTTATCAAATCAATTTATTTGAATAACATTTTTTTTTCTTAAAAAATTTAATAAATTAAAGAAATGCTACGACTTATGTTCGTATGCGTTTTTTTGTTTTACAACTTTTTATAGCGAGTTGTTTGATTAAGAATAGAATATTTCACCATTTTTTTTAATACGTTAAGACTTTATTATTTGCTTTTTTAATTTAATTACCGGCTTACAGTAATACTAGGATTAATATTTGTTTCATTTTCTTAACGTTTCTCTATTTTGGGGGTAGGTTTGAGGCTGCTTTCTATTAGGGCGACTGTCAGCATTATCTAACTGATTTTTGTTCCTTTGGTTAGTAGAAATACCTTTGTATTTCCTTTGATTGTCCACTCTTTTATTCGCTTCCCTGTTATGTTGGTGAATTGCTTGTCCACTTTTTTATTTACTCCACTGTTATGTTGGTGGCTTCGTTGTCCACTCTTTTATTCACTTTACGGTTATGTTGGAATTTTGGTTGTCCACTCTTTTATTCACAAAAACTTCTACTGATTCTAAGCTTGGTTATTGCTTAAGTTCACTCTAGGTTTATATTAAGAACAATATTTACCAGTAGCGTGGGGTGAAATTTCAGGAGAGGGAAGTCGAAAAAATTTTAAGTAAAATGTTTTATTCAAGACTTACCATTTTGGTGCTTATTCGAAACACAGACTTAAGATATGCAATATAAGTCACCTTTGTTATACTTTAAGTTATTGGAATTTACGTAGACAATGAGCTCATCGCATAAAAAAAGTGGCTTCGGAAGAAGCCGTTCTGGGCAGAATAATCTGTATAAGTTATTGATAACTTGGAGCGTTGTTAAATATACCTATTTGTACTGTAAAGCTATCCTACGATTCTTTTTTACGAATTATGCTAAAACTCTTTCATAAAAATTTGAGTTATTTTTAATTTCTAAAAGAAGGTGCTTTTCGATAGATAATAGTGCCACGTCTGAGAGTCTTTCTTCTCTATGGGAATTTCTTAAGTGTGCACTATTTTTAAAGTCGAAAAAGATCTTTCGACAAAGGCCACAGTCAAAGGCAGGGTTAAAAAGATTTCACACAATGTTAGAGCTTAAGAAAAAGTATCTCTAAGCATTTCCGTATAAAAATGCTTATAAAGTTGAAAAACCTCTAGCTTTTTAAGTGAACGGGTAGGGTATAAAACTTTGAGTTCCTTTTTTTGAAGTAGTAAAATTAAAATTTCCATGAAATAGGGTAATTAGAGAAGATATTTTGTAATCCGGCATTGAATTAGAAAAATATTCATATTTTGATTTGTTTATTGAAACAAAGAAAATATTTGAACTAAATGAACTATACCTATTTTTCATCTGACTTGTAACATTATCTATAATTGCTACAAAAATATTTGAATCAATATTATTTAGTCAGCGTTTGCGTTGAGGTTCTGAGCAGTTACTTCAGATTGAGTCAAATGAGTTTAAAAATTCAGAATGAATCCATGACTCAAAACCCTCGATCTCTTGCTTCGCACGCTCTATGTCTTCTCTGCAATTAAATAAGATGTTCACTATACGCGAATGATATTGTCATCGAGTCTCTGATACCCCGGAATGCCAGCTCTTGTTTTCCTAGAAGAACTATAGTGCCTACGAAACGCTTCATTAAATCGCGATTGTGATCAACTTTTCTATTATGAGCCTCGTAAGAAATCCCTAAAGAAGTCTCTATGCGATATTCACCAAATTCATACAAATGCAAGCAGCTGCGTATATGCTTTTCCGTTTGAATATGTTATTTTGGAAGAATTAATAAAATTGTTTATATCAAAGAAACCTGTGTGACTCCAAACACTAGGAGAATTAGAAAAAAGAAAACAAGGAAAACAAAATATTCAATTTAATTTGCAACTGCCAGTCAGCATGGATTCTTTTTGTAAAAAGATTCATGAAAATGTTTCTGATACCCATCCTTTCGCGTATAATCAATTTGCATTGAAGGTGTCGAGCGACCTAGTTCTATAACGCTTACTGAACTCGTGGGTTTCTTTTAGAAGAAAATCAGTTAAACAACACTCAAAATTAACTAGAGACATCTTGTCTAAGATTTTTAAAATTTTCTAATAATTAGCAGTCACAAAAATCACAAAAATTGCCATGCAAATTTTCAATAAATCACGCACAATTACACAATCAATTTGCAACTGTCATTTCAAATTGCAAAAAAAAAAACCCAACAAGTAAGAAAAACCTCAAACGCCGTTAGAACCACTACATCACCCACTAACCGGATTTTCGTCGGCTTATTTTGTTGCCTACAATAAAAAAAAAAACTCCTTCGAACTAAAACCTTTCTCCTCCACCAATGTTCATCCACAAAAGCCGAGAAATCCCGGGTTATTTTCCTCATAAGCGAATGTATGTTAGACAAAGAAATCGCAAATAAACTTCTACTACATACATATGTACATATATGCCAGAAAGGAATAGAGTTGAAAGTTCGTACTGTGAAGAAATGAATGCATAAGCCGGAAAATGAACGGCTTTTCAAAAAAATTCATTGCACGAGTTATGTTCTTAACTAAACTCCACAAGAAAAACCAATTAAACGCACTTTTTATAAACAAATTTTATTTTTTTCCTTCAATGTTAGCTATCAGATTATCAGACTTACTACTAACTTAGCTTACAAAAAATGAACGAGCCGCCAACATAAGGCAAACGGCCGATATTCTCTAAACATACGAAAACAACATAAAAAAAATATGGCTTGTATGCTCACAGCAGTGAAGATTGCATAGAAACAAGCATCTGCATAAATGCCTGGTTAGCATCACGTGTATCGATGCTGATCGGTCCGCTGTTTATCTCAATTCGCTGATAACACTTGTCGAATTCAAGCAGTGGGTGGGTAGTTACCATGCAGTTGCTATTCCGCTGTTGACAAGTGTTTTTGGCAGAGAGCGTAAACATGTTTTCTCTTCTGCTGTTGTCGGGCTGTTGCCGTTGCTGTTACGTTATGCATGTACATAACTCGTCCCGCCGAAGATGATTGAAGGGATGATGAAGTTAACTCCCCCCGCCCTAGAATGGAGCATACGTATGCCTTAAAATGATGTTTACTATTGGGGACTAAATAACTGAACGTGATTTGCCCAGCGTTGATTAATGTACCGATCGCTTATAATGGGGTTATTTTTCAATATAGGTTATATGGAAGGGAAATTTGTAAGGAAATGAAAGTTTGTAAGTTAAGAAGTATGTAATTCATGGAGGTAAATAGATATTTACGAAAAATGTGCAAATGTATTTAAAAGCAATATTTTCATTCTACATTGATCGTTGATTGTAAGAGAAAATTAACAAAATTACTACCTACTGAAGGCCTTTGAATTGTCAGTAGTGCACGATTATATGTATGTATGCATATATTGTGCATTTGCTTTCTATTCTTTTTTTTTTTAAATGTATGTTTATATTTTATTTGTGCAGAAGAATAAATGTTAGCATAACAGAAAATAAAAATTATGAAAGTTTATTAGTAGAAAATTACAGGCCATTAGTTAAATGTAGTATGTTTGATAAAAGAAATATATCCTGTATACATTTATACATAAATATATTATATGTACAATATATGAAATACAAAATATTGATTCTCTATGCAATATTATATACAATATACAATTATTTTGTGACTGAAATTTTAAAGTTAACAATATCTTGCATTTACATAAATATGTATTATATCTTCTTGTGTGTGCAACTTAAATACATACATATATACCTACATGGACTACTAATTAGAGCCAACCTAAAACACAAGTTGTATTATGTATAGCGCAGCTAGTTTAGAACTCTATCTATGTAAGTATAATAAGTAGAAGACCTGCGGAGTTTCCATGGATGTAAAATGAGTATACCTTAAACATTAGTAGCACAATGTAAAAAGGAAGCTACTAGTGTAGGATTCTATTTTTTAGGCTAAGATTTTTCAATATTTTTACTTGAAAAACTTGTACGTTCTAAATAAATGTTACAAGGAGCATATCCCCTGCATGAATAATGTATGCTGCGTAAAAAATATGCTCTTGTTTAAGTTTAGATATCAGACACATACAAAAGTGTTCCCTATGAGTATTTACACAATAATAAATTACGTAATATAATTTGTAAGTAAAAATGAACAAAGGAATTGATCGGACTTAGATGAAACTACATCAACTCATCTGCGAATAATTTTCAAAATTGCAACTGAGGAATATTTAGATGAATAAAATCATCTACAACTGAGACAAAAACCTCTGAAATGTGATTGACATTATCCTGGTCTTGTGCTGCCAGCCCGAATTCTTGTCGGAAATATGTTATATTATTCATGTGCTGTTGATTCATCTGTTGATAATAAGTCAAATTTTCCACAGATTTCAGATACTTTTCTAAGAGTATTCTAATAAATCGATACATCTATTTATATTGTCACAATTATGCAACTTAAACAAAAAAAACCCAAGGATTGTGATATAAATTGTATAAATTATGTACTGCCATCTATGTATCTATAAGTTATACTTTTATAACTTCTCGATAGATGGCAGCAGATAAATTTGTTTTCATGCAAATATTTTATATTGCTGCGACAATGTGGATCTAAAAGTCACTCAACTTTTGATGTTCTTTGAGAATTCGATAGACATTGACAGATTATGACAGTTCAGTGTGACAAAAACGTCAAATAACAATACTTTCAAAACAAAATATTTATTCTGGGCACTCAGATTTTAGTCAAGACTTAACATAGGGCGATTCTTTCACTTTCCCGATATTCATTTTTGCGCTGAAGTCGTTTTTATTAATGTGTCTCTACCAGAGAAATAATTAGAAATAAATTGTAGAAATCAATTTTGAGGGAAAATAAAGAAATATACTCAAAATATAGTTTTCATAACCAGCTGTTTTTGACATTTGCAGAGCTGACTATATTTTTAGGTAGACGTTTCTGACTATCCAGTCCACTATCTCACAAAAAAGGTGACTACTTTTGAATTAACTATTAAATCGAGGTCTCTTAACCAATCATTTATTAATTAGTGAATTGACTGTGAATCATTAGGTCTCAAAAAACCTGGGTTTTCAATTCTGAATAAACGTCTTGGGATTGAAATATTGACGTTAGGACAGTTTCCAAAATGTAATTTGTTCCACTGTGCTGCAAGCGTCTCTTGAATATATTTCAGATAAATGTATTTTACAAAATATTTCCTTTTTCCAAAGGAATTTATTAGAATAGATTTTCCAAGAAAAATAAACCACAATACAAATCAAAACAATTTGATGACATCAGACAGGTGTCATTTTGACAGTCCCGCTAAGAAAAGTTAGCCTTTTATCTGGAACGGTTCATTGCGAACTCAGGGTGACCCCAAAGCTAAAATAACAGACCTATTGTGTGGGAAAAACAAAGTGTCAGTGCACTGCCAATCAGTAGTGTCAGACTAATGTCACTATGTCCATAGGCATACTCATTCGAATATTACATTACATACTTATCAAACTGAAACATGGCAAAAAGAAGAATAGCGATCATGTATTTCTTCTTGAAAAGACTTACAAATTGTCAAATGAATGCTTACTAATATGCGGATGTGGCAAATTATCTATGAAAAAACTTCGACAAAATCTTGAGGCTAAATATCGTATATTATTACCTTAGCCAATACAGAATATAACCATTGTAATATACTAGTTTTGCCTTCATTTGAGAATTTCTAAGAATTTATCGGTTGATGTTCCACATTTGACAGTTCATTAGATTTTTCTCGAAAAAGTCCGCAAATTGCTATACTTTCAGTTTGTCTATCAAACAATTTCGATGCTTTTGCAAATAGTTTCCAAACTGTCAATTTTGTTTGTCAAACTTGTCGAATTTTCAATTATTTTTGAAACAAAAATATGGCTTGTATGCTCACAGCAGTGAAGATTGCATAGAAACAAGCATCTGCATAAATGCCTGGTTAGCATCACGTGTATCGATGCTGATCGGTCCGCTGTTTATCTCAATTCGCTGATAACACTTGTCGAATTCAAGCAGTGGGTGGGTAGTTACCATGCAGTTGCTATGCCGCTGTTGACAAGTGTTTTTGGGAGAGAGCGTAAACATGTTTTCTCTTCTGCTGTTGTCGGGCTGTTGCCGTTGCTGCTACGTTATGCATGTACATAACTCACGCTCTCTCGCTAGAGGAGTTCATACTTGTCTCGCCTATGTGTGCGAGTTTGTGTATGAGTAAAAATGAATAAACAACCTAAGTGGTCACAGCATTTCATCTTCGAGCGTGTATAAAGTTATGATTTATGAATCAAAAATGGTTTGATGAACAAATAATTGAATGTGATGGTTGGCAAGTGGCAAAATAAAAAATTTTTATATTTGAAAAGGGAAGCCGGAAGGAATCGGCTTGTGTGGACGCCACGCCACTGATATTTACAGTGTCACAGAATGCAGACCCACGTTGTGCGCCAGTTATATACAAATGATAGTTTATAAATAAAAAAAAATAAACCAGGCAGATTACCTGTCCTTTATAAAGTGCAATTAATAACTGAACTTAAATCTAACTTAAAATTGTTTTGCTATTCGATTCTTAAAATCAGCTACATGCAATGCAAGGCAGCAGACACATTTTCTTGAGAATTTGTACTGAATTGAGTTCATTGCATTGGGTCAGCGGATACGTGTGTTAACTTATACTCTCACCTCTGTTATTCCTGGGAATCGGACAGAATTCCGAAAAACATAATCCCGAAAACCCAAAATTCCGAAAACCCACAACCCCGAAAACCCAAAATCCCGAGAGGCCAAATTCCCGAAAATGAAAGTGAACACCTCGCACCCACTCCAAATCCTACAGTGACTCCAAGCAGGGGGGTTGCAGGGGGCAGCATGCCCCCCATACATATTCTACTGTTTATGCATTGTGGATATATAATATATATATATGATATAATATATATATATTTGAACATTTGACAAATTTTTAATTTTATATAATTTTTTGGGATTTAGTTTTCGGGATTTTTTTTCGGGATTTTGGCTTTTCCGGGATTTTCGGGATTTCAGTTTTCGGGATTTTAACCCCAACCCGTTATTCCTGGTAGTCATCAGTGATGTACTTCGTGCAGCACTGAATGAAGGACTATGACAGATTACCTAAAATTTAAAAATTACTCTGACGATGTCCGTCTGCTTTCATACAAGATAATGGATCCCCATTTAATGGCCCATAGCTTGGAAGTTGAGGCAAACAAAGTGGGGCTAAGGATGAATACGGCGAAAACAAAAGCTGTTTCTAACTAGTGCGTTTAACTCAACACTGCCAGACAATAGGTCGAGAAAGTTGACAGCTTTCTATATCTAGGAAGTATTGTCTTGGCCTAGGGTGGCGGCACCGAACTGAAAGTGAGCAGCAGAATCGGAAAAGCTAAAGCTGCTTTTGGAATGTTGTCAAACACCTGGAAAAATAATTTTTTCTGCACAAAAACTAAGCTGCGACTGTTCCGCTCCAACATCGAATCGGTACTTCTTTATGGGTGTAGTATGTGGAAGGTGACTACCATCATCACTCGAAACCTGCAAACCTGGGTAAATGATGTCTACACATCATCTTAGGGATTTTTAAAATAACTGCATCTGTACCAAACAGCTACATCAGAGAACGGATCAAGTTTCTACATACGTCACCATACGGAGGAAAAAGTGGCAGTGGATTGGTCAAACATTGCGCCATGAAGACGCTATACAGTGCAATCCACTCAACTAGCTAGGCAGTAAAGCGGGTTACCCTAACGGAATGTGGCGCAGAACAGTTGAAAAGAAATCGAAGGGTGTACGAATGTGGTGGGGTCAACTTAATCTTGTTGCAGAAATCCGAACACGATGGCGCGCAGGCGTTGTTGAAGAAGTCATATAACGATAGATTAGGTTAATAAATTTCATTCTGACGATATTCGCGTGGGTAGATTTGACCGAGAACAGTAAGGTAAGCAATCAGCTCAAAGGCTTCATTCTACACATCAGTAGACTCAACCACGTTGGCTATAGCAAATAAAGTGCACGACTGGGTCGCACGTTGTACCGTTATGCTGTTTATTTGCAAATCACTTACATTTGAAATGTTTCTTAAAAAAGAATGAATGAATAATGACATTTTTTTAAACAATTTTGCGAAACTTTGTACGCCATAATCTTTTAGATCAGTAATATTACTTACAAGTATATATTGACTTCGAACAAAATCGGTTGGGTTATAGCCGAAAAATAGCAAATATTCAAAATCTAGTTAAATTGGGAAGTACTGTTATATGTATACTTTGACAAAAACCTAATACGCCATCTGTTATATGTCTGCCATAGCTTAGATATAAAATTTGAACACTATCGTTTGAGCTGTTTTCGAGAGAATATTTCTGAAATTGGCTAGAATAAAAATTCCGATTCCACCACGAACCGTGACTCTACGGACCTCAGCTATGAAGTTTTAAATAAATCCGCCCAGCCCTTTAGGCTGTAGTCCAGCGTACATAAATACAGTCGGCAGGATTTGAGTTAGCCAAATGGAACAGCAACAATTAAAGGGTTGTAAGAGCAGTGAATGCTCAAAGTAAGCAAATTAGCATGACTGATTCCAATCTTGTCAGTACTTTAGGGATAGCATGGAACCTTCTTAGCGACGAGTTAAGTTTTTCATACACACTCAATCGCACATACACCAAGTACACCAAGAGATCTATTCTTTCACTGTCATCTTCACTTTACGATCCAATGGGCATGCTTAGCCCCATAATTATCAAGGCTAAGATAATTCTACAAAAGTTATGGATCGAAAGTTTAGATTGGGATGCGTCCATTCCACAAACCATCGATACCAATTTATGGTTGATTTGCATTCTCTGAAGAATATTTCTGTACCTAGATTCGCTCTAATTGCCAATAAGGAAACCTACCAGATCCACGGTTTCGCGGATGCATCTTTGCAGGCATATGGTTGTTGTATTTACCTTAGGGCCACTGATAGCTCGGGAGCAGTACAGATCAAGCTTTTGGTTGCAAAATCCCGCAAAGAAAAAACAGCTTCCTCGGCTGGAGGTATGCACAGCTCATCTGTTGTCCAAACTTTGGGCAAAGATTCGAAATGTATTCTGTGGAACTCATTCGGAAGTCTACTTGTGGACGGATTCTTTTATCGTACTGCACTGGATCTCAGCACACTCTTCCAAACTAAGTACCTTTGGGGGAAAGAGAGTAGCCGAAATTCAAGAAAAAACACAGGGTGCCGTCTGGAGGTACGTTCCAACACACGAAAATCCGGCTGACATTGTATCGAGAGGGTGCACGGTAGAGGAGTTAAAGGTCTCAGTATGGTTTACGGGTCCAAGTTTCTTAGGAGAAAGTGAGGACAAATGGCCATCTGCTGTTGAAATTCAGCTTTCTTCAGAAGAAGCATCACTGGAAAAGAGAAAAACAGTGCTGATCTCTCAAAAATCGGCACCAAATTACTTGCTGGAAGTAATAAACAAATATAGTTCCTACACAAAATTGCTTCGAGTTTTTTCGTATTTGTAAAATTTGGTAGTCGGCTGTACAATCCAGTATTACAACTAAATGAATTTTTAACTGTAGAAGAGTTAGATAATGCCCTTATCCGAATCGTTCACGTCATACAACAGAACTCCTTTGCGGATGAAATCAAGTGCATTCAAACTAATGGGAAAATAAGGGGCTCTATAAAATGGTTGAATCCCTTCCTTCAGGAAAAGAATGGCATCCTTTTGTTGAAGGTGAGAGGACGGTTGAAGCATGCAGTCATCGCAGAGGAATGCAAGCACCCATTACTGCTTCCAAAGAATAGCGTCTTCGCGAGAACTCTCGTCACGCATCTCCGTCTTTCAAATTATCATGCCGGTCCAAAGGCACTTGTGGCACTGTTGAGGCAAAAATGTTGGATAGTCAACGCTAGGGAAGTTGCACGGCAAACTGTGAGGAAATGTCTTCATTGCGTCAGATATCGACCGAAATTGCTTGAGCAGGTGATGGGAGACTTTCCCCGGGAAAGGTTGACTGCATCGCGTCCTTTCTCTTGTTGCGGGCCTGATTTCTGCGGTCCAGTTTACACCCATTTCAAAATTCGTGGCAAAGTAGGGGTACAGTCCAAACTGGTTGAATTGCGCAATATGTTGTTCAAGAAATCCTCTCAAGAAACAATAACCAATTTTTGTACTAACACTTGCATAAACTTTCATTTTATACCCCCCAGGGCACCCCACTTTGGTGGGATTTGGGAAGCTGCAGTGAAGGTTGCGAAAGGTCACTTATATCGGTGCCTGTGCGGCGCAAAACTAACGTTCGAGGAGTTGTCAACAGCGTTGGTGGAGATCGAGGCGGTGATGAATTCGAGGCCAATTACTCCGATGCCCTCCGATCCCAATGACCTCGAAGCTCTCACTCCCGCACATCTACTCATCGGTTCGTTATTGAAGGCCGTTCCATAACATTCCCGACATCAGCTACATCCAGAGATGGTCAGCCGAGCACATCCACGAACTGCAGGGCAGAGCGAAGTGGACATCTCCAAGCCCAAACTTCACCATTGACAGCCTAGTCTTCATCCATGAAGACAACGTTTCCCCTCAAAAATGGCTTAAGGGGAGAATTACCAACGTCATCCAAGTAAAAGACGGAAGGGTTCGAGTCGCTGACATTCAAACTCCGAAAGGAAACACCAGAAGTCCCATTCATAAACTGGCGCTAATAAAGTCTTGAAAGGCGGAATGTTGGGGCAAGGTCACCAGCTATTCAAATTTCGCGCCAACTTTGCTATAATTTTTGTAAATTAAATTCACCAAAACTTATGTAAATTAAAATCACCAAAATTTGTAAGCTTTTGAATTTTGAATAAACAGTTTACAAAAGATTGTATTTAAGCCAAAAGAAAATAAAAGCTTTAAGCATTTCGTTGTAAACCATCTTGTTGCAAAACTCTGCTCGGTTTTCTTTCTCCATTTCTCGACTCAAAGTAGTTGTCAATACGGTTCGTATCGACGGTTACCAGCTGACAGTTACTAGCTGACAGTTACTAGCTGACGGGTTTCTTTACTAACGTTGTCGACATACAGCAAAAGCCGGTACCCTAATTCTCAACCGGAATCTTCCAACCGCTCAACGTAGAGGTTCTAGTTTGGCGAACGGAAAATGATTTAATAAATACAATTTTAATTAGAAATTGCAGATTTTCCGAAACCACTAATGTGATTAACACCAAAATCAACAAGTCTTAAGGTTAAGTTATTAGCATGAACTTGACCTTAAGACTTGTTGATTTTGGTGTTAATCACATTAGTGGTTTCGGAAAATCTCCAATTTCCCATTAAAATTGTATTTATTAAATCATGCGTATGTTGTCGAAACTATTTGAAAAGATGTTGATTAAACGTCTGCATAAAATAATTGAAGGAAAATCGCTAATACCAAACCATCAATTTGGTTTTAGAAATAAGCACTCCATGATTGATCAGGTGCATAGAATAACTGATAAAATCGAAAAAAAAGCTTTTTTCAAGTATGGCACAAAGAACTGATACATAAATTGCAAAACATCTACCAAAGAAATATTCAGAAAGAGTCTTATATATTACAGCGATTTTTTAGAATCAAACAAGGAGATGACTACTCCACATTGAGAAAAATAGAAGCTGGTGTACCATAAGGCAGTGTGCTAGGCCCTGTATTATATCTCTTATTTACCAGTGACTTGCCATTTAGCGATGAAACAACTGTGGCGACATTTGCAGATGATACTGCTATCCTTGCTGTGGGAGAAACTGTAGAAGTAGCCACGAAAAGCTACAGAAGGCAGTGAATAATATATCAAAATGGACCAAAAAATGGCAGATTCAACTTTACAAATAAAAATGTTCCGCACATCCCATAAATAATAAATGATAATGAAGTAGAATACGCAAACACAGCCAAATACCTAGGTATAACACTAGATACAAAATTGGGCTGGAAAGCGCATGTAAAGAAAAAAAGAGAAGAACTGAACATGCGCTACGGTAAAATGTATCGGCTTATAGGAAAATAGTACTCTTGTTTGTATAATTACAAATAAATTACTGCTTTATAAGCAAATTCTAAACCTACGGACTCCAGCTATGGACATGCACATGCAAAACCAATTTACAGAAAATACCAACATTTCAAAATAAAGTACTACGGAATAAAGTAAATGCACCATAGTACATAAGAAACACTGATCTGCATAGAGATCTAGAAAATAAAATGATTGAAAATTAAATCAAAAAAGTAGCTAATAGACACAAACTTAGACTTCTCAATCACATAAACTCAGAAATGTCGGAACTAATATATACTAGCAATCTGACTAGGAGATTAAGAAGAGTAAAACCTTTGATTGGTCTAACGACTAGGTGCAATAAGTGGAAGGCTGGCTCCTCTCCGCTGCGATGAAATGCCAAGACGGCGGTACCGTAGGGAAAATGGGAAGAAGGGGTTAGTGGGTAAAAATCCCACACTGTTACTGAGTACGGGCTCAGTTTCGTGTTTTTAAAATTACCACCTTCCAGCGTAAAAAAAATAAAAATAAAATAAAAAATCATGCCTTGCTTATCTTGATCACTTCTGTCAGAATTCAAAAAATTGAAAGAATCTTTCTCTAGATTGTAACGATTACCTTTAGCGTGTTAAATTGTATGCTAATCAAATGAGAGATCTTAAAAATATACACAATTTCGTTACATTGTTCCTTCAAATTTAACCATAAACAGGTCACCTCATAAAAATGTACATACAAAACATTATTTTGAATATTAGTTTTGTAACATAGAAGTCAAATATGTTTCTCCATACTGATAGTTTGTAAAGTTTATAGTTTTCGGGAAAATAGCAAAATTTTCACCTATAGGGCAAATATATATTGGTTTCTTTTTTATAGTACACAGAAACTCGAATAAGTGGGTCTGCCAATTCTGTTTTCCCGTGTGAAGGTATTGCCGACTGCACCCTGAACGTGGAGTTTCATTCTAATCTCAAAATTAACGGTGATTTACTAAAACAGCTCGTTTATTTAAATTTAATATTTGAGTACAACTGGACATGTGTTACTAAATGGCGTATCAAGTTGTTAAAAATTGACTTATAGACGATATTTGACATATGCAAGGACATGGCCTACCAAGTTTTGAAAAATTGTGAAAATAGTTTATACGATTTTTAGCTTAATTAAAAAGAAGAATGCATTTTAACAATCTCGCCTAGATTTACAATTTAAAAACCTCATTCGTACACATTATTTCTTTTGGGGAATGTATGTATATAATTTCAATGACAAGGAGAAATCGTTCATGTTGTATGACTACATACATACGAGTATCTATACATTCTAGTATGTACATATATTCAACCACAATATTTCATTCAAACTTTGAATGTAACCATTGTACGAATTTACGATGCAGCTAATTGTTTTTCTTTTAATTGTTTCTACCTTCCCTTTTATTTCGTTCTTGCCTTTAAGCTGTGTAAATGTTAACGACACTGTCTCTCATTTGAATGCAAACAATGACAATTGCTGTTAGAACGTTCTTTGCTACAGGAAACTTTTTAATTTTGCGCAAAATAATTTTCAGCTCCGAGTTTTTAATTAAAAAATTCGCATGGTTTTGTGTTGTTATTATATATACGAGTATATTTTCCGTTTTCTATACGGTATCTCATAGGGTAAATCAATTTCGATACATATTTTGTGACACTGAGGCAAAATGAAGATAGTCCTCAAGTATATGTATTATACATATGAAACTTAATAATACCTCAGTTTCAAACCAACTACATCAATCTGTCTTTTCTCTGTCTCTTTCCCTTTCCACAAAACGCCCGTGTCCTACAAAAAATTAGTATAAGGGTATTTATATTCCCTTTCACACGTGCAAATTATAAAAAAAAAATATGTACGAGTACGTACTTATGTACATATGTATATACAACATTTTAACCCGGCTGCCTTCCATTTTGTTTAGGTAAACTATGATAAATACGTACATATATGTAATTAGACTCGAAATCAAATTTATTTCAATGACGTTTTTAATGATCCATATACTTTGTTTCAAATGGTGGCAGTCAAGTCTACAAAAGAAATAAAATGCATTAATAGGTCAGGCGTACTTGCACCTTTATTTGTAAACTACTTAGATTTGAAATGTAAATAAAATCGTTTGAATATAGTTTGAAGTAAATCCATCCAGCCGTTTAGGCTGCTGTCCGTGCGTACTGACAGACAGACAGAATCGAGAGTTTTTAGTTTTTCTATTATAGTACTCGTAATGTCACATTTGATCAAGATCTCGAGTTTTCAGGAAACCAGTACTTGCTACTATAGATACAAGTACAGAATCTTTGGGGAAAAGGCCCGTAGTCGGCATCTTAGTAGAAAGACATACATACATAGATTTACATATGTATATTTGAATCAAAAATTTCGTAATGCCAAGCATATTTTAGTGGAGTTTTGCTAAAGAACAGGATTAGGGTATAATACGATCCGTTCCAGATGGATTGGAACTTTCCTGTATAATTTTTTTTCTTAGCAGTGAGTATAACAGAATGCGCTGTAACTGCGTTTAATTATACAAAGGGGATGTCGTTACAACCATAATTGTTCTTTTTTGTTTCTTTTTATACTTTTCAGGTGTTGATAGGAAGTTTGGTTTTTGGTTTCATGTTTCATTAGCAGATGTGCACTGGCAGTTGAGGAATTACTACTTCCCCTAATACTGTAAGCATTTGGTTTACATAATAATTTTCCTTTTAGCAGCCGTAAAAGCTAGAACAATATAATTCTTCTTTCAGTTTATTATCATTTTTGAGGCACATGGAACATGACATTTGCAGCTAAAAGCAATGAAATCGGTGATCTACTGATGCTTCTGTGTTTTAATCAAAGAGCTTCAATAATTTTATAACTCATATGAATGGATAAACTGATGAGGTAAAACTGAAATTATATTGTAATATGCGAGCTACGGCTCGAGTAGATAAAACAATATTCTGTGAAATTATTTCTTTATTTTCTAGTCTATAGAACAATTCAGGTTCACACTATACTATTCTTCGCAATTCTTTTCTTACAAGGTCTCTGTCCTCTCAAATCACTTTATCTCCTTTCAATTACTTAATTCACAAATCCAAACTAATTACTTCTTCTTGTTAACTCTCAACTTTCAATTTATCACAAAATTACAACTTCGCCCATTATCACTAACCTAATCTCTTCGCCACGGTTTTAAAACTACTGCCTCTTCTCGATCGCCATCTGTCCTTATATAGCAGAAGTTTCTGATAGCCAGAAACTTCTAGCAAATTCTTCGACCACTGGAACAAGAAAAATTCTGATGTAATAATTCCAAGATGATAATCATTTCTTGCAGATATAATTCCCTCTTATCCGTGATATTATCCGTCTCTTTCGTAGACATGAACTGTGGAGACTTAACCGCAGACACGAACCTCAAATGAAAGGACACTTCGGACCAAAATTCTGCCAGAATGAAAAGACACTTCGGAATGGGTTGCATAGTCATAGGAGCGTAAGCCTTTCCCTAAGGTCCGCCACGTACTCTTCTTCATTTCTGGGCTCATTGGTAGGGGATCCAAATTTCACCTCACAGGGTAACCGAGCTATTCCACCAAACAAGATTTCGAACGGCGTTCTGGCTTCCTGGTTAGGAATCGGAAACGCTTCCGGCCACTTACTGAATTAGTCCATTACTACGAGTATATACCGATTACCATTGTCGGTTTCCGGAAAGGGCCCTGCGATGTCAATTTCGATTCGTTCGAAAGGTGCTCCCACGTTGTATTGTTGCATCTTACCTCGAGTTTTGATTCTCGGACCCTTACTAGCTGCACACACGTCGCATTTTCTGCATCAGCCTTCGACATCTTCCTTCGCTTTTAACCAATAAAAACGTTCTCGTACCTTTTCTAACGTCTTATTCACTCCCAAGTGGCCTCCGGACGCCCCGCCATGCATTTCCTGTAACACCTCCTTGACCCTCGTTTGCGGTACGACAAGCTGCATTACAAACGACTTTCCGTCGGAGGATTCCCATTTTCTTCTCAGAACACCTTCTTGGACATGGAGGGAGTCCCACTGCGCAAAATATGCCTTTAAGGTCGGGCTTCTGTGAGAGATGTCCTGATGATCCGGTTTCTCCATGTTCTCCTTCCAGGCCAGAATCGGCTCGATATCCGGGTCTTCCTTCTCATCTCATCTACGCTCCAGCCGGCGATAGGTTCGGCTCTCATTCTTTGGATTGAAACCAGCTCCCATTCTTCCTGACGCGCACAATGTTTACAATCCGTTCTGCATGGTCTCCGGGACAGTGCATCCGCATTAGAGTGGAGTTTTCCTTTACGATGCTGTATTTCGTAGTCGTAGATTTGCAGCCTTTCGATCCATCTTGCGACCTAACCCTCAGGACACTTGAACTGCAATAGCCATTTTAAGGCTGCAAGGTCTGTGCGAAGAACGAACTTCCTCCCGTAAAGGTATTTGTGAAAATGCTTCGTAGCCAAGATCAAAGCTAGAAGTTCCCGCCTTGTCACGCAGTAGTTCCTTTCTGGCTTAGAGAGCACCTTGCTGAAGTACGCAACCACCTTCTCTTGTCCCTCATGCACCTGGGAGAGTACGGCTCCTACCCCGACATTACTAGCATCTGTATCCACAATGAACGTTTCCCCGGGAGTGGGGTAAGCTAGTATCGGGGCATCGCATACCCGTTGTTTAAGTGCCTTGAAGCTCTTCTCGCACTCAATTGACCATTTGAATTGTTTTCTCTTTTCCGTCAACTGGTGCAGGCTCTTTGCGATCCCTGCAAAATCCTTCACGAACCGTCTGCAGTAGGTGGCTAGGCCCAGGAAGCTCCTTAGTTGGTGTTTGTCTTTGGGGACTGGCCAGTTTTTCACCGCTTCGACCTTCTCTGGATCGGTTCTCACTCCTTTCGCTGAAATTATGTGTCCCAGGTACTTGACTTCCGCTCTAAACAGGGCGCACTTCTTGGGGTTGAGCTTCAGGTGGGCACTTCGAAGCCTTTGAAACACATCCCTTAGATTGTCTCGGTGTTGCGCAAACGTTTTTCCTACGACGATGACATCATCCAAGTATACCAAACAGGTTTTCCATGTTAACCCTTGCAGGACACATTCCATCAATCGCTCGAAAGTCGCCGGAGCATTGCACAGCCCGAATGGCATTACCGTGAATTGCCATAGCCCATTTCCTGTGGTGAAGGCGGTTTTCTCCCGGTCTTCTGGATGGATCTGTACCTGCCAGTAGCCACTCTTCAAGTCGAGAGTGGAAAACCATCGGGCTCCTGATAATGTGTCCAGCGTGTCGTCAATCCGTGGCAGAGGATACCTATCTTTCTTGGTGACGTAATTGAGCTGCCGATAGTCCACGCAGAACCGCGTGCTGCCTTCTTTCTTCTTAACCAGTACAACCGGTGATGCCCACAGACTTTTGGAACTTTCAATCAGACCTTCTTTCTCCATTGCCGACACCATCTCTGCAACTTCTGTCTGCTTTGCCAATGGAAGGCGCCTAGCAGGCTGACGAATTGGTCTAGTATCACCAGTGTCTATTCGATGTTGTACCAGGTGTGTTCAGCCGTATTCTCCGTCCAGGCAAATACATCAGCGTACTCATTGATAAGATTCTCTGCCATAATTCGCTGCTCCTGATTCAGCTCACTGGGCTGGAGAATCGTCTCTCTCGTTTCCGCTGTCCAAGGTGATGGGAGAGGTTTTGGAGCATCACGTTCAGATATTGTTGCGACGGCGGTAATCGGCGTGCATTTTCCAGTCACATCCCCTCGCCTTAGTTTGACAGTGTGTGGTCTTGCGTTCAAAACCCTCACTGGAACCATGGTGTTCTTTGGTTCGACTAACGTCTTTCCCACGATGTAGTCTTGAGAATTCTTCTCTGGGTCTGGTTCTACTATGTAGAATCGGTGGCTCCCAAGATCACCTTCCAGCTTCGTCCAAATGATTGTCTCTGAAGACGGCGGCAAAACTTCGTCTTTGCTGATGACTGTCCTGAGAGTTACGGCATTCTCATTTCCGTACACCATCGGAATCTCCACATTTCGATACCTCAGTACTTGCATCCCGATGTCCAAGATTACTTCATTTGCTTTCATGAAGTCTATTCCGATGATGCACTCGTCGCATATATCTGCCACCAGAAACGCATGGGAGAACGTCAGTCCTGCCAGAGTAATCGTAAGACGAACTTCTCCAAACATCTTCGCCATTTCCCCTGTTGCAGTCTTCAGGCAGTAGCTGTTGGTGTTGTGCAGCCAGGAGCTTTTGACGATATCTCTTCTTACAATGGAGGCAGTGGCACCTGCGTCGATGGTGGCTACGCACTTCTTCTTGTTGATTAGTGCCTCCACTGTCAGGCTCTTGTTACCCCGTTTGGTTTGCGAAACTTGAGTGGTGGTCCTGGAGGCCTCGCTTTCAGTAACCAACTTCTGTCCCGCGAAGTTGGTCCTTACGCATTTCCCGACTGCTGGTTTTGGGAAGTCTGACTGATAGGATGGATGTTATCACCGCCAGATGCTTCCTTTCTGCTTCTCCTACTTCCGCAATGTGGACAATTTCCTCGTCTAGGTGCACTTCTGCACTGCCGTTGTAGGTGTCCGGTTTGGTTGCAATTCCAGCAACGGATTTGACTTCCGCGAGCTTTGTCTTCATCCATGACGGCTGTTCTCTGGCATGAGCATTCCATGACGGACATTTCCCTGGCACGGTGTATTCCCTGGTATGCTTGGTCCGCAGCCTTCATTGACAAAGCGAATGCCAATGCCTCGGGGAGTGTTCGCTTTTCAGCCATCCTTACAGCCATTTGCAGTTGTCTGTCCTCTATGGCCTGAATAAAAGCTTCCACCGCCATTTCGTTGATAAGCTCCTCACCGGCTTTAGGGTATGAAAGATGGGCTAGTCGCTCTATATCCGCTTGCAATTGTTGGAGCGTTTCCCCCCTTTTCTGGACTCGACTACGCAGCTGAACCCTGTACACCTGCTGCATGTGTTCATCCCCAAACCGCATCTCGATAGCCTGAACCAGAGAGTCGTAATTCCGCTGTTTATCTTCCGGGATGGTCTGCAAGAGCTCCGCAGCTGGACCCCTCAGTGCAAGCGTGAGTGCAATAGACTTCTCTTCATCGTCCCAGCAATTGGTCATTGCGGCCGCTTCGAATTGCCTCTTATAAATTGGCCATGATGTTTGACCATCGAAGATAGGGGGCTGCATCTCCTTTCTTCTCATACCGTCAGTGGAATATTCCCGTGCTTTCTGTCTCTTCACGTTGCTGAGTTCCTTAGCAAGATTTTCGACTTGCTTTCCTACTATCTCGAATTGCGTATCCACTTTTTCAAACTGAGTCTCTAACTTCCCGAACTGAGTTTCATGTTTCTCAAAGTTTTCATCGAATCTAGTTTCGACTTTCTCGATTTTCTCTTCGATCGCTTCGAATTTAGATTCCAAGTTCCTGTTTTGCTCATCAAGTTTGCTTTCCAGAGCATCTAGAGAATTCTTTTGCTCGTCCATTGCTTTCTTTTGTTCGTCCATCTTAAGTTCTAGAGAATTCCTTTGGTCTTCTATTGCTTTCTTTTGTTCGTCCATGACTAACTTAAGTTGCAGGAGCAGACTTGTTATACCCGGGTCGGCTGCTGTACTTGCTGGTTCCTCTTCCACGTCAAACTCTACGTCGTGCGGATTTTCACCTTCCTGCGTTACTGCTTCTTCCAGATGAATCAGTAGGGCATCTTTTCCACCAGTTGTGTCGAGGTTCCGCTTACTGAGTTCTGCCTTTAGTTGAATTATAGTTAGTTTTCCCAATTTGCGACCCATTTTGCGCAACTAATTAACTCAACACAGAAATCGTTTTTTTTTTTTTTTTTTTTTTTTCTTGTGCAATTTCACACCACGGAAATAGTTATTCACAGAATAAGTTTTATCCCGCTTCTGACACCAATGTAATATGCGAGCTACGGCTCGAGTAGATAAAACAATATTCTGTGAAATTATTTCTTTATTTTCTAGTCTATAGAACAATTCACGTTCACACTATACTATTCTTCGCAATTCTTTTCTTACAAGGTCTCTGTCCTCTCAAATCACTTTATCTCCTTTCAATTACTTAATTCACAAATCCAAACTAATTACTTCTTCTTGTTAACTCTCAACTTTCAATTTATCACAAAATTACAACTTCGCCCATTATCACTAATCTAATCTCTTCGCCACGGTTTTAAAACTACTGCCTCTTCTCGATCGCTATCTGTCCTTATATAGCAGAAGTTTCTGATAGCCAGAAACTTCTAGCAAATTCTTCGACCACTGGAACAAGAAAAATTCTGATGTAATAATTCCAAGATGATAATCATTTCTTGCAGTTATAATTCCCTCTTATCCGTGATATTATCCGTCTCTTTCGTAGACATGAACTGTGGAGACTTAACCGCAGACACGAACCTCGAATGAAGGACACTTCGGACCAAAATTCTGCCAGAATGAAAAGACACTTCGGAATGGGTTGCATAGTCATAGGAGCGTAGTTATTATTATGCTACAATATTAAGCCCTACTACAAAAAAATATGGTAGTAGCGAACATTTTGTTACATTAGGATTTCAATGGTTTTATAATGTTGATGAAATGATCTCTGGATAATCCAGGGATTTGTAATAATATGTAAAAAATATGTAGATTTTGTACATATAAAATTCCAAATCGAATTGGCCTCGCGCAATTATTGTTCCGTACTGTTATTTTAACTGTATCTTTAATTTGTTTTTCTCGTTAATTCGCAGAAAAAGAGGAAGCTGCGGTCATACTCGTACTTGAATGGGTCAGGTCAAGCAAATACTTTTTGTTCCATGTCTGTCCATGTATGGTTTTGCTCACATGGCTCGCCTGAGAACCACTAGACATTTTAATGAAATTTATAGACATAGCCAATGCCCTGATTGAGTTTTTTCTTCAAGAAACTATCAAACGAAAAAAATTTATATTTTGGACTCCTATGGTTGGTTTCGTGAAAATTTTCTATCTCTAAATTTTGATCAAACTCAACATCACTATGATAGAGAAACTCAATAAATTGTGTGTCTCAATTCTATCTGTCTGTCTATAAGCACAACTGACGTTGAACGAATTTTCTTCAAACTTCAAATCTGCAGTCTGTGTGGTCACAATTTTCATTCTAACCTGAAAATGAATGGTACTGTACTAATGACCAATTTTGAAAAAAAAAAAAAAAAAAAAAAATCCAACGAACGGCTCTAACGATTTTAATATTTGAGTTATGGTAGACATTTCTATATCAAATGGCCTACTAGGTTTTGGCAAAAAAATACGTATTACGATACTTTTTTTTTTTTCAAATATGGCTCCATGGATTTTGCTTAAAGTCAATATTTAAACAATATTTGACATATGTAGAGTAAAATGCAACGAAAGTAGACGTCCGTGAAAGTGCTGCTAATTAATTCACCCCAGAAAGTGTTAATATCTTATAAAAAGCCTATACCAACTTACAGATAAACTTAAACTATAAAGCTAAGTTCGTGTTATTTGGTGGTTGCATGAAATTACTTACTTTAAAGTGCTTTTTAAATAGTTAAAATAATTCTATTTCTCCATAAGTGCATATATGTATGTACTTTAAAAATTCCACTCATTTAAACCGTTCTGCACCTCTTTTGTTTATAATAAATGTCTCACTCGCGCAATACTCGGAATAACAAACCACTCAGAAACTCTCCGATTGGCTCTCCCACATTTCTACTGTCATCTTCTATACGACCGACGATGGCGGATAATCATACTGACTTGCTGAGTAAAATTAAAAGTCAAGGTGAGTCTATAATGAACAAAATGATTGCAATGGAGGAAAATTTATTAAAAAGGATTATGATCACCGAAAACAAAATGTCAGAAAAACTTGAACAAATAGCGCACAACTTTATTCAATTAAGCAATCGGGTCACTGCTCTCGAAAAATGTTCTGATGAAATCAACTGCTTAAACGAAGAAGTAAACACAATCAAAGCTCATATGGAAAAGTGCACACAAAACTTTTCACCGAATACCGAATCAAAACACTTACGCCCAGAACTCGCAAGTATGAAAACTCAATTTGAAGTTTTCAATTTAAATAGGTTGGCCGCCGATGCCATTTTAATTGGAATATCATACATGGAGAATGAAAGTCTTAAAACAATTTCAACCACCTGTGCCACTCACTTGGGTTTCAGCCACCAACCATAAACGGAATTTTCGCGCAAAATCAAGAAGTGACTCTGTCATCATAGTCAAATTTTCCTTAATGAACGATAATCGTATCACGATCAAGGCTATTTCATCTTTTCACAAAACACACGCCCGGCACTTTTGTTTACGAGAATTGGCCCCGTTTTTAATTCGGATTCACCAGTCTATTAGCACGAAAGTTTAACAAGACACAACAGAGAAATTCTCCATCACGCAATTAGTCTAAAACGTAAACATCTTCTTTTCTCTGTTTTCACCGCTCGTGGCCTCATATACATAACACCTGATAGCAATGTAACAGCTGTTCACGTTGACACGGTAGAAAAGCTAAAAGGCATCATAAACACACGTACACCTCATTGCAACACCCAAGAAAAGCAGCAAACAGTCATCAGTAGTCATCAACATGATGAAGGGACCAATGTTCACCAGCCAGAGTTGCCTATCACTGAAAAAAATTTCTTTTTTTATGCCTCTTTCAACACTTTTCTAATACTTTTTTAAATACTTTTAATACTTTTTTTTATCACTTTTTCTATTTATCTTTGTCTTTATGAATTTGTTTCCTTTTCTTTTAAAACTCCTTTTGTAAAAACAATTTCTTGTCTATTTATTTGTTAATATTAAATGTCTGTTCTATGCAATGCGCTCGTTAAAAGGTTTTGTTTTTTTTGTCGTTGTTGCTGTAACCGTCTCCTTCATATTCATTGTATATGATAACTAATATGAGCAATAACGAAATTGGGGGTGACTTCTCTGTGTCTTATGGTAATGACCGCTTATTTCACAAAACACGAGTAATGTTAAATATTTCTTGTAGTAGGTTCTCTGGATCGTCTATTTGTCAGATTAATGCTCAAAGTTTAAAAAAGCACTTTGATGAGTTTAAACTGATTTTTAATGATGGGAAAGTTGATATAATATGCGTATCCGAAACATGACTCTATCCAACCCTAAATAATGTGGCTGTTGCTATATCTGGCTATAAAATTTATCAAGCTGATCGTATTGGAAGTAGAGCGGGTGGGGTGGCAATTTTTGTTAAGGAAACTTTGTCAAGTAAAAATATTAAAACATCTAGTATCAACGATCACAACGAATACTTGTTTATTGAGCTTCTTTGTGGATTTGACAAATGCCTGATTGGTGTCATTTACAAACCTCCTTGGATAACTAACACAATCGCTGTTACTAATGTTCTTGAGAACATTGGTTTTAAATATAATCATATAGTAGTCACCGGTGACCTAAATATCAATCTCTTAGACAATAACAACATTCAGTTTAGAAACAACTTAATCAGCTTACACTTATCCGCAGTGAATACTACCTTACCTACACATTTCAGTGCTCACAACTCTACCCTTCTGGGGGTTTTCATTGTGAATAGACCCGAGCCAGTAAATTTTTATGGGCAACTTGATGTTCCCGGGTTCTCGAAACATGACCTTATTCTTCTATTTTACGACTTTATTTTTGATCGCGCATATGTTAGCTACAGAGATTTCAAGTGAATTGATCCGACTGCCTTGGCGAGGGATTCTCTTAATGCAAATTGGCATAGTCTATACTCCATGCTATCTATTAATGAGCAGGTGGAAACTTTTACGTCAATAATTAACAACTTATGTGAAAGTCTTGTGCCTCTCAAAAGACTTGTCTTGCGCAACCAAAAACATAGCTGGTTCAATCAATACATCGCGTCAATTATAAAAGCAAGGGATTTGTCGTACAAACGGTGGAAAAAATTCAAACTTCCAATGTTTCATGATTACTTTAAGAAGCTCAGCAATAAAGTAAATCAAGAAATTAATAAGTCCAAAACTAAGTTTTTCTCTTCCAAATTTAGACCCGGCCTGACCAACAAGAAAGCCTTGAGGCAAATTAAAGAGCTTGGCATAGGCAAAATCATTGATCCTGGTGGTTGCGTGGACATTGATATTGACCAGCTAAATACAAAGTTTGCTGCTACTTCTACTGACCACAACAGACAACTATGTGGAATGAACGACTAGGACTATATAAACCCAGCCCTTATACCTGACTCGTCAGCTAGTTTTAGTTTTGCCGCAGTAAGTAAATTTGAGGATCTGAAAGCTATACTGGGAATCAAATCGGATGCTATTGGTTTGGATGGTATGCATCCTAGGTTTTTCCAAATTGTAATTTATCATGTGTTACCACCTCTGACGTTTATCTTTAATGGAATATTAACTTGCTGCATTTATCCAAAATCTTGGAAAAGGTCAAAGATAATACCAGTCCTGAAAAGTAAAATTGGTAAAGACCGAGATTTCGATACTCCCGTTCATGTCTAAATCCCTTGAAAAAATTATGAGCTCACAGCTTCATGCATACTTGAATAATTTGAGCTTACACTCACCATTTCAGTCGGGCTTCAGACCGCAACATAGTTGCACTACTGCATTATTGAAATTAGTTGAAGATATTCGTATTGAGATGGATAATGATAATGTGACTTCCCTGGTGTTACTTGATTTCTCGAAGGCTTTCGACACTGGGTCGCACGATATTCTCGTTCTTAAGCTTAAATACTATTTTAACCTCGATTCCTCTGCCATAAACATTATTATAAGCTACCTTGAGGATCGTTCACAAGCGGTTTATTTCAATGGCAATTTATCCTCATCTTAAAAACTGATACTGGCGTTCCCCAGGGATCCATTTTAGGGCCGCTGCTGTTTACCATGTTTAAAAATGATATACCCACTATTCTCAAACATTGTACTCGTAAGATACAAATGTATGCTGATGACGTACAAATTTATTTGAGTTTTCCTCTGGGACTCGTTGAAGATGCTATAGTGCGTATTAATGAAGACCTTCTGACGGTGTTTAAATGGTCACATAAAAACAAGCTGATGCTTAACTTTAAAAAAGTAAAGCGATAATGATAAGTCGTACAAGCTTGGATAAGTCGTCTCTTCCTAAAGTAGAAATCAATGGAACCATTTTAGATTACGTAGAAAGTGTCAAAAACCTTGGAGTGACATTTAATCAATATCTCACCTGGGAATCTCACGTGACCAATACTATAGGCAAAGTATATGGAGCCCTGCGTGCCTTAGGTCAAACTGGTAGCTGCCTCCCGCACAAAATAAAAACAACTCTTGTCAAAACACTGCTCCTTCCAATACTACTAACTATATGCACACCCAATTTTCTGTTACCTAGATAGCAATAGCTCACGTGAACTCACAGTAACTTTCAATAGTACTGTATGATATGTTTATAACATCCGTAGGTATGAACATATTTCGGAATATGCGCGTGAATTTCTTGGGATGGAGTTCAAAAAATATCTCGATTTTAATGTTCTAACTTTCCTTTTTAATCTTAAGGAATCAAAAGCTCCGTCATATCTTTTTCATGTTCTTCAATTTGCCTCATCCGCGAGAAGTAAAGCATTTATTATTCCGCGCTTTAAATATTATACGACTCAGAAACAGTTCTTTATTTACGCTATAAGACTCTGAACATCTTCTGTTAGCCCCGCCTACATTTTTTGATTAAATCCTTATGTTTCTTTAATAGTTTAGTTTTAGTTTAAAAATTTCATAAAAACGGTAGGTTAATACATTATTATACATAATGGTTTGACCATTATTTGCCGTCTACTAGATTGACATTTAGGATGCCTACATGAAATATATATGTACATACAGGGGGTTTTTGTTTGGGACTGCGGCCGGATTGAAATTGACGCCATTTCTCACAGAGATGGTTTTATTATGTGAAAGTTGGCAGTAGTGTTCAGCTGTCAATGACATGGAGAGGTTGACATCACAGCAACGTGTTTTAATTTAAAATAATTTGTTAAAATGGTTCATCAAATATTGCAACACAGCGTAAATTACGTGATTTTTTTGGTCAACGTGGAGTGCCTGGAAAAAGCACTAATCAAAAAAATATCCACAATTTCGGGAACCTTTGCACAATAAATGATTTACCAAAGCCTGAACCACGTCGTACAGCTCGTACACAATAAAATATTGATGCAGTGAGAGAACACTTTTGAAGTTTTTCAAAAATTGATTAAGAGCGACGATTTTGACTTGAGTGAAGCGGTAAACAAACAGCAATTCACGAACGACCTCTTCATCCTCGTATAGTGACAATTTGGTACGCGATTTGGGCTGGTGGGATAATTGAACCATTTTTTTTTTCGAAAATAACAATGGCGAAACTGTTACTGGCGATCGATGCCATGAGATGTTATAAAATTTTGTTTGCCTGAAGCTTGTCTTCGTCTCCGAAACATGTGGATTCATCAAGACGGTGCCACATGCCATACAGCCAGATTAACAATGGAAATTACAGAATAGGCATTTCCATTCAGAGTCATGACGAAATTTGGGGATATCAATTGACCACCGCGCTCAACCGATTTAACAGTCTCGACTTCTTTCTTTAGGGTTACTTGAAGGACCGGGCGTACGGTACCAAACCAACTACATTGCAACAATTGAAAGACAATATACGCAACACAATTGCAGATATTCCGGATGACATGCTGCAAAATGTTATTGAAAGACGACGCGATTGTGCCAGTGCTAGTTTTTGTTTTTTAAATGATTTCAATTTCAATTTGGCTGCAGTCCCAAAAAACACTCAGTAAATATATAAACATTAAACATTCATATAAAGAATTTAGCTACCCGTATATTGTCTTTTCTAGTTTAAAAACTTTAGTCAATAATACATTCTCTGTGCACCATTGTATTCGTAGTTTAGTTATACAATGCATTCCATCTATGTTTTCCATTAAAAATGCTCAACGTTCTCTCCTCATCCAGCAAAGTCTCCCCAAAGTATTGTACGCGGTATTCTTTCAAAACTATTCTCCCACTCTCTTGTTACATAGATCGTAAAGAATTGGCAGCTTTGGACGATGCAGAATATAGTTTAGTGTAATCAGCTCACCTGTTACTTTCAAAAGTAGGCTTGCTTTATCGGTTGAGTTGCCGTTTAAAAGGTATTTTTCGTCTTGTAGATTGTATCTCAGTTTCGAGTAGTACATTCTATTTTGGGAACTCCGAGCATCGTTGATATATCTCTCGTGTCTGTCTCGTTCTGTTGATGACAATAGTCTTAGAACTTAAAGATATAGTCTGATTTGCCGTTATTAATTTAAGATTGAAACCGAATTCAGATGCTAAATATTCCATTCTTGACAAAGATGATATTGTAATATGCGAGCTACGGCTCGAGTAGATAAAACAATATTCTGTGAAATTTATTTCTTTATTTTCTAGTCTATAGAACAATTCAGGTTCACACTGTACTATCCTTCGCAATTCTTTTCTTACAATGTCTTTTTCCTCTCAAATCACTTTATATCCTTTCTATTACTTAATTCACAAATCCAAACTAATTACTCCTTCTTGTTAACTCTCCACTTTCAATTTATCACAAAATTACAACTTCGCCTATTATCACTTTTCTAATCTCTTCGCCACAGTTTAAAAATGACTGTCTTTTTCATTGATCGCCATCTGTCCTTATATAGCAGAAGTTTCAGATAGCCAGAAACTTCTAGCAAATTCTTCGACCACTGGAAATAATTCCAAGATGACAATCATTTCTTCCAGTTATAATTCTCTTTATCCGTGGCGTTGTCAGCTATTGCGAACCTCGAATGAAAGTACAGTTTGGAATGGGCTGTAGGAGCGTAGTTATTATTCTACATTATTGTTGCATACTTTTAGACGATGTTACACTGCCCCCCTCTTAGACTTGTTCGTCCCGAACAAGTGCGTCCTCACTTCGGCCATTGTATCGACTCAGTCGGTCCACATGAACCACTTTCATTTTGGCCCTTGGTCCTCGCTGGATGCGGTAGACAACATCGTTGATGCGGGTTACTATTCTGTATGGACCCTCCCAGTTCCGCTGCAATTTAGGTGATTTCCCCTTTTGGCGATGGGGATTATACAGCCACACTAGATCTCCTTCCTGGAATCCTGACGTTGTTGCCTTGGCATCATACCTGGTCTCCATGCGGTCGCTCGTCATCTTAATCTGGCTTCTGGTCCTTTGGTGTATGTCCCTAAGCCTTTCCCTAAGGTCCGCCACGTACTCTTCTTCATTTCTGGGCTCATTGGTAGGAGATCCAAATTTCACCTCACTGGGTAAACGAGCTATTCCACCAAATAAGATTGCGAACGGCGTATGTCGAGTAGTGCTATGCACGGCACTTCTATAGGCCATCAAAAACAAGGGAATCTGCCGGTCCCAATCCCGTTGGTAGTCACCTACGACCTTCGAGAGATGTTCGTCCAAAGTCCTATTGAAACGCTCCACCATACCGTCCGACTGTGGATGAAGCGGGGTTGTCCTTGTCTTTTTGATTCCGAGTAGTTGACACATCTCTTGGAAGATTCTTGACTCGAAGTTCCTCCCTTGGTCAGAATGCAATTCCAAGGGCACACCGAATCTGCTAACCCAATTGTAGACGATCTGCTCCGCCACGGTTCTGGCTTCCTGGTTAGGGATCGGAAACGCTTCCGGCCACTTACTGAATTAGTCCATTACTACGAGTATATACCGATTACCATTGTCGGTTTCCGGAAAGGGCCCTGCGATGTCAATGGCGATTCGTTCGAAAGGTGCTCCCACGTTGTATTGGTGCATCTTACCTCGAGTTTTGATTCTCGGACCCTTGCTAGCTGCACACACGTCGCATTTTCTGCACCAGTCTTCGATATCTTCCTTCGCTTTTAACCAATAAAAACGTTCTCGTACCTTTTCTAGCGTCTTATTCACTCCCAAGTGGCCTCCGGTCGCCCCGCCATGCATTTCCTGTAACACCTCCTTGACCCTCGTCCGCGGTACGACAAGCTGCATTACAAACGACTTTCCGTCGGAGGATTCCCATTTTCTTCTCAGAACACCTTCTTGGACATGGAGGGAGTCCCACTGCGCAAAATATGCCTTTAAGGTCGGGCTTCTATGAGAGATGTCCTGATGATCCGGTTTCTCCATGTTCTCCTTCCAGGCCAGAATCGGCTCGATATCCGGGTCTTCCTTCTGAGCGTTCCGGATCTCATCTACGCTCCAGCCGGCGATAGGTTCGGCTCTCATTCTTTGGATGGAAACCAGCTCCCGTTCTTCCTGACGCGCACAATGTTTACAATCCGCTCTGCATGGTCTCCGGGACAGTGCATCCGCATTAGAGTGGAGTTTTCCTTTACGATGCTGTATTTCGTAGTCGTAGATTTGCAGCCTTTCGATCCATCTTGCGACCTGACCCTCAGGACTCTTGAACTGTAATAGCCATTTTAAGGCTGCATGGTCTGTGCGAAGAACGAACTTCCTCCCGTAGAGGTATTTGTGAAAATGCTTCGTAGCCAAGATCAAAGCTAGAAGTTCCCGCATTGTCACGCAGTAGTTCCTTTCTGGCTTAGAGAGCACCTTGCTGAAGTACGCAACCACCTTCTCTTGGCCGTCATGCACCTGGGAGAGTACGGCTCCTACCCCGACATTACTAGCATCTGCATCCACAACGAACGTTTCCCCGGGAGTGGGGTAAGCCAGTATCGGGGCATCGCATAGCCGTTGTTTAAGTGCCTTGAAGCTCTTCTCGCACTCAATTGACCGTTTTTTGAATTGTTTTCCCTTTTCCGTCAACTGGTGCAGGTTCTTTGCGATCCCGGCAAAATCCTTCACGAACCGTCTGTAGTAGGTGGCTAGGCCCAGGAAGCTCCTTAGTTGGTGTTTGTCTTTGGGGACTGGCCAGTTTTTCACCGCTTCGACCTTCTCCGGATCGGTTCTCACTCCTTTCGCTGAAATTACGTGTCCCAGGTACTTGACTTCCGCTCTAAACAGGGCGCACTTCTTGGGGTTGAGCTTCAGGTGGGCACTTCGAAGCCTTTGAAACACATCCCTTAGATTGTCTCGGTGTTGCGCAAACGTTTTTCCTACGACGATGACATCATCCAAGTATACCAAACAGGTTTTCCATGTTAACCCTTGCAGGACACATTCCATCAATCGCTCGAAAGTCGCCGGAGCATTGCACAGCCCGAATGCATTACCGTGAATTGCCATAGCCCATTTCCTGCGGTGAAGGCGGTTTTCTCCCGGTCTTCTGGATGGATCTGTACCTGCCACTCTTCAAGTCGAGAGTGGAAAACCATCGGGCTCCTGATAGTGTGTCTAGCGTGTCGTCAATCCGTGGCAGAGGGTAGCTGTCTTTCTTGGTGACGTAATTGAGCTGCCGATAGTCCACGCAGAACCGCGTGCTGCCATCTTTCTTCTTAACCAGTACAACCGGTGATGCCCCCGGACTTTTGGAACTTTCAATCAGACCTTCTTTCTCCATTGCCGACACCATCTCTGCAACTTCTGTCTGCTTTGCCAATGGAAGGCGCCTAGCAGGCTGACGAATTGGTCTAGTATCACCAGTGTCTATTCGATGTTGTACCAGGTGTGTTCGGCCGTATTCACCGCCCTGTGAGGCAAATACATCAGCGTACTCATTGATAAGATTCTCTGCCATAGTTCGCTGCTCCTGATTCAGCTCACTGGACTGGAGAATCGTCTCTCTCGTTTCCGCTGTCCAAGGTGATGGGAGAGGTTTTGGAGCATCACGTTCAGATATTGTTGCGACGGCGGTAATCGGCGTGCATTTTCCAGTCACCTCCCCTCGCCTTAGTTTGACAGTGTGTGGTCTTGCGTTCAAAACTCTTACTGGAACCATGGTGTTCTTTGGTTCGACTAACGTCTTTCCCACGATGTAGTCTTGAGAATTCTTCTCTGGGTCTGGTTCTATTATGTAGAATCGGTGGCTCCCAAGATCACCTTCCAGCTTCGTCCAAATGATTGTCTCTGAAGACGGCGGCAAAACTTCGTCTTTGCTGATGACTGTCCTGAAAGTTACGGCACTCTCGTTTCCGTACACCATCGGAATCTCCACATTTCGATACCTCAGTACTTGCATCCCGATGTCCAGGATTACTTCATTTGCTTTCATGAAGTCTATTCCGATGATGCACTCGTCGCATATATCTGCCACCAGAAACGCATGGGAGAACGTCAGTCCCGCCAGAGTAATCGTAAGACGAACTTCTCCAAACACTTTCGCCATTTCCCCTGTTGCAGTCTTCAGGCAGTAGCTGATGGTGTTGTGCAGCCAGGCTTCTGACAATATCTCTTCTTACAATGGAGGCAGTGGCGCCTGTGTCGATGGTGGCTACGCACTTCTTCTTGTTGATTAGTGCCTCCACTGTCAGGCTCTTGTTACCCCGTTTGGTTTGCGAAACTTGAATGGTGGTCCTGGGGGCCTCGATTCCAGTAACCAACTTCTGCCCCGCGAAGTTGGTCCTTACGCATCTCCCGACTGCTGGTTTTGGGAAGTCTGACCGACAGGATGCTTCCTCTCTGCTTCTCCTACTTCCGCAATGTGGACAATTTCCTCGTCTAGGTGCACTTCTGCACTGCCGTTGTAGGTGTCCGGTTTGGTTGCAATTCCAGCAACGGATTTGACTTCCGCGAGCTTTGTCTTCATCCAAGACGGCTGTTCTCTGGCATGAGCATTCCACGACGGACATTTCCCTGACACGGTGTATTCCCTGGTATGCTTGGTCCGCAGCCTTCATTGACAAAGCGAATGCCAATGCCTCGGGGAGTGTTCGCTTTTCAGCCATCCTTACAGCCATTTGCAGTTGTCTGTCCTCTATGGCCTGAATAAAAGCTTCCACCGCCATTTCGTTGATAAGCTCCTCACCGGCTGTAGGGTATGAAAGATGGGCTAGTCGCTCTATATCCGCTTGCAACTGTTGGAGCGTTTCCCCCTTTTCTGGACTCGACTACGCAGCTGAACCCTGTACACCTGCTGCATGTGTTCATCCCCAAACCGCATTTCGATAGCCTGAACCAGAGAGTCGTAGTTCTGCTGTTTATCTTCCGGGATGGTCTGCAAGAGCTCCGCAGCTGGACCCCTCAGTGCAAGTGTGAGTGCAATGGACTTCTCTTCATCGTCCCAGCTATTGGTCATTGCGGCCGCTTCGAATTGCCTTTTATAAATTGGCCATGATGTTTGACCATCGAAGATAGGAGGCTGCATCTCCTTTCTTCTCAGACCGTCGGTGGAATATTCCCGTGCTTTCTGTCTCTTCACGTTGCTGAGTTCCTTAGTAAGATTTTCGACTTGTTTTTCTACTTTTTCGAACTGAGTCTCTATTTTCCCGAACTGAGTTTCATGCTTCTCAAAGTTTTCATCGAATCTAGTTTCGACTTTTTCGAGTTGCGTCTCTACCTTCTCGATTTTCTCTTCGATCACTTCGAATTTGGATTCCAAGTTCTTGTTTTGCTCATCAAGTTTACTTTCCAGAGCATCTAGAGAATTCTTTTGTTCGTCCATTGCTTTCTTTTGTTCGTCCAGCTTAAGTTCTAGAGAATTTCTTTGATCTTCTATTGCTTTCTTTTGTTCGTCCATGACTAACTTAAGTTGCAGGAGCAGACTTGTTATACCCGGGTCGGCTTCTGTACTTGCTGGTTCCTCTTCCACGTCAAACTCTACGTCGTGCGGATTTTCACCTTCCTGCGTTACTGCTTCTTCCAGACGAATCAGTAGGGCATCTTTTCCCCCAGTTGTGTCGAGGTTCCGCTTACTGAGTTCTGCCTTTAGTTGAGTTATAGTTAGTTTTCCCAATTTGCGACCCATTTTGCGCAACTAATTAACTCAACACAGAAATCGTTTTTTTTTGCTTGTGCAATTTCACACCACGGAAATAGTTATTCACAGAATAAGTTTTATCCCGCTTCTGACACCAATGTAATATGCGAGCTACGGCTCGAGTAGATAAAACAATATTCTGTGAAATTTATTTCTTTATTTTCTAGTCTATAGAACAATTCAGGTTCACACTGTACTATCCTTCGCAATTCTTTTCTTACAATGTCTTTTTCCTCTCAAATCACTTTATCTCCTTTCTATTACTTAATTCACAAATCCAAACTAATTACTCCTTCTTGTTAACTCTCCACTTTCAATTTATCACAAAATTACAACTTCGCCTATTATCACTTTTCTAATCTCTTCGCCACAGTTTAAAAATGACTGTCTTTTTCATTGATCGCCATCTGTCCTTATATAGCAGAAGTTTCAGATAGCCAGAAACTTCTAGCAAATTCTTCGACCACTGGAAATAATTCCAAGATGACAATCATTTCTTCCAGTTATAATTCTCTTTATCCGTGGCGTTGTCAGCTATTGCGAACCTCGAATGAAAGTACAGTTTGGAATGGGCTGTAGGAGCGTAGTTATTATTCTACATTATTGTTGCATACTTTTAGACGATGTTACAATATCTTTTGGAAATTATATGGTCGAGCACCAGCTTAGGCAGACATTCTTGTTCCATCTCTGTTACTTTAACGACCCTTACGTATATAATCAAAATGCAGTGCAAGAGTGTCCAGAAACAAAGGAGGTACCCGAGTCTATAAATGCAGCATACGTGTATTTGGTAGTCGAAAAATTTGCTTTAAGAAATGTTGAAGAAACCTTTCCACTTTCTCAAAGAGACCTTACACTTGGGCTCCATATAAAAGAATCTTTGTCGCTGTTGCGCAAAATATTTTCTGTTTTGAACTGTGAGTTATGCTTTATTAGCCATATAACGACTCCAAACCGAAAAGACTACACGTTTTGATTCCGATAGCTTTGCTTTGAGATACTTTTCAATGTAGCGCACTCAGTGCATAGCCATGTTTCATACCCAATTATGTTTTAAATTCATGGAAAATAAAATCTCCATCTTATACGTACGTCCTATTATTGTCATAGTATGACCTAGTAAAATTATCAATATTTTAAGGGCAATATTATATTTATGACTCATACATATAATATTGCCATTAAAATATTGTAATATGCGAGCTACGGCTCGAGTAGATAAAATGATATTCTGTGAAATTTATTTCTTTATTTTCTAGTCTATAGAACAATTCAAGTTCACACTATACTATTCTTCGCAATGTTCTTTTCTTACAAGGTCTCTTTCCTCTCAAATCACTTTATCTCCTTTCAATTACTTAATTCACAAATCCAAACTAATTACTTTTTCTTGTTCACTCTCAACTTTCAATTTATCACCAAATTACAACTTCGCCCATTATCACTTTTCTAATCTCTTCGCCACAGTTTAAAAATGACTGTCTTTTTTATTGATCGCCATCTGTCCTTATATAGCAGAAGTTTCAGATAGCCAGAAACTTCTAGCAAATTCTTCGACCACTGGAAATAATTCGAAGATGACAATCATTTCTTCTCTCTTTATCCGTGGCGTTGTCAGCTATTGCGAACCTCGAATGAAAGTACAGTTTGGAATGGGGTGTAGGAGCGTAGTTATTATTCTACATTATTGTTGCATACTTTTGGACGATGTTACACTGCCCCCCTCTTAGACTTGTTCGTCCCGAACAAGTGCGTCCTCACTTCGGCCATTGTATCGACTCAGTCGGTCCACATGAACCACTTTCATTTTGGCCCTTGGTCCTCGCTGGATGCGGTAGACAACATCGTTGATGCGGGTTACTATTCTGTATGGACCCTCCCAGTTCCGCTGCAATTTAGGTGATTTCCCCTTTTGGCGATGGGGATTATACAGCCACACTAGATCTCCTTCCTGGAATCCTGACGTTGTTGCCTTGGCATCATACCTGGTCTTCATGCGGTCGCTCGTCATCTTAATCTGGCTTCTGGTCCTTTGGTGTATGTCCCTAAGCCTTTCCCTAAGGTCCGCCACGTACTCTTCTTCATTTCTGGGCTCATTGGTAGGAGATCCAAATTTCACCTCACTGGGTAAACGAGCTATTCCACCAAATAAGATTGCGAACGGCGTATGTCGAGTAGTGCTATGCACGGCACTTCTATAGGCCATCAAAAACAAGGGAATCTGCCGGTCCCAATCCCGTTGGTAGTCACCTACGACCTTCGAGAGATGTTCGTCCAAAGTCCTATTGAAACGCTCCACCATACCGTCCGACTGTGGATGAAGCGGGGTTGTCCTTGTCTTTTTGATTCCGAGTAGTTGACACATCTCTTGGAAGATTCTTGACTCGAAGTTCCTCCCTTGGTCAGAATGCAATTCCAAGGGCACACCGAATCTGCTAACCCAATTGTAGACGATCTGCTCCGCCACGGTTCTGGCTTCCTGGTTAGGGATCGGAAACGCTTCCGGCCACTTACTGAAGTAGTCCATCACTACGAGTATATACCGATTACCATTGTCGGTTTCCGGAAAGGGCCCTGCGATGTCAATGGCGATTCGTTCGAAAGGTGCTCCCACGTTGTATTGGTGCATCTTACCTCGAGTTTTGGTTCTCGGACCCTTACTAGCTGCACACACGTCGCATTCTCTGCACCAGTCTTCGATATCTTCCTTCGCTTTTAACCAATAAAAACGTTCTCGTACCTTTTCTAGCGTCTTATTCACTCCCAAGTGGCCTCCGGACGCCCCGCCATGCATTTCCTGTAACACCTCCTTGACCCTCGTCCGCGGTACTACAAGCTGCATTACAAACGACTTTCCGTCGGAGGATTCCCATTTTCTTCTCAGAACACCTTCTTGGACATGGAGGGAGTCCCACTGCGCAAAATATGCCTTTAAGGTCGGGCTTCTGTGAGAGATGTCCTGATGATCCGGTTTCTCCATGTTCTCCTTCCAGGCCAGAATCGGCTCGATATCCGGGTCTTCCTTCTGAGCGTTCCGGATCTCATCTACGCTCCAGCCGGCGATAGGTTCGGCTCTCATTCTTTGGATGGAAACCAGCTCCCGTTCTTCCTGACGTGCACAATGTTTACAATCCGTTCTGCATGGTCTCCGGGACAGTGCATCCGCATTAGAGTGGAGTTTTCCTTTACGATGCTGTATTTCGTAGTCGTAGATTTGCAGCCTTTCGATCCATCTTGCGACCTGACCCTCAGGACTCTTGAACTGTAATAGCCATTTTAAGGCTGCATGGTCTGTGCGAAGAACGAACTTCCTCCCGTAGAGGTATTTGTGAAAATGCTTCGTAGCCAAGATCAAAGCTAGAAGTTCTCTCCTTGTCACGCAGTAGTTCCTTTCTGGCTTAGAGAGCACCTTGCTGAAGTACGCAACCACCTTCTCTTGGCCGTCATGCACCTGGGAGAGTACGGCTCCTACCCCAACATTACTAGCATCTGCATCCACAATGAACGTTTCCCCGGGAGTGGGGTAAGCCAGTATCGGGGCATCGCATAGCCGTTGTTTAAGTGCCTTGAAGCTCTTCTCGCACTCAATTGTCCATTTGAATTGTTTTCCCTTTTCCGTCAACTGGTGCAGGTTCTTTGCGATCCCGGCAAAATCCTTCACGAACCGTCTGTAGTAGGTGGCTAGGCCCAGGAAGCTCCTTAGTTGGTGTTTATCCTTGGGGACTGGCCAGTTTTTCACCGCTTCGACCTTCTCTGGATCGGTTCTCACTCCTTTCGCTGAAATTATGTGCCCCAAGTACTTGACTTCCGCTCTAAACAGGGCGCACTTCTTGGGGTTGAGCTTCAGGTGGGCACTTCGAAGCCTTTGAAACACATCCCTTAGATTGTCTCGGTGTTGCGCAAACGATTTTCCTACGACGATGACATCATCCAAGTATACCAAACAGGTTTTCCATGTTAACCCTTGCAGGACACATTCCATCAATCGCTCGAAAGTCGCCGGAGCATTGCACAGCCCGAATGGCATTACCGTGAATTGCCATAGCCCATTTCCTGCGGTGAAGGCGGTTTTCTCCCGGTCTTCTGGATGGATCTGTACCTGCCAGTAGCCACTCTTCAAGTCGAGAGTGGAAAACCATCGGGCTCCTGATAGTGTGTCTAGCGTGTCGTCAATCCGTGGCAGAGGGTAGCTGTCTTTCTTGGTGACGTAATTGGGCTGCCGATAGTCCACGCAGAACCGCGTGCTGCCATCTTTCTTCTTAACCAGTACAACCGGTGATGCCCACGGACTTTTGGAACTTTCAATCAGACCTTCTTTCTCCATTGCCGACACCATCTCTGCAACTTCTGTCTGCTTTGCCAATGGAAGGCGCCTAGCAGGCTGACGAATTGGTCTAGTATCACCAGTGTCTATTCGATGTTGTACCAGGTGTGTTCGGCCGTATTCACCGTCCTGTGAGGCAAATACATCAGCGTACTCATTGATAAGATTCTCTGCCATAGTTCGCTGCTCCTGATTCAGCTCACTGGACTGGAGAATCGTCTCTCTCGTTTCCGCTGTCCAAGGTGATGGGAGAGGTTTTGGAGGACCACGTTCAGATATTGTTGCGACGGCGGTAATCGGCGTGCATTTTCCAGTCACCTCCCCTCGCCTTAGTTTGACAGTGTGTGGTCTTGCGTTCAAAACTCTCACTGGAACCATGGTGTTCTTTGGTTCGACTAACGTCTTTCCCACGATGTAGTCTTGAGAATTCTTCTCCGGGTCTGGTTCTACTATGTAGAATCGGTGGCTCCCAAGATCACCTTCCAGCTTCGTCCAAATGATTGTCTCTGAAGACGGCGGCAAAACTTCGTCTTTGCTGATGACTGTCCTGAGAGTTACGGCATTCAAGTTTCCGTACACCATCGGAATCTCCACATTTCGATACCTTAGTACTTGCATCCCGATGTCCAGGATTACTTCATTTGCTTTCATGAAGTCTATTCCGATGATGCACTCGTCGCATATATCTGCCACCAGAAACGCATGGGAGAACGTCAGTACCGCCAGAGTAATCGTAAGACGAACTTCTCCAAACACTTTCGCCATTTCCCCCGTTGCAGTCTTCAGGCAGTAGCTGTTGGTGTTGTGCAGCCAGGCGCTTCTGACGATATCTCTTCTTACAATGGAGGCAGTGGCGCCTGTGTCGATGGTGGCTACGCACTTCTTCTTGTTGATTAGTGCCTCCACTGTCAGGCTCTTGTTACCCCGTTTGGTTTGCGAAACTTGAATGGTGGTCCTGGGGGCCTCGATTCCAGTGACCAACTTCTGCCCCGCGAAGTTGGTCCTTACGCATTTCCCGACTGCTGGTTTCGGTAAGTCTGACTGACAGCCAGATGCTTCCTCTCTGCTTCTCCTACTTCCGCAATGTGAACAATTTCCTCGTCTAGGTGCACTTCTGCACTGCCATTGTAGGTGTCCGGTTTGGTTGCAATTCCAGCAACGGATTTGACTTCCGCGAGCTTTGTCTTCATCCAAGACGGCTGTTCTCTGGCATGAGCATTCCACGACGGACATTTCCCTGACACGGTGTATTCCCTGGTATGCTTGGTCCGCAGCCTTCATTGACAAAGCGAATGCCAATGCCTCGGGGAGTGTTCGCTTTTCAGCCATCCTTACAGCCACTTGCAGTTGTCTGTCCTCTATGGCCTGAATAAAAGCTTCCACCGCCATTTCGTTGATAAGCTCCTCACCGGCTTTAGGGTATGAAAGATGGGCTAGTCGCTCTATATCCGCTTGCAACTGTTGGAGCGTTTCCCCCTTTTCTGGACTCGACTACGCAGCTGAACCCTGTACACCTGCTGCATGTGTTCATCCCCAAACCGCATCTCGATAGCCTGAACCAGAGAATCGTAGTTCTGCTGTTTATCTTCCGGGATGGTCTGCAAGAGCTCTGCAGCTGGACCCCTCAGTGCAAGTGTGAGTGCAATGGACTTCTCTTCATCGTCCCAGCTATTGGTCATTGCGGCCGCTTCGAATTGCCTTTTATAAATTGGCCATGATGTTTGACCATCGAAGATAGGAGGCTGCATCTCCTTTCTTCTCAGACCGTCGGTGGAATATTCCCGTGCTTTCTGTCTCTTCACGTTGCTGAGTTCCTTAGTAAGATTTTCGACTTGTTTATTTTCCCGAACTGAGTTTCATGCTTTTAGTTGAGTTATAGTTAGTTTTCCCAATTTGCGACCCATTTTGCGCAACTAATTAACTCAACACAGAAATCGTTTTTTTTTTTTTTTTGCTTGTGCGATTTCACACCACGGAAATAGTTATTCACAGAATAAGTTTTATCCCGCTTCTGACACCAATGTAATATGCGAGCTACGGCTCGAGTAGATAAAACGATATTCTGTGAAATTTATTTCTTTATTTTCTAGTCTATAGAACAATTCAAGTTCACACTATACTATTCTTCGCAATGTTCTTTTCTTACAAGGTCTCTTTCCTCTCAAATCACTTTATCTCTTTTCAATTACTTAATTCACAAATCCAAACTAATTACTTTTTCTTGTTCACTCTCAACTTTCAATTTATCACCAAATTACAACTTCGCCCATTATCACTTTTCTAATCTCTTCGCCACAGTTTAAAAATGACTGTCTTTTTTATTGATCGCCATCTGTCCTTATATAGCAGAAGTTTCAGATAGCCAGAAACTTCTAGCAAATTCTTCGACCACTGGAAATAATTCCAAGATGACAATCATTTCTTCCAGTTATAATTCTCTCTTTATCCGTGGCGTTGTCAGCTATTGCGAACCTCGAATGAAAGAACAGTTTGGAATGGGCTGTAGGAGCGTAGTTATTATTCTACATTATTGTTGCATACTTTTGGACGATGTTACAATATTGATAACTTTACTAGATGCTCCGATTACGTGGAGTTTATAAAATAATGCTAACTTCTTGTATTGCCGTTTGTAAATTTCAGCGATGTTAATAAGCGAAAATGTTGGTTTGAAATTAGAGACCCACTTAGTCAACCTTTTAAACAATAAGGGTCCGAACAGCTTGAAGAATGTAATTGCTTTCTTGAAGCTACTTGGAACATCTGCTGTTTCAAATATTCTGTTGAATTCCGAAGTGGTGAAATGAATTCGTTGGTGTAGTTTTTATAAAATTCGAAGGGGATGCGTCATTTCGAACTTCAGATTCCTTTGTGATTGTAAACCAGATATTGAAAAAGCTGGTGAAATTTGGGTAGGATTTAGAAACCCCCTGAAATATTCCTTCAACTGTCGCGCCTGCAGTTTGGATCCAACAATGTTAGTTTTCCTGTTGACATATTTTACAGCCTTCCAGAATTCCGCTGAAGATTTCGAGCCGTTGATTTTGTTTACATAAAACAATCCTCCTTGTTAACACATTCGGTGTAGCCTGCTTAAATATTTCTCTCAGTTTGCCAATATTTATTGGAACGTTTGATACTTCTAAACTCGTCAGCGCTTCGCTTAGATTGCTCTGGAACAGTGGAATTAAGCTGTCTTTCCAATTCAGTTTTGGCAATAGTTTATGTATTTTCTACCGCTGTACTCGATACGTGCAAGGGCAAGTAATTTGAATAGGCATGCAATCTGAAAAGGTTATCATTCCCACCCTGAAGTCAGGTATCAGCTGATACCAATTATCGGAAAGAAGACAGTACTCCATTTCAGAGCAATATGTTGCATTCGTGTATTCTACTTTGTAGTCGCCTTCACAACTTACGTTTGAAATTCGAGAGTCGAACGGGTCTGCAAAGTTGAGAATCTTATTACCCTTTGCATCGCAAATAGTATCCTGGTAGTACCGTGTTATATTCAATAGCGGAGCTGTTAATCTGCTTACAAATTTGTTTTGGTGAAGTCCAATTCTTCCATTAAAATCTCCAGAAAAACTAATCTATAATCTATCTATCATAATTCCTTTGCCGGTTGTTACTGTTAATGTAGATGGGGTTTATGAATCGGGTTTGTTGTTAAAGCGCATTTCAGTTTCCTGCGATTTCCAAATAATTCACCAGCCCTTCTCCTTACTTGTGTGTGTTGCTTTACTGTAGGTATCTATTTCAGTTCGCAGTAAGAGAATAAATTTGTAAATTTACTTTCTTCGAATTCCAAAACATATTGTAATATGCGAGCTACGGCTCGAGTAGATAAAACGATATTCTGTGAAATTATTTCTTTATTTTCTAGTCTATAAAACAATTCAAGTTCACACTATACTATTCTTCGCAAACTCCTTCCTTACAAGGTCTCTTTCTTCTCAAATCACTTTATCTCCTTTCAATTACTTAATTCACAAATCCAAACTAATTACTTCTTCTTGTTAACTCTCAACTTTCAATTTATCACAAAATTACAACTTCGGCTGTTATCACTTTTCCAATCTCCTCGTGCGGTTCAAAACCAACTGCCTTGCCTCGATCGCCATCTGTCCTTATATAGCAGCATTTCTGATAGCCAGAAACTTCTAGCAAATTCTTCGACCACTGGAACAAGGAAATTCTGATGTAATAATTCCAAGATGACAATAATTTCTTGCGGTTATAATTCTCTCTTGATTCCGTGACGTTGTCTTAGATATTATCCGTCTCTTATCGTGGACACGAACTGTGGACACGAACTGCGGATGAAAAGACACTTCGGAACGAAATTATGTTCGAATGAAAAGACACTTCGGAATGTGTTGCGTAGTCGTTGGAGCGCAGTTATTATGCTACATTATGTTACAATATGTTTCGAATAGCAAAAACTACTTAATGTAGAGTTCTTCAAAAATTAATCTATTTCTTATTTATTATTTTTTATTATATCTAAGTATTCTGAAATCCAATAAACTCATATCTATAGACAGGAACTATGCATGTAGTCTCTGTTGTCTCTTGTAAACGCGCCTTTAAGTTTTCAATCAAACTGTGTACTGCGGCTGTTTTTTGCTGACTGCGATTTGGACTGCTTCTAACTTTAGTTGATATTGAGGTTAACATTTGATTCAGGTTTGTCACTTTGAACTCATTGTTTAGATAGACAGATAGATTTTTATTTCGTATATAATTTACAAAAAAAGTTTTGTTACCACACATTTTACAATACAGAGATATGATAATTTTTATCTTTTTTTCTGAAACATTATTTGATAGGCAATTCAAATGAAAAGGTGAAAAGAAAAGTAATAATGCTGAAGGAAAAATACAAACAAAAATCTTCAACTGAAATAACCATTGTTTACATTGTCCGCATTTCTGATTTTATTCAATAAAATTTTAAAATTAGTAATGAACTCCAATTATATGAAGAGTTATATTTATATTATTAAACGACGGGGCACCCTTTGATCCTTTGAAAAAAATTCTGAACTGCATTTACGCTAAGTTCGAGGAACAATGTGAATCGAAGAAATGAATTCTCGACTCGACTCAGTAAAGTTGAACGTTTTTGTAGGGCTAACCTTATGTCTAAATCTAAGTAGATATGGAGTCTTTGCTTAAAATTATAATGTGAAATGCAAACGTACTCTTACAAAAATCTAACGAATTAGAAATTTTTCTAATGAGAGAAAAAACACATACATATGTAGGATCTCCGAAACCCATCTAACAAGGGAATCGCCAATAATAAAACAATAAAGATAAGATGCTACGCTGGTTATCACACCTATCAACTTTCTGATAGAGCGCGGGGCTGTTCGCCCTCATTCATTAAAACTAACATCGAGTGCGAGGTAAGGGTTAAAAATAAACACTTGAGCTACAATACGAGTATAACGTGTGTTTATTGTCCGCCGCGATGCTCGCTCGAAAAAGACGACTACTTTCGTGTCTTCAATGCCCTTGGTTCAAATTTCCTTATTGGTGGAGATCTCGACGCGAAGCACACCTTTTGGGGTTCAAGATGTACATCTTCTAAAGGAAAAATTTTCTACGAAGTGGCAAATGAATTCGGTTGTTGTTTTTATTCGACAGGAAAACCCTCCTATTGGCCAAAGCTCGAAAAAGACGACTACTTTCGTGTCTTCAATGCCCTTGGTTCAAATTTCCTTATTGGTGGAGATTTCGACGCGAAGCACACCTTTTGGGGTTCAAGATGTACATTTTCTAAAGGACTAATTTTCTACGAAGTGGCAAATGAATTCGGTTGTTGTTTTTATTCGACAGGAAAACCCACCTATTGGCCAACCGACTCAGAAAAAATTCACGATCTTATCGATTTTTTCGTTTCAAAAGGTATTTACGAGAAGTTTATTACAGTAAATGAAAGTTTTGATCTCTCTTCTGACCACTCTCCGGTAATTTTATTACTTTGTGAAGCGTTGATCAAAAAAGAAGGGCCTCCAAGACTTACTAGCAAAAGAACAAACTGGGAGGGCTTTAGAAATGATTGCGAACGAAATATCGCCCTAAATGTATTACTTAAAACACCTTGTGAACTGGAGGACGAAGTTGATCGTTTCGTGGAAGCAGTCCAAAGAGAAACATGTAGAAACACTCCTTCTAGAAGCTATAAGATTAACCGCAACGAAAAGTATCCCAGATAAATCATTAAACTGGTGAGGGAGAGAAGAAGAGCACGGAAGAAAAGGGTCCTTAACCGACTACGCAATCGCCTTAGAGATAGTATTCGGGAATTTAAAAGCAATAGGATAGCGACCTACCTTGAAAATCTCTCCGCTGAAAGAGATTCAAATTATTTACTTCGGAAAGCGCTAAAAGTCATCCGAAAACCTCAAATGCAAGCGTATAGTGCTGAACGAAAGCAAATCTGCTCACGTCAACTTTACCTACAAAAAATATAGATGGATAGATTACCCGTATATTTAAACTCGGCTCAAATACCGTACGTGAACGGAGCAAAATATCTAGGAATAACTCGAGATGTTAATTTTAATTGGAAATCGCACCTAAAAAAGAAACGAAACGAGCTCGAGAACAAATATCGACAAATGTACTGGTTACTCGAAAAACATTTGAAGTTGAGCCTACGAGTACATAACAAACTGCTTATCTACATATAAGCAAGTGCTAAAGCCAGTGTGGACGTATGGTCTACAACTATGTGGTTGTACCAGGAAAAGCAATAGAAACATCCTACAAACTTTTGAAAATAAAGTTTTTAGAACGATCGTTAGCGCACCGTGGTACGTATGTAGCGAAGATATTCATCGTGATCTGGAAATTCCCAGCGTCTTCGAAGAGATAACAAAATTTGCTCGTGAACTCAAAAATCGTGTTCACGGCCATTATAACCGTACCGTCATTCAACTACTTGACCCGAACAATTTAATTCGTCGTCTGCAAAACCTTTTGACCTCGCGTCATGCCGGTCGTGGAAACCGCAGGACCTTTAATTGGAATTAAACCTGCCTAAAGTACTACATTCTCTTTAATTACATACGAACATCTTTTTCCAAAAATCAGGAATCTCGTAAGCGAAAATAAAACTGCTGGATAGGCGTCGGCTTAGTTGTGTAGTATTAATTTTGGAGAGAGATGTTTTTAGTGAGTAAAAATCTCACACTACCACAAGCACGTGCGGTCGGTCCTTATGGTGTCTTTAGAAGATTTTGACCCCCTCTGCAAAAAAAAGGGCATGTATTTTCGACAAAAGAGCCTGATGGCAAACTCTGTTAAATGCCTTTGAAATATCAAGCGTCTTAGTTTCGCCGAAGTGATGGCGAGATTGGTTCCACTTCTCTGTGAGATATGTCATCAAATTATCAGTGAACCTGTTGCTACGAAAACCAAACTGCCGGTCATTAACGAGTTTTCGTGAATCAAGATATTTCATAAGCTGACGATTTACCAGCGTTTCCATGAAAGAAGGACGTAAGTGCAATGAGTCGGTAATTGGACAGGGAGGAAGTTTCCACCTTTTATAGGGACGGGCTGGACGAGTGCTGTTTCCATCTACTCGGAAAGAGCTCTGAAGAGTAGGATAGATAGAAAAGCTTACGCAGAGGTTTTGCCACCTCTCACAAAACTATGGGGGAGATACCATCTGAAGCGGATTTGTTTGTGTTTGTTTGAATTTTGAGTACTCCTGCAACTGTGCAAGTGCGAAAGTAGACTTGTCCCATGGAAAATAGGACAAGTGAGCAGCAAGCACATTGGCTTTTCCTAAGGAGCTGACAGCTGGAATGTCATTTGTAAATGAGCGTAGGGACGACAACAAAGGCAGAATTTTTAATATTTTTAACGAATGACCAACAATTTTTACTACCTTTGGGATTGTAAACCATAAAAAAATAAGCGAAATAAATTTATGTCTTGCGTCTCCACCACAGAATATCATTGGGCTTACACCTTAGACAACCGTGGCACACTTGGAAAAGCAAGAAACGCAGCCAACTTCAGGAGGGGAAAATGGCTGAGTTTCCGGCTTTGTCTGGTCTGATATAAAACATTGTGCTAAAAGGTCCATTTTATAATCTTTGAGCAACAAGTAATAAAATTAGATAAAAATAAAGTTTAATTTTCTACAGGATATTGTTTGATTTTTTGCTGTGATTGTTTCCATATACATCAAGTTCAGATTTTCGTTATGACGCCGCTTTTCGTCTTTGGGCTGCACAGGGAAGGTCTCTAGCAATCCTCTTTTGCTTATTTGATCAGGTTAGATTTATGGCAGATATTTCGCATTTATCGACATAGCGATTTGCTCGTAGGCTCTTCGGACTTACTAAGCTATCGGTTCTCATCGGAGAGCAATGTCTCGTTACGCAGTTCACAGGAGCTCACTTTTGTATGAGAACTTTGGCAAATGGATCAAATGTCAATCTTTTTCATTAATAATTTTGTTAAAAGAAAAAAAAAATTAACATACTCTTTTTTCTAATATTTTCAAACAATATGTCTCGAATTTTGATCAACAAATGTAGTCGTTTCTGACGCCAAATATAGTATGTGCCAAATTCATAGATTAAAATTAAATCTATTAAGGAAACTGAGTACACCATTTACCACCACTCTTCTTTTCTGATTAAAAGCAAAATTGTTTAAAGAAAATTCCGACAAAAAGTGCTTGTGGATAAAAATATTATATGGAAACACTGTAGAACATACTGACATTTAGACATTTTGCCACGATTTTTTTTTTTGATTTCAAACAAATTTAATGACAAACGTAAGTTTTTAATTAAAACTCCTCCATTGGATGTGTATATAAACATGGTAGGGGACAATTATAGAGCACACAAATTTTTTTTTTTGTTTATAATTTACACTTGTGAAAGGGGTTATGAATACCCTTATACTAATTTTAGGACATGAGCGTTTTGAGGAAAGGGGAAAAGACAGAGAGAAAGACAGATTGGTGTAGTTGGTTTGAAAATCAGCTGGTATTAAGTTTCAGTGAACTCCAAGTGTGGCTGTCCAGATAACTGGGGAGTATTTTTTTTTTTGTTTCGCTGTTATTGTCGTTGCTTATGATTCACAGTATTTTTTCCGTCCTCCTGATATCATCATAACGATCAAGTTGCATTTTGGCCATATGACCACCCTACTGCCATTGTTATGGCTTCGCAGTAGAGTTCACATAAGCTTTCGCAATTGATCGACTTTTTTATTTAATTCATGTGAAATAAATAGATGATTATTGACATCATTTATTGATGATGTACCACTACACTACGGTCATCCTTTACCGATTTCAAACAAATTTGTTAATAATACGCCATTTTAAGTTTTCATTCCGTAGTAAAGTAGGCGTCGTAGTAAACCTAAATAATCGATACTTGTGCAGAATAAAGATGCTTACTAAAAAATATTAAATTTGAATGTCCTCAAGCCAGTTAAACTTGTTGAAAAGTGTCTTTGAAAATTGGCTATTTTCGGGGAATAGTGGATGCCCCATGGTATTGTAATATGCGAGCTACGGCTCGAGTAGATAAAACGTTATTCTGTGAGATTATTTTTTTATTTTCTAGTCTATAGAACAACTCAAGTTCACACTATACTGTTCTTCGCAAATTCTTTCCTTACAAGGTCTCTTTCTCCTCAAATCACTTTATCTCATTTCAATTACTTAATTCACAAATCCAAACTAATTACTTCTGCTTGTTAACTCTCAACTTTCAATTTATACCAAAATTACAACTTCGCCTATTATCACTTTTCCAATCTCTACGTGCGGTTCGAAACCCAACTACCCCTGCCTCGATCGCCATCTGTTCTTATATAGTCGCATTTCTGATAGCCAGAAACTTCTAGCAAATTCTTCGACCACTGGAACGAGAAAATTCTGATGTAATAATTCCAAGATGACAGCTGCAGCCAATAATCTCTTGTGGTTATAATTCTCTCATAATTCCGCGACGTCGTCTTAGTCATAATCCTTCTCTATCCGTGGACACGAACCTCGAATGTGTTCCGAAAAGACACTTCGGAATGTGTTGCGTAGTTATTATGCTACATTATGTTACAGTATATTAGAAATAGTGACTTACATCGAGATTTGCAGATTAACCTCGTAACAGATGTGATTAAAAGTACGCAATACATCACAACGAGTGTTTGCAGATGCATATTAATCCTGGAATAAATGACGCCTTAAATGTACGAGATAATATTCGTAGGTTAAGAAGAACCAAACCCCATGAACTTTTTTGACAATTATGAGGGCCCGTATTTAAATTATAATACCTTCTCAAAACCGACTTAACGTTGAAAATAAAATCTTTTGTCGATCACTAATTGATTGGTCATGATCAAGGAGATATTTTTAGTGCGGTTAAAGTCCCACACTACTTAGGGTTTCGAACCACAGTGTCTTTAAAGATTTTCACCTTCATTAACAAAAAAAAAAAAATCTGCGGATTTAAGCTTTGGACCCAACCAAAACCTCTCACAATAATTGTACATGTTGTATTATGAAGTAAATTACTGGAAAAAAATCCATAATAATTCTACAGCCTTTTTTTTGTTTTAAATTATAGCAATGTGTAAAACTACCAAGTCTTTCACACACAATATTACAGGATAGTTTTCAACCCAGTCTCACGAAGAAGAAGTGGGCCCAATTTCAAGCAAAAAGTATGGAAGGCCTCTATCTGGAGTTGGAGGAAATATCGTCTTCGGCGTCTGATAGGAACCAAGATAGTCAGAGCTTTGACAAAACAACTTGAATAAGGGAACAACTATCTTCAAAATAGCCGCCCAGAGAAGAAGAAATACTCAGGGGTTTCGTTCCCCAAAGTTCATTAACAATGCTCAAGGTTAGCTTCTTGTGGAAGACGACAAAATTCTCCACAGATGGCCACAGTATTGTGAAAGATTTATGAACGAACAGTTTCCCCTGGTATACTTTCCAAGAGCCGTTCCTAACCATGACGAAGTATCCGACATTACTGTCGAAGAAGTTGGGAATGCGGTCAAATACTCCAAAAAAAGCGGTTGGGCCAGGCGAGATACCCTCTGAGTTCTGGAAAAAGATGGGAATCATTTTGTCCAGATGGCTCATGATTTTTATCACCAAACTTATGAGCAGTGATCCAATGCCTAATCAGTGGGCGAAAGGTTATCTTCTTCCTTTGCACAAAGGAGGGGGCGATACGAGAAACTGCGATAACTACCGTTCTGTCAAGCTGTTGTCACACACTATGAAGATCGTTGAGCGGGTATTAAATGGTCCACTGCGAAAAATAATACGGCTATCTGATGACCAGTGCGGGTTTATCTCGATTAAATCAACAATAGATACAATCCAAGGTATAAGGATTATAATGGAAAAACATCGTGATTCCTTAAACGCTATGGTGTTGGTTGATTTTGAAAAAGCCAAGAGATCTCTTATGGGTGGCGCTAAGACAACGTGGAGTTCCAGAAACCTACGTCCGCATGATCATGGACATGTATGAGGGAGCAAGGACAAGAGTAAGATGTTCCGCAGGAGTCACCAAAGAGTTCCCAATCAAAGTCAGTGTACACCAGGGAATCGTCTTCAGTCCTTGTCTATTTATTGCAGTCCTTGATTATCTGCTTGAAGGAAAAGTGACTATCAAATATCCCTGCAACGAGCACTTGATGTACGTATTAGTTAAAAAAAGACAGAGTATCTCGTTCTCTGATCCACACCGGCCTATTCCAGAAATTTACTTGAATGGAAAAGTGCTTCCCAAGTGCGAAGAGTTCAAATATCTGAGATCTATGATTAATAACGGACCAACTTTTGATGATGACATTAATCATCCTGTAAGCGTATGGTGAATGATGTGGCGGGAAAACTCCGCAATCTTCTGTGACCGAAAAATGTCCCCTAAGCTGAGAGGAAAGCTCTACATCGCAATTGTACGTCCGGTGCTCACATACGGTTCACAATGCGGAACAATGTACAAAAAGTATGAGGGCAAATTAACGGCAGCTGAGATGAAGATGCTTCGCTGACAGCAGGAGTAAAAAAGCTTGATAGAATAAGAAGTTCAAAGATTCGAGGAAGCCTTCATGTAAAACAACCCATCACGGCACAGTTGGTATTGTCATATTGTCAAAGGGGAGATCCTTCGAACCCCATCAAAGAGGCAATATCAATCAACGTTATTACACAATCACTCAAAAAAGGCAGACTAAAAAACAACTGGATCACACAAATGCAAAAACACCAGCATTTGATTGGCCTCAGTGACGAAATGATCCGAAACCGGGAAGCCTGCCGGTATTTCCTGAGGTCAAACCAGTAAACCCCACAGGCGGACCAGTAGGTATATAGTAAAGTGGGAGGGCTGTGATCCTTCTAATCCGGATCATAACCTAGCCGTAAGGAAAAGAAGAAGATCGATCGTTTAGTATATATCTTTACTAAACTGTAGTATTACTGTGTTTCTGACAGATGCCTCTTTTCTCATCCATTAGCGTATAGATGGCGTTAAGAACCAAAATCGTTTTGGCTTTGTTTCCTTGAATAATGTTTAAGCTCATTTTTCATTTTTATACTACATCTCGGTCAATCTGACATCTAGATCGACCTCGATCTACTAAACTGAAATATTTAAATCTAATCATAACCACATTGATAAGCGCTTCTTGTAACAGCTTTCAAACTAACTGATCAGTATCTTTCTTCCAAAGTCGAATGTTATTGGCCATTATACAGCAACTGTGTTATCTGACAATTCTCTATATCCCTAATGACATATCTGTCATGAGGTAGTACTTTGTGGACACAATACGGGCCCTTGTATTTAGGTATTAGTTTTTTATTTACGCCAACCGTATTATCAATATTCCTGATAACTACATAATCTCCTCTTAGGTACGTTGGTGCGGGGCGATGGTGTTCTTCAAATTTTCGTGCGTTGTACTGCTGAACCCTTGCTATCGATTCGGAAGCTCGCCTTCTACCCTCAACCAAATTCCTAACTCTAGAGCTTAAATCCTTTTCTTGTAGGAATTCAGAGAGTTTGTCCACCTCAGGACCCTTCTGATCAGCGCCAAATAACAATCTGCTAGGGGTGGTACCCACAGATCTTTGCACGGTATTATTTAATGCATATTCTACCAATTACAGTTTCTGAACCCAATCATAGTGCTGTACCGATTCACAAAGTTTAACAAGCATACCCGTCAGCACTCGGTTCACTCTCTCAACTTGACGCCAAATAACTGCGGCGACTGAACCGCTACCTTAACATGAGTTATATTCCTATCCAACAGAAAAGAGCTGAATTCCAAGGAAGTGAAGCATGTACCCCTATCCGTAATTACCCTAGACGGTCTAATCGAAATATTTATTCAGCGAAGCACACACTTCCTTCGTACTCGTCGATATGACCGGGTAGAGTTTAACAAATTTAGTAAAAGCATCAACAACTAGGAGGATGTGCTTTCTTTTTGACCGAATCGCAGGCAGAGGTCCGAAATGATCCAAATGAAGTGTATGGAAAGGGACAGGCTCCTTAGGAATACTAAAGAGGTTCCGCTCAACTCTATTAGCAGGAGAAGAATACATTATACACTTGATGCAATTCTTAATAAACTGCTCTATCCTCTTTTGCATGCCAGAAAACCAATAGTTCGTCTTGATTTATTCGTAACACTTAGTGACCCTTAAGTGGCCTATTTTTTCATGAACATGCCTGATCAAGTTGTCCTCCATGCCGGCAGGGACATAGAACAAACGTTTTCCAACCCGGTTACTACGAAACACTATACCATCCTGAAGAACAAATGACTTGGAATTTTTATTCTCTAATTTGTCTTTTAACGCAGAAACTATTGGATCTTGACTTTGTGCAGCCCTTAACTGGAAGTCGATATCTTCAGAACTAACAACCGATACCATGAAACATCTGCTTAACGCATCTGCGTGACCCATATTGGCTCCACTACGATGAACGACTTTATAATTATAGTTTTCCAATTCAAGTGCCCACCTTGCAATTCGGGGGTTTACTGTCTTCTTATTAAGCGTAAGCGTAAGCGAACTGCAATCAGTGACTATCGTGAACGGAATTCCTTCTAAGTAAACACGGAAACGTCTCAAAGCCAGAATGATCGCAAGAGTCTCAAGCTCGAAGCTATGATATCTTGACTCTTGGGGGGTTGTACTCTTTGAAAAGTAAGCCACTGAATCTTTGAAATACACTAGGTGCATTTTTTAACCCAAAGGGCATTCTAAGGAACTCATACTGTCCATCCGGAGTTACAAATGCAGTAAAATGAGTTGAGCCAGAAGAAACCTTAACCTGGTGAAATCCACTCCTTAAATCCAACAAAGTAAACAATTTCTTTCCTTCGAGATATTCCAAACAGTCTTCGATAAGCAGAAGCGGATAGTTATCACGCACCGTAAACTTATTAAGTGCCCGATAATCGACACACAGTCTTGTTTCCCCAGTTTTCTTTTTGACTAGAACAATAGGCGATGCATACGGCGATTCACTAGGTTTAATGATCTTCCGATCTAAGAGGTCTTTAACGATACTGTTTACCACGCGCTTTTCGGTGAATGACAGTCGCCGCGGAGAACAGAAGAAGGGGGTATCATTCGTAAGTCGAACAGAGTCGCCCCCAACCAAATCATTACCGCTTAAACTTCTTTTGCCTGAGGGGTTGACTTTAGCAGAACTTAAATCACTACACTGATCAATTAGCTTAGTTGGCTGTGTCGGAACGTAAGTGCACGAATACATATACATCAAATAGTCTTTATTAAAATCGGAAATACAAAGTTGCTCTGAAGATGTTCTCCCTTCGTTCATTTGCAAAGTAACGTTAAATATCTGAAGCGCATCGCGGCCCATCAACAAAGGTACTGGCATGGCTTCATCTGGAATGACCAAGAACGAAATTTTCTTTTTACAACCGGAAAGAATAACAAAACTTGAAATCATACCATAAGTATATAGTTTGGTATTTCTTAATCCTCCGTAATTTGAATACGACAATTTTCCGAGAGGTACATCTTGAGGCAACAGCGATTTCTGAGCAAAGCTAACCGGACTGCCGGTGTCCAGAAGGGAATTGCAATTAAAAAACGGAGTGCACTTATTACCTGATAAAAAGAAAGAAACGCTTACCATTTGTACGGCTTTCAAAGATTGGATTACTTCTTCGTCTTCATCGCTAATAGTTTCGTTGGTCTTAAGGGCATTGTTGTCTGGGTTTACAGGGCCAACTTGTGTCATCTTCTTCGGTGCTTTTGGACAGTTGTGTTGGCACATTCGAAGTGGGTAACAAAGCGCTTCTTGCTGCCAACGACGATGGTAGCTTACCCAACCTCCGTTTCTCATACCTGGGCAAGAGACTCTTCAGTTCGACAATGGATTTAGCAGCATACAAAATTAATATGTTCGACGATGAATCTCCAAAGCCTTCGATGATGAACTCAACTAGTTCGGATTCTCCAATATCAGCATGTGAGGCAATCTCCTGCATTGACAAAACATAATGTAACAAAGATTCGTCTTTGCGAGGTGATTGCTGACTAAGCTTCTGGTATTCTTCCCGCCTACTCATATGCCTGTCAAATTCTTGCAGCAACAAGTTCTTCAAGGAGACCCAGCTGTCAACACGCACTGTTCGTAAAAGCACTTTGGCAGTCCCCTTTAGCAGCCGGCGAGCACTAAGATATTTGGTGCGTTCATCACAAGCTAACGATTGGACAACATCTTCATAGTCAACAATCCACTTTTTCATACTGTATTCGTCGTCGACAGAAAATGGAGAAACAGCATTCTCGATGTCGGAGAAATCCACTCGTCTCCCAGACGTTGCAACTGGTTCCATCTCCCGTAGCTCTCTTTGTAGTCCCAAAATACGTTTTTTTCTTTCCAACCGGGATAGCTCTCGTTCATCTTCTTCGTCGGATACAGGGCCCTCGAAAGATGGCACATTTGCTGCAGCTAATCTAGCGACGTGCATGGCTGATGTCGATGGTGTCATAGAAGTACGCATGCCTGAAGGCGGTGCTGTGTCAGAAGTTGCAACTCGTTCAGAAGCACATGGTTTGCCTGAATCAGGAATGTCTCGTTGAGTGCATGTGGCGGAAACTGGATCGGAAGTGGGCGCATAAGCACAACTAGCAGAAGTTTTTCCCCCACAGAAGCAGATGTAGACTTGGTCTCAGGAGCAGAAGAATTGGACGGCATCACACAATTGACCTCTGAAGTTGGAGTTGGGCATCCATGCCCGTCTTCAGAGAGTACGAACTCCGCGACACCAAATGTATCCTCGTGCAAGGAAAGTAGCTGTGCGATGGTAGCGGTAGCCGGAACTTCGATATTGGCGTTGACTAAGTCGTCAATAATTTGCGCCTTGCTCAATCTTTCCGGCATTTTTAATCTGCGATATACTTAATAATCACACGAGTTTTTAATTAAATTTTATTTTAATTTTGTTGGGAACCCCACATCTGAGGTTTTAGTATATATCTTTATTAAACTGTAGTATTACGGAATTTCTTATCTTTGTTCAACTATTCGGATCCAGACCTCAACTCAAAAAGAAAAAGAAGAAGTTCGATCAATCGAAGCAAAGCCAAAACGAACCGCCATCTGTATTTCTGACAGATGCCTCTTTTCTCATCCATTAGCGTATAGATGGTGTTAAGACCCAAAATCGTTTTGGCTTTGTTTCCTTGAATAATGTTTAAGCTAATTTTTCATTTTTATACTACAATCGATTATTTTTCAATTTTTATGTCTTACGAACGCATTTGAAACAGCCCTTTTTTGAAGCAAAAATGAATCTTTCTCTATTAACTTTGAAATATGTTCTTCAATATTTTTCCGTAGTTTCTTTCGCGGGATTATGAACTGTATATTTTACTGCGGGATCCCGGGAACACGTTTGAGCGTTATCCCGGGAACGTATTTAAAGGACCCGGAAGGACCGCATTGCAAGGGTCCCAAGGCCTTTAGGTGGCCCCGCCAGCACCGTTCCATCTTCAGATAAAAAAATTAAATCTTTAGCAAAATATTACGGTATGGCAGTTATAGAAAGATGGGTTCTAATCTTTTTTCAACAGAACTTAACAGTTTTTATTTAAGGGATAAGTGGTAGTCCTCCCACGGCCCCTCCGAGTAGCATGGTTAAGCGGCAAACTATATTTCTGTCCTCGCTCCCAAATGACAAGATGAATAGAAAGTTACTCGTACGTAGAAAAATCTCTGTAAGCAGTCGACAAGTGTTCCTTTCATTACACCTGTAATACTAACGCACTCACGCCATTTGAGTATGTAAGTATAAATCCAATGCGCAATTTTAGGACTTAGCATGAAGAATCTGACAAGCATTCCACGCGATTGCCATGGAATGTTGATAGATTGTTTTTAAATTGGACTATTATAAAAGTATCCTTCATTCAATGGGATTAATGGAATGCCGGCTATCTTAATTTAGGCAGATTTCTTGATGTTATGAGCTGTACTATCCACTTCCATTACTTCATACATACGGGGGAATTCAAATAAGTTGTTCTCTTTATTCTATATGTCGATCCGTCCCTTCGTGTCCATGTTTGGCCAACTGAAGCCTTGACGATTGGTTGGTTACGATTCGGGGCAAAATAGAAATTCGCACTTTAAAAAACTAAAATTTTTTCGAAATCCGTTTTAACGATTGCTTTCCAATTTAGTACGAGTATTTGAAGTAAGCTGATTACGCGCTGTAAGATAAACAATTCATTATAATTAAGGCGCTTGGACCCGACGGCATCCGAAATAAGGCAAGGCACTAATAGCGGCCGTAAAAAAGAGACCAGGCCTCTTCATAACGACAATGCAGAAGTGTCTCGAAGAAGGAACCTTTCTTGAAAAATTAAAAATACAGCATTTGGTCTTGCTACCAAAAGGAAAGAAGCCCCCAGGAGAACCATCGTCTTATCGCCCAATATGCCTATTGGATACTCGCAGTAGCAAAAGAGAAAGGAACTCTCTCAGACCACCAATTTGGCTTCAGGATAGCACGATCTGCAGTTGATGCCGTAAGAGCGGTAGTTGATATAGCAGAAGGTGCCATCGAAGGAAAAAGATGGCTCAACGGCACAAAGGAGTACTGTGCACTGTGCAGTGGTAAGGCTGGACGTTAAAAACGCGATGGCGATGGCATATGAGTTGACGCAACTGGCATCGGGCATTCTAAAAGGAAGTAGCACCTCCATTCCATCGAATTTCTCGGAAGTAAATCAGCTGAATCACAACAGTTACTAGAGATCTGCAAGTAAGTCCAACGACAATTTTAGCATCAGAAAATCGTGTCTTTCTTGTTTCACACAACATAGTCGATATAATTGTAAACATCTTGATTCAGTTTGTGACATTTGTAAGCGGCGTGGACACATTAGTAGTGTTTGTCTATCTGCCAAGCATTCCGATCGGTCATTCACATAGCAGTCACGCTCGCGATCAAAAAAGCAAGGAAGGGGGCGATCAAGCAACATGTCGTAAGCGTGATAGTCGGTCCAATTTTGGTTCCAAACATAGACAAACAGAGTCCGGTTATTCCATAAATCAGATCACCGATCCACAGTGCGAGATCGAAGTGAATGAGAAGAAAGTCTTTGTGTTGCTCCACGTAAATTAGCGCCCTTTAACTATTCATCTAGACACAGGTGCCACATGCTTCTTCGTAGGCCTAGAAGGAAACCAAATTCTCGGCAGTCCACTATGTGAATCAACAGAGCGCATGCTCTGCTGTTGGTTATGGAGATAGGCGCGTACCTGTTAAGGGAACTATTAACGTTCGTGTCCAGTGGAAAGATAAAATTCGTACTCTACCACTCTGCACTGCAAATAACATCCGAATCCAGGGGGCAATTAGTCAACGGAGCACAGTCTTTATGTGAGAAGCACAACCTAGTTTTCAAGCCGGAACTAGGCTGTAGTAAAGTGTATGTTGCACATCTTAGCCTGAAGCTAAGCAGTCAACCCAAATATTTTAAATATCGCCCTTTACCCTTCGCTCAGAAAGAAGAGGTTCGTCGGGAGGTTGGACGACTGTGAGAACTAGGCATCTTGCGCCCTGTCGAAACCAGTCAATGGGCAGCACCCATTGTGGTCTTGAAGAAGGCTAATCGAAACCTGCGTATATGCGGTGATTTCAAGATCACAATCAATCCGCACTTACAAATAGACCGCCACCCAGCGCATCCAGGTATTATTTCACAAGCTGCAGGGCGGTCACTACTTCACTAAGATCGACCTATCGGATGCCTACCTCCAAATACCATTGGACGAGCCATCAAAGAAATTATGTGTCGTCAACACCGAGTTCGGGCTGTTCGAATATCAGCGCTTGCCGTTTGGTACATCTAGTTTTACCGGTATCTTCCAAAGATATATAGAACAGCTCACATCCAATCTGGATTTTAGTGTCTCTTACTTGGTTGATGTTATTGTGTCAGGACGTACCAACAAGGAGCACCTGAGGAACCTCGGAATATTTCTCGAGCGGCTTGAATGCCATGGATTGCGATGTAGACTAGAGAAATGTAAGTTTGCAAAAAGCGAAGTGGAATACTTAGGCCATATCATAGACGAAACGGGTATTCGCCGGAGGAGTCCCGTGTCAAGGCCTTACGTGACTTACCCAGGCCCAAAGATTTGAAAAACCTTGAGTCATTTATTGGCAAAATAAATTATTACAATCAATTTATTGAAAATTTTGCTCAGTTAGCCGCTCCGCTGAATATGCTTACGCAAAAGGCGAGATGTTCGTATGGGGAAAAGAGCAGCAGTGTTCTTCTACCATTTTATGCAAAAGATTATGAATGTGACGAAACTGGTTAATTTTCAGGATGATTTACCAGTTACTCTGGCTACCGACGCCTTATCACATGGTATCGAAGCAGTCTTTTCGCATGTCTATCCGAATGGAGTTGAAAGGCCAATTGTGTTCGCATCAAAACTACTCGATGAATCACAAAAGAGGTATAACCAAATCTAGAAGGAGGCTCTCTCAACTATATTTGGGGTAAAGAAGTTTCAACAGTACTTGTACGGCCGCCAATTTGAGCTGATCACTGACCACCAACCGCTGGTGGCTATATTCTATCCAAGTAAGAAATTGCCTCAGATGACAATCCAACGACTTCAGCGATGGGCCATTGTCCTAATATATACGTATGTAATTCATTACCGACCCACATCGCAGCATGGGGATGCGGATTGCCTTTTGTCTGCCAGTTTGTCCCGATATGATGTTCGACAAGTCTGAAGAATCGTGCCACCAGGTCGACAATAATTTTCAATTAACAATGGAGGATTTCTCTATCAACGCTGAAGTCATTGCCAAATTTTCAAAGCAGGACCTAACTATCGAAAAGGTTATCGACTATGTTCAGAAGGGTTGGCCCAATCAGATAGCATTTTATTACCTTTTTTTCGCAGAAGGTTTTCTCTAAGTGTACGTGCTAATATTCTTGTCTTCCACAGCGAATTTTCCAGAGTTGTCGTTCCAATCCAACTACAGAAAAAAGTATTGGCGCTCCTACATCAAGGCCATTGGGGAACTACCAGGATGAAGCAGATGTCGCGAAGATTTAGCTGGTGGCCCAATATCGATAACCTCATCACAAAAACAGTGGCGCAGTGCAGTCAGCTTAATGCCATCAGATCACCTAAAGAATATACTACCTGGCCAGAAACCGAGTAAGTTTGGGGGCGCATTCAAATAGATTTCGCTGGGCCATTTCAAAAGGCTATATGGCTGATTGTTGTGGATGCGAAATCTGAGTTCCCGTTTGTGATACGAATATCGTCTATTACCTCCGGTGGCACGATCCAAGCATTACGTTCCATTTTTGCGTCAGAGGGACTGCCAAAGACGGTAGTTTCAAATAATGGCACTCAATTTACGTCTTCCGAGTTCCAGGTTTTCTGTCGTAAATACTCAATTCGACATATGACATCAGCACCATTCAATCCTGAGTCTAACGGAGTAGCTGAGAGGATGGTGAGAACATTTAAGAGGGCTTTTCTTAAGATCATTGACGACAGTAAGCAAGGCGATGATGCATTGGCGATCTTCCTGTCTACATACCGCTCTACGCCGGATGAAAGCGGAACATCGCCAGCAGAAAAGTTACATGGTAGGCAGTATCGAACCTTGCTGTCTGCTATCTTACCTGAGTCTGGGGGAACCAGGAAGAAGATCCTCATGGATGACACCAAATTCATCGTCGATCAACCTGTCTTTGCGTGGCAATATCTGCGTGGGAAAAGGTGGATTGCTGGAAGAATTTTGAAGACCTTGGAAAGGCGGATGTATTTGGTGCAAATATGTATAGGCGCTTGGTGACGTCACCAAAACCAGATACGTCGCCGTAGTGCGGCGAACGAAGTAGAAACTCCTTTTTCTATAGAAGAAGCAGCTGACTTACAACAGGCAAGTAGTAAATATCACCATTCTAATCCAGTTTTAATTCCCAGAGGTACCGCGATGAACACTCAGCAAGGCACATTAGATGATTCTGACGTATACATATATCCTACGTCTAGTCCTCTGACTCTCGAACTAAACTCATCATTTCAACACTGCTCTCCACCACCTGAGTCGCATGCGACGTCGCAAGATTTTTCATCGCCCGTCAACTCACCAGTCTCCGCTGGAGGAGCCGCAGTAGCCCAACCAACACCGAGCAGATCTGAGCGGTTGTTTTGTTCCCAGCTAAGCGAACGAGTAATGATGCACCCTGCACAAGTACCCGGCATGCTACTACCACCTTATGTACACTTGTCAACCCATCAAAACTGCCAACCGTTGTGTCAATATAATGTATATAATATATAATATATATATATAATATATAAAATCAAGAATTTCAATTTTTTAATTTTTCTTTTTTAACTGTATGAAAGTAATTAGAATATTGAATAAACTCTTGAAGTGTGAAGTTATAACACTTATCATATGTCTTGCCGGTTCGACAACTGATGAAAGAATATCAGTGTGGTAAACCGGGATATCGTATCCAAACCGCTGCAATACAAACCTTTTGAGACATCATATACTCGTAATGTTCTTAAGGCATAAAGAAAAATCACGGAACGCATCGATTGATACCCTATCTTTCATGTCTAAAAACGAGTTGTAGAAAAATTCAAGTCTACAATATGGATTTTTTTTGGAAAAGTGGACATATTTTTGGACGAATCTGGAAAAAATTATATATATATATATATATACGAGTATGTAACAAACGGAGATTCGGACGTAAGTAGTTAGTTGGACAAAGTTGTTGACGCTGTTGATAATATTCATGTGTACCTATATTATATTAATACAGATTATTTTTCTATCTTTCAAACCAATAAATAGGTACATATATTTAATATAATTCAATATTTGTATAGTTTAATTAATTATTTTTTTTTATAATTATATATTATTTATTATTACTTTTAAACATGTCATATTTTTAAGATTTAACTTTAACTGGTAAATACTTTTTAACAAAATTTTCCGAATTATTTATTCAAGAGCATAATGTACTGAAAAATAAACAAATAAAATAATACCTAGTTGCGCTCTATTTCTATATTGTACTGTAAACCGTCAGGCTAAAAGAGAAGCTAAAGTTATTACAACTAACAGTATAAGCTTATGAATATGTGTAAAAACTAGGTAAAGCTGATGGAGAAAAGTTAATGTATAAGATCGCCAAACAATATCATCAGAACACCAATGACAGTGAGGCCTCAAAACAGACAAATCAAGTATAAAAAGTGTGGAAAAACGAAAAATTAAACTACACAAAATAAACTAAAGACCACAACCGATCGCGGACTCGGGTATGTGCCCCCTATCCTGATCAATGCAAAGCTAAACTTAACAATCTGGCCATCTGGCATTATACCGTCCTCCATTGGGAAATATAACATTATCATCTAATTTCGCATGCATTTTCCTGAAAAAGCCATCGACAAACTGTCGAAATTTGCCATAAAGGGCTATCGGCATAGAGCCAGAACTTTCCTCATAAAGGGCCACACAAACATGAAACCAGGGGTTTCTTTGTGGTAGTTGCGAGAAAATCAGCACATTAGAGGTGACGTTTTTGATGTCTTGCTAGCAATGATGGCATTAGTTGTTTGCACTTAACGTTGACGGCATTGGACTTCTTCAGAGGTTCAGGGACACTTGAGTGGCAAAGTCTCTCGCAGTCTCTTGCGATTGTAGCCGTTGTGTATTAAATTCTCAGCACTTTTTTGGCACTGCGGTGCTTGGGCTATCCCAATTGGTTACAAATTTGCGCACACTAATCATTTAAAAATATGTTTCTAAATAACCATAAGCCAAGTTAACACTATTCCCAAACTTAGTACAAAATGATTCATTCAAGGAAGCTTTCAACTTGTCGAGAAAACCAATCTAAACCTAATTTGTCGACGAACAATTGTACAAGCACCTGTATTTCTCGCACAAAGGCCCACAACTCGAGGACCAAAAAATAAATTGATTTGTTCTGCTTTCAATTTGATTGTGTGTGATGTCTCATGAAATTCACTTCATCTCTAAACTAATAAAAAGAGCGTGGTCCGAAATAAAGGGTTCACTTCTATTGAAAAAAATCACCTTGTCGAACAGATTCCTTGTCCATTATGATTTGAAGGATGCGCGTGCTACTGACACACTCGTCCACTTATGCGCCCATTGTGTGGTTCTGCACGCACGCAAAGAAACACACAATGGATATTGGAATGTTCACAGATTGAATTAGGATAATTGATTAGAGTTATTCTTTCTTCACACATACCCCCACACAGCCAATAACAACTGCAAAGAGAACGAACATAAGAAATGAAATACAGAAGAAGAATTCGTAATTTTCTATTCTTTTGCGGAAACATAAAAACCGGCAAGCTTTTTTACTTTATTATGAGTTTCTGGGGAGTTTTTGTTCTTCTGTGCTTTCTTATTGCTTTTATCCTTTTATGATGGCTTTTCAGGTGTGGAAATTGAATGAATTTCCTATTGAAAAGCAGTAAAGGAAAAGTATACGTTTTTAACCCTGTGGTGTATAGCGTCGATGATGGATTTTTTTGTTGCGTCCTGCTTCGGCCAACAAAAGGCTGATGGATGATAGTATTTGGGAAACGTACATTGTGCGGGGGTATGCGCGAGGCGACCACACAAAGGAAGGATATGTTTCTGTTTGAGACGTGCATTGCTTACTTAACAGTTGGATGGTAATGCACTTTTGCTGCGGTTGAATCATTGGTTTACCCTCCTATATTCTCATTTGGGGTGTATCCTTTGAGAATCTGAATGGATTTAGATGTTTTTTGGGGGATTTCGTTTGGGTTTCAGTTGTCTAGTAAATATACCACTGTTATTTGGCATCGTGGCTCAGCAGTTAAGTGCGCATTTACTGAGCGCGAGACTCAAGATTCGAGTCCCAAAAAAAACCAACAATTTATTTTAAAGAACCAACCTCTCGTGAACGTTCATCCGAAAGAACTGTTGTGAGATGTTTCTCTCAATCGAAAAAATTGCCCTTCCGAAGCGACATAAAATTGTAGGTATGTGGGCTGCTAGTTAGACTCAAGCTGGATATATTTTGACATTAGTGTTTAGATATCTAAACCAATAAGGGGTTGCTATACTAAAATCCTAAGCAGATCTAGACAACAAATATGATAATACTGTAAATAGCGAACAAAGTATAAGCCAGATGCTGCCAAATCTGAAGAGAATTTGCAATTTTGGGTGGTCACGTGGTCACGGTGTAGTGGGTAGTAAGTTTGCTTGGTCAAGCGCGACCAGGGGACAGCCACCACGAATAAAAGGGAAACGAACAAAATCTAAGTTTCTCCAATCACTATACCAAAAAGGAGTTTCTGCGCGGTAGTACAATGAACCGTAAATCGTCTGAGTGCTTCGGGATTTGAAAATATCGTTTTTTTTTGGAAATACTGGTTGAACTACACGTGAGCAAAGTTGCTTTAAGATTCGATCCATTAACGTGGAAAATCCTCCGAGACTGCGCTCAGAGATAAGTTGGTAGAATTGAACTTGATCTGGATAGAAATAAGCACGCGATGGGTATTTTCATTGACATTGACAGTATGTGCGATTTTGCCGAACAACACGACATGTATTATTATTATTTCGGTTAATCTTCTTAAATCTGCGGTTGTTCTCTTTACGACAAAAAGGAAGTTGATCTATCTGATTCAGCCAGTGCTTTAATGCGTAATTACCCGAATCTCAAATTAAGCTAAATATTTAGGAGTAATCCTAGGTAGCAAACTTGTTTGATGAAAACATATTGAGTAGAAGACCGCCAAGGCGGTCTCAGTTTTCTGGCAGTGGAATTGTACTTTCGGTAAGATAGGGGGGTTATCACCAAAAAAGGTCCTGTGGATTTACACGGCAATGATAAGACTTTTCCTTTCGTTTGTTTGGTGGAAAAGCTTTCGCAAAGAACACTTTGTCTCGGCTGCAAGGGACTTTCTCTAACACGCCTGGCTCTGCTCTGGATATATTGTTGAACCACTCTCCTCTTGATAATTTTATAAGGGGCAGCACAATAATAACAATCTTCCGTCTTAAACCCGCACTGGAGCTGCGAATCTTGTCTTATGTGTGTATTGCCGTCTGACGCAATAACACCAGAACTCCAAGGCTCGAAAACCAGTCAAGAGTCTGGTGGACTTAAGGTCTTATTCAGGCCTTTAATCAGTTCCAAAATAGTCGAGAATGCATGAACTCTCTGATTTCGGTCGAAAGTTTTAGCTCAATAAGACTTATTTCGGTCCCAGGTCACAATGGAATTGCTGAAAATGAAATCTCCGATGAACTTGCCAGACAAGGTTTGGAGGAGGACTTCTCACGACTTGAACCTGCATTGGGTCTTCCTGCGTCCTATGTAAGGGTTTCTAGCGACGATTGGGATCCTTGTGAACATAATAGTGGCTATTATTATTAGGAATCGCAGAATTCTTGCTGTCCTTCAATAGAACAGGCTACAGACAACTTACTGGTATTCTTACGAGCCATTTCACTTTTGCCAAGCATCTTAATGCTAGATTTAAGCGAAACCATCTGCGACACCTTTGAGGAGGGCAATAATACTGCGGAGCACTTCCCCTGCGATTGTCCTGCCTTTGCTCATGTCAATTGGCAGATCTTTGGAGCCGATGAGGTCTATAAGGTAGAAGATGTTAAACTCGTCCACCCTATAGATACAAGAACATGCATGCTAGCTGCCAGCACGTGCTTAGCTCGTCAGCGGGGTGATGTCTTGTGCCAGTTTCTGGACTACCCTACGTATTTCATGTCTAATAATCACATGTCCTAAAACAAGGAGAAAGGGTAATGGGATATTAATTGGAACTAATGAAGGTTGGAAATAAAATGGGATGTAGAACCAAAAATAAAGTGCACGACTGGGTACATATTTGCTCTAAATATGCTATTTGTTTGTAAATTTGTAATAAATGAAATTATGACACTACTCGCAGCGTAGGTAATCGCGCTGATGGAGGTACACGGTATGAGTGAACTGCAGAGGCAACCTTCACTAACCAATAATGTACAACCGCATATACTGTGGGCGATGGTGCGGATGGTGATGAATAGTCATCCAGTGACATGTCCATCCATCTTTTCGCAGGAGTACCAATATAACTACTAACTTGTCCGAGTTATACAAAAAAGAATACATTTGTAAGGTTTTTTTACTACCCATTAGATATGTCAAAATACCTAAGTATGAGTAGGTAGAAGAGTTGGCTAAATGTGCGGAAGCCCCTGTAAAGCTTTTTTAATTTTAGGTTCACCCTGCAACCTAAAAATAAAAATGAAAGGGCTGTTCTATTTTACTGGTGCTGTGCAACTTGTACTCAGAGAGTTACAACGAACAATGAGCATTGACTCTAAACTCATGAAATAGTTTAGTATTAATATGCTTACCTTGCCTTTGCTACGGGTGTTGTATGTGCGCTCATATGTACATTTGATGGGGTCTTTCTAAGGATCATTTTAGGTGGGCGTGAATCATATTCAATCTTGAGGGCTTGGGCAACAACTGTAATTCTGGACTTTTTTTTCCTCTAGGGTAGCTGAAAAATCTTCAAAGAGACACTATGGGGACCGTAAAATGCGTGCTCATAGTAGTGCGGAATTTTTACGCACTAAAAAAATCTCCCTTCAACATTTTTCTTTCTTACTTCAACTAAGCATTTAGCAAGCAGTTTTCATATAACAAGATTAAAACGTTTGGCGGGTATCTTTCCATCGAAAGTTCCTGCTTGATCCGCAATTTTAACGCGCTTGTGATTTATCGAGTTAGGTCGACGGCGCAATAAATTTCGCTCATCTAGAATTTGAAGAATTGCATTGTTCATGGGTTCTTCTAATCGGTTTTTGTGTTTTCACGCAAAGTTTTTAATTTCGTCTTCCACAGTGGCAATTCCGGGATATCTATGGATATTGTTCTTTCTTATACACCACTGACAATTCCTCTTAGCACTTTATTTTCAAAAGTTTGTAAAATATTGTAATTGTTTTTTTTTTGGTACAACCCCAAAGTTGTATACCATATGTCCACATCGGTTTAAGCAGTTATAAAAGCAGTTGGTTCTCTACGTTAAACTCGGAATATTTTCTAAGTATTTATTTTGAGTTATTTGCGTTTCTTTTTCACGTGCGGCTTTCACTTCAATTTTGATCAAGTGTCATCCCGAGGTATTTAGCCTCTTTTGAATAGGTCAAATTTACATGAATAGATTTGGTTTTGTTGAGCGCGATTCGCCAAGTTTGTGTCCATTCATTTACCCTACTCATATTTAGTGCTTTTTACAACTTTGGTGGTTTCTTCTATAGATTTCCCTGTCGCCAAAATTTCAGTGTCATCGGCAAATGTACCTAATATGGTGCCTTCTTCTTGCAGTATATCACGAGTATATAACAGATGCAAGAATGGACCTAGAACACTTCCTTGCGGTACCCCAGCCGCTATTTCTTTAAATTCTGTATAATCAATACCGTGGTTTGACACGGAAGAGTCTATTCACAAGATACGATTCTAAAATGGCATATAAATGTCTTGGCACAGTTTGTCGTAATTTGAACTTCAAGTCTTCGTGCCACACCTTATCAAAGGCTTGAGACACGTTTAGAAATACGCTTGAGCAAATCTTCTTATCTTCAAAAGCTTTTTCAATAAGGAACAAAGTGGTTTTCTTCTATACCCGGCTACAGTAAAAGCAGAAAATAATTTAGGTACAGTTGAGGTAGAAGCTCTAGTAAATTCGGAGGAGTTTTTTGAAGATCCAAGTAACTGGACAAATTTATTAGGCGAAGATATAAAAAAAATCGTAGGAAAGGGCCCAATTCAAGTTCAGGATCATTTTTTTCCAAAAACTAATAACAGCAAATGGCAAGGTAGTTTCGAGGGCTTGACTGATTTATTCGAAATCAAGAGATTCTGTGTTTTGTTTTTGTTGTGTTTTGTTTGGAACGAACAAAAATTATTGAGCTTTGTCAAACATAGGTACAGGATGTTCCGACTGGCCACATTTAAGTGCAGTTTTAAAAAGTCATGAGAGTAGTTTATTTCTCATGCAGGTTTAAGGTCAGGCACAACGATAGACTCAATTTTCGAAAGCTCAATCCAAACTGAAACACAGCATTGGAGAGCTGTTTTCCAAAGACTATTTAGTTTGGTTAAATTTGTTGGTTCTCAGGCATTAGCTTTTCGAGGATCTTCTGCCGTGCTGTTTGAGTTCAATAATGGTAACTTTTTACAGCTTGTTGAGGAAGTAGCCTCATTTGATTTGGTTCTAGGAGAGCACTTGAAGACAATAACGAATCAAGAAACTCAAAATAAATATTTAAGCAAAAATATACAGAATGAAATAATAAGTATTTTTTCCAAAACTGTTGCCAATAAAATTGTGTCAATGCTAAAAGACGCCAAATACTTTTCCCTTGTTGTCGTCTCAACAACCGGCAAAAGACGTATAGAACAAATTACTATGTCGTTAGGTTTGTGCATAGAAAACGAAACATATTTCAGGTTCAAAAGCATTTCTTAGGATTTTTGAAAGGAGAAGACAAGACCGGAGAGAGACTTACAAAGTTAATTTTAGACAAACTCGAATTCCATGGAATTTCAATAAGCAACTATCGAGGTCAAAGTTACGATAATGATTCAAAGAAAAGAAGCTGGTGTTCAGAATAGAATTCGAACCCTTGAATCAAGAGCATTTTTCGTCCCATGCTGCTCGCATTCTTTGAATTTAGTAGTCAATGATTCAGCTCGGTGCTCATTAGATGCTGTTAAGTTTTCTGACACAGTTCAATGCTTATATTTATAACTTTGTTTCAAGTTCTACAACGCGGTGGAATATTTATAAAAAAATGTGCCAAACCTTACTTTGAATCCTCTATCAGAAACAAGATAGAAAAGCAGGCTAGATGCAGTAAAACCCTTAAAGACAAACTTTGGAGATATATATGAAGCCCTTATTGAAATATCTGAGGGAGAAATCCTGAAGCAAAAAACATTGCTGAGTCGCTAGAAAATAAAATTTTCGATTTAACATTTATATGTTGCTTATTGATTTGGTTTGATATACTAGAAAAAATAAACATAACCAGTAAATATTGGCAAAGCCCGTCAGTTAATTTGTCAGCAAGTGTTAAAGTTTTAGAAAATACTAAACATACTCTGGTTGAAATGCGTTCAAATGAAAAATTTAATGATTATGTTCAATTAACTGAGCGTATTGCTAGTAGTCTTGAAATATCATCTAAATTTCCAGAAACATCTTCCTTACGATCTCATCGGCGAAAAAGACTTTATGCTGATGAATGTTCTGAAACTATTTTAGAACCGAGACAAAGATTTAAGGTAGAGTTTTATTTCAAAATACTAGATCAAGCGATTTAATCAATTACAGAAAGGTTTGAGCAGCTTTAAGCATACAACACAAGTTTTTCATTTTTAAATAACATAAGCGAATGTTTGAAAAATAACAATTTACGTTCCTCATCCCTTAATTTGTAAAGTGTTTTAACTTTTGGAGGTTTTAAAGATTTAGAATTGTATCAAGAGTTAACAGTATTATTCCCGCTTGTAAAACCAGAAAGCTCATGTTTAGAAGTGTTAAATTTTATATTTAGATCTTGCTCTCAATGTAGTTATTGCCCTCCAAATTTGAAACATAATGCCAATCACAGCAGCTTCAGGAGAACGTATTTTTTCTAAACTCAAGATAATAATAAATTACATTAGGACAACAATTTTTTTTTTTTGTTATTATAATATTACAATCTAGTCTCAGGACTAATGAGCAATTTGATAATCAAGTTATAGAAAATTAAAATTTGAAAAAGGATATAAGATACTATAATATAACATATAATTTATATCTGCCTTTTTCTTTTTTCTCTTCGTGTAATCTTTAAGTAATAATTAATATAATAATAACTTTGAATTTTGCATATAAATATGAATACGATAGCAATGAGTTAATAACATTAATAATACTCAAGGCATAAGTGGGATTTAGGCCACTCAAGGCGGTGGGGGTTTTATTCACTCCGAGCACCCTTTGTCGCTCGTTGTTGTCGCCTTTCGTATTATCTACGTATCATTTAAATTTAAATGCCTTTATCTACCCAATTCAAGATGTTTACGCCTTCTTAATCTTTTGACCGAGTAATTCTGGTTTGCAAGTAGTAGGGCCTCAGGGTTTACGTGCTCTCGTAGCCGTTTCTCGTGTCTTCTTGCTGCGTTTTTAATTTCATTTTGGATCAAATCTACATTAAGATCCCTGTGGAGGTCGCTGTTTCTTATATACCAGGGAGCGCCTACAATATTCCTGACTGATGTCGATGTTACTTTGTTTGGTGAAACTCCATAGTTGCATCCCATAGGTCCATATTGGTTTTAACATTTGCTTGTAAAGCAAGAGCTTGTTGTATATTTATAGTTGGGAGTGTCGCCCCATAAGCCAATACATTTTTTTATGTCGAATGTCTAGTTCTTCTCTTTACTTTTTAACCTGGGCTTTCCATCTGAGCTTGGCGTTTAATGTCAGGACAACCTTGACTCAAGAAAGATTGGTAGGTTTGTCTATAATGTCAATAGAAAGTGAGTTATTAAAGTCTTCAGACTATGATGACCTTATAACAGAATTTGCTAAAGCTAAGGCCAGAAAAGTTAGTTTCCTAAATAAAAAATCTTCATGAAGACACTATGAGGATCGATAGCGCAGCTCATAGTAGTGAGAAATTTTTACTCACTAAAAAAACCTCCCTTCGTGATAAATTTCTTTGATTACTACAACGAAGTTTTGACTTATCCATCAGTTTTTCTTTCACGTATTGAGATCGTTTGGCAAAGGTCCCTTTCCATTGAAAGTTCCTGCTTCATTGTTAACGTGTCCTTGTAATTTGTCTTTATGCTTACGCGCGAAGTTTTTGATTTCATGTTCGACTGTTGCAATTCCTAAATCTCTAGGGATATCGCTATTTCTAATAAACCTCGGTGCATTAACTATTGATCTTAGCACTTTATTTTCGAAAGTTTGTAAAATATTGACGTTACTTATTTGGGTACAACCTCAGAATTGTATTCCATATATCCATATCGGCTTTAGCACTTGCTTGTATAAAAGCAGTTTGTTCTCTATATTAAGCTTGGAATGTTTTCCAAGTAACCAGTACATTTCTCTGTATTTGGTTTCGAGTTCTTTACGTTTTTTCTTCACGTGCGATTTCCACTTCAGCTTAGTACCAAGTATCATTCCAAGATACTTAGCCTCGTTAGCAAACGGAATTTGAACCGAGTTTGAAAAGACCGGCAAATTATTTATTTTTGTATAAGTAAAATTGACATGAACAGATTTGTTTTCGTTTAAAGCTAGTCGCCAAATCTTTGTCCATTCTTTTACTTTATTCAATGCTTCTTGCAATTTTTCAGTCGTTTCTTCGATCATTTTACCCGTTGCCAGGATGGCAGCGTCGTCGGCAAATGTAGCTAATACGGTGCCTTCTTCTTGCCGTATATCGCGAGTATATAATAGGTACAAAAGCGGTCCAAGGACACTTCCCTGCGGCACCCCAGGCCTTATTTCTTTAAATTGTGAATATTCATTTGCGTGTTTGACTCGGAAAAGTCGATTCGTCAAGTATTTTTCCAGAATATTATATAAGTGTTCTGGCAGAATTTGTCATAATTTATATTTCAATCCGTCATGCCAGACCTTGTCAAAAGCTTGAGAAACATCAAGGAATACGCTCGAACAAATCTTTTTTTCTTCGTAGACTTTCTCCGTTAAATCAGTTATTCTATGCACTTGGTCTATTTTTGAGTGCTTGGTTCTAAACACAAACTGGCGATTGAGAATAAGAGATAAGAGATAAGTACTATCCTTTCGAAAACTTTAGACATATACGATTTTTTATCATTCGGCGGTTTTCCTGGCTTCAGAATCATTATTACTTCCGCGACTTTCCATTGACTCGGAACATATTCTAGTCTTATTATTATATAGGAACTTAACTAACGCTTTTCTAGGTAACGATTTAAGAAGCTCTCCTGTGATTAGGTCGTATCCAGGAGCTTTATTCGGTTTCAGTTTCTTTATTTCTTGTTGAAGTTCGGTCAGCCTTGCATTTCTTACTGTGTAATTGTGAAGTGCTATATCCGACGCATTATCTTTTTCAACAAGCGCTTGTCCATCAAATGGTTTAAATGTTTCTTCTAATTGGGCGGCAAAGACTTCTGCTTTGTCTTTACCATTCTTGGCCCACTCGTTGTCATTTTTCTTGATTGGGGCCGCTTGTATTTTCGGTTTTTTAATGCCTTTTATAGCTTTCCAGAGCGAATAATTGAAATCTTTTCCCGCTGTTAAGCTTTCAATGCTGGTTTGTATTGTCCGGTTTTTAGAATCAATAATGGCCTTTTTTAGCAAGTTACACAAGCGATTTAAATGCGATTTATGTTGCGGAGCACAAGTTTGTTGCCATTTTTTACGCTCTTTTCTCTTCTCCATTACCATTTTTGGGCATGATTGATCGGCGTTTTCCTTTGATAGGGAGTATTTTTCCACGCGACGCGCTGCAGAACTTCAACAAAACGATCAATTTCGATTCCGAGTTCAGAAGACGTCCTAAGTGATACTCTCAGTTCGATATGTTCTTCAACGGGTTTTTTTAAAGCCTTCCCAATCAGTTTCTCTGCTAGTTAGTCTAGCAGGTACATCCTTTTTATTTTGCGTTCGCTCATCGTTAGAATGATAGGGGAATGATCGGAAGAGAGATCAAAACTTTCATCAATTTTGATACAGTATTCCTTTTACAACAAAGAAATCGATCAGATCGGGTATTTTGTTGCCATCAGTCAGCCAATATGTTGGTTTACTAGTCGAGTGACAGTAACGTACATTTAAATTTTTTTATTTGATTTAAAATTATTATAACTATTAAGTTTAACACTGGTTTTTTACTTTTTTTAACCTTGAAAAAAATTAACTTAAGTTCCTTGAAGTAATAATTTTTATTTGTACATATATTGTTAACATTTTATATTTTTCTTATATTTTTTTTATTTTAACAAATATGTATATATAATTATATTAATATTAATTACATTTCATATATTATATATGCCTGTATGTTACCGAGGATTAGGCCTACCGGGGATACCTCTATAAAATAAAACGCATTGAAAGTCCACCTCTTGGGTAATGTGAAAAGAACTTATGCTGCCAAAACTGAAGAATGGGGCGCTAAACGTAGGGCTTGCACAGGGCGCTCATATGGCTCGGATCGGCCCTGTGTAGAATGATGCAAGGGCAGATTCAGCATCTTTTTTGAAATTTTGCTCTGGGATATTTGTAAATTTTTTATGTGTTATTCAGCACATTTACCCCAGACCTGGCACCCATACAAAAGAATTGCTTGGAAGATTGCTTTGTTTATTATTATTTTATTTTTATTCGAAAGTAATGATTTAATAATTTTCTATTAATGAACGGATATAACATTTTAATGGCAATATTAATTTTTTTAAGTGTTCGCGTATTGTGTTCTTTAAATGTCAATTTTTTGTCAAGATATATGCCCAGATATTTTACAGAAGGCTAACGTGTTAGGGTGCACAATTTTTAAAATATTTTAAAGTGTTTTTTTTTTTAATAAGTTATACAAACGATTTGCATGTGCTTTATGTTGTGGGAAACGATTTTGTTGCCACTTTTTTCGCGCTTTCCTTTTTTCTTCCATCAATTCTTTAATTTCCAGAGGATACTTTAAAATATAATTTTGATAGTGCTGCAGTATTATTCCAGGTGGCACACTGCAAGATTTCATTAAAGCAATCGACTTCGTTAGTAGCGTCTTAAGTGATACACTCTATAGGTACATTTTCTTCAATATCTTCCTTAAAGTTTTCCCAATTAGTTTTACGTTAGTTAATCTGGCTGGTATCCATTTTGCAATTAGGGTTTCACTCATCGTTAGAATGACTGGAAAATGATCAGAGGACAGATCATAGTTCTCTTCAACTTTTATATAATTACGAGGCATTCCTTTTACGACGAAGATACCCAGGTCGGGTATTTTCGTAGATTTACCCCTCGAGTAAAAGTCACAGCAATATTGCATACTTACATCGTAAAGCGTTCTACCTTTTTGTGAGATACATCTTGAGCCCCAGAATGTGAGTTTTGCGTTAAAGTCACTATCGATTATAAAACGTAGTGCAAGCGAGGTAAAAATGTTTATGAAATCACTTTTTCAAGCACCATTCGACTAAGGCATGTTACGAGGGCCTGTACCTCATCCAAAAACAACAACAAAAAAAAAAAAAGGGAAAAGAAAAATTAAAATAGGTACCTGAACCCAGACAATTCCTCCGGTGATCCCACGATGGTATTTATCATCGTCGTCCTCTCGTCCTGGCTGTTTGTGATCTTGTGCGTCCTCGCACACACACAAACACACCATTCCAAGGGTGGGTTTTGGTGTTTCATATTCAAATTAAAGATTCAAAAAATGCATTACACAAAAAAAAAAAGAAGAAAAAAAAACAAATAAAAAATTCCAACATAAATAATTCTGTGTGGTGTCCGTAGGCAATATCCCTGCTGCAACTTGTCCTTCTTTTGGTTTTTCTGTTTTTTTCTATCTGCGCACCAATCAGGGTGCGTGGGTCTCCAGGGGTGGGTTTTCTTTAAAAATATTTGTTATCAAATAAAAAGAAATAATAAAAAACATAGTCTACAAAAAGAAAACATAGCGATTCGCCTCGCAATTATAAATTAAAAATAAAAGAAATGTCAACAATCAGCTGACATGAGGGAGGGAGATACACCCGTCTCTCTCTCGCAAGAATATTAATGGCGATCGGGAAATTATCTGCGGTTCAGGGCTTAGGTAAGAACGTAGAATTCGTTTGTTCAATATTTTTATATTATATGGTTATATATATTTTTTTGTTGGTCAACAATTTTGTTTTAGGTTACGTGAGTAGGGTTCGTAGGTCGTACTAGTGTTATTAGGTAAGTTAGTTAATAATATTGTGTGTCAGGTTAGTGTATTTATGTATATTATCATTCAGGATTTTTTTTTGTTCAAACGAAATTTTTGTAACCGACAATGACGAGACATAGAACATTGGAAAGGGAAATTTTTCCTTCCAATGTTCCAAAAAAAAAAGGAAAAACACAACTCACAGCTGACAAACACAACATATGACAAAGAAAAGGGGGAAAAGTAGGACAATGGGACAACATATAACCCAGATTGATATCAACGGTTAGAGTATCGACCCCAATAATCATTTTTGAAAAAAAAACCAAGAGACGAACAGCTGGCCGCTGCCGCTGATAGAGGATTTTTTTTTGATAAAGACCAAAAGCCAGGTACAGTGAGGCGGAGTCCCACTGTGAAGACAATTTCTTTGTCGATTCCTTTTTTTTTCTGAGGTGAGTTTGGCCAAATAGAAATAATAAAATTCAGTGAGCTAAAATGGAAATTTAATTAGATAAATCTGAAGACACACAGAGGAAGTGGGGGAGCGTATAATAAAGGAGGTGAACGCAGGCGACAGCAATCAGAAAGGTATGTGGAATGAAATTAGAATCGCTTGTGGGCAATTTATTAAAAATAATTTAAAACATTAGGCAGTGAGTGTAGAAGAGTGGCATAAGGCCCCAGAAATCCTATTGTTTGCCGTTTTCCTGCCAGGGCCGGTTGAGAACCACACCGCTGTAACTGGACAAGGTCCGGTGCAGGCAGTGAATAGCGTTGGCGGTGGTCCGCTACAACGGCAGCAAGAGGTGCTCCCTCAACAATAAAGTCAACGCTTCCAAGAAGGTGCTCCGTGGGACACAGTGATAGTGTACACTAGTGGAAGGAAAAATTTAAGTTTTTAAATTTAAAAATTTATTTTTGAAAGTGCTAGACACCACTCCTTCTGAGTTTTTTTTGTCCTAATCTTCTTGAATTTTTTTGATTTTTAATTAGTTGGTTAATTTTTTTTGATATTAGTGAAATTTAGTTGTTTGAATTTTGAACTTTAGCTGAATTTTAATTAGTGGTCAATTTGTGAATTTCTGCTAAGAAGTGTGACGGTGATTTTGTTTGTCTTGTGCGTCCTCGCACACACACACACACCCCATTCCAAGGGTGGGTTTTGGTGTTTCATATTCAAATTAAAGATTCAAAAAATGCATTACACAAAAAAAAGAAGCAAAAAAAAAAACAAATAAAAAATGCCAACATACCTAATTCTGTGTGGTGTCCGTAGGCAGTATCCCTACTGCAACTTGTCCTTCTTTTGGTTTTTCTGTTTTTTTCTATCTGCGCATACCCACGCACCCACCAGGGTGCGTTGGTCTCCAGGGGTGGGTTTTCTTTAAAAATATTTGTTATCAAATAAAAAGAAATAATAAAAAAATAGTATACAAAAAAAAAAAATAGCGATTCGCCTCGCAATTAAAAATTAAAAATAAAAGAAATGTCAACAATCAGCTGACGTGAGGGAGGGAGATACACCCGTCTCTCTCTCGCAAGAATATTAATGGCGATCGGGAAATTATCTGCGGTTCAGGGCTTAGGTAAGAACGTAGAATTCGTTTGTTCAATATTTTTATATTATATGGTTATATATATTTTTTTGTTGGTCAACAATTTTGTTTTAGGTTACGTGAGTAGGGTTCGTAGGTCGTACTAGTGTTATTAGGTAAGATAGTTAATAATATTGTGTGTCAGGTTAGTGTATTTATGTATATTGTAGCATAATAATAACTACGCTCCTATGACTATGCAGCAAATTCCGAAGTGACTTTTCATTCTGGCAGAATTTTGGTTCGAACTGTCCTTTCATTCGAGGTTCGTGTCTGGGACGACGTCTCCACAGCTCATGTCAACGAAAGAGACGAATAATATCAGGGATAAAAGGGAATTATAACTGCAAGAATTATTTCTCTTGTTCCAGTGGTCGAAGAATTTGCTAGAAGTTTCTGGCTATCAGAAACTTCTGCTATATAAGGACAGATGGCGATTGAGAAAGCAACAGTAGTTTTTAAACTGTGGCGAAGAGATTAGAAAAGTGATAATAGGCGAAGTTGTAATTTTGTGATAAATTGAAAGTTGAGAGTTAACAAGAAGAAGTAATTAGTTTGGATTTGTGGATTAAGTAATTGAAAGGAGATAAAGTGATTTGAGAGGAAAGAGACATTGTAAGAAAAGAATTGCGAAGAATAGTATAGTGTGAACCTGAATTGTTCTATAGACTAGAAAATAAAGAAATAATTTCACAGAATACTGTTTTATCTACTCGAGCCGTAGCTCGCATGTTACAATATTGTAGCATAATAATAACTACGCCCCCTAAAAATATGACGCAACAAATTCCGAAGTGACTTTTCATTCTGGCAGAATTTTGGTTCGAACTGTCCTTTCATTCGAGGTTCGTGTCTGGGACGAAGTCTCCACAGCTCATGTCAACGAAAGAGACGAATAATATCAGGGATAAAAGGGAATTATAACTGCAAAAATATTTCTCTTGTTCCAGTGGTCGAAGAATTTGCTAGAAGTTTCTGGCTATCAGAAACTTCTGCTATATAAGGACAGATGGCGATCAAAAAAAGACACAGTAGTTTTTAAACTGTGGCGAAGAGATTGGAAAAGTGATAATGGGCGAAGTTGTAATTTGGTGATAAATTGAAAGTGGAGTAAACAAGAAAAAGTAATTAGTTTGGATTTGTGAATTAAGTAATTGAAAGGAGATAAAGTGATTTGAGAGGAAAGAGACCTTGTAAGAAAAGAATTTGCGAAGAATAGTATAGTGTGAACTTGAATTGTTCTATAGACTAGAAAATAAAGAAATAAATTTCACAGAATATCGTTTTATCTACTCGAGCCGTAGCTCGCATATTACATTGGTGTCAGAAGCTGGGATAAAACTTATTCTGTGAATAACTATTTCTGTGGTGTGAAATTGCAGAAAAAAAAAAAAAAAAAAAGAAAAAAAAAAAACGATTTCTGCGTTGAGTTAATTAGTTGCGCAAAATGGGTCGCAAATTGGGAAAACTAACTATAATTCAACTAAAGACAGAACTCAGTAAGCGGAATCTCGACACAATTTGGGGAAAAGATGCCCTACTGATTCGTCTGGAAGAAGCAGTAACGCAGGAAGGTGAAAATCCGCATGACATAGAGTTTGACGTGGAAGAGGAACCAGCAAGTACAGTAGCCGACCCGGGTATAACAAGTCCGCTCCTGCAACTTAAGTTAGTCATGGACGAACAAAAGAAAGCAATAGAAGATCAAAGTCATAAGCTCGATGACCAAAAGAATTCTATAGAACTTAAGCTGGATGAACAAAAGAAAGCAATGGATGAACAAAAGAAAGCGATGGACGAACAAAAGAAAGCAATGGGCGACCAAAGGAATTCTCTAGAACTTAAGCTGGACGAACAAAAGAAAGCAATAGACGAACAAAAGAATTCTCTAGAACTTAAGCTGGATGAACAAAAGAAAGCAATGGACGAACAAAAGAATTCTCTAGATGCTCTGGAAAGTAAACTTGATGAGCAAAACAAGAACTTGGAATCTAAATTCGAAGTGATCGAAGAGAAAATCGAGAAGGTCGAGACGCAACTCGAAAAAGTCGAAACTAGATTCGATGAAAATTTTGAGAAACATGAAACTCAGTTCGGGAAGATAGAGACTCAGTTTGAAAAAGTGGATACGCAATTCGAGATAGTAGGAAAGCAAGTCGAAAATCTTGCTAAGGAGCTCAGCAACGTGAAGAGACAGAAAGCACGGGAATATTCCACTGACGGTCTGAGAAGAAAGGAGATGCAGCCTCCTATCTTCGATGGTCAAACATCATGGCCAATTTATAAAAGGCAATTCGAAGCGGCCGCAATGACCAATAGCTGGGACGATGAAGAGAAGTCCATTGCACTCACACTTGCACTGAGGGGTCCAGCTGCGGAGCTCTTGCAGACCATCCCGGAAGATAAACAGCAGAACTACGACTCTCTGGTTCAGGCTATCGAGATGCGGTTTGGGGATGAACACATGCAGCAGGTGTACAGGGTTCAGCTGCGTAGTCGAGTCCAGAAAAGGGGGGAAACGCTCCAACAGTTGCAAGCGGATATAGAGCGACTAGCCCATCTTTCATACCCTAAAGCCGGTGAGGAGCTTATCAACGAAATGGCGGTGGAAGCTTTTATTCAGGCCATAGAGGACAGACAACTGCAAATGGCTGTAAGGATGGCTGAAAAGCGAACACTCCCCGAGGCATTGGCATTCGCTTTGTCAATGAAGGCTGCGCACCAAGCATACCAGGGAATACACCGTGTCAGGGAAATGTCCGTCGTGGAATGCTCATGCCAGAGAACAGCCGTCATGGATGAAGACAAAGCTCGCGGAAGTCAAATCCGTTGCTGGAATTGCAACCAAACCGGACACCTACAACGGCAGTGCAGAAGTGCACCTAGACGAGGAAATTGTCCACATTGCGGAAGTAGGAGAAGCAGAGAGGAAGCATCCTGTCGGTCAGACTTCCCAAAACCAGCAGTCGGGAGATGCGTAAGGACCAACTTCGCGGGGCAGAAGTTGGTTACTGGAATCGAGGCCCCCAGGACCACCATTCAAGTTTCGCAAACCAAACGGGGTAACAAGAGCCTGACAGTGGAGGCACTAATCAACGAGAAGAAGTGCGTAGCCACCATCGACTCAGGTGCCACTGCCTCCATTGTAAGAAGAGATATCGTCAAAAGCTCCTGGCTGCACAACACCAACAGCTACTGCCTGAAGACTGCAACAGGGGAAATGGCGAAAGTGTTTGGAGAAGTTCGTCTTACGATTACTCTGGCGGGACTGACGTTCTTCCATGCGTTTCTGGTGGCAGATATATGCGACGAGTGCATCATCGGAATAGACTTCATGAAAGCAAATGAAGTAATCTTGGACATCGGGATGCAAGTACTGAGGTATCGAAATGTGGAGATTCCGATGGTGTACGGAAATGAGAATGCCGTAACTCTCAGGACAGTCATCAGCAAAGACGAAGTTTTGCCGCCGTCTTCAGAGACAATCATTTGGACGAAGCTGGAAGGTGATCTTGGGAGCCACCGATTCTACATAGTAGAACCAGACCCAGAGAAGAATTCTCAAGACTACATCGTGGGAAAGACGTTAGTCGAACCAAAGAACACCATGGTTCCAGTGAGGGTTTTGAACGCAAGACCACACACTGTCAAACTAAGGCGAGGGGATGTGACTGGAAAATGCACGCCGATTACCGCCGTCGCAACAATATCTGAACGTGATGCTCCAAAACCTCTCCCATCACCTTGGACAGCGGAAACGAGAGAGACGATTCTCCAGTCCAGTGAGCTGAATCAGGAGCAGCGAACTATGGCAGAGAATCTTATCAATGAGTACGCTGATGCATTTGCCTCACAGGACGGAGAATACGGCCGAACACACCTGGTAAAACATCGAATAGACACTGGTGATACTAGACCAATTCGTCAGCCTGCTAGGCGCCTTCCATTGGCAAAGCAGACAGAAGTTGCAGAGATGGTGTCGGCAATGGAGAAAGAAGGTGTGATTGAAAGTTCCAAAAGTCCGTGGGCATCACCGGTTGTACTGGTTAAGAAGAAAGATGGCAGCACGCGGTTCTGCGTGGACTATCGGCAGCTCAATTACGTCACCAAGAAAGACAGCTACCCTCTGCCACGGATTGACGACACGCTAGACACACTATCAGGAGCCCGATGGTTTTCCACTCTCGACTTGAAGAGTGGCTACTGGCAGGTACAGATCCATCCAGAAGACCGGGAGAAAACCGCCTTCACCGCAGGAAATGGGCTATGGCAATTCACGGTAATGCCATTCGGGCTGTGCAATGCTCCGGCGACTTTCGAGCGATTGATGGAATGTGTCCTGCAAGGGTTAACATGGAAAACCTGTTTGGTATACTTGGATGATGTCATCGTCGTAGGAAAAACGTTTGCGCAACACCGAGACAATCTAAGGGATGTGTTTCAAAGGCTTCGAAGTGCCCACCTGAAGCTCAACCCCAAGAAGTGCGCCCTGTTTAGAGCGGAAGTCAAGTACCTGGGACACATAATTTCAGCGAAAGGAGTGAGAACCGATCCGGAGAAGGTCGAAGCGGTGAAAAACTGGCCAGTCCCCAAAGACAAACACCAACTAAGGAGCTTCCTGGGCCTAGCCACCTACTACAGACGGTTCGTGAAGGATTTTGCCGGGATCGCAAAGAACCTGCACCAGTTGACGGAAAAGGGAAAACAATTCAAATGGTCAATTGAGTGCGAGAAGAGCTTCAAGGCACTTAAACGACGGCTATGCGATGCCCCGATACTGGCTTACCCCACTCCCGGGGAAACGTTCGTTGTGGATGCAGATGCTAGTAATGTCGGGGTAGGAGCCGTACTCTCCCAGGTGCATGACGGCCAAGAGAAGGTGGTTGCGTACTTCAGCAAGGTGCTCTCTAAGCCAGAAAGGAACTACTGCGTGACAAGGCGGGAACTTCTAGCTTTGATCTTGGCTACGAAGCATTTTCACAAATACCTCTACGGGAGGAAGTTCGTTCTTCGCACAGACCATGCAGCCTTAAAATGGCTATTACAGTTCAAGAGTCCTGAGGGTCAGGTCGCAAGATGGATCGAAAGGCTGCAAATCTACGACTACGAAATACAGCATCGTAAAGGAAAACTCCACTCTAATGCGGATGCACTGTCCCGGAGACCATGCAGAACGGATTGTAAACATTGTGCGCGTCAGGAAGAACGGGAGCTGGTTTCCATCCAAAGAATGAGAGCCGAACCTATCGCCGGCTGGAGCGTAGATGAGATCCGGAACGCTCAGAAGGAAGACCCGGATATCGAGCCGATTCTGGCCTGGAAGGAGAACATGGAGAAACCGGATCATCAGGACATCTCTCACAGAAGCCCGACCTTAAAGGCATATTTTGCGCAGTGGGACTCCCTCCATGTCCAAGAAGGTGTTCTGAGAAGAAAATGGGAATCCTCCGACGGAAAGTCGTTTGTAATGCAGCTTGTCGTACCGCGGACGAGGGTCAAGGAGGTGTTACAGGAAATGCATGGCGGGGCGACCGGAGGCCACTTGGGAATGAATAAGACGCTAGAAAAGGTACGAGAACGTTTTTATTGGTTAAAAGCGAAGGAAGATATCGAAGACTGGTGCAGAAAATGCGACGTGTGTGCAGCTAGCAAGGGTCCGAGAATCAAAACTCGAGGTAAGATGCACCAATACAACGTGGGAGCACCTTTCGAACGAATCGCCATTGACATCGCAGGGCCCTTTCCGGAAACCGACAATGGTAATCGGTATATCCTCGTAGTGATGGACTACTTCAGTAAGTGGCCGGAAGCGTTTCCGATCCCTAACCAGGAAGCCAGAACCGTGGCGGAGCAGATCGTCTACAATTGGGTTAGCAGATTCGGTGTGCCCTTGGAATTGCATTCTGACCAAGGGCGGAACTTCGAGTCAAGAATCTTCCAAGAGATGTGTCAACTACTCGGAATCAAAAAGACAAGGACAACCCCGCTTCATCCACAGTCGGACGGTATGGTGGAGCGTTTCAATAGGACTTTGGACGAACATCTCTCGAAGGCCGTAGGTGACTACCAACGGGATTGGGACCGGCAGATTCCCTTGTTTTTGATGGCCTATAGAAGTGCCGTGCATAGCACTACTCGACATACGCCGTTCGAAATCTTATTTGGTGGAATAGCTCGTTTACCCAGTGAGGTGAAATTTGGATCTCCTACCAATGAGCCCAGAAATGAAGAAGAGTACGTGGCGGACCTTAGGGAAAGGCTTAGGGACATACACCAAAGGACCAGAAGCCAGATTAAGATGACGAGCGACCGCATGAAGACCAGGTATGATGCCAAGGCAACAACGTCAGGATTCCAGGAAGGAGATCTGGTGTGGCTGTATAATCCCCATCGCCAAAAGGGGAAATCACCTAAATTACAGCGGAACTGGGAAGGTCCCTACAGAATAGTAACCCGCATCAACGATGTTGTCTACCGCATCCAGCGAGGACCAAGGGCCAAAATGAAAGTGGTTCATGTGGACCGACTGAGTCGATACAATGGCCGAAGTGAGGACGCACTTGTTCGGGACGAACACGTCTAAGAGGGGGGCAGTGTAGCATAATAATAACTACGCCCCCTAAAAATATGACGCAACAAATTCCGAAGTGACTTTTCATTCTGGCAGAATTTAGGTTCGAACTGTCCTTTCATTCGAGGTTCGTGTCTGGGACGAAGTCTCCACAGCTCATGTCAACGAAAGAGACGAATAATATCAGGGATAAAAGGGAATTATAACTGCAAGAATTATTTCTCTTGTTCCAGTGGTCGAAGAATTTGCTAGAAGTTTCTGGCTATCAGAAACTTCTGCTATATAAGGACAGATGGCGATCAAAAAAAGACACAGTAGTTTTTAAACTGTGGCGAAGAGATTGGAAAAGTGATAATAGGCGAAGTTGTAATTTGGTGATAAATTGAAAGTGGAGAGTAAACAAGAAAAAATAATTAGTTTGGATTTGTGAATTAAGTAATTGAAAGGAGATAAAGTGATTTGAGAGGAAAGAGACCTTGTAAGAAAAGAATTTGCGAAGAATAGTATAGTGTGAACTTGAATTGTTCTATAGACTAGAAAATAAAGAAATAAATTTCACAGAATATCGTTTTATCTACTCGAGCCGTAGCTCGCATATTACAATATTATCATTCAGGATTTTTTTTGTTCAAACGAAATTTTTGTAACCGACAATGACGAGACATAGAACATTGGAAAGGGAAATTTCTCCTTCCAATGTTCCAAAAAAAAAAAGGAAAAACACTACTCACAGCTGACAAAGACAACATATGACAAAGAAAAGGGGGGAAAGTAGGACAATGGGACAACATATAACCCAGATTGATATCAACGGTTAGAGTATCGACCCCAATAATCATTTTTGAAAAAAAAACCAAGAGACGAACAGCTGGCCGCTGCCGCTGATAGAGGATTTTTTTTTGATAAAGACCAAAAGCCAGGTACAGTGAGGCGGAGTCCCACTGTGAAGACAATTTCTTTGTCGATTCCTTTTTTTTTCTGAGGTGAGTTTGGCCAAATAGAAATAATAAAATTCAGTGAGCTAAAATGGAAATTTAATTAGATAAATCTGAAGACACACAGAGGAAGTGGGGGAGCGTATAATAAAGGAGGTGAACGCAGGCGACAGCAATCAGAAAGGTATGTGGAATGAAATTAGAATCGCTTGTGGGCAATTTATTAAAAATAATTTAAAACATTAGGCAGTGAGTGTAGAAGAGTGGCATAAGGCCCCAGAAATCCTATTGTTTGCCGTTTTCCTGCCAGGGCCGGTTGAGAACCACACCGCTGTAACTGGACAAGGTCCGGTGCAGGCAGTGAATAGCGTTGGCGGTGGTCCGCTACAACGGCAGCAAGAGGTGCTCCCTCAACAATAAAGTCAACGCTTCCAAGAGGGTGCTCCGTGGGACACAGTGATAGTGTACACTAGTGGAAGGAAAAATTTAAGTTTTTAAATTTAAAAATTTATTTTTGAAAGTGCTAGACACCACTCCTTCTGAGTTTTTTTTGTCCTAATCTTCTTGAATTTTTTTGATTTTTAATTAGTTGGTTAATTTTTTTTGATATTAGTGAAATTTAGTTGTTTGAATTTTGAACTTTAGCTGAATTTTAATTAGTGGTCAATTTGTGAATTTCTGCTAAGAAGTGTGACGGTGATTTTGTTTGTCTTGTGCGTCCTCGCACACACACACACACCCCATTCCAAGGGTGGGTTTTGGTGTTTCATATTCAAATTAAAGATTCAAAAAATGCATTACACAAAAAAAAGAAGAAAAAAAAAAAACAAATAAAAAATGCCAACATACCTAATTCTGTGTGGTGTCCGTAGGCAGTATCCCTACTGCAACTTGTCCTTCTTTTGGTTTTTCTGTTTTTTTCTATCTGCGCATACCCACGCACCCACCAGGGTGCGTTGGTCTCCAGGGGTGGGTTTTCTTTAAAAATATTTGTTATCAAATAAAAAGAAATAATAAAAAAATAGTATACAAAAAGAAAAAATAGCGATTCGCCTCGCAATTAAAAATTAAAAATAAAAGAAATGTCAACAATCAGCTGACGTGAGGGAGGGAGATACACCCGTCTCTCTCTCGCAAGAATATTAATGGCGATCGGGAAATTATCTGCGGTTCAGGGCTTAGGTAAGAACGTAGAATTCGTTTGTTCAATATTTTTATATTATATGGTTATATATATTTTTTTGTTGGTCAACAATTTTGTTTTAGGTTACGTGAGTAGGGTTCGTAGGTCGTACTAGTGTTATTAGGTAAGTTAGTTAATAATATTGTGTGTTAGGCTAGTGTATTTATGTATATTGTAGCATAATAATAACTACGCTCCTATGACTATGCAGCAAATTCCGAAGTGACTTTTCATTCTGGCAGAATTTTGGTTCGAACTGTCCTTTCATTCGAGGTTCGTGTCTGGGACGACGTCTCCACAGCTCATGTCAACGAAAGAGACGAATAATATCAGGGATAAAAGGGAATTATAACTGCAAGAATTATTTCTCTTGTTCCAGTGGTCGAAGAATTTGCTAGAAGTTTCTGGCTATCAGAAACTTCTGCTATATAAGGACAGATGGCGATTGAGAAAGCAACAGTAGTTTTTAAACTGTGGCGAAGAGATTAGAAAAGTGATAATAGGCGAAGTTGTAATTTTGTGATAAATTGAAAGTTGAGAGTTAACAAGAAGAAGTAATTAGTTTGGATTTGTGGATTAAGTAATTGAAAGGAGATAAAGTGATTTGAGAGGAAAGAGACATTGTAAGAAAAGAATTGCGAAGAATAGTATAGTGTGAACCTGAATTGTTCTATAGACTAGAAAATAAAGAAATAATTTCACAGAATACTGTTTTATCTACTCGAGCCGTAGCTCGCATGTTACAATATTATCATTCAGGATTTTTTTTTGTTCAAACGAAATTTTTGTAACCGACAATGACGAGACATAGAACATTGGAAAGGGAAATTTCTCCTTCCAATGTTCCAAAAAAAAAGGAAAAACACTACTCACAGCTGACAAAGACAACATATGACAAAGAAAAGGGGGAAAAGTAGGACAATGGGACAACATATAACCCAGATTGATATCAACGGTTAGAGTATCGACCCCAATAATCATTTTTGAAAAAAAAACCAAGAGACGAACAGCTGGCCGCTGCCGCCGATAGAGGATTTTTTTTTGATAAAGACCAAAAGCCAGGTACAGTGAGGCGGAGTCCCACTGTGAAGACAATTTCTTTGTCGATTCCTTTTTTTTCTGAGGTGAGTTTGGCCAAATAGAAATAATAAAATTCAGTGAGCTAAAATGGAAATTTAATTAGGTAAATCTGAAGACACACAGAGGAAGTGGGGGAGCGTATAATAAAGGAGGTGAACGCAGGCGACAGCAATCAGAAAGGTATGTGGAATGAAATTAGAATCGCTTGTGGGCAATTTATTAAAAATAATTTAAAACATTAGGCAGTGAGTGTAGAAGAGTGGCATAAGGCCCCAGAAATCCTATTGTTTGCCGTTTTCCTGCCAGGGCCGGTTGAGAACCACACCGCTGTAACTGGACAAGGTCCGGTGCAGGCAGTGAATAGCGTTGGCGGTGGTCCGCTACAACGGCAGCAAGAGGTGCTCCCTCAACAATAAAGTCAACGCTTCCAAGAGGGTGCTCCGTGGGACACAGTGATAGTGTACACTAGTGGAAGGAAAAATTTAAGTTTTTAAATTTAAAAATTTATTTTTGAAAGTGCTAGACACCACTCCTTCTGAGTTTTTTTTGTCCTAATCTTCTTGAATTTTTTTGATTTTTAATTAGTTGATTAATTTTTTTTGATATTAGTGAAATTTAGTTGTTTAAATTTTGAACTTTAGCTGAATTTTAATTAGTGGTCAATTTGTGAATTTCTGCTAAGAAGTGTGACGGTGGTTTTTTTTGTCGATATTTTTTTTTATCTCCGCAATAGCAGAGGATCACCCTTCTTCGTGCTGCCGGCAGGACAACGGGGGACTGAAGTTAAAGAAGTGGAAACCGTGAGTACATTGATTTTTTTAATATTTATTTACAATTCTTGGCAGAAAGGATAGGCGATAGTAGATTTAAATAATAGTAGATTTAAGATTAAAAATTGTATTAAATTGAATGGGGCGATGAGCCAACCGAAGTTTATGTGGTGTATTTATACTCTGACATAGGAATCTTTTTATTTGGTGTGCGGATGGCCGGTCGGGTTGTCCTTCTGTAGATGAACGGTGACAAGACAGGACGACTACGAACAAAGACGACATAACGTGACGACCACCAATAGTTCGCTTGAGATGGTGTTTAACAGACTTCATTCCTGCCTCCCATAGGCCACCAAAGTGGGGTGCCGCTGGGGGTATGAAATGCCATTCCGTATGGTAAGTTGTTAATGCCTCGCATATTTCATCGTTGTACTCTTTCGCTTCCCTTGCATTTAGCTGAAGAGTTTTGTTTGCAGCCACGAAATTCGTACCGTTGTCACTGTATAGGTGTCCCACATGTCCTCTCCTGGCGCACAATCTCTTAAAAGCTGCTATGAAGGTATTTGCTGTTAAGTCGCTAACAACTTCGAGATGAACTGCCTTTGTTGCCAAGCATATAAATACGGCTATATATCCTTTATATAATTTGTTTCCCCTTCCTTTCGCTGTCCTGATATCTATAGTTCCTGCATAGTCGATTCCGGTATTTAAAAATGATCTGGCTTTGGACACTCTCGGTTGTGGCAGATTTCCCATCATTTGAGTTCTCGTTGACGATCTGTGTCGAAAACATGTAGTACATCTACGGACTCGTTGTTTGACTGCACTTAGACCACTCAGAATCCAGTATTGTTGCCGTAGATGTGCATGGGTAAGAGCGTAGCCTTCATGTAAGGTGGTTTTGTGGGCCTCGTCTATCAACATGGTCGTCAAATACCCTGAATGTGGGATGATTATGGGATGTTTCTGCGAGCATGATAGTTCTGCTTTCGCCAATCGTCCTCCTACTCGCATCACTTCGTTCTCATCCAGGAATGGGTTGAGGCACCGAAGTTTACTCTTCCTGTCAATTTCCCTTCCTCTCTTTAAGTTGACGACCTCATCCTTGAACGTTGTCTACTGTATGTGTCGTATAACAACCCTCGCAGCGCTTTCAATTTCTTGACATGTGATTTGTCCCCGCAATTTATTTTTTGATGATCGTAAGTTGTGCACAAATCGTTTACAAAACGCGAGTATTCTTGTTATTCGCCTAATCGTGCTATACTGCGACAGCAATCTTTCTACGACATCTGGTTCCACCGTTAAAGTGAAGGTGTTTGTGTGCTGTTTCTTAACTTCCTCGTTGGTGCTGTGAGTTGTGGAGTCAGCGTAGTTCACCTGTGCCTGCGCTAGCCATGGTGGACCTGTCCACCAAATTGAGTGTGCGTTGAGTTCTGAAGGCCATAGTCCTCTAGATGCACAATCCGCTGGATTGTCCTTACTCTTTACATGATGCCATTTGTCTGAGCTTACTAATTTGGTTATTATAGTAACTCTGGCCGCTACGTAGCTCTTCCATTTGTTAGAGTTTCCGGTGATCCATGCTAATGTTATTGATGAGTCTGTCCATGCATGTATTTCCAGATCTTTTATTTCTAATTTGGCCTTGGTTTTTTCAAGTAATTTTGCCAGCAGGACTGCTCCGCAAAATTCGAGTTTCGGTATCGATATCTTCTTAATTGGTGCTACCTTTGTCTTAGCACATAGTAATCTTGTGATAATTTCTTCAGAAACAGTTGTAATTCTTGTATAAATCACGGCTGCGAATGCCCTCTCCGATGCGTCACAAAATCCATGTAATTCTATGCGGTGTTTTGATTCGTATTGGATCCATCGTGGTATTTTAATTTCTTCTATGCAAGACAGTTGGCTTCTGAATACCTTCCATTCGTGAGCGTTTTCATCCGAAAGTATTTCATCCCAAGTTTTTTCCGACTTCCAGAGTTGTTGGATTAGCTTTGCTCTTACTATAATTGGAGCTAGCCAGCCCAATGGGTCAAATAGCCTAGCTGTTTCTGACACAATTACTCTTTTTGTCAGATTTTTATTCCCTGTTGCAATATTAACTTTGAATTCAAAAGTATCGGACTCCGGTCGCCAGTATATTCCCAGGGTCTTAATGGGGTCGTAGCCATTTATTTTGAATCTTCCTTGCTCTTGATCTTCTGATGTTATATTTCTCAAAATGGCTTTTGTATTTGAAGACCATTTGCGTAGTCTGAATCCTCCGCTCGCCATGAGTTGTACCAATTGCTGTTGTGCCTCTACTGCTGCGTCTAATGTATCCGCTCCCGAAAGTAAGTCATCAACGTAGAAATCTTGGCCAGTTATCATTGAAGCTATTTCAAATTTCTCCTTTTCATCACACGCGAGTTGTTGAAGTGTTTTTATCGCCAGATATGGAGCTGATGAGGTTCCGTAAGTCACGGTGTTTAACCGATATTCCTTGATATTTTGTGTTGGGCTTTCTCTCCACAATATACGCTGAAAGTCTCTGTCTTCGTGTGCCACTAGTATTTGGCGGTACATTTTTTCAATGTCCGCTCTGTATGCAATTTTATGTTTTCTCCATCGCACTAGTATAGAGTATAAATCCTGTTGTATAACTGGACCTGTAAGCATTGTGTCATTTAGGCTTACTCCTGAACTCGTTCGTGACGACGCGTCAAAGACAACTCGAACCTTGGTTGATGAGCTATCTGGCTTGATGACTGCATGGTGCGGTAGGTAATACACTTCTTTCGTTGATTTCATAACCGATGTTGGTTTGACTTCTTCCATGTGTCCGAGCTCAATGTAATCCCTCATGAATTGTACATAGTCATCATAAAGTTGCTTATTTCGCGTAAATTTTTTCTCCATCTGAAGAAATCGAGCTAGCGCTCTGTCTTTTGATTCGCCCAATTTGCATGTGTCTTCTTTGAGCGGTAGTCGAACAATGTACCTTCCAGCTTCGTCCCTCTTGTGTGTTGCCCTGAATATCTCTTCGCACCGAGCTTGTTCTTCAGTAAGACCTCTTTCTTCATGTACTTCTTCTATTTCCCAAAATGATTTAAGTTGATCGTTTAACTCTGTGTTCGATATTAAGCAAACCGTTGCTTCATTTGCCTTTGAGTGATGTTGAATACTTCCAGACAATATCCAACCTAATTGCGTGTTTTGAGCGACTGGGGTGCCGTGGTTGCCTTTAATCACCCCTTCAAGAATTATGTCCTGGAACACATCAGCTCCAATCAGCATATCTACGGCCGCTTTCTTGTTGTATGATGGATCCGCCAAGGGTAAATGTTTAATATGATCCCAATCGTTAGTTGTAAAGGATTCTTCCGGTAGTACCCTTGTAACCTTGTTTAGTACTAAGAATTCTCTCCATGTTTGAAATTCTGACGGATATATGGACTGAATTTGTAGATCAACCTTACTGTTTGCCGTTCCTGCATGCGTTGCTCCTAAGCCAGTAATGGAAGCATTTGCTCATATCCGTTGTAATTGCAGTCGCTGTACTGCTTCTTCGGTGGTGAAGGAAGACTGAGAGCCCTGGTCGATAAGAGCTCTAAGGAAGTAATCATAACCTTTGTGTGGTGACGCTGATGACATATTTGACAAGTCTTTCCTGACGGACATCTTGATGTTTCATGATTTGGCTTGAAACAATTTTTACACAGTTTTTCCTTTTGCACAACCTCTTTCCTTTGTTTGACTGGCATTTGAATAAATGTACTGCAAGTATGAAGCCAATGCGCGCCATTGCATGCTTTGCAAAACGGAGGAACAGTTGCATAAAAATTCTTGACGAACCCCTGCTTATTGTTAAATGGTTTTTTGTCCCTTTGAATATCCACTTTCTTCTTCTTTTCTTCTAAATTGTCCAAAGCATGGAATTTGTTCTCCAGGAACGTAAAAAAATTGTTCAGAGGTTGCAAATCTTTCGGTTTTTTCAAAGACTGTTCGTACGCCTTTCTCGTTTCGTTGTCTAGTTTTTGCGAGATGATGTACAGTATTATAGGGTCCCAGCTCTCCGTATCGATGTTCAGTCCCTTTAAGGCATTGACACACTCCATCGAAGTATCGTGTAGTCTTTTCAGATTTTCTGCAGATTCAAATTGGCACTCCTTTTGGTTAATCAATGCTTGAATTTGCGCATTCACTAACATTCGGGTGTTCTCGTATCTGTTTACCAAAGCTTCCCTTGCCGTCTCGTAGTTGCTGTCCATTATCTGCAAGTGCTGAATGATCTTAGCTGCTTCCCCCGTCACGTTTGTTTTTAGATAATGCATTTTTTGAGCATTCCCAAGCTTATCGTTTTTATGTATAGCTTGCTCAAATAAATCAAAGAATGACTTCCATTGTTTACAATCACCATTGAATGTTGGTAACTTTAACACGGGTAATTTCAGCTCGTGGTGCGTATTTTCTGTAGTGCCGTCTTGCCTCGTACCAAATGCATCAATCTTCTTTTGTACATTCACCATAATATTTTCGTAAATCTCCTCTAATTCTTCATGCTCGTTCATGTAGTCTTCATCAAGTATTTCTATTGCCTATTCTATTATGTCGTTATGCGTTCCAACTATATTCTCCCATTGGCTTTGCATTGCCTGCTGTTTATGGACATAGTATGCTTTTGATGTCTGCAATGATTTCATTCACTGATCTGAAGAATGTTTGTTTTTGCACTTCTTGGCGTTTCATTCTTCTTTTTTGCTCTTCATCTTGCTGATCCTTATCGTCGTTCGGTGACTTTCTGTATCCTGATGTTGAGGGCGTAGTTATTGGTCTAGCTGTATCCGAGTTGTCAACTAGTCCTGCTGCTCTTGGTAATGGATTCACGGTCTGGGCCTTAGATTCTTCTTCCAATACCTCCCTCAGCTTGTCTTCTAACTTGTTCCGTATTGTCGTCATCGTTGCTTCTACTTGCTTGTAGAAGTTGGCTTCAATGTACGGATGCTTTTCGCTGAAATGCTCGTGCTTTCGTATTTCTTTATCTCCGTTCTCAAACTCCTTCCAGTGATGGTCGAGGTCATCTAATCGTTCTTTGATGAATCCCTTTGTTCGTCTTATTTTGGGTTCTTTCGTGTACTTTTCGGATATTTTCATTATCCATTCCGCTCTCTCACGTTGTAGTTGAACCAAATCGTCTAAAATCGTCATTTTTATCTCGTATCTCGTTTTTTTTTTTTTTTTTTACACTTTTCACTACTTTTAAACTTTAAACTTCACACTTTTGTTCTATTCTCCTAGTCGTAGTTCAGTAACTCGAAGGACCAATTATGTTGATATATTATTATGTCTAACTAAAACCACCTTACCACTGGTGGGGGGTGGTTATAGTTTAAAATTAATACACCTTTCTGTTGGAGTTGTCGTATTCAAATCCGACGTTAAATTTTATTTCACACATTTTTATAGTATAAATTATGCTGACACGCATACTAATATTACCAGATCTCTTATTACATAAAACTTAAAATACGTGGGAACTGCTGTTGACTCGGCGGCGCTGAACAAAACTGATATCAATGATAAAGAGTTTCCCGCTATGTCTGTTTCCCGTAAGGTGCATATGTACGCAATTGTACACTTTTATTCAACTGATTTTTATTTCTTTTTTGAACTTTACTACCTATTAGTAAGGGTTCGCTTTTAAATTTTTTTTTGTTTTTTGATAGTGAAGTAGGGAATTTTTATTGAATTTTCTTTTTCTGTCATGGAGGGAGATAATAGGAACTTAGGGACAGTACCTAAGAACACTGGGTCCCAAGGAACACATCTGCCAGGAATGCGAGTAACGCGATTAAGAGCTAGGTTGGAACGCGAACAGGGAACTGACGGATATGACTTGCCACCTGCTACAGAGACTGACGGCAATTGCGCAAGACAAGGAACAAATGACGACTATCTGTTCTTTGGCCAAGACGACGGAAATTACCCTACGAACTCTAACATAAACTCTAACATGACCTACGACAACAAGACAGAAGGTAACTCGGTCCACGGTAGACCTACGTGAGGACCTACAGCGAAGATTCCTTCCAAATGAACATGACCTACTTGACTTGTACGACGTACAGAACGGACGAAATACAACAGACACAAGACTACAAGCCAGAGAACTTGTAGGACAACGCAACCAAGCGACAGCAACTGTAGCAACCGACCTAACTCACCTGCGGAGTAAGACTGTGGAGGACACAAAACGGATAATACAAGAAATACAAAAGGTGGTCTCTCAAGCGGTAAAGAAGAACCAGGTTGAGATGATGTCGGTGTTCGCCGAAAGCATGAAAGATATGATGACTACCTTTCAGGAGAACATGAAGGCGATCAATGACAGATCTGCAACCTGGAGCTCTCCGCAGCTGCGCAGAGAGAACCACCAACAACGAACGACCGACGAAAAGACAACATTTGACAAAGGACAGTCCACTCCTTCGCACCCACTTAACTGGACGGAACTCTTACATCAACCAACGTCGACACTAAACAGACCAACTTTTAACCCACCGCCACACGAATGACCAATAAATGACCCACTGTGTGCCCAGGCTCCACGCTTCACTGAACCATTCCTACGGTTTTCAGAACGGAAGGTGGACATCCACAAGTGGGACATTAAATTCGACGGGACACCAAAGACGATGTCCGTAGAAAGTTTCCTGTTTCGCGTGAAGACTTTGCAACGCCAAAACGGTATTAGCGACCACCAGCTATTCACCCACTTCCACCACCTTGTAAGCGGTCCTGCAGAGAGGTGGTTCTGGCAATTTCTGCAGGAAAATGAAAGCGATAGGTGCCTGAGCTACCAGCGACTTAAAGGCGAATTGTTAAAACAATTTAAAAATAATATTAGGGACCATGAAATCTTAAGACCAATATTGGATAGGAGGCAGCAACCCCAGGAGTCATTTGAAGACCTCTACAGCGACGTACGGACGATGGTACTACAGATGACGAGTCGACCGAACGAACTTGACCTAGTGGACATCCTCCGAAGTAACGTTAAGGACATTGTCTCCTTGTACCCTCATACTGAAATCGTCATTGCGGGCGATTTCAATATACACAATTCGGATTGGCTTCATCATTCTGGCCAGACAACACCCGAAGGAAGGTATGTTGAACTTTTCGCTCAGGTAAACAATTTGACTCAGCTTGTAAATGAGCCTACACGTATACCGGACATTGAAAGTCATTCCGCCAACACTTTGGACTTGTTTCTTACTTCGCACCCTGATAAATACACTATTGATGTTTTAGCGAATCTAGGTCGGTCTGACCATAATATCGTATCAGCTAAATTCTCATACTCCGACCACACAGTTAAAGAAAAACTCCTAAAAGAAAAGTATGGCAATACGAGAAAGCCAACTGGAGCGGCCTCAATAGCTTCTTTAGGAGTTTTAACTGGTCGCTATGCTTCCTCGATAGCGACGTGGATGCCGCTGCTGATATGATCACTAACACTATACTCTTAGGTATGAATGACTTTATTCCTAACAGAATAAAGAGCATTAGACCTAAGGCAAACTCGTGGTTTGACCAGAGCTGTAAAGAGGCTATCAGGTTGAAAGAAGTAAGTTTTCGGTCTTATAAAGCCAATAAATCTGAGGAAAATCGAAAGAAGTTTAAACAAGCCAGAAAAGACTGCAATGCCCATATTCGACGTGTAAAATTCTTACATAACCAAAAATTGAGTCAAAAAATCCTACAATGCCCCAAAGGTAGTAAACATTTTTGGTCATTCGTCATAAATATTAAAAATTCTGCCTCATCTGCCATCCCCACGCTCATTTACAATGACATTCCAGCTGTCAGCTCCTTAGACAAAGCTAATCTGCTTGCTGCTCACTTTGCAGCGAACTCCACGCTACCAGATAATGCTTTGTCTCCACCTGTATTTGAGAGCGTCAAATTTTCCATGGGACAAGTCCACTTTCGCACTCGTGCAGTTGCAGGAGTACTCAAAGGTTTTAACATACACAAATCCGATGTTCCAGATGGTATCCCCCCCGTAGTTCTGAAGAGGTTTTCTTCTACGCTGGCAAAACCTCTGCGTAAGCTTTTCTGTCTATCCTACTTTTCAGGGCTCTTTCCGAGTAGATGGAAAACAGCATTTGACCAGCCCGTCCCCAAAAATGGCGAATCTTCCTCCCCGTCCAATTACCGACCCATTGCACTTACGTCCCTTCTTTCCAAGGTCATGGAAACGTTGATAAATCGTCAGCATATGAAATATCTCGATTCACGAAAACTCCTTAATGACCGCCAGTATGGTTTTCGTAGCAACAGGTCCACTGGTGATTTGATGGCATATCTCACCGAGAAGTGGAACCAATCTCTCCATCACTTCGGCGAAACCAAGATGGTTGCGCTTGATATTTCAAAGGCATTTGACAGAGTTTGGCATCAGGCTCTTTTATCGGAAATGCGTGCATTTGGCGTCGATGAGTCTCTTCTTCAATGGATTAGAAATTACCTTTCGGGGCGTTCAATACAAGTTGTTTTGGACGGCTTCAAGTCTGCGATTCACCAAATAAATGCTGGTGTTCCCCAAGGCTCTGTTTTGTCTCCGATTCTCTTTCTCATTTTTATAAATGATCTCTTGTCTGCAACTTCTAATCCAATCCATTCCTTAGCTGCTGACAGTACCCTCAGTTTTTCATATTCGTTACCTAACTCACGTCTTTGCTCTTCGGCCGTAGAGGGGGAACGGCAACGTATGTTAAACACATTAAATTCCGACCTGGACAGCATAATTAAATGGAATAATTAAATAAGAGTGGAATTTAATGCTTCCAAAACACAAAGCTGTCTTCTGTCTCTCAAGCGAAACCATAACCCTCAACCATTATCCATGGATGGTACTTGCATCATTGAAACCGAAAGACTTCCCATTCTCGGTATGTGTATTAATAACCATCTTCGATGGAATGATCACATATTCGAGGTCGCTAAAAATGCTGCAAAATGTCTAGGATTCCTTAAACGGCGGAAGAAATATTTTACTCCGTCTGATCTAGCCTCAATTTATAAGGCATTCATCCGCCCTAAGCTGGAATATAATGCCCATACCTGGTCTGGTGCACCCAAGACCGTTTTGCACATTCTTGATAGGGTACAAAATCGCGCGTTAAAACTTATAAGTGATAGAGACATTGTGAATTCCATTCATTCACTAGAACATCGGAGAAATGTCTCCTGTTTCTCTCTGTTTTATCGTTTTTTTTTTTTTATAAAAAATGCTCCATGGAAATAGCCAGTTGTATTCCTCCCCTTCAAAATTTCACCCGCAATACGCGACATGCTTCGAATGCACATCAGTTTACCCTAAAGCCAAACTTCGGTCGTACTGTCAAAAACAGGGATTCATTTATAAGCCGAACAACACGAATGTGGAACGATCTACCAGGCTCTGTATTTCCCCATCACTACATCCTTCAAACATTCAAAGCCAACGGGCACAACAGGTACCTCCTCTGTTCCTCTTCCCCCTTTTCCCTGACGCCCGTGCCCTGCAACAATTAAAGGGTATTAATACTCCCTTTGGCGCGCGCAGATTAAAAAAAAAAAAAAAAATTAAGACTACTTAATTTTCCTCATTAAGACTATTTAATTTCATAAAGTTCGTTTTTCGTGCGTCGACATTTGGGATGCCGTCAGATTTCTAGTTCCGCTCGTATTTGGTAGAGTTTTTGATGGTGGCTACCTTACTATTTAAATATGTTTTTTTTTACTCAATAAATGGCTCTCCTCAGAATCCGTAGAGCTGACCTCCGAAGAGGGTGGATTTTCCAGTTCTCCAGGACTGCCACCTGGAGTTACATCTTCTATCGGCACTGCAACACAGCTCACTTTGGGTGAGCTCTTACACTCTCTGCTTGTAAACAAAACATCGTTATATGCTTTGCAAGGTAACATAACTGCTAAACAACAAGCTTGGTGTTGTCAGTAGTAAAACTATGCTGCCGGAACATTTTTTCTAACACGATCGAGAGAGAGACTGTGTACTATGTATATATTGAGTAGTGCAGTGCTACGGTGGCAGGCTGCAAACATATAATGTATACAAAATTACCATGTTGTTTTCTTGTCTTTCAATTTCTAATTTTTGTAGAGTTTAAGCCTATAAATGTTAAGTTAGATCTTAAGCACATTTATTTAGGTTCTGGACTTCGGAAAGAAAAGAGCAAAACAGGTATGAGTTGAACATTTTTATTTGTAAAGTTTACATGAACTGACTTCATTTCACTTTATTTGCCATTTTTTGGTCCATTCATAAATATCATTTACTGCCCTTTGTAGTTTTCCAGTAACTTCCTGTACGGTATTACCAACAGCAAGTACTGTAGTATCATCTGCAAATGTGGCAATAGAAATTTCCTCATTTTGTGGTAGGTCATTGGTGTATAACAGGAACAAGACAGGTCCTAATACCTTGAGGTACACCAGCTACTACCTTGAGGTACACCAGCTTTTATATGTTTTAATGTGGATTACTCATCTTCTTGCTTTATTCTAAATAATCTCTGCATTATATATGACTCTAGGATGTCTCAGTATTGTTTTGGTAGATAATTTTGCATCTTATGGACTAGTCCTTTATGCCACACCTTATCAAAAGCCTGTGTTATATCAAGGAAGATGATAGAGAATATTTTTTTTTTCTCCTCTAGGGCTTTTTCTATTTTATCAGTTATTCGGTGAACTTGATCTATAGTTGAATACCTATTTCTAAAGCCAAATTTATGGTTTGGTATCAATGTCTTTTCTTCTATGATCGGATGGAGTCGTTTTAGAAGAATTTTTCCGAATAGCTTTGACAGTATTGACAGCAAAGAAATCGGACAATATGAGGTAACTTCGCTATTTAGTTTGCCAGGTTAATTACTTCTGCGACTTTCCACACTCATGGAACATATTCGTATGCCATAAAGTGAGAAAAATTGTGTTGCTACTTGGCCTAAAAACCATTCAACTGACTTAGATCTTGGTGGATTCATATTATTGCGAACTTAGAGTACAAGCTTTATTAAAGCTTTTTTGCTCCTTTTGAAATTCTTTACAAGTACTCGTAAATTGCAGTAATAATTTTGTAATTACAATTTCTGGTGTATTCCTTTCTTCCATGTCGTACCTTATTCTAGGTAATGTTTTCAGAATTTCTTCTAAAATAAGATAAAATGTCGGAGATTTTTCGGGTTAATCTTTTCTTTTATTTCTTTCGCTATTTCGTTAGAGGTTACTCTTCTTAGAGGCATCTTTGTATGGCTGAAAGACGTTTTCAAGATGTTCAGCAAATAAGTCTGCCTTTTGCTTGTTTGTTTTTGCCCAGTTTCCACTGCTGTTTTTAATTGGCGGAATAATGCCATTCGTCTTTTTATTTTCTTTGTAGCCTTCCAGAGTGAGTATTTTGTACGAAGCATTTTTCAATTCTCTTATCCCTTTTCGTAGCTTATTAGTTAAGCTATTAAGTCTTGCTTTGACCGTTGGCGCTCTTGATAGTTGCCAGCGTTTACGAGCTTTTCTATATTCAGGTATTAAGTCACATATTGGTTTGGGATATATATTTATTTTTAATTTACTGTTTGATCCAGGTGTTGCAGCCCAAGCAGTCTTTTGTATATTTAAGGTGCAAGTCTGTACTTCACTTTCAAATTCTTCTGTTGTGTCGATTGTTGTGGATAGTTCGATGCACTCTTCCAGCAATTGCCTGAAGTAACTCCAGTCTATTACGAGTAGCTTGTTCACTAGACGTGGATTGTTTTCCTTTAATATAACTTTACTCGTACTACCAAGTGTAAGAAGCACATAGGAGTGATCTGAGTCAAGATCAGGTCCTTCTTCTACTTTGGTAGTATTTAAGGATATATTCCTTGTTATAAAGAAGTCGACAACATCTGGGGTTTTGTTCTGTGGGCCAGTAAGTAGGTTTTCCCGTTGAGTGATATTTGGCGTTAATTTTTTTTATGGTTTCAAGAAGTTCTTTTCCTCTTGTGTTTGTTAGTCTTGATCCCTAAAATTTGTTCTTAGCGTTGAAGTCTCCACCTATTATGAAGTTATTTCTGAGTACTCTTATACGGAAGCGGCTTTTATTTTGTTTCAGCCAAGAACAATGTACTGCTGCTACCGTTATCTGGTTGCTGCATGTTCTTATTTTGACTGATGAGGCTTGTATTTCAGACGACTGACATTTTTCATTTTCGTGTAGATTAATGCTTTCTTTAAACTTCATGGGGTCCTCAGGCCATTTTGACCCATTTTAGGAAAGAATTTAGGTTTTATCTAAAACAAATTTTTTTAGGGACTTGATGTTTCATGACTTTTTCTAAAGTTTTCAACTTAATATATTTAGCGTGTAATTTTATAAAAATATATTTTATTTTACCACGTACACATTTTTTTATGTTCGCGGACCTCGCGTCAAAATTGACAATACCGTATTAACGGAACGTCAATTGCATTCTTATTTGTTTTCAGGTTGGTCAGTAATTGTTGTGCGGTTGCATTGTTTTACTTACAGTACTTTTATAGAATTTATTGACATTTAGTGACTAGCACATGCCTTTGTTTACAAGTTGGACTAATTATTTGCTATTTGGAAATGAGTGATAGTGAAAGTGATTTTTCTGAGTTCGAAGATCATGTTGAGGAAGATGATTCATCGGATAGCAGTTTTAGTGAGGGTGGAAATGCATCTGTCAAAAAATGGCCTAATAACTTATTCTAAAAAAAACCTTGAAAACAAAGCCGGAAGATCCTCCATTATAAACTTATTGCCAGGATTTACACGTTATTCGTCCTCAAGAATCACAGCAGAAGAAATTTCTAGCTTCGAATTATTTTTTCCACCTCCTTTGGTACATACTGTATTGGCTACCCAAACATTGAGGGCAAACGCATATTTAAAGAAGAATGGACTGACATTGACAGCACTGAACTGTTTCCATTTATTGGACTTCTTTTATTGGCTGGTGTTTTTCGATCAAATAACGAAAGCTCTGAAAGTTTATGAGACTCTTAAAAAGGAAGGCCAATATTTGCAGCATCTATGTCACTGAAGACTTTCAAAAAAATATCTAGTGTTATCAAGTTCGATAACAGAGAAACTCGAAGTGAACGGCGTTTGTTAGACAAATTTGCTCCTATACGTCAATTGTGGAATCATTGGGTTGAGATATTACCGAAGCTTTACAACCCATCCGAAAATGTAACAACAGATGAACAACTGGTAGCATTCAGAGGAAGATGTCCTTTCCGACAGTACATTCCATCAAAGCTATGCTTGGAATATTCAACCTTATACAGGCAAGGAAATCGGAAGTACACCTGTAAGAAATCAAGGTATGCGTGTAGTATTTGATTTGGTTGCAGGGCAAAGGGGGTGCAATCTTACGACTGATAATTTTTTTTCATCTTATCAACTGGGACAAAAATTACTGGAGAAACAGATTACACTAGTATGTATGTATGTATGTATTTATTAATTTAGTGGATATTCCACTATTTGAATTCACTTTACATTGAACTACATTATAAATACTCTTAATTACTATAAGGATAGTTACATTTTATAAAGTTAATAATTTTTCTTTTAAATTCTCTAACATTTCTTTAATTTTTAGTATCTTATGGCATTGAATTATACAATTGAAACCCTTCATATACAATACTGTTTTGGGTCATATTTGATAAATAGTGTGGGAGTCTGAAATCTTCTCCATTTCTTAAGTTATATGGTTGCGACTCTCTTACAAATCTCATATGTTTAATATCATTTTTAATTTTAAAAATTAAACACAAAACGTTAACAATAATTTTTTGTTTTACACTCTACCACATTAACATATCTAACATCTGCTGTATTGGAGTATATCTATTACATTTTAGAATTATTCTTATTGCTCTGTTTTGAAACCGCTGTAAGCCAAGTAACATATTATCACTACATAAATACAAGATGGACGCACAGTACTCAAAGTGTGGTTTTATCATTACATTGTAAATATTTATAGCACTTAATATAGGGATTTCACTTCTTATTCTGTTAAAAAAATAAACTTTTTTTGATATTTTTTTTATAATATACTCTAGATGAGGATTAAATGTTAAATCTGAATCAATATTTAATTACATCTATCTGCTCAATACTTTCGTTGTCAACTTTCAAATTTAGATTATAAAGGTGCCGAAACACCATACACTTAGACTTAGTGACATTTAGTTTTAACTTATTTGATTTGAGCCACAAATTTATTGTTGACAAATCGTACTGTATCTTATGTATACAATCTTCAATATTTTTCCCTGTTATATAAAGCAGAGCATCATCAGCGAAAAGAGCAATTTGAGAATGGTTAAGCTTATCCTTGATGTCATTTATGTACATAGATGATGAAAAGTAATGCTCCAAGTACAGATTCTTGTGGAACTCCGAGAGTCGTCTCAATGCTAACTGAAGTTACACCATTCAATTTAGGTTTTGGAACAATACGCAAAAATATGCCCGAATTACCACCAGAAACAGTAAATGTAAAAGGAAGACCAATTTTGTCATCAAATTTTGCCTTTACCAAGAATACTACCACCATGTCGTATATCCCGAAAAAAAAAATAAATCTGTGAATCTTCACACTTCTACATTTTATCATGACTCGAAAGTAAGTGATCGCGCAGATAAAAGGCCAGCAATAATACTAGACTACAACAAATGTAAAGGTGGTGTAGACACATTGGACAAAGCAGTAGGTGGCTACACCTGCAAAAGAAAGACTAAGCGATGGCCTCAAGTGGTGTTCAGTAATATGGTCGATATATCAGCTTATAATGCTTTTGTCCTACTCAAATCGGCTAACCATGCCTGGAAAGAAAACTGTCCTGCTAGGCGCCGCTACATTTTGGAAAATCTATGTATGCAGCTTGTTATTCCTTACATATAAAAACGGCAAACACTACCTCGAGCACCATTTTCACTTGATAAAATACGAGATGTATCTCAAAACGATCCACAATCTTCTTCATCAACTCAGTCGGAAAACAGTACAGAAAAGAAAACAACCAAGAGAAGCCGATGTCAATTATGTTAAAAAAAAAAACAGATAATAAAACAGGTTTAGTTTGCGACATTTGCAATAAATTTATATGTACGCAGCATTCTAAAACTATCAATTTGTCTACAAATTGTAATAACTGATTATATTTTTATCTTTCATTATTCAATAAAAAGATTTGTAAAAGTACAAATAAGATAAAAATGTATAACAAACATGTTTGAAGTTACAATAAAATCCCATAAATATAAATTAAAATAACTCTTATTTTCATTAAAAATATCTTAACTATTACATTATAAACCATACCAGTATTAATTAATCAAATATTTTATATATATTCTGAAATAATAGTAATGGGTCAAATTTGACCCGAAGCCCTTTTACGTCAGTAACTTTGAGGACCGTATAAAGGTTAATTATAACTGCAGTACCCCCTCTTGCTCTATTATGAGGATGTGGGGTGTGGTATAACCACAAAGAATGTGCAGTTTATAGTTTGTTTCAAGTTTGAAATATGTCTCGGTAACAAGACATATGTCAATATTTTTGATGTCGGGAGTCACTTGCAATTCTTCCTTACGATTCTTGAGACCATTGGCATTCCATAATAAGATTTGTATGTTTTTAACCATTAGGATCTTTTAGGCACAGCTCTTTAGTCGCTGTTTTGTTTTTCAAGGAAAGATATTCTTTCCAGAATTTTCTTACTGCACTTTTCCACATCTTCCATTCTGGTTAGAATTGAAATAACCTGCGCATATGTTTTCTCAGGCCCGGATTTGGAACTTAAGTTCTCATTTTTGTTCATGGACAGATTTTTTTAAACTTTTTTAGCGATTTTATTTATTTGGGGTTTCGTTATTGGTGTCAAGTCCTTTTTGATTTTGTTTTCTTTGTCTTTAGATGTGTATTTTTTTTAAAGGCTTTGGCATTTTAATTTGCTTGTTATCTTTCGTGTGCTGTAGCTGTTTTGCTACTACACGACCTCTGTAGGTAGCTGGGTGTCTGTCGTTACAGTTGGCACATTTCGGAGGTGCCTTTTTATCCCTTATGCAACCTTTTGTATGATGGTCGCCTGCACATTTAACACATTTTGGGTTATAATTGCAGTATTTGGGAGTGTGACCATACTTTTGCCAATTCTTACATTAGGGAACTAGCTTTGTTTTCCGCAGAGGATGAATTTTTACTTCCATTCCTAAGATATCTTTGATTTCATAAAATCTCTTTATGTCCTCGTCTCTCTCAAAAGTGACAATGAACATCGCCAGCTGTTCTTTGTTTCTGTACCTAAGCAAAGAAGTTTTTCCTTTTGAGGTCATTAGATATGCTTTCATGACAACCTTTATCGATATAACGAATACCATTGCACTTTTTTTTGGTTAAGCAGTTTTGTCAAGTTCCCGTAGGAATCTTCGCCTTCCACATTAATTTTTGTTTCTTAGAGGTGTATTAGCTTTAATTTTATTTTTTTTCCCCCAAAATATTTAGTAAGCCTTCGTACTTCGTTATACAGAGTACTAAAATTGGAGGAGGCTTTATTGGCTGGGGTGTTTTTTTTTTAGTTTGAATCTTTTCTGCGCTTTAGAGGTTCACTTTTGGTGACGAAAGCTCCGGAGACATGCTCATTTTTCTTTTTTTGTTTCTTTTTTCCCTGCTGGGGCTGGCTCTGTCTCTCTTCGTAATTCTTCTTCATCCGTAGAATTGAGCGTTGGTAACCTGCTCATTTTTATTATTCACTTGTATTTTTAGCAGTTGCAATTCAAGTTTTAATTTATCGATTTCGCTTGTCAGCTTTTCACTGAGTTGCTCAAAATCGTCTCTTTGTTCACAGGATTTTTTTGTATTTAGCCTCCAACATTGAATTTTCTTTTGTTGGTTAGGATGGTGGTGATCGTATCATTTTACGACTCTTTATGGAAGGGTCTTCAAGTGCTAGCAATAAATGGTTCCCCCCAGAATCCATGGAACCGACCTCCGAAGAGGGTTTATTTACCAGGTTACCTGGAACACCACCCGTGGTATTTATCATATATTATCTGTTTTGTTCATTGCATTATTAGCTTAACTCTTTTTTTCAAAAAAGTTTTAAAAAATTTGACCTATAGTCGCCTCTTACGACAAGCATACCTACCTCGGGTATATTCTAACCCCTAACCCGAAGAAATAATTCAATTCTGAACAGGGTGTTCTCATCGGCATTTGCGCTAGCACCATCATCAGATTCTTCCAGCGGCTGAATGTAATCAGCTAGGGTTTGATCGTAGTTACAATCTTCAGATTGTGAAAATTTGATTGCGGCCTAGTGGAGTTAAACAGAGGTTGTTTTTCTATTTTAAATTGTTGATTTGAGGGAAAGGGAAGTTGTTGGCTTGGTGCAAATGGTTATCTGTAATTTGGCTGGGATTGGTATTGGTTCCTCTGGACGTTTTGTTGATGATGAAATGGTGCTCTTGGCGGTGGTTGATTTAAAGACACAAAGTTTGTCCAGGGATGAAATGGTTGCCTACATTGTGGATTCGTAAAATTATTATTAACATTCCTACGTGGTGGTGAGACAGGGTTTGGACGCCTTCTTATTATGTTGTGATTGTGCGCGTATTGTGATCTATACTCTTGGACCAAACCGACAGGTTCGCATAACCCTAACAACCTGGACAGGTTTTGTTTTTGAGAATAAGAGAGAGGTGGATGTAGACAGCTTGATAAAATTCTGATATCGTCTTGTTCCTTTAAACAAGGGACAATATTTTAGAAATATTCTCCCAATTGAGTGGAGTGTTGTAAGACTCTAGGACAAGGTCAGCGTTTCCAATGATCTTGTTTCGGATACCACTTAAAATACCGTAGTATTTAGGTGTTCCTTTTATGTGCTCATATATTTGTAGGATTCGGTAAACGACTTTCTTCAAGGCAGCAGACCACATCTGGGGTTTTATCCAGATCGTCTAACCTACTTCGGTACGGCGATTGGCTGATCAACACCGGAATAAAAATCAGTGTTTCAGTTTAGGATGCTATGAATGATCTGTCTCCCTGAATTCTTGAGAGTTCTGCGGAAAATGGACGAAATACGGGCGTCCAATTCTGGAGTTTCCCTTACTTCCCATATAGGATCCGGATGTGAGGCACTGCACATGAAAGAGTTATTTGGGTTCTCGTCTACAGTGGTTGAAATATTTGTGCTTGTAGAAAGGGTAGGATGTGGAAGTAAGACACGATTGATATTGATGGGTCAGTAGACATTCTCGAACTTAGATCGGGCATGATTATGTATAGTGTACACTTATATTACTTATTTCGATTCTTAATTTATAATTCGCACATCTTGATTTTCAATTTTCAATTTTTAATTTAATTTTTTTAATTTTTTTTAGGTTTCTTTCTAGTTTCAACTTAAGCACACAGACTGGGGCTCAAGACTAATAACCAAAAAGGTAATAACATACTGGACGCAATCAATGCAAACAAATGTAAGCACATTAGTACCGGGGAACCCACAGATAGGACCAAAAAGCCCGACCTCATTGACTTTGATATCGTCAAAAATATCAACACGAACAGCATAAAAAGTGAATCCTCCTTCGATCATTCATGTAATAATTGAATACTCTACTCACCTCGAGAGGATAACAAAATCTGCTAAACTGTATAACTCTAAAACCGATTGGGACAATTTTCGTCAATATATATACACTAACTTATCCACTAGCATCCCCCTTAAAACATAAAACTACATTTAAAGGGCGATAATATACTTTAATGATACAATAAATGAGGGGGCATACAGAGCAACGCCCACAATAAAACAAATGGCTAGCAACTCTTCATCAACTCATTAAAAAACTAATACTTACCAAGAGGAAACTAACGAAAAGGTGGGAGATGACTCGAGCACCAAACGACAAAACCCAGTTAAACAAGATAAGCAAAGAACTTAAACGAAAATTAAAAGAGGTCCAGGAATCTAACCTGGCGAACTATTTAAAAAATCTTACCCCAACATCTGAGACAAATTATTCACTATGGAAGACTACAAGACACACAGCAAACAAGACAAAACAACTCCCACCACTCAAGAAACCGGACAACACGTGGGCTAGAGATAACTTTGACAAAGCATCAATCCTCGGAAAGTACTTCGAGGCTACCTTCACCTTAACAGGATGGCAGCAAAAAAAGAAATTGAGGCCTGCGTTAAAAACGAAATAAAAAGTAAAAAAGCACCAGGTTACGACCTCTTAACTAGAAAAATATTAAGGGAACTACCACAACTACCCCTCATATTTTTGCGCAACCATTCAACAGTATAGCAAGACTCAAATACTTTCCAAAACTTTGGGAAGTCGCAGAGGTAATTGAATATTGAGCAAATACTCGTACATGGAGTGGCAAACAAAATATCAACATCCATCGACGAAAGACAATTTTGTGTAGCGGTTTACTTGCGAAAGCATTTGACTTGGTCTGGCATAAAGGACTTTTATACAAACTAAGCAAAATCATCCCAAAAGACTACTTTTTGATACTAAAAAGTATTTTTATGTAAGGTATAAGACAAATGCTCCCAAATTCACCCAACTAATACAGGAGTACCTCAAGGAAGTATTCTGAGGTCCCTCCTTTATCTTCTCTTTACAGCAGACATTCCGTCTCTCAACAGAGAAACGACCATGGTTGCAACATTTGCCGACGACACAGTACTCCAGAACTCCGGAAGTCATCTCCAAACTATTGTACTACATCCCAATTACAAAAAACACTGCACAAAACGACAGAGTGGTTCTCCAAATGGCATATAAAGATTAACGAAGACAAGACGGTACAAGTTATTTATACCACCAGAACTAAATATACACCTTCACCATTAACTATTAACAACAAACAAGTATCCATTCAACCGGTAGCTAAATATCTGGGGATTCATCTAGACAGCAAATTAACATGGAAGTAACACATCCAACAAAAACGCGACCAAATAAAGAATAAATTCCGTCAACTCTATTGGCTATTACGACCTCAATCCAAGCTATCCATAAATAACAAACTACTCATTTACAAGAGTATAATTAAGCCTATATGGACGTACGGTATTTAAATTTGGGGAACCTAAAAAAATCAAATCTAGATATCATACAAAGACAGCAAACAAAAATTCTAAGGACGATTACCAACGCAGAATGGTATATTTGATGGTAAGACATTCATCGCGACCTGCAGATCAATACTGTCGACAATGAAATACAAAAAATCAGCACAAGACACATTGGAAAAATTCTGGCACATTCCAACAGCGAAGTCAACACCTTACTCGTCCAAGAAACCTCAAGAAGAAGAAGGCTTAAACGAAAAAGACCCACCAACCTAATTTTCCAGTAGTAATATGTCCACATCTGTTAACGTATGTGTGATATGTTCTTAAAATTGTTATCCGTTTTTAAAAATATTACTTGTTATTCTTTAAGTGTAAATACATGTTATGTAATTTCACGTTATGCAAATTGTATTATATGTAAATCCATTGTAAGCATGCATGTAAACAATTGCACGCACCACAAAATAAGGCGACAACAACGAGCGAAAAGGTGCGCTCGGAGTGAATAAAACCCCCATTGCTTCGGGTGGATTAAATCCCATCTGTGCCAATCATTATTTTCTTTTCATTTAAAAACAAAAGTGATGTAATTTTAAGGACAAAGGTCCAACGTATATTTAGATCCCAATTATATAATACAATTTAGATGTCATATTATAGTCAGTTGTAAATATTCAAGGGAAATAAAAAAAAATTATTAATTCTTGACTTTTCATTGTAACTTTAACTTAATTTCATTTCAATTAGTTTTTCTTTATTTTTTTCTTCCGAGTAAAAATGTTTCCTCAACTATATTCTTAACTTCATTAATTAGACTTACAATACTTACGCGAATATCAGCATCATCCTGTGAAGCGGCAACTGTCTCAAGTCCTCAAATGTGTCCCTTTCACTTGGTTACTAGGGGAACGTTTTAGTAGTTTCTCCAACTTCAGGTTTTCACAGGCACTTAAAGTTTTTTTATCACAGATTTTTTAACACTTTTTTTTGGAACTGTTTCACTGACAAACGCGTGGACCATGAGTTTGCACACTTTTCCTATATTAGTTATTCTTGTACCATTTAGGGATATTCGAATTACACACAATTCCGTACCACTTCCGTACCTTTACTGTGAAACTTGGGGACTTAATACGCGATATACTTTACTGTATCATTTGGGAACTTTTATTTGTACGTTAACGCGATTGCACATTTTTTGCCAGGATCCCTACTCGGGCGCCAATTAAATTATTCTAACTTTATTTTCATTAGGCAAACATTCAGCGGCGACGTGTTCCCCTAGGTGCTTTCTCCCTCTTCATGCTGTACGTGATGGAATGTGGGTCCAGTGATGGCTATGGATTATGTTGCAAGTCACACAGAATCCTCTGGTAGACTCTTGTGAAGCTGATGTTGAGCTTTCGCTAACCAAGTGTGGGAACTTATTTTGTGTTAACTTATATAAAGACAATTGTTCACGGCACCAATGTAAAATTTCATGCGCGCAACATTAATGTAAAGCCTTATTTTTTTAAAAGCTACGGAAATAACGATATAAACAGACGTGTCAGATCTCTGAAGCAGAAGTGTGAACTGACAAGTGTGTAGCGCGCTGTTGCAGCGGAAAACGTCCACAATGGTGTAGTGCGCTTTGGTAAAATTAACAAAAATGCATTTCTTCTTGCACACTTTGGATAGGAAAACATATTTTTATTACAGAAAACAATGAACGGAATATTTAGGAGGAATAACTAGCTTATAACTAGCTTATAAACCACCAGTTCAGCAGAATTTTTGTTCGCACTTTGTCCTTTTTTATAGTTTGTAATAGTGAGATATAATATCGGTAGACACCTACAAATAAATGTATGTATAAAGCTATGCCGACCTAGCCTCAGGAAAGGTTGTTAAGCATGCATCCACCGGTTGAAACATTGGAGAAAAATCGATGCAACTTCTGCAAACACGTCGGTCATTTAGTAACCGACAATATTATAATGAATAATCGATTGTGACCAATCAAATTTATAGCGCTACCGAGAACGACTGATAATCGTATCCTGATCGGAAAAGACTTTATCGAAGAGAACATAGTAGTCCCAAACCTAGGCCAAACATTTGGTACTTTACGGACCAAACAGAGAGCAAATTTGAGTTCTACAAAAGAGTACAGCATCATCTGTGTAAAACAACGAATACTCGCCATATTCAATACAGATATGATGGCTCTCAAAGAAGTACCGATGTCACTCCAGATCGAAAACGCGAAAAAAAGAATCTGTTTCCAAACTTGGAAGTTGATGATCCCGACTCCTATTTTGGGGAAATAAATGCTACTGACGTTGAACTTCGAGACGATGAAGCAGTTGAATTGAGCGAAACAGATAAAAGCGCTTGAATTAACTTTTTTTTACAAGATGAAAGCGTGATTGAGGCAGGTTTTAACTACAACGCCTACTACTACTGACAATTAAAAAAAAAACAGTTCCGGACAGATACGCGTTACCTTCGATAGATGATCAACAGCATTCTACACAGAAAACTTTATTCGAGACTACCCTGGACTTACAACTGGGTACTACCAAATAAAAATAGCTGATAAAGACGTGGAATAAACCATTTAGAATGTCATTCGGCAGCCTTCCAGAGGTTAATGGACAGTGTTCTCAACGGACTTGCTGACATGTTCCTATTGGTATACTTTAGAAGACATTATCATATTTTTTTTCGTATAATTTACGCGAATTACGTGTTGCCTCTGCTGTTTAACGAAAAAAAAACAAATTTCAATTTTTAATCGGGCAAAGCTTCGCCCACTTTATTTACTAGACTTCAAATGAAAATAATTTTACAGTATCGTTTATATTGTAATATGCGTGCTACGGCTCGAGTAGATAAAACGATATTCTGTGAAATTATTTTTTTATTTTCTAGTCTATAGAATAATTCATGTTCACACTATACTATTCTTCGCAAACTCCTTCCTTACAAGGTCTCTTTCTTCTCAAATCACTCTATCTCCTTTCTATTATTTAATTCACAAATCCAAACTAATTACTTCTTCTTGTTAACTCTCAACTTTCAATTTATCACAAAATTACAACTTCGGCTGTTATCACTTTTCCAATCTCCTCGTGCGGTGCAAAACCAACTGCCTTGCCTCGATCGCCATCTGTCCTTAGAAAGCAGAATTTCTGATAGCCAGAAACTTCTAGCAAATTCTTCGACCACTGGAACAAGAAAATTCTGATGTAATAATTCCAAGATTACAATAATTTCTTGCGGTTATAATTCTCTCTTATCCGTGACGTCGTCTTAGACATCATCCGTCTCTTATCGTGGACACGAACCGTGGATACTAGCTGCAGACACGAACCTCGAATGAAAAGACACTTCGGAACAAAATTATGCCAGAATGAAAACACACTTCGGAATGGGTTGCATAGTTGTAGGAGCGTAGTTATTATTATGTTACACTGCCCCACTCTTAGACTTATTCGTCCCGAACAAGTGCATCCTCATTTCGGAAATTGTGTCGACTCAGTCGGTCCACATGAACCACTTTCATTTTGGTCCCTGGTCCTTTCAATTACTTAATTCACAAATCCAAACTAATTAAGACTTCTTGTTAACTCTCAACTTTCATTTTATCACAAAATTACAACTTCGCCCATTATCCCTTTTCCAATCTCTTCGCCACGGTTCTAAACCAACTGCCTGGTCTCGATCGCCATCTGTCCTTAAATAGCCGCATTTCTAATAGCCAGAAACTTCTAGCAAATTCTTCGACCACTGGAATAAGAAAATTCTGATGTAATAATTCCACGATGACAGCTGCAGCCAATAATCTCTTGTTCTCTCTTATCCGTGATATTATCCGAAATGTGGAGACTAATTGCAGATACGAACCTCGAATGAAAAGACACTTCGGACCAAAATTCTGCCAGAATAAAAAGACACTTCGGAATTTGTTGCATTATGCTACATTATGTTACACTGCCCCCCTCTTAGACTTGTTCGTCCCGAACAAGTGCGTCCTCACTTCGGCCATTGTATCGACTCAGTCGGTCCGCATGAACCACTTTCATTTTGGCCCTTGGTCCTCGCTGGATACGGTAGACAAGATCGTTGATGCGGGTTATTATTCTGTAGGGACCCTCCCAGTTCTGCTGCAACTTAGGTGATTTCACCTATTGGCGATGGGGATTATACAGCCACACTAGATCTCCCTCCTGGAATCCTGACGTTGTTGCCTTGGCATCATACCTGGTCTTCATGCGCTCGCTCGTCATCTTAATCTGGCTTCTGGTCCTTTGGTGTACCTCGAGTTTTGATTCTCGGACCCTTGCTAGCTGCACACACGTCGCATTTTCTGCACCAGTCTTCGACATCTTCCTTCGCTTTTAACCAATAAAAACGTTCTCGTACCTTTTCTAGCGTCTTATTCACTCCCAAGTGGCCTCCGGACGCCCCGCCATGCATTTCCTGTAACACCTCCTTGACCCTCGTCCGCAGCACGACAAGCTGCATTACAAACGACTTTCCGTCGGAGGATTTCTATTTTCTTCTCAGAACACCTTCTTGGACATGGAGGGAGTCCCACTGCGCTAAATATGCCTTTAAGGTCGGGCTTCTGTGAGAGATGTTCTGATGATCCGGTTTCTCCATGTTCTCCTTCCAGGCCAGAATCGGCTCGATATCCGGGTCTTCCTTCTCATCTCATCTACGCTCCAGCCGGCGATAGGTTCGGCTCTCATTCTTTGGATGGAAACCAGCTCCCGTTCTTCCTGACGCGCACAATGTGTACAAACCGTTCTGCATGGTCTCCGGGACAGTGCATCCGCATTAGAGTGGAGTTTTCCTTTACGATGCTGTATTTTGTAGTCGTAGATTTGCAGCCTTTGGATCCATCTTGCGACCTGACCCTCAGGACTCTTGAACTGTAATAGCCATTTTAAGGCTGCATGGTCTGTGCGAAGAACGAACTTCCTCCCATAGAGGTATTTGTGAAAATGATTCGTAGCCAAGATCAAAGCTAGAAGTTCCCGCCTTGTCATGCTGTAGTTCCTTTCTGGCTTAGAGAGCACCTTGCTGAAGTACGCAACCACCTTCTCTTGGCCATCGTGCACCTTGGAGAGTACGGCTCCTACCCCGACATTACTAGCATCTGCATCCACAATGAACGTTTCCCCGGGAGTGGGGTAAGCTAGTATCGGGGCATCGCATAGTCGTTGTTTAAGTGCCTTCAAGCTCTTCTCGCACTCAATTGACCATTTGAATTGTTTTCTCTTTTCCGTCAACTGGTGCAGGCTCTTTGCGATCCCGGCAAAATCCTTCACGAACCGTCTGTAGTAGGTGGCTAGGCCCAGGAAGCTCCTTAGTTGGTGTTTATCCTTTGGGACTGGCCGCTTCGACCTTCTCTGGATCGGTTCTCACTCCTTTTGCTGAAATTATGTGCCCCAAGTACTTGACTTCCGCTCTAAACAGGGCGCACTTCTTGGGGTTGAGCTTCAGGTGGGCACTTCGAAGCCTTTGAAACACATCCCTTAGATTGTCTCGGTGTTGCGCAAACCTATTTTCCTACGACGATGACATCATCCAAGTATACCAAACAGGTTTTCCATGTTAACCCTTGCAGGACACATTCCATCAATCGCTCGAAAGTCGCCGGAGCATTGCACAGCCCGAATGGCATTACCGTGAATTGCCATAGCCCATTTCCTGCGGTGAAGTCGGTTTTCTCCCGGTCTTCTGGATGGATCTGTACCTGCCAGTAGTCACTCTTCAGGTCGAGAGCGGAAAACCATCGGGCTCCTGATAGTGTGTCTAGCGTGTCGTCAATCCGTGGCAGAGGATAGCTGTCTTTCTTGGTGACGTAATTGAGCTGCCGATAGTCCACGCAGAACCGCGTGCTGCCATCTTTCTTCTTAACCAGTGGAATTCGGTGATGCCCACGGACTTTTGGAACTTTCAATCAGACCTTCTTTCTCCATTGCCGACACCATCTCTGCAACTTCTGTCTGCTTTGCCAATGGAAGGCGCCTAGCAGGCTGGCGAATTGGTCTAGTATCACCAGTGTCTATTCGATGTTGTACCAGGTGTGTTCGGCCGTATTCTCCGTCCTGTGAGGCAAATACATCAGCGTACTCATTGATAAGATTCTCTGCCATAGTTCGCTGCTCCTGATTCAGCTCACTGGACTGGAGAATCGTCTCTCTCGTTTCCGCTGTCCAAGGTGATGGGAGAGGTTTTGGAGGATCACGTTCAGATATTGTTGCGACGGCGGTAATCGGCGTGCATTTTCCAGTCACCTCACCTCGCCTTAGTTTGGCAGTGTGTGGTCTCGCGTTCAAAACTCTCACTGGAACCATGGTGTTCTTTGGTTCGACTAACGTCTTTCCCACGATGCAGTCTTGAGAGTTCTTCTCTGGGCCTGGTTCTACTATGTAGAATCGGTGGCTCCCAAGATCACCTTCCAGCTTCGTCCAAATGATTGTCTCTGAAGACGGCGGCAAAACTTCGTCTTTGCTGATGACTGTCCTGAGAGTTACGGCATTCTCGTTTCCGTACACCATCGGAATCTCCACATTTCGATACCTCAGTACTTGCATCCCGATGTCCAAGATTACTTCATTTGCTTTCATGAAGTCTATTCCGATGATGCACTCGTCGCATATATCTGCCACCAGAAACGCATGGGAGAACATCAGTCCCGCCAGAGTAATCGTAAGACGAACTTCTCCAAACACCTTCGCCATTTCCCCTGTTGCAGTCTTCAGGCAGTAACTGTTGGTGTTGTGCAGCCTGGAGCTTCTGACGATATCTCTTCTTACAATGGAGGCAGTGGCACCTGTGTCGATGGTGGCTACGCACTTTTTCTTGTTGATTAGTGCCTCCACTGTCAGGCTCTTGTTACCCCGTTTGGTTTGCGAAACTTGAATGGTGGTCCTGGGGGCCTCGATTCCAGTAACCAACTTCTGCCCCGCGAAGTTGGTCCTTACGCATTTCCCGACTGCTGGTTTTGGGAAGTCTGACCGACAGGATGCTTCCTCTCTGTTTCTCCTACTTCCGCAATGTGGACAATTTCCTTGTCTAGGTGCACTTCTGCACTGCCGTTGTAGGTGTCCGGTTTGGTTGCAATTCCAGCAACGGATTTGACTTCCGCGAGCTTTGTCTTCATCCATGACGGCTGTTCTCTGGCATGAGCATTCCACGACGGACATTTCCCTGACACGGTGTATTCCCTGGTATGCTTGGTCCGCAGCCTTCATTGACAAAGCGAATGCCAATGCCTCGGGGAGTGTTCGCTTTTCAGCCATCCTTACAGCCATTTGCAGTTGTCTGTCCTCTATGGCCTGAGTAAAAGCTTCCACCGCCATTTCGTTGATAAGCTCCTCGCCGGCTTTATTGTATGAAAGATGGGCTAGTCGCTCTATATCCGCTTGCAACTGTTGGAGCGTTTCCCCCCTTTTCTGGACTCGACTACGCAGCTGAACCCTGTACACCTGCTGCATGTGTTCATCCCCAAACCGCATCTCGATAGCCTGAACCAGAGAGTCGTAATTCTGCTGTTTATCTTCCGGGATGGTCTGCCACAGCTCCGCAGCTGGACCCCTATTGGTCATTGCGGCCGCTTCGAATTGCCTCTTATAAATTGGCCATGATGTTTGACCATCGAAGATAGGAGGCTGCATCTCCTTTCTTCTCAGACCGTCAGTGGAATATTAACGTGCTTTCTGTCACTTCACGTTGCTGAGCTCCTTAGCAAGATTTTCGACTTGTTTTCCTACTATTTCGAATTACGTACCCACTTTTTCAAACTGAGTCTCTAACTTCCCGAACTGAGTTTCATGTTTCTCAAAATTTTCATCGAATCTAGTTTCGACTTTTTTGAGTTGCGTCTCGACCTTCTCGATTTTCTTTTCGATCACTTCGAATTTGGATTCCAAGTTCTTGTTTTGCTCATCAAGTTTGCTTTCCAGAGCATCTAGAGAATTCTTTTGTTCGTCCAGCTTAAGTTCTAGAGAATTCTTTTCTTCGTCCATTGCTTTCTTCTGTTCGTCCATTGCTTTCTTTTGTTCATCCAGCTTAAGTTCTATAGAATTCTTTTGTTCCTCAAGCTTAAGTTCTAGAGAGTTCCTTTGGTCGTCTATTTCTTTCTTTTGGTCATCGAGCTTAAGTTCCAGAGACTTCTTTTGGTCTTCTATTGCTTTCTTTTGTTCGTCCATGACTGAGTTAAGTTGCAGGAGCAGACTTGTTATACCCGGGTCGGCTACTGTACTTGCTGGTTCCTCTTCCACGTCAAACTCTACGTCATGCGGATTTTCACCTTCCTGCGTTACTGCTTCTTCCAGACGAATCAGTAGGGCATCTTTTCCCCCAGTTGTGTCGAGACTCCGCTTACTGAGTTCTGCCTTTAGTTGAATTATAGTTAGTTTTCCCAATTTGCGACCCATTTTGCGCAACTAATTAACTCAACGCAGAAATGTTTTTTTTTTTTTTTTTTCTTCTTGTGCAATTTCACACCACGGAAATAGTTATTCACAGAATAAGTTTTATCCCACTTCTGACACCAATGTAATATGCAAGCTAGGTGCCGTGACATAAGGCCATGTGACATAAGACCATATCTCAAAATATGGCCTTATGACGCTTCCACAAAGTGTCGTAAAGCCATATTTCGAGGTATGGCTTCATGTCGCTTTCGAAAAGCGACATAAGACCATATAAATTTGAGACATAAGACCATCGTTTTTTTTTTATTTTTCCAATAACAAAAACCAGTTTTGACCGTTAGAAATATGCTTGGGGTCACTGTTGGATTTGGAGTAGGTGTGAGGTTGGGTATATGCAAAGTTTCTTTAAATCCAAAAGAAACTTTGCATATACCCAACTTCGCATCTACTCCAAATCCAACAGTGACCCCAAGCAGGGGGTTGCAGGGGGCAGCATGCCCCCCATACCTACCTCACTGTTTATACGCCGCAAACTTTATATACCTACGTGCTTTCGAAATTTACATTTCTTTTAATAATTTTGACCTTTTAAATCTTTTAATCCTCAATAACTTTGAGCTTTAAAGATAAAATTTAATCAGGTAAGGGCTAAAAATCCATTTGAAAGTGGCATAAAGCCATAATGGCCTTATGTCGCTTTTCGAAAGCGTCATAAGGCCATACCCCGAAATATGGCTTTATAACACTTTGTGAAAGCGTCATAAGGCCATATTTTGAAATATGGCCTTATGTCACATGGCCTTATGTCACGGCACCTGCAAGCTACGGCTCGAGTAGACAAAACGATATTCTGTGAAATTATTTCTTTATTTTCTAGTCTATAGAACAATTCAAGTTCACACTATACTATTCTTCGCAAACTCCTTCCTTACAAGGTCCCTTTCTTCTCAAATCACTTTATCTTCTTTCTATTACTTAATTCACAAATTCAAACTAATTAGTTCTTCTTGTTAATTCTCAACTTTCAATTTATCACAAAATTACAACTTCGGCTGTTATCACTTTTCCAATCTCCTCGTGCGGTTCAAAACCAACTGCCTTGTCTCGATCGCCATCTGTCCTTAGATAGCAGAATTTCTGATAGCCAGAAACTTCTAGCAAATTCTTCGACCACTGGAACAAGAAAATTCTGATGTAATAATTCCAAGGGAATTATAACTGCAAGAATTATTACATCAGAATTTCTCTTGTTCCAGTGGTCGAAGAATTTGCTAGAAGTTTCTGGCTATCAGAAACTTCTGCTATATAAGGACAGATGGCGATTGAGAAAGCAGCAGTAGTTTCTAAACTGTGGCGAAGAGATTAGAAAAGTGATAATGGGCAAAGTTGTAATTTTGGGATAAATTGAAAGTTGAGATTTAACAAGAAGAAGTAATTAGTTTGGATTTGTGAATTAAGTAATCGAAAGGCGATAAAGTGATTTGAGAGGACAGAGACCTTGTAAGAAAAGAATTGCGAAGAATAATATAGTGTGAACCTGAATTGTTCTATAGACTAGAAAATAAAGAAATAAATTTCACAGAATATTGTTTTATCTACTCGAGCCGTAGCTCGCATATTACATTGGCGTCAGAAGCTGGATAAAACTTATTCTGTGAATAACTATTTCCGTTGTGTGAAATTGCACAAGCAAAAAAAAAAAAAAAAATCGATTTCTGTGTTGAGTTAATTAGTTGCGCAAAATGGGTCTCAAATTGGGAAAACTAACTATAATTCAACTAAAGGCAGAACTCAGTAAGCGGAACCTCGACACAACTGGGGGAAAAGATGCCCTACTGATTCGTCTGGAAGAAGCAGTTTCGCAGGAAGGTGAAAATCCGCATGACGTAGAGTTTGACGTGGGAGAGGAACCAGCAAGTACAGTAGCCGACCCGGATATAACAAGTCTGCTCCTGCAACTTAAGTCAGTCATGGACGAACAAAGGAAAACAATGGAAGACCAAAAGAAGTCTCTGGAACTTAAGCTCGATGACCAAAAGAAAGCAATAGACGATCAAAAGAACTCTCTAGAACTTAAGCTGGACGAACAAAAGAAAGCGATGGACGAACAAAATAAAGCAATGGACGAACAAAAGATTTCTCTAGATGCTCTGGAAAGCAAACTTGATGAGCAAAACAGGAACTTGGAATCTAAATTCGAAGCGATCGAAGAGAAAATCGAGAAGGTCGAGACGCAACTCGAAAAAGTCGAAACTAGATTCGATGAAAACTTTGAGAAGCATGAAACTCAGTTCGGGAAAATAGAGACTCAGTTCGAAAATTTAGAAAAACAAGTCGAAAATCTTACTAAGGAACTCAGCAACGTGAAGAGACAGAAAGCACGGGAATATTCCACTGACGGTCTGAGAAGAAAGGAGATGCAGCCTCCTATCTTCGATGGTCAAACATCATGGCCAATTTATAAGAGGCAATTCGAAGCGGCCGCAATGACCAATAGGGGTCCAGCTGCGGAGCTGTGGCAGACCATCCCGGAAGATAAACAGCAGAATTACGACTCTCTGGTTCAGGCTATCGAGATGCGGTTTGGGGATGAACACATGCAGCAGGTGTACAGGGTTCAGCTGCGTAGTCGAGTCCAGAAAAGGGGGGAAACGCTCCAACAGTTGCAAGCGGATATAGAGCGACTAGCCCATCTTTCATACAATAAAGCCGGCGAGGAGCTTATCAACGAAATGGCGGTGGAAGCTTTTACTCAGGCCATAGAGGACAGACAACTGCAAATGGCTGTAAGGATGGCTGAAAAGCGAACACTCCCCGAGGCATTGGCATTCGCTTTGTCAATGAAGGCTGCGGACCAAGCATACCAGGGAATACACCTTGTCAGGGAAATGTCCGTCGTGGAATGCTCATGCCAGAGAACAGCCGTCATGGATGAAGACAAAGCTCGCGGAAGTCAAATCCGTTGCTGGAACTGCAACCAAACCGGACACCTACAACGGCAGTGCAGAAGTGCACCTAGACAAGGAAATTGTCCACATTGCGGAAGTAGGAGAAACAGAGAGGAAGCATCCTGTCGGTCAGACTTCCCAAAACCAGCAGTCGGGAAATGCGTAAGGACCAACTTCGCGGGGCAGAAGTTGGTTACTGGAATCGAGGCCCCCAGCACCACCATTCAAGTTTCGCAAACCAAACGGGGTAACAAGAGCCTGACAGTGGAGGCACTAATCAACAAGAAAAAGTGCGTAGCCACCATCGACACAGGTGCCACTGCCTCCATTGTAAGAAGAGATATCGTCAGAAGCTCCAGGCTGCACAACACCAACAGTTACTGCCTGAAGACTGCAACAGGGGAAATGGCGAAGGTGTTTGGAGAAGTTCGTCTTACGATTACTCTGGCGGGACTGATGTTCTCCCATGCGTTTCTGGTGGCAGATATATGCGACGAGTGCATCATCGGAATAGACTTCATGAAAGCAAATGAAGTAATCTTGGACATCGGGATGCAAGTACTGAGGTATCGAAATGTGGAGATTCCGATGGTGTACGGAAACGAGAATGCCGTAACTCTCAGGACAGTCATCAGCAAAGACGAAGTTTTGCCGCCGTCTTCAGAGACAATCATTTGGACGAAGCTGGAAGGTGATCTTGGGAGCCACCGATTCTACATAGTAGAACCAGGCCCAGAGAAGAACTCTCAAGACTGCATCGTGGGAAAGACGTTAGTCGAACCAAAGAACACCATGGTTCCAGTGAGAGTTTTGAACGCGAGACCACACACTGCCAAACTAAGGCGAGGTGAGGTGACTGGAAAATGCACGCCGATTACCGCCGTCGCAACAATATCTGAACGTGATCCTCCAAAACCTCTCCCATCACCTTGGACAGCGGAAACGAGAGAGACGATTCTCGAGTCCAGTGAGCTGAATCAGGAGCAGCGAGCTATGGCAGAGAATCTTATCAATGAGTACGCTGATGTATTTGCCTCACAGGACGGAGAATACGGCCGAACACACCTGGTACAACATCGAATAGACACTGGTGATACTAGACCAATTCGCCAGCCTGCTAGGCGCCTTCCATTGGCAAAGCAGACAGAAGTTGCAGAGATGGTGTCGGCAATGGAGAAAGAAGGTCTGATTGAAAGTTCCAAAAGTCCGTGGGCATCACCGAATTCCACTGGTTAAGAAGAAAGATGGCAGCACGCGGTTCTGCGTGGACTATCGGCAGCTCAATTACGTCACCAAGAAAGACAGCTATCCTCTGCCACGGATTGACGACACGCTAGACACACTATCAGGAGCCCGATGGTTTTCCGCTCTCGACCTGAAGAGTGACTACTGGCAGGTACAGATCCATCCAGAAGACCGGGAGAAAACCGACTTCACCGCAGGAAATGGGCTATGGCAATTCACGGTAATGCCATTCGGGCTGTGCAATGCTCCGGCGACTTTCGAGCGATTGATGGAATGTGTCCTGCAAGGGTTAACATGGAAAACCTGTTTGGTATACTTGGATGATGTCATCGTCGTAGGAAAAACGTTTGCGCAACACCGAGACAATCTAAGGGATGTGTTTCAAAGGCTTCGAAGTGCCCACCTGAAGCTCAACCCCAAGAAGTGCGCCCTGTTTAGAGCGGAAGTCAAGAACTTGGGGCACATAATTTCAGCAAAAGGAGTGAGAACCGATCCAGAGAAGGTCGAAGCGGCCAGTCCCAAAGGATAAACACCAACTAAGGAGCTTCCTGGGCCTAGCCACCTACTACAGACGGTTCGCGAAGGATTTTGCCGGGATCGCAAAGAGCCTGCACCAGTTGACGGAAAAGGGAAAACAATTCAAATGGTCCATTGAGTGTGAGAAGAGCTTCAACGCACTTAAACAACGGCTATGCGATGCCCCGATACTGGCTTACCCCACTCCCGGGGAAACGTTCATTGTGAATGCAGATGCTAGTAATGTCGGGGTAGGAGCCGTACTCTCCCAGGTGCATGACGGCCAAGAGAAGGTGGTTGCGTACTTTAGCAAGGTGCTCTCTAAGCCAGAAAGGAACTACTGCGTGACAAGGAGAGAACTTCTAGCTTTGATCTTGGCTACGAAGCATTTTCACAAATACCTCTACGTGAGGAAGTTCGTTCTTCGCACAGACCATGCAGCCTTAAAATGGCTATTACAGTTCAAGAGTCCTGAGGGTCAGGTCGCAAGATGGATCGAAAGGCTGCAAATATACGACTACGAAATACAGCATCGTAAAGGAAAACTCCACTCTAATGCGGATGCACTGTCCCGGAGACCATGCAGAACGGATTGTAAACATTGTGCGCGTCAGGAAGAACGGGAGCTGGTTTCCATCCAAAGAATGAGAGCCGAACCTATCGCCGGCTGGAGCGTAGATGAGATCCGGAACGCTCAGAAGGAAGACCCGCATATCGAGCCGATTCTGGCCTGGAAGGAGAACATGGAGAAACCGGATCATCAGGACATCTCTCACAGAAGCCCGACCTTAAAGGCATATTTAGCGCAGTGGGACTCCCTCCATGTCCAAGAAGGTGTTCTGAGAAGAAAATGGGAATCCTCCGACGGAAAGTCGTTTGTAATGCAGCTTGTCGTACCGCGGACGAGGGTCAAGGAGGTGTTACAGGAAATGCATGGCGGGGCGACCGGAGGCCACTTGGGAGTGAATAAGACGCTAGAAAAGGTACGAGAACGTTTTTATTGGTTAAAAGCGAAGGAAGATGTCGAAGACTGGTGCAGAAAATGCGACGTGTGTGCAGCTAGCAAGGGTCCGAGAATCAAAACTCGAGGTAAGATGCACCAATACGACGTGGGAGCACCTTTCGAACGAATCGCCATTGACATCGCAGGGCCCTTTCCGGAAACCGACAATGGTAATCGGTATATACTCGTAGTGATGGACTACTTCAGTAAGTGGCCGGAAGCGTTTCCGATCCCTAACCAGGAAGCCAGAACCGTGGCGGAGCAGATGGTCTACAATTGGGTTAGTAGATTCGGTGTGCCCTTGGAATTGCATTCTGACCAAGGGCGGAACTTCGAGTCAAGAATCTTCCAAGAGATGTGTCAACTACTCGGAATCAAAAAGACAAGGACAACCCTGCTTCATCCACAGTCGGACGGTATGGTGGAGCGTTTCAAAAGGACTTTGGACGAACATCTCTCGAAGGTCGTAGGTGACTACCAACGGGATTGGGACCGGCAGATTCCCTTGTCTTTGATGGCCTATAGAAGTGCCGTGCATAGCACTACTCGACATACGCCGTTCGAAATCTTATTTGGTGGAATAGCTCGTTTACCCAGTGAGGTGAAATTTGGAACTCCTACCAATGAGCCCAGAAATGAAGAAGAGTACGTGGCGGACCTTAGGGAAAGGCTTAGGGACATACACCAAAGGACCAGAAGCCAGATTAAGATGACGAGCGACCGCATGAAGACCAGGTATGATGCCAAGGCAACAACGTCAGGATTCCAGGAAGGAGATCTGGTGTGGCTGTATAACCCCCTTCGCCAAAAGGGGAAATCACCTAAATTGCAGCGGAACTGGGAGGGTCCCTACAGAATAGTAACCCGCATCAACGATGTTGTCTACCACATCCAGCGAGGACCAAGGGCCAAAATGAAAGTGGTTCATGTGGACCGACTGAGTCGATACAATGGCCGAAATGATGCACTTGTTCGGGACGAACACGTCTAAGCATAATAGCATAATAATAGTATCATAATAATAATAGTAGCATAATAATAACTACGCTCCCTAAAAATATGACGCAACAAATTCCGAAGTGACTTTTCATTCTGGCAGAATTTAGGTTCGAACTGTCCTTTCATTCGAGGTTCGTGTCTGGGATGAAGTCTCCACAGCTCATGTCAACGAAAGAGACGAATAATATCAGGGATAAAAGGGAATTATAACTGCAAGAATTATTACATCAGAATTTCTCTTGTTCCAGTGGTCGAAGAATTTGCTAGAAGTTTCTGGCTATCAGAAACTTCTGCTATATAAGGACAGATGGCGATTGAGAAAGCAGCAGTAGTTTCTAAACTGTGGCGAAGAGATTAGAAAAGTGATAATGTGCAAAGTTGTAATTTTGTGATAAATTGAAAGTTGAGATTTAACAAGAAGAAGTAATTAGTTTGGATTTGTGAATTAAGTAATCGAAAGGCGATAAAGTGATTTGAGAGGACAGAGACCTTGTAAGAAAAGAATTGCGAAGAATAATATAGTGTGAACCTGAATTGTTCTATAGACTAGAAAATAAAGAAATAAATTTCACAGAATATTGTTTTATCTACTCGAGCCGTAGCTCGCATATTACAATATATTAGGTGCGCAACTAAGTTCTCGCTGTTTGTCAATAGATGGCTCCAGCTGTAAGTGCTGGTCGATTTTGACATATCCAAAACGCCATGAACCGAACTTAGACATATGGTAAACAAATTGTTTTGGCACATTAGTGATTTTGTTTTGGCGTCATATACTTTTGGTTGTGTGAAAATGTCTGATTTTGTGTTAAATAATTGTCATTTGCGGGAAGAGTTGATATTCATCTTTCTTTCGAAGAAAACGGCGGCTGAAGCGCATCGAGAGCTCCAAAAAGTTTACGGAGATGCTGCTCTAAGTGAAACAACATGCCATGATTGGTTCCGTCGCTTCAAAGACGGTGATTTCGATGTTGACGATCGTCCGCGTGAAGGAAATCCAAAACCCTTCGATGACGCTGAATTGGAGACATTGCTCGATGACAATCCATGTCAAACGCAAGAACAGCTCGCTTAGCATTAGGAGTTACCCGTCAAGTCATGTTCTAGCGATTGCATGCGTTTGGAATGATTCAAAAACAAGGAACTTGGGTTCCTTATGATTTGAAGCCACGGGACGTTGAGCGTCGTTTTTTCGCCTGTGAACTACTTCTCCAGCGACAAAAAAGGACGGGTTTTCTTCATCGCATCGCGCCGGATGATAAAAATGGATTCATTACAGCAATCCAAAGAAAAGAAAGTCATGGGGACTGCCCGGTCATGCTTTTGCGTCGTCGGCTCGGCCGAATATTCACGCTGCGAAGATTATGCTGTGTATTTGATGGGACCAGGTCGGTGTCATTTATTATGAACTGTTGAAACCCAACGAATCACTGGGGAAAGGTATCGACTTCAATTGATGCGATTGAGCCGAGCACTGCTCGAAAAACGGCCACAATACGAGCAGAGGCACGAAAAACTGATTCAATAGCATGACAACGCTCGGCCTCACGTTGCCAAACCCGTTAAAACCTACCTGGATAAGCTCAAATGGGAAGTCCTACCCCAACCGCCATATTCTCCAGATATTGCGCCATCCGATTATTACTTATTCCGTTCGATGGTACATGGTCTGGCTGATCAGCAGTTCCGCTCATATGAAGACATCAAAAAATGGCTTGATTCGTGGATAGCCTTAAAAGATGAACACTTTACCAGAAAGATGGGAAAGTTGTAGCTAGCGATGGACAATATTTTGAATGATTCATTTGTAACCATTTTTTCACAATCCAAGCTAAACAACCTCTGTCAACAACTAAGAAGAGAAATTAAAAAATTTAAGGAAGATTCAATGAAAAGATACCTCAGAAGATTAACAGCTGATTACGTAACTAATTACTCTATATGGAAAGCAACAAAAGGATTAAAACAGCCTACTGTGCAAATACCTCCAATCAAAGCAACTGATGGAAACTGGGCAAGAAGCGATGAGGACAAAACCATTCTCTTCGCAGACTACCTAGAAAACATATTTAAACCACCAGTTGAAAATGGAAGTATACAACCTACGTTAATAGGTCCTTCAGAAGAAGAAAGCGAAGATATTCTGCTCACAACTCCTAATGAAATTTTCAACTTAATTAAGCATGAAATAAATGCAAAGAAAAGTCCTGAATATGAGCTTATATCTGGAGTCGTACTAAAGAACTTACCAAGTAAGGCAATAATAAAAATAACAAATTTAATAAATGCCACATTTAAGCTTAAATATGTGCCTAGTTTGTGGAAGGTTGCTGACGTCCTAATGATTCCTAAACCTGGTAAACCGTCAAATGAAGTGTCATCTTACAGACCTATCTCGTTATTGCCAATGATATCAAAAGTGTTTGAGAAAGTACTCGCAAAGCGTTTAAATAAAATAATTGAAAGGAAAGAGCTGATTCCGAATCATCAATTTGGTTTTCGAAGGCAGCACTCTACGATACAACAGGTACACAGAATTACGAATAAAATCGAAGAAGCACTAGAAAAAAGGAAAGTTTGCTCGGCTGTATTCTTAGATGTGGCGCAGGCCTTTGATAAAGTATGCCACGAAGAACTTACCTATAAACTGAGATGTATGTTGCCAAATCAATATGCTTCTATTCTGAAATCTTATCTAGATGGAAGACATTTCAGAATAAAACAACAAAGTACTTCTTCAAATCTAAGAGAAATAAAGGCCGGCGTAACGCAAGTTAGTGTACTGGGCCCAATATTATATTTATTATATACTAGTGATATTCCTAAATTAGAAAACCACACTATGGCAACATTCGCAGATGATACTGCAGTAGGAAGAACCAGTGAAGAATCCACAGAAAAACTACAAATTGGCATAAACAAAATCTGTAAATGGACTAATAAGTGGAGAATCAAATTGAACGAGTCTAAGTCAGTCCATGTTGACTTTACTAATAAAAAAATAATCCCATGCGCTAATACAGCGAAATATTTAGGTATGACTATAGATGCAAAGTTGAGATGGAAAGAGTACGTAAAAAAGAAAAGAGAAGAGTTAGAAATCAAATATAGAAAACTGCACTGGCTGATAGGAAGAAAGTTATCCATATCAATTGGAAATAAAGGGCTTTTATATAATCAAATTCTGAAACCAACATGTACATATGGAATCTAACTATGGGGTTGTGCCAAAAAGACAAACATAAACAAAATACAACGTTCCCAAAATAAGGTGCTTAGAAATATAGTAAATGCACCTTGGTACATAAGAAATATTGACCTTCATCGAAACCTTAAGATAGAAAGTGTATCTGCGGAAATTCTAAAACATGCAAAAAAACACAAAGAAAAGCATATAAACATAGATGCAACTACTGCATAATGAAAATCAATTACGAAGGCTTAAAAGAACAAAACCTCTCGATTTATCTTAATATAAGACAAATAAAAATTTATATACTTGCTTATAAATACATACACACTCGAAATAAAGAGTCACCAGGTCACCCCCTGGGGGTGACATACAAAGACTAAGATGACAGAAAAAAATTGCTTATTAGTCCAAGTGACTAAATCGCAATTATGTGGGAGGTGGTTTTAGTCGGTAAAAATCCGGCATGCTGATTACTCGGATCATCAGTATCTTTTGAAGATCTCCCCTTCCTCTAAAAAAAAAAAAAATTTCACAATAAAATTGCATTTTCATCAAAAAACAGCGAGAACTTAGTTGCGCACCTAATAGATTTTAAGCTTACTTGACAAAACATATTCTATGGGAACGGCAATCATGAGTAAAGCTTACTTGACAAAACATATTCTCTGGGAAAGGAAATAATGGATATACTAAAGTAACTTGATATGGCAAGGTGCATTGACATCAAGGTGAACAATATAATAAAGTAATCAGAATTAGAATAAAAAAAGTGCAAGAATAATAAATGTGCTGATGATAAGGTTGAGTGAACGTTATGGATACATAAACCGAGCGCCAAAGGGGATATGAATACCCTTAGATTGTTTCAGGGCACGTGAAACATTTTAACCTCTTCGCGCTACTGTGCACTTCCGCCAAAAAATTCTCAGCTTTTATTTATTTATTTTGTTTTTTTTTATAATCTGCGCGCGCGAAGGGGATATGAATACCCTTAAACTGTTTTGTGGCACCGGCGTCAGGGAAAGGGGGAAGAGGAACAAAGGAGGAGCCTATGCACGTTGGCTTTGAATGTTTGAAGGTTGTAGTGATGGGGAAATACAGAGCCTGGTAGATCATTCCACATTCGTGTTGTTCGGCTTATAAATGAATCCCTATATTTGACAGTACGACCGAAGTTTGGCTTTAGGGTAAACTTATGTGCATTCGGAGCATGTTGCGTACTGCGGGTGAAATTTTGAAGGGGGGGAATACAACTGGCTATTTCGATGGAGCATTTTTTATAAAAAAAAAAAAAAACGATGAAACAGAGAGAGACAGGAGACATTTCTCCGATGTTCTAGTGAATGAATGGAATTCACATTTTATTTTTAACGCGCGATTCTGTACCCTATCAAGAAAGTGCAGAACGGTCTTGGGTGCTCCCAAATAAACTCTTTTCTTAAATAAAAAAAAGTTTTCTTCTCTTCGGAATTATTTCGCCCCAAAAATTCACTTTTAATGTTCAACATGTCGAAGCAAAGGAAAGCCGGTCATTGAAAGTACATAAAACATTATTTATTAAAATTTTTTCTAAATAATTTTACAGTACAATTGAAGTTAAGAAACAATATAATAATTATATATAAAAATATTAAGAATGAAATCAGAGACAACGTTGTTATTTTTCAATTTGTACTAAGTGCACATATGTGCACTTCGGAAGCGAAACTGATATTGTATCTGTTTGTGGTATATTTGACGAGTGCACATATGTGTACTCGTACTTTGAACCTCAACACCAATGAAAGTTTTCAATGAAAGCTAAGGCAGTTCTCTCTTATTTTGTGAAAAATCTTACGCCAAATCTGTGGGTGAAAAAGAAAGTGTACTACAAAATGCTTTCAAAATCCTTTGCAATGATAACGAAAGTGAGGAATCAGACGAGAGTTGGAAGAGACCGCACCACCCGATGAACAGCGTGTTGAAAGCGATATTGAAGGGGTTGTTCTGCAAACAGAGGTAAGTGCTTTGATCGTCGAGTTGAACAGAGATGGCTGCACAAAAATATGCCATATGTGCATATTGTTCAGGAGTCCTTGAATGAAGAAGTCGAGGTATTAGATAAGGGTATTTTGGAAGCATTTCTACAATATCTGGATATTTCTTTTTGGAATAATACAGCATTCCAGACCAACTTGTATTCTTGCTAGTAAAATAACCTGCAAAGTATTAATACATCCAAAGTAGAGCTCTTACATTTGACCGGCATGCATATCATTATGAGTTGTCTTAAGTATCCTCAATTGAAGATGTATTGGTCCAAAAATGTAGGACTGAAATTAATTTCATATTGTATGACAAGGAATAGAATCTCCTTTTTAAGAAACTGTTTGCATTTTGTGGACAATACGGAAATTATGGAAAGATCCGCGTAAGATAGACTCTGGAAAATACGCCCCTTTATTTCGTGCATCCATAGATGAGCAAATGGATCCTTTCAGCGGTAAATGTTCCCACCGTTAATACGTTCCATCCAAGCCAAATCCTGTAGGTCTAAAAAACTTTGTAATGGCAGCACCAGACGGAGTCGACCTTGATTTTAAAATTTACACAGGTAAAGGTTGTTTTCCAGAAGCTCTTATGAAAGAGATTGGCTTAGGTGTTTCTGTTGCAAAAGAGCTGACAACACGATTAACAAAACAGCACTGTATATAGTGATACGTAATACTCTGTACAGTCTCACTGTACCGAACACCAATAGTATTTGCTAAGATCAGCAAATACCAAGAACTTGGCACCGAAGATGATCTCCACACCAAGATCAGGAATGTGGAGCAAACATCCAGCATGTGCACTGAAATCATATACACAAAGTCGACTCAATACTTTCCATCACGTACATCCCTAGATGACCAGAGGTATGCGATAGCATCAACTAAAAGCATCGACTTCACTTCTTCGGCACACTTCTTTCGGCTCGGGCATTACACTGCATTGGAACGCAGCTAGTAATAATTTAAATAAAAATAAAAGCATTTCAATAAAATCCGGCATGTTTCATTATTTGACTGGCGACGAGGATAAAAAAAAAAATTATTGTTTAAGAAAAGCAGTAAAAGAAAACAACGAGGAGGAAATTCCATAGAAAAGCAGTAAAAGAAAACAACGAGGAGGAAATTCCATAGGAAAGCAGTAAAAGAAAACAACGAGGAGGAATTTTCAAAGAAAAGCAGTGAAGGAGAGAACAAGAATCAACTAAAACGCGGTACATATTTATGCTTTAAGTTACTTTAAGTTTAATTATTTTGAGTTTGTGAAAAAAGTGTTAGCTAAGATAAATTTTAAAACAAATGATAGGTGAATTAGTGATTGTTTTCATCATAAAATATATAAATGGATCAAGCAACGATAGAAGCTTTTAATTTTGTGCTTAATTGCATTAAAAATATTATGCTGTTTTGTGGTGACCGGGATCACCTACCAGATTTTATTGCGCAAGTAGAAAATGTTACCCTCCATTTGGCTAATTTTGATAGGAACAGCAAAAAAATTCTTTTTGATTATATTAAAAACAAGTGCGTAGGGCAAACAAGACAAATAATACACAGACAAGGATTGGTTGGCGATTGGCCAGAACTCAAAGCTATCCTAATAAAAAACTACGGGGAAACGGAGAGTAGTATTACGCTTATGACAAAACTTTAATTGTGCAGAATGTCGTCTACAATCGAAAAATATTATTTTGAATTAAACAATATAGCTAATAGAGTCCATAACAGAATTTTGACCCACAGTGACAATACATTTAACGCCAACGAAGTTAACTCCATTGCCTTGAAAGTTTTCAAAGAAAATTTGACAGAACCTACAAAAACGATGATTTTTTCCCGTATTTCCGAGAAATTAGAAGACGCCTATAAAATAATTCTAGAGGCGCGACACCAGAACTACACGTTATTTGGCCCAATGATGAACCAATTTTCGAGGTTAGGGAATGCAAATAGGAACGCGAATGCGAGTCTAGATTTCTTAAATTAACAAGAAATAAGAAAGGAGAGAAATAATTCAGGTAGTTGGAATAGGAATACAAATTTAAATCAAAACACAGGTTATAATAATAATTATAATAACACAGTAATTAGACCAGACTTAAGAAGAGAGGAAAACAATTCAGGCAGTTGGAACAGGAATAGATATGCAAATCAAAATGCAAATGGTAGTAATACTTATGGTAGCAATAACTTTAATAACTCAGAAACAAGACATAATAGTTATCAAAGATCGGGGAACTTAAGCAGGAATATGAATACACGTAAAAATAATAATCAGAACTTTAATAGAACAACTCCCAGAGATATAGGAAACTATTCTGGACATTCTAGAAGGAATAATAATAGGAATTCCTGCGATTCGCAAGCCCCAATGGACATAGGCAATTCGTTTTTTCCAGAAACAGCCCCGGGAAACAACTTCCCTATATACAAATTCAAAATGACATGAGACCACTTTATTTTATAATAGATACAGGAGCAGAATTTAGTATAATAAACGATAATGTATGTCATCCCAAGTGGAAAACTGAAATAGCAGTACCCCTAAGGGCAATGGATAGATTTTTTTTTTTATAAATAGGTTGTGTAAAATACCAACTTTTCAAGAGTTTAGCGGAAGTGAGGATAATTTTTGTGAGTTCTTAGAATACAAATTACAAAACAATTTTGATGGTATAATAGGAAACAATATTTTAAAAAGTTCAAACGCGGTCATTGACTATCCAAATAAACAATTAAAAACAAATAAGACGATTTTACGGTTATATTTTAATAAAGAAGAGGAGGAATATGACAATGAAGCTTATAAGTATAATGCGATAGAAATTTTCCATACTGAGATAAAGGAAACCAACTTGGTTGATTTTATTAAAACAGAACACCTAAGTAATTATGAGAAAGAGTTACTGCATAGGGTTATCAAACAAAATAAAAATGTCTTTTACCAGCAAAACAGCGATTTGACGTTCACTAACGAAGTTAAACATCGTATTGTAACTAAACACGAATTACCTGTGTACTCTAAATTGTACAGATATCCACAAGTTCACCGGGACGAGGATAATCGACAAATTAAGGAAATGCTCAATCAGGGTGTAATAAAAGAATCAAACAGTCCTTATAACAGCCCAATTTGGGTTGTCCCCAAAAAGATAGACGCATCGGGCAAGCAAAATTGGCGCATCTTAATCGACTATCGTAAGCTCAATGAGATTACGGTAGAAGATCGATTTCCTATTCCAAATATTGAAGAGATATTTGACAAATTAGGAAGATGCCAGTACTTTAGTACATTGGATCTCGCTAAGGGCTTGCACCCTAGCGATAGACACAAAACTGCGTTTTCCACCGCTAATGGACATTACGAATTTATTCGTATGCCTTCTGGCCTACGCAATGCTCCCGCTACATTCCAACGACTTATTAACAGTGTATTGAAAGAATATATTGGAAAAATATGTCTTGTTTATCTGGATGACATCCTAATTTTTTCAACTAGTATCGAAGAACACATTGAATCACTAAATTTAATTCTTAAACGGCTTGACCAATCCAATCTTAAAATACAATTACAAAAATGTAGCTTCCTTCAAAGAGAAACCGATTTTTTAGGACATGTCATTACCCCTGAGGGTATTAAGACAAACCCAAGGAAAGTAGAAGCAATTGAAAAAATTAGGCTTCTAGAAACTCAAAAGGAAATAAAAGCGTTTTTAGGCATCACAGGATATTAAAGGCGTTTTATAAAGGATTATTCTAAAATAGCTTACAATCTCACAAGGAATCTGAAAAAGAATGCAAAGATTAATACGAAAGATAGAGACTATATAGAAGCTTTTAACAAACTTAGGGAACTTATAAAAAACGACTCGATTTTAGTACACCCAGATTTCAGTAAAAAAATTAGTATTAACAACCGACGCAAGCAACTATGCATTAGGAGCAGTCTTAATGCAAAATAATAGGGCAATTAGCTATGCAAGTCGCTCTCTTAATGGTCATGAACAGCGATATAGTACCATTGAGAAAGAGCTTTTGGCGATGGTTTGGGCCACGAAGTACTTTAGGCCATATTTATTCGGAAGAAGATTTACGATTAAAACGGATCATAGGCCTTTGGTATGGCTAAATTCTTTAAAAGAACCCAACAGCAAACTCCAACGTTGGAAGATCAAATTAAACGAATTTGATTTCGACGTGGAATTTATTAAGGGTAAGGAAAATGTAGTAGCCTACGGTTTGAGTAGAATTATTCACGAGCGAACTATTAACGAAAATAAAGTATCTATTAATCTTAATGAGCTCTTTGACTCGGACACCGTACACAGTGCAGACACAGATAGTACAGACAGAATTACAGAAAAAGCATTAAACCTATTTAAGAATCAAATTATATTAGAAACAGGCGACAAGCAATCCATTACTATGAAAATATTATTTAAAAAAGTAAGGAATATCGTAAAAATAGCTCCGGAGAGTAACCTAGTGAACATTATGGAAAATATCTTACCAGAGAAAGGTTTAATGGCTCTGTATTGTCTAGACACGGAATTATTTTTAAAATTTCAGGAAAACTGTAAACAGTTGTTTGCCAAAAATGAGAATTTCAAAGTTTTAAAATCTAATACACTTCTTAAGGATGTCGTTGATAAAGGAAAGTTACTAGCGATTATAGAAAAAGAGCACCTCAGTAATAATCACAGAGGCATTAATGAAGTATTTGCAGAACTAAAAGAGAAATACTACTACCCCAACCTTCAAAAAGAAATAAATAAATTTATAAACAACTGTGAAATCTGCAATATAGCCAAGTTCGATAGGCATCCCATTAAACACAAATTTAATCCTACCGAAACTCCTAAGAAACATAATGAAATAGTTCATGTAGACATATGGTTTCTACAGAGAAATATTATGTATTTGACAACTATAGATAAACTAACAAAATACGCAAGTGCACATCCATTAAAAGACAGGTCATGGGTATCAATCCTGGAAGCACTTAAATTCAGATTTCAATACCTAGGAAAGCCAAACTCGATAGTTACCGATAACGAATTAGGTACTACTATAATTAAACAGTTCTTTGTTCTATTTGAAAACAGGTAACTCGGATGTAGAGAGACCGCACTATACACTGAATGAGCACATAAGGTTATTTAACTCGGATAAAAGCAATAAGGATGAGCTAAAAGATAAAGTTTTTAAAGCCATTGTTAATTATAATAACTCAATACACTCCACAACTAAAATTAAACCTATTGACTTTATCAATAACTGCATGTCAGATATCGAAATTCAACAAATCTCCGATCGTTTACATATAGGCAAAATAAATAGAAATAACTTTATAAACAAAAGTAGAATAAATGTTGAAGACTTTAGGAACGACTGTGTCGATAATAACCGAAGGGGAAAGTCAGATCCCAAATATAGAAAAGTATTCCAATATAACATCCAACAGAATCACCTAATAGATAGTAACAATCCCAGAAATAGGTACTATAAAAATCAAGTTAGACGTAAAAATAAATACCAGAGCTAACTAATCAAGCACAGGTAGAGGAAGCAATAGAAAACAATTTTAAAAGTTTTGGGGATTTGTCGTTAAAAAGGCTATTAAATAACGCACTGAGCAATTCACGTTCGAAACTCATACAATCATACCACATCCACGACAAAAGAGAGGTTTAGTGAACTTTGTGGGTAATGGACTTAATTTTTTATTCGGCGTAATGGACGATGACGAACGACTAGAATTGCAAAACCATCTAAAAATTATAGAGGAAAACAACCATAACGCAATTTCAGAGCTAAATAAACAAATCGGGATAGATACAGAATTACAGAATAACCTAAATATTTTAGCGGACACAATAGATAAGCATCAGCGAATCATGAATAATTTCTTAAATTATTCCAACAAAGAACAACGTAGCTTAGCAAAAAATCTGCAATCACTCCAAATTAACACAGACATACTACTGTTTAATAACGAAGTCGAAAAACTTCAGGACAACATTGTATTTTCAAAATTAGGAATATTAGGCAAGAATACGTTGACAGATGAAGAAAATAAAAAATTTGACATAAACGTTGAGAAGCTAAAAAATATAAAAAGTAGTTTAATCGAATCCAACAATAAATTAATATTTTTACTCAGAATTATTATTTTTTCAAATGCGAAATACGAAAAAGTAATGTTATTGCCAATACCCAACTTACAGGGAAAGGAAATTTTTATATCTGAAAATTATTATATACTATATAACGATACCTTGTACGTAGACAACAATGAAAAATATATCAAAAAAACTAAAAAAAAGTGTAAGTTATTTGCAGAATTTATTAAAGGACTCGTATGAATCATGTAAATTTGTAAATAATCACGAGTCAGAAATTATAGAGCCAGCCGATGGCTTAATTTTAACAAAAAATGTACATTCAAATATAAATTTAACAAATACATGTAATAATCTTAAGTATAAATTGTCAAAAAATAATTTGATCCACTTTAACAATTGTAAAGTAAAAATTAATGAAACACTGTTCACTAATGAACAAATTACCATTCATCAAAATATAATAGTACCAAACTATAACGAACCCAAAATCGTAGTAGCAAATCTAAAGCTAGAAGACGTAAATTTAAAACAGATTCAAAATCGTAAACTGCTATAAGAATTAAAATATGAAAATAATGTCAAACACGGATTATCCTACACCTTCATTATAATTGTTATAGTTATCTTAATTACCATTTCAATTTTAAAATTTGGAACAAAAAAAAACCAAAATAACAATTGAGAATAAAGCCGAAGATACTCAGGAGAGTATCAATCTAAAGGAGGGTCGAGTGATACGTAATACTCCGTACAGTCTCACTGTACCGAACACCAATAGTATTTGCTAAGATCAGCAAATACCAAGAACTTGGCACCGAAGATGATCTCCACACCATTATCAGGAATGTGGAGCAAACATCCAACATGTGCACTGAAATCATATAAACAAAGTCGACTCAGCACTTTCCATCACGTACATCCCTAGATGACCAGAGGTATGCGATAGAATCAACTAAAAGCATCGACTTCACTTCTTCGGCACACTTCTTTCGGCTCGGGCATTACACTGCATTGGAACGCAGCTAGTAATAATTTAAATAAAAATAAAAGCATTTCAACAAAATCCGGCGAGTTTCATTATTTGACTATATACCGCACATATATATATATGTATATATATCCTGATGTCAAGAATCATCTATTTATTTCGCATGAAATAAATAAAAAAGCCGATCACTTGCGAAAGCTAAGACAATTCTATTGTGAAGGCATAACACTGGCAGTAGGGTGGTTATATGGCCAAAATGCAACTTGATCGTGATGATGACATCAGGTGGACGGAAAGAAATACAGTGAATCATAAGCAACGACAATAATAGCGAAAAACAAAACAAAATACTCCCCAGTTATCTGGACAGCCACCCTTGGAGTTTACAGAAACTTAATACCACCTGAGTTTCAAACCACACCACTCTGTCTTTCTCTCTGTCTCTTCCTTTCCACAAAAACGCACGTGTTCTAAAAATTAGTATAAGGGTATTCATATCCCCTTTAACACGTTCAAATTATAAAATAAAAATAAAATATACCAGTGGCGTGGCGTCCATACAAGCCGATTCCTTCCGGCTTCCCTTTTCAAATACCAAAAATTTTTATTTTGCCACTTGCCAACAAACACATTCAATTATTTGTTCATCAAACCATTTTTCATTCATAAATCATAACTTTATACACGCTCGAAGATGAAATGCTGCGACCACTTCGGTTGTTTATTCATTTTTACTCATACACAAACTCGCACACATAGGCGAGACAAGTATGAACTCCTCTAGCGAGAGAGTGTGCAATGAATTTTTTTTTGAAAAGCCGTTCATTTTCCGGCTTATGCATTCATTTCTTCACGAAAATCGGGTTATTGGGTGATGTAGTGGTTCGAACGGCGTTTGAGGTTTTTCTTAAACTTGTTGGGTATAATTTCTTTGTATAATTTGTTTTTTGCAAATTTAAAATGACAGTTGCAAATCGGTTGTGTAATTGTGCGTGATTTATTGAAAATTTGGATACAAATTTTTGTGATTTTTGTGACTGCTAATTATTAGAAAATTTTAGAATTTTAGCAATTACATATTGGTAGTTAAGTTAGTGTTTTAAATTATTATAAAATAGTGAGTGAACTAAGTGAATAGTTATTAGCTATATACCAAGTAAGTAATTATAAATCTACTCAAGAGGTGCCCCATTGAAAATTCTTATTATTCTTAGACAAGATGTCTCTAATTAATTTTGAATGTTGTTTAACTGATTTTCTTCTAAAAGAAACCCACGAGTTCAGTAAGCTTTCTTTTGTGTAAAAAAAAAAAGTTATAAATAGAACTAGGTCGCTCGAAACCATCCATGAAAATTGATTATACGCGAAAGGATGCGTATCAGAAACATGTTCATGAGTCTTTTTACAAAAGAATCCATGGCTGACTTGCAGTTGCAAATTAAATAGAATGTTTTATTTTCTTTGTCTTCTTTTTTCTAGTTGTCTTCTTTCTCCTAGTGTTTGGAGTCACACAGGTTTCTTTGATATAAACAATTTTATTAATTCTTCCAAAAAACATATTCAAACGGAAAAGCATATACGCAGCTGCTTGCATTTGCATGAATTTGACGAATGTCGCATAGAGATTTCTTTAGAGAATTCTTACGAGGCTCATAATAGAAAAGTTGATCGCAATCGCGATTTAATGAAGCATTTCAAAGACAATGTAGTTCTTCTAGGAAAACAAGAGCTGGCATTCCGGGGTATCAGAGACTCGATGCCAATATCATTCGCGTATAGTGAACGTCTTATTCAATTGCAGAGAAGACATAGAGCTTGCGAAGCAAGAGATCGAGGGTTTTAAGTCATGGATTCATTCTGAATTTTTAAACTCATTTGACTCAATCTATGAGAGCGTAAGTAACTGCTTAGAACCTCCACGCAAACGCCGACTACTTAATATTGATTCAAATACAAATTATAGCCGAATTTTTGTAGCAATTCTAGATAATGTTACAAGTCAGATTAAGAATAGGTATAGTTCATTTAGTTCATATATTTTCTTTGATTTATTAAACAAATCAAAATATGAATATTTTTCTAATTCAATGCCGGATTACAAAATATCTTCTTTAATTACCTTATTTCATGGAATTTTATTTATTAAATAAATTAAATTTTACTACTTCAAAAAAGGAACTGAAAGTTTTATACACCACCCACTCACTTAAAAAGCTTGCGGTTTTTCAACTTTATAAGCATTTTAATACGGAAATGCTTAGAGGTACTTTTTCTCAAGCTCTAACATTGTGTGAAATCTTTTTAATCCTGCCTTTGACTGTGGCCTCTGTCGAGAGATCTTTTTCGACTTTAAAAATAGTCCACACTTAAGAAATTCTCACAAAGAAGAAAGACTCTCAGACCTGGCACTTTTATCTATCGAAAAGCACCTTCTTTTAGAAATTAAAAATAACTCAAATTTTTATGAAAGAGTTTTAGCAGAATTCGTAAAAAAGAATCGTAGGATAGCTTTAGAGTACAAATAGGTAGTACATAATTGTAATTGCTAAATTTTTTATATTTAACAACGCTCTGAGTTATCAATAACTTATATAGATTACTTTGCCCAGAACGGCTTTCGAAGCCACTTTTTTATGCGATAAGCTCATTATCTACGTAAATTTCAATGACTTAAAGTATAACAAAGGTGGCTTGTATTGCATATCTTAGGTCTGTGTTTCGAATAAGCACCAAAATGGTAAGTCTTGAATAAAACATTTTACCTAACATTTTTTCGGCTTCCCTGTCTTAAAATTTCACCCCACGCCACTGGTATATACACTGACCGGTTCTTTACAAGCCATAAGACAATTGACCTCCTTTTGGGTAAAAATATATACCAAGTCGGAACTATTATGAGAAACAGAATGGGACCAGTTGCAAAAAAAAAATAAGAATGGATTCCAAAATGGTAAGGGGACAATATGATGAGTGGGTAAGAGCTGACGAAAAAATATGTGCCGTGAGTTGGATGGATAACAAACCAGTTTTGATGATGTCATCATACATTGGGAGCGGACCAGTAACATCTTGTCAGCGCTGGTCGAAATCCGACAAAAGAAAAGTTACAATTGAACAACCAGCTATTGTCAATCTCTACAACCAAAAAATGCAGGTTTTGTATTGCGAGTCCCGCAGTCGCACAATTTGTGTGAAATGCCAAATTTATTTATGTACAAACAAAAATAATTGTTTCAAAAAAATATCATATCAAATATTAATCTGTGCAATTATAAAATTAAATTCAATACAAACTACCTAATAAATAGGTAAGACACTTGTAGCCAAAATGCTATTTAACGGTGAAGCTTTTTTCCTTTTTTGTACTTAATTAAAAAGAATTCCTCATTTAAGTTATTCATTGTCTTCTCTTATTTTACTTTATTATTTATTATTTTTGGTTTTCTGAGGATATATTATTTAGTTATGAAGGACTGCAATTAATTGTACCTGCTGTATTTTTTGTTGACTTCAAAACAAAACAATACCTACTGAATACCTATTTTGAAATGAATTGACTAACAAGTTTTCTCTTTCTATTGTCTTGCATTATTACATACCGTCCATGACTTTATTTTTGTTTCTATTGGGTTTAGTAAAAAATAAAGCTAATATTTTCAATAAATAAGTTTTTTTTTTTTAACAAAAAAGTGTGAGTTAAAGCCCAAACTGCACATCCTAAAACTCATATTTGGAAAATTCGAAAATTAAAATTTTTTCCAGAAAATGACTATTTACATTAATTTTAATCAAGTTTATTAAAAATTATCACAATTCGATAGCTGGATTAGCGCCGGACCCGAAGAGGTTAAAAACCTTCAACGAACTTTCGAACGCCTGAAATTATTTAAACTGAAGGTGCGTAAAAGTAAATCAAATTTCTGCTGCTCAGTTGCACATTACGAGTATCTCTTGCACCACCGATGGACACTAAGTCAGCAGCAGATGGCGGAGAATTCCCATACGTCTCCGACGATGGGGAAGGAATATATACCTGGCAATAACAGTTTCGCTTCCCTCGTACAATCGGACTCGGACGACAAAGACGATGAGCTGGAGTGCCTTAACACCAGTATAATGCAGCTCCAGCAGGAAGTATTGGCCATAAACTCCAAGCAAATGGCAAGAAGGGAGAGACATGCTCCAGAGCTCCTAAGAGCAACAGCAGCCATAACAAAAGCAGCCTAACCAGCAACAGCACCAACAGCCGCAGTAACAAAAGAAGCTGCAGCAACAGCCGCAACAGGCGAATTAGCAACAACAACAGCAGGCACAACAGCAACAACAACAGCAACAGAACAAGCCAGGGAAGGTGCGAGTTCCGCCTATCAACACAGGACACAATAGAACTGAGTAATTAGGCAATAATTTTTCAATAAAACGGTACAATAATAATAGACACTCCATCCAGTGCAATATGGCGGAGCCGTATAATAAAATAAAGAATCTGTTAAGGGACTCGACGACGGAGCTCTTCCCTTTCACCTCGAAGGGGGGAAAGTTGCAAACGACGCTCTTGAAAGGGATGGAACCGTCCACCGAGTCGAAGGAGTTCGTTAAGACTCTCCTAAAAATTAAGTTCGACGGTCTCACTTTTGTAGAGGTTAAGCCTTTCACCACAGCAAGGGACAAAAGGGAGAAGCGGAAATTATCGTTCTTTCTGATTCAGCTGTCGCCCGATAGCAAACTGGATGGTCTAAGGAGTATTAAAACCCCAGACTACCAGATTGTCACGGGATAAAGTAAAGCACAGCGAAAGCATTATTCATGCGAAGGTAGCTGCACAGGCCCCAGTGCCTAAGGCACCTGATGAACAAGGCGACTTGCTGACAATCTTGCTCTCTATCCAGCGTCAGTTACAAGAGCAGGCGACCCATGTGGACAGGATCTACGCGCTTCTGCCTAGCCTGACGCACCTTCAATCGTGATGGGTACGACCGCGACTGAAAATCCCTTGAAGACTCTAGCTGTGAATGTAAATTATTTTTTTAGGATCGAATGAAAAGAATCGCTCTACAAGTTGGTCGACGACCAAAGCCCTGACGTGTATCTGGTTAGCGAAACTAATCTAACCCAGAAACTCAAGGTACCACATAAAAACTGTACGAGTAATATAGAAAGAAGAGACCGTCCCAACTCCACTCGAGGAGGAGGTGTTGCGATCTTCATTCGTAAAGAACTTAGGTATAAGGCCGTGTACAGTGGTGAAGTGCGAGTGTTTCAGGGGCTAGAAGCTTGTATTGTGTACATCCCCTACCATTCCGGTTGCACTTTATGCTGCTGGAACTGCTCAATCTACTACCTATGTTTATGTCAGAGCTCTAGACATTGTTTTGATGCCTATGGCTGGAGTCGGGGAAGAATATCTAAATCTAAATGCCAGACATAAAGATTGGAGAAATCACATATCAAATCCTAGAGAGAATTCACTATTCAATTGATGGGGTCAACATAATGTCGAGTTTCGATTTTAAGGCTACAGATAGTCCGTCGTTTCCCAGAATCGGCTCCTATCTGCATCTACTGCTGTTCGACGAACGGTTACAACTGACTGACGTGGTTCGACAAACGATAAACTATCTACGCACGTATGTGTATGACAGTGACCATTGCGGACTTAGGCCGCAATAACGATTCCCAACGAAATTGCGAAATTGGAAAAAAGAGACCGTACTTCTACAACTGCAGTAGGACTCGTTGGACCTGCTTCTCCAGAGACTTGACAAGAGCACTCTCCTCAAACTCGCTCTATCCACCGTCCAATAGGAATCCGTCAAACGAGGAGATTGACAGGTATCTTAAACAAATGGACGAGACAATCAAACGAACGATGGACAGTGCGATAATAGAATAGAGCCCTTGTGTGCAACTTCTACCTTCGTAATGATATAGAGCACTGGTGATCAGAGAATACTGGTTTTACCGGGTTCAATAACGAAAACTTGGTAAACAATGCCATCGCCATTGAAAGGGTTCATCCCCCGAACGTATCGAAGGTAAAACTCCAAACGACCTTCAAATCATTGAGAAAGAAGAAATCAGAGGAAATCGATGGAATATCGAACATTGTGCTTCGACATCTTCCTCCAGGGGCGGTGGAAATTTGTTCCACCCTGTTGAATAATGCACTGAATATTACCCATTATCCAGAACATTGAAAAACAGCTGTGGTACAGCCGATTCCCAAAAGGGGAAAGCACACCTCCAACCCGGCAAATTTCGTCGATAAGACTCCTTCCAAATATCAGCAAGGTATTCGAAAAGTGATCAATAGAGCCTTGATTAAGTGGGTTGAGGACAGTAACATAGTTCCGGATAACCAATTCGGTTTTAAGACGGGGAATGATACAATACATGCCGCATCTAAACTGGTGTCAGATATTCAATTGAACAAAAGCAAGAACCAGTGCACGAGTGCCTGCCTGATTTATTTAGAGAAAGCCTTCGATACTTTATGGTTGTAAGGGCTCTTTTATCAGCTGAGCAAGTTGAGCTTAAGCCAACCACTACTGTACATGTTGCTTAATATGCTCACCAGCAGAAAGTTCGTTGTGAAAAATGGCAATGAGACTTTTGCTGGTACGTTCGAAATTAAAAATGGTCTGCAACAGCGTGCTAACCGCACCGATACTTTTCAATATTTACTCGGCTGATCTTTAAGGATCTCTTCAGCATACGATAGCGTACGCGGACGATTTGATTCCGCACAGATCCGGACCTAAGATCGACGTCATTGCAACACTCTTGGAGCGTGACTTCGATAAGATTCAGCGATGTTGCGACTACTGGAATTTAAAGATCAACTTTCAGAAGTCGGAAACTATTCTATTTAGAACGCCATTGTCTCTGGCCTCTAGGGATATCAGAAAGAATTGGCGAAAGTTCTCTATCGTTGGACAGCACTGGCGTCCACTTGCATGTCAAAGTGTGGTCAGATACCTCGGACTTTGGCTAGACTTATATCTATATTTTAACAAACATGTAGATGCTGTTCTGGCCAGAGCCCGAGCTGCCTTCGCCCTTACTGAGAGACTTTTTTATACAATCCTAACCTGTACATGGCCCTCATTTCACATATTGATGTCCGGTGTGGTTCAACATAGGGGCAAGTATGGTGCAAATGATTCGGATGTTTGAGGGCCTTCGGGTTTGCCTTCATTTGTACATAACGCCAGAGTCCCAGTATATAAAATTCTATTCTAATGAGATCTTATACAACAGGGCGAATCTGATAAGAGTGACAATTTCCCGGTCAAGATGACTCGAAGGCACATTGTGAGAGCAATGACGTCGATGAATAACTTGATCTTCAGACCTGCCTGATCCAGAATAGATCAGTAGTGCCGCTAATCTTCCACGTTGCCCGGACAACTGTGGTCAGGCGGTTCAACTACAGCCGAGACTTCGCACGGAGCACTGAGCAGTGTATCCAATTCAGTAGATCGGTATCGGGGCGCGATGTTAAAAAATGTGAGTAAGCAGCACCAGCAATTCTGGTGTTTACTAGAGGGAGCTCCCTCGTTGAACGCTTTTCATTCGAGGTAAGTTGGCCGCCATATTTTTGTCTTGGCCGGCTTACATAGTTTTTTTTCGGTGCCTTAGGTAATTTAAGTTTAGGTAGTTAAGTCTTTTAAGGCACAGCACTTGAATAAAAATATAAAAAAATTAGTGCATACTTAATTATGCATGTAGTTAAGTTAAGATTTATTTTTAAGGTAGCATTTAAGTTTTATATATAAGATAAAATTATTATAAAATAATACTGATACTAATTTGTTTTAAATAAAAATGTGTCTTAGTCATAATTGTTCTTTAAATAAAATAGTAATAAGTAATAGATTAAGTCGACATAGTTAAGGATTAAGTTTAGCTTAGAGCGCTCGCATAGGGCCAGTAAGTTAGAATAAAGTAGTTAAGTTAGTTAAGCCAGTTTTAAGCGTTTTTGTATAGCATGTAAGTATAAATGTATTGAAATTAATAAAAAGCAAAAAAAAAAAAATATTGGAAAAATCAAAGTCGATGACCCCGATGGCTACTGAGCAGTATCCGAAAAATTAAATACCGAGAAGATCATTGGTATACCTATGAAAATAAGTTAGTGACACCACTGCGTGTTATAGCGGTGCAGGGAAATAACTTCACGGGCAATAACTTCACATGGGAAATAACTTCACCTCGAGGTGGAAATAACTTCACTTAGAAAAAGTGAAGTTATATATTACATAGGTGGGAAATAACTCACTTTTTTATGGGAAATAATTTCTCTTAACATTTAATGATAATGTAAAAACTATCATAATGGGTGATTCACGGGTTGGGGTCAAAATCCCGAAAACTGAAATCCCGAAAATCCAAAATCCCGAAAAACCAAAATCCTGAAAATCCAAAATCCTGAAAGGCCAAAATCCCGAAAAAAAATCTCGAAAAATTACATAAAATTACAAAATTTGTCAAATGTTCAAATATATACATATTATACCCACAATGCATAAACAGTAGAATATGTATGCGGAGCATGGTGCCCCCCTGCAACCCATCTGCTTGGGGTCACTGTAGGATTTGGAGTGGGTGCGAGGTGTTCACTTTAATTTTCAGGAATTTGGCCTTTTGGGATTGTGGATTTTCGGAATTTTGGGTTTTCGGGACTTTGGGTTTTCGGGATTTTGGGTTTTCGGGATTATGTTTTTCGGGATTCTGTCCGACTCCCGTGATTCACTCTTGCACTATTAACGTAAACAAAGTACCGTAATTTGTTTTTTTTTGTTATTCATAATGTTAATAAAATTATACAAAAAAAGTATAAATAAATTTATTTCATATTTGCTCTCCAGTTATAATAGACAAATACCCAAATTATAGGTGGGAAATAACTTCACACATTTACGGTGGAGTTATTGCTCACCTTCAGTGGGCAATAACTTCACTTTTTCTAAGTGAAGTTATTTCCCCCTCGAGGTGAAATTACTTCTCGTGTGAAGTTATTGCCCGTGAAGTTATTTCCCTGCACCTGTTATAGTAAGGTGCTCCAAGAACCCGTAAAGAAAAAGATGAAATACTCGTATGAACAAGTAAAATTGCCAACGGACAAGTCACCATTTGTAAATCGAAAGAAAGTAAACAAAACTATACTACTACTCCAATCTTCCAAGTTTTCTCTATAATTCCCGCGAAACTTGAAAAATTGAGCAAGCTCGAGCATAAACCTCTTAAAACACAAACGATCTTCTGCTTAAAAATCGGCGAACTATACGTATTCGTAAGGAAAAACAACATAGGCATATGCTTGATTTCTGAAACCCATTTTACAAAGGAATCTCGTGCAAAAATAAAAGGCAAAACACACACGTACATCATCCATCCCAAATCCTTCCTCTTTATTAAAGACTGTATTGAGCACTTTGTGCATGCAATTATTGAGCTTGATACAATGCAGATAAGACAGTCAACTTACGACCAAAGTCATCTCATCCACAGAGACCAAATCAAAACTAGTATTCTTCTATTCTTGGCTTACAACACAACGTCACACTCTGTTGGAGCGTCGCCAGGAGTCTCTGCTCTCTGCAGTCTGGTGAATGTAGAGTCACAATTTCAGATTCGTTCACTGCCATTGAATTAATGATAAAATTATTGTTACTCGTAAGTGCTTCAACACAATTCAAAATAACTTAATAGTAAAATAGTCATAAAATTGGTTAAAAGAGTTTATAATACTCGTATGCACATTTAATTTTATTAAGAAAAACTCGTTACTTTACGCTTTTAGAAAACATCATTTATTAAATATTTCGTAGACAAAAAATTGTAACTTTTCTTAAAACTTTAGCCTGAGAAACAATTAAATTTGCCTTCTGAAAAATAAATATAAAATAATTGTGTACGAGGTTTTCCTTTTTCATGAACAATATGTAAAGAAAAAGAAAAAGAAATCAAAAGTATTACAACGAACTATTTCCCTGGGAGCCTACCAGATAGAGGGAAAAAAAACCTCCCCTCTGTACATCTATTCCAGGAGGCCGGATTGTACGAGCTGCTCTAGCTCGGGAACAACCTCGTTTAAAACTAGAACTAGGTACACTATATCTTTTAGGTCGCAGTGGTTCAACACTCCTACTAACAATAATATTGCTTGGATTAACAATAATTAGAATAATGTTAGGTCAAAATATGTTCAACCGGACAAAGGTCTAAAACGTAGCAAAATCCATGAATTTGCTGAAAGTGTGTAATGAAGTACCAAATAAGTTTACTTCTTTAAAAATATAGCGTGTGTTACGTATTTGGCGAAACTCTGTAGTTCCGCGTAACACCGGTTGAATACTCCCGAATTAAGCTTTTCAATGTTTTATATTATACTTTTGTTGTCTGCAAAAATTAGAATTTGGTAAATTCATTAAAGTTGGCATTAATGTTTTATTAATACACTGAGATACATATATATTCATCCGATCAAATTCCTTTTTTTTTTAATTAAACATACGTAAGATAAAAAAAAGTCCATTATTTCTATCTACGTGACAAAAATAACTAAGTTTCGATTCAAAATCCTTTTAACAGTCCTCCAGCGAAGGCGAAACAAAATCCATTTATCGAATGCAAAAACGCATCAGATGACTTATATACCATCCCTTCTAATGGAAGAATTATTGTCGTTACACTCTGCTTTAAAACACTGTACGATGATGATAAAACGACCGAACGCATTTGCAGACATAGTGAACGTGCCCTAGCATTAAATTGCTTACTTACGAGTACTCGTATGTGAGCGCTTTTTCTTTTTATTTTTAGTTATTTAATGGGTGAGGTTTGCAAATCATTTTTTTAAGAGAATTATACCTACTCACTGAAGGGGAGAACGTAAACTGGGCAAATTGTATTTTTATAAATTTAACTAAATTCAAAAATATGATAACTACACTAAACCTTAAATTAGTTCAGCAAATGGAGGAAAAAAAATAGACGAGCGGTAGGAAATATGCTGACTGTTGGTCATTAACTGATAAGAATGCCTCTTTTTACCCTCATCGGTGGAAGTATCCCTTACCTCTCTTATCAGAAAAAGATGTCATTATGTCATGATTAGGCTGGCACGCCTGAATAGGTACGACTATTTAGTGCTGTTCGTTAGTTAAAGAGGGTCATTGAAGTTTTTATCACATTCTGAAAGAGTGTCGTGTTTTGGGTCGACCCACATAAATTCGGTTATTGTAATTTGTTTTTCCATTCACTTACACACATCTTAAACTGACTTCATTCATGCATTTAGATTGAATTTTTTGAATTACATTTGTTTTTTTTTACCTATATTTTTTACTGGAACAATACACAATACATTTAGATAATAAAAGTCAGATTTTATGCCCACGTTTTTGAACAGAGGGCGTTTTGTTTACAAATGTGGGAAAAATCGCTTGTGGTTTATTGAGAAGTGTTTAGGTTTTTCATAATTATTAAATTTTGTGACTTGGTTGTTGATTCAGTACTTGTTTAGGACTCCTTACATTAAAAGGTTTCACAAATCCCAAAAATTGTTGACCTGGATTGCAAGGGTATTACATAAAAGCCACACTTTGAACTGTGGCGTAACACACACAAATTAATTGCAAAATATATATTTGCTACGATCGTGGCTCTATTTTAAAAGAAGTAAACCCATTTAGTACTTTGCTACACACTTTCAGCAAATTCATGGATTTTGCTCGCATGTACATACCAATATAAGATGTTTTATTTCTTTAATAAAAGAGTTTTGTTAAACAGTAACTGCCATTGCGTGCGTGATAATAAATGAAAATTAAAAATAAAGTATGCAACGTGACTTGATATTCGTACATGGACTTTATAAGGATGCCATCTAAGGGTGTAAACCACTGAGCAGGAGACTCAATTATGTCCTTCGGAAACGGCAATAAACTGAAGATCATTTTCCTTCATTCAAAGAACTATAACATGCGTAGCATGAGTAGCTACAAGTATCTAGCTACGACTTCTATCTCAACTAAATCTCCCTTGAAGCTTGAAAGCTATACCTATCCATATATTTGAGCACAATACGTTGCAATTATTTCATTAAGGCTAACAAATAGTTGAAGTAAACATCCGGCTTTATACCATAACTTACGAGTATGTATTTGGATATACTTTTACGAAAATCGAACCGATATTAATTTAGCAGTTTTAAACATACATTATTTGTTTCAAAGTAGTTATGAGAAGTAATGGAAAAAGTTACTAAATTTTGTAAAAAAAAGGCAACGATAGGAATGTTCACGACCGGGTCACACGCACTTGCAGCTATGTACTACGTATGTGCTCTTTATTTGAAATTTGTAGTGTGTACATTTTTTTCATTTTTTTGTTTTTTATATGCGTTAAAGAAAAAAACTTACTTTCTGAATTTTCCAAAACTTGATATTCTATTTCGTTTTAACCGTACCCCAGAAATGAACAATTTTTCAAAATTTGTTAAAAAATTAAGTTAATTAATTTAACAGTCATACTATAATACTGTTTTACGAAAACGTGGTACGACATATAGTAGCATTTGTACAACCTAATTCAAATTTTCGACAAAATCTATTTTTCTCAAAATCGGGCATTTGTAAAGTACCGTTAGTTTTGGGGTTAGAATAAAAATTACGATTTCGATTTTCGAATTGTTGTGATCCGACAAACCCTTGATATGAAGTTCGAAGAAAACACATCCAATTGCTTAGGCTGCAGTCGGGCGTATACTTACTGCAGCCAGATAGGTAGAATTGAGAGACAGACTTTTTTGCGTTTAGTGCTTAACTGCAATTAGTATGTTATTCAGTACACTTATCTAAGGCCTATTCGTCATTCTCAACACTAAATTTGTTCCGTAAAAAAAGAAGCATTTCTCTTAAGCAAACTTACTGTAAGCGCCATCATTTTTGTACGCATACATACATAGGCAAATAATTTTTTTATTCTTTTATATAATTCGCGCGCGCCAAAAGGAATACGAATACTTTTATACTGTTACAGGGCACGGGCTTTTAGAAAAAAAGGGAAGAGGATCAGAGGAGAAGCCTGCGCACGTTGGCTTTAAATGTTTGAAGGTTGTAGTGAAGGGGAAACAGCTTGGTAGATCATTCCACATTCGTGTAGTTCGGTTTATAAACGAATCCCTATATTAGACAGTACGACCGAAGCTTGGCTTTAAGCACAGATAAGAAACTTACCCAGATGTCGCATCCCCATACAAGAAAATGTTGATCTTTTTTGCGATGAGCAAACAACGATGGGCAAACAAAAAGCTTTTCTGCTTCGCAAAGAAAAAAAATGGAAAATAAATTTTCTGTACGAAAAGCTTTTTAATATGCTTTGGGAAAAGCTTTCACCACCAGCGTAGAGTTTGTGACATGCCCACAGTGAAATATATTTTTTGTTTTGTTTTGTATTCTTGTATTTTTTGTCCTGGCCTGCGACTTTGGCACGGTGAGGAACAGACAGAGCAGAAATATACCTACATATGTATGTATACCTACATATGTACATTAAATTAGGTTAGGTTACGAGTAAGATCAGGAATAATTTTAATGCGATCTGCGTTGATGTTAAGAATTTGTAGGTACGGTACAACAAATTTAAATAGTAGGTGCTGTAGGTATTGTAGGCTAACTTTATTTTACTTTACTTTATTCATAGGTATGTACGTATTATAAGATTGAGGCTGAAACAAATAATTATGTTTATTTATTTCCTAATTTTTTGAATACATCTGTCTTTTACAAATCCTTGTGGTACTCCTACTCTCATTTACAGTATGTTTGATTTTTCGTCCTTACATTTTACATAAAAGAAGAGGTCTGATAGGTAGCCATAGCCACTCCTTTATTATTATTTTTTTTTCATGCACGTTAAGCAATAGGAAACAAAATCAGCTCAGCTCTTAGCCCACTTTAGTTAAAGGCATTTATGTGAAAATGCATTTGCAAAATATTTTTGTCTTTAGACATTTACATAACACATATTAGAAGTATGATTTTTAGCTATTCACAGTGAATTAACCAAAGTGGTTTCCAGGGGACACGAACGCGGGCGTGGCAGAATATTGACCCCCACCACCTCCCTTACCACACCACCGCCTTATTTTTTTTTTCAATCATTCACTCATGACCTTTTCTTGTTTATGGTCTTGTGAATAAACAACTTACAATTTTTCCAAACCAGAACTACCACAAAGAAATTGACTTTATCAATTTTGTGCTAATAACATTTATTTGTCGTTTCAAACCAATTTGGATAGTGCAAATTTGTTTTTGAGATACATTGATTTACTATATTTTCTCTAAGATTAGATGCAATTGGACATTTCTGAAAGCAAGTGGTAAATACTTGCATATGAATTTGACATATTTTGAAGTACTTGTCTGATGGCCAGACAAGTATTGGATTTTCATTCGAGTAGGTATTCATATTCTTTCAATTTGATCAATATTTCCGTGATTTGATCAATCTTTGTTTTATTTTCAGTATCCAACATAGCATTCCAATCTAACTGTAAATATTCAGAATCTTATTCTTCACAATTTAAAAATTTTGACTTAAACAAAAATTTTAGAGCCGTTTGGATTATTTTTATTAAAATTTCTTCCTCTTATTTTTCCAAAAAGGTTTTCAAGTTGGCCCTGATTGAACTTGTTAACATATATATAATGTAGCTCACAGTAGTAATTGAATAAATCTTTTTTTATCATTAAAATACTTTCAATTGTCATAATCAGGCGCTTAAAGCAGAAGGGTTTATATTTTGCATTGATTGGCTGAATTTGTTTTAAATATGAATGCATTTCTTTTAAAAATCCAATATTTGCGTCATTTCGAATAAGTGCAGGTTTTCCATTCAATAAATCAAATATTTTATTGATTTTATTTATAAATTCTGCTGTTGGTTGCGCAAACTGTGCAATTTTCTCTGGAAATATATTCAAACGCTGTAATGCATTAATTGCGCAAGCCACAGATCTGCTAAGTACTTGTGCCGCTAGTTTCACATTCATTTTTTGAAATCCTGTGGGATCTATATGAGCACATTTTAGTATTGGACACATTTTTGTGGTATTATTTCTTTCTGTATTATAGATATACTCAATTATTTTCCATCTTACAACTCCATCCAGAGTTTGTAGGTCTGATCTTAAAAGATTGTTTCTTACACATTTGATTAAATGTGGCACATCATACATTCCATACACTTTTTTTTCTTTATAAGGAAAGGAACTGTTGTCCTCATCCAGCTTTAATTTATTGAAAAGCCTTCGATTCGTAGGGTTTTGGTCACAGCAAATGCCTCTTACGTTTAGTACCAGATTTCTACATATGCCAATACAGTTGCATACTCCAATTTCGAGCTGCTTTGTTGGTATATTGCTTGGGCAGGTCACATGATAAAGCACTTGTTTATCTTTACCACATATACCATGAATCATGAACATGCAAACTGATTTCGCAAACAAATCTAATCTTTGATTTTCTCCATAATCAACGAAGCTCTCGATTATGTCTTTATATTTGCTGTATGTTAAATTCGTCTGGATACTCATCTCATCGAATATTAAAATGACTTCTCCGTGTTTTTTTGGTTCCAATGTTAAAACATTTTTTGTATTTCCTCAAAAACATTTTCGTTTAGACCAGGAGATAAACTTAAGTTTTATCCATCTATGCAATGAAGCTGGGTGTGGCAATTGCAATTGCAGCTGATCGCGAAGAAAATTATATCCAGACGACGAGCGGAAAAATATGCATTGGCAAATCCACCTTTCTTCATTGGTAAATTGTCGTTTGCCTTGTGATAAAATGAGTTTGCAAAATGTTTTCGAATTTGTATTTATATCATGTAAGAAATCTATTTTTTTCTTCTATTATTTGCTTTTGATATTCTCTAAGCTGTGCTTTATCTTTTTTTAGCCTGCGGACTTTAATTGCCAGGATATTTCTGAATTTTAGACTTTTTTTAGCTCTTTCTTTGAGGATTTTGTTAATTTTTTTCAGTCTACTTATTTGTTGAATATAAAAAAAATGCTTTTTTCTGTTTGCTTCGCATATCTTGCACACAGATTCTATGGAATCTATAGATCTGTTGCAGTCTATAAGTGCTGAAACTTCATTTAGTTCATCAATGGATATATCGGTACTCGTTTGCACTTTTAATCTTTTGGGATTAGAGCAGTTTATTTTGGCTTTCTTAGGATCAAAAGCAAGTTCATTGTCATTAGATTCCAAAAACATTTCACTCCTTTTCATAAAAAGTGCGTCTTGTTTCAATTTTGTTTCCCCAAAAAATTTCAAATTGAAATGTTTACTACAAATGTATGGCCGTGTATGATTTTCAACATTATCACGGGATTCTTCTGCCTGTCCTAGCCAGTCATTATATTTCTTAGTTCCCTTTTAATCTAAGCATTTTCCTTTCTGGAAACTGGGCAGTTGTTGCATTGCAGCATACAATAGCGCACTTTATTCGCCACTACATTTAATCTAAGTCGATTTTTTTTCGCAACTTTTTTGTATTTGTAAGTACCAAGGTACCTAATCAACCTGAAATAAACTTAAATAATATATTTTATCTTTCCTAGATTAACTCTTCAAAATTTTTACTGGACACACACAGTAAAATATCACTTTTCACTTCGAAAAAATACAATTTAAGCCCGTATGATACTACATTTTTTTCCCATTTTTAATACATTAAATTGTGTTAAAGTGTCAGCTTTGCATGAAAGAGACAACAAGTTTTTTTTAGGAAAAGAGAAGCCATTATTGTGCAAAACAACGCAAACTGTCATAATCAGAGAAAAAAAAAGCGGCCAGTGGCTGAAAATGTAGGTTACATTTTTAATGCATTTTTTTTTTGACATTCTCACATTTATAAGGTTAGTGCGTACGCACTCACACCTAAGGGGAATTTCAGTAGTGAATTTGTTGCACTGCTCTAGTTTCATTTTCATTAAAAATGCGACAAATATGCAGTATCATACGGGCTTTAAATATTTTTTACCACACCACAGATCTACACAGATCGAAACTTCGGTCAATATAGCAAAATGAAAAGGGAAAATACGTACCTACATATGAATATATGTATGTATGTATAAATGAAATTGTGTCTCGCAGTCGCAGGTCGCAGACGGTACAAAGAGTAGCAAAAAAAAAAATGCTTTTCGCACAGAAAATTTATTTTCCTTTTTTTTTCTTTGCGAAGCAGAAAAGCTTTTTGTTTGCCCATCGTTGTTTGCTCATCGCAAAAAAGATCAACATTTTCTTGTATGGGGATGCGACATCTGGGTAAGTTTATTATCTGTGCTTTAGGGTTACCTGATGTGCATTCGAAACATGTCGCGTACTGGAGCATTTTTTGTAGAAAAAAAACGATAAAAAAGGGAGAGACACGAGACATTTCTCCGATGTTCAAGTGAATGAATGGAATTCACAATGTCTCTATCACCTATAAGCACAGATAATAAACTACCCAGATGACGCACGCCCATATAAAAAAATGAAGCATATTTTTGTCCTGGCAGACAACGTGGTAGCAGACAAAAAGCTTTCAGAATAAGATAACAACAAATAAAGCTTTTTCTTTTTCCTCACTCCGTTCGCTCGTGTGGGAAAAGTTATTTTTCTCATCGTGTGTTGCGACATGTAAACGAAGGTGGTGAGGAAGTGTAAAGGGGTATGCGGGAAGATGCATGACGGTGTGATTTCCATACCACCGCAGCAAAAGAATAAATTTTCATGAATGGAAGTTTTGTAAACGCGTATGCGTTGTATATGAAGAGAAGGTTTGAGAGATTTTGGTCGAATATCAATCATTTAGATTTTCAGGTTAATTACTAACATACATATATATTACATACATATACTAAAAAATTAAAAGGCATAAGAAAATTGTCTCCAAGAAAAAACTGACCTGGAAAAGAACGAAGTGTGCAATTGCACACTGTTCTATAACCAAAAATGAATTGCCTGATGGAAAATTATTTAAATTTTTTAAAAAAGGAACAGTTAAATACGATGAATGGCTATCTTTAGCAGAGGAGTCTCGGGAACACATAAAAAGCCTTAAAATGCCCTATATATGCAGCAAACATTTTAAGAATGCCTTTATTAGAAAGAAATATTTAAAAAAAAAATGCTTACCCTTCTCTTTCTTCGTTTGAGAGACAGAAAACAGCATTGAGTTTTGAAAGCATTAAATTCCACTCTGTTGGTTGAACCCCATTTGATTATGCTGTCCAGATCGGAATTTAATGTGTTTAACATACAGCAATTATTTGATGAAGCAATAATTTGATGAATTGCAGACTTGAAGCCGTCTAATCCGTGCTGTTTTCCATCTAATCGGAAAGAGCCCTGAAAAGTAGGATTTGCCAGCGTAGAAGAACACCTCTGAAAAAATATTGGGGGGGGGGGTACTTCTAGGCCAGCGTATATGTTAAGACCTTTAAGTACTCCTGCAACTGTGCAAAAGTGGACATGTCCCATGGAAAATTTGACGCTCTAAAATACAGGTGGAAACAAAGCATTATCTGCCAGCCTGGTGTTCGCTGCAAAGTGAACAACCAGATTGGCTTTGTCTAAGGAGCTGACAGCTGGAATCTCGTTGCAAATGAGCGTGGGGATGGCAGATGAGGCAGAATTTTTAATATTTTTGTCGAATGACCAATAATTTCTACTACCTTTGAGACATTGTAGGATTTTTTGCCTCAATTTTTGGTCATGTAAGAATTTTGAACGTTGAATATGGGCATTGCAGTCTCTTCTGGGTTGTTTAAACTTCTTTAGCTTTTCCTCAGATTTGCTGGCTTTATAAGACCGAAAACTTACTTCTTTCAACCTGATACTCTCTTTACAGCTCTGGTCAAACCACGAGTTCACCTTAGGTTTAATGCTCTTTAGTCATTCATACCTAAGAGTATAGTGTTAGTGATCATATCAGCTGCGTCATCCAATTCGCTATCGAGGAAGCATAGCGACCAGTTAAAACTCCTAAAGAAGCTATTGAGGCCGCTCCAGTTGGCTTTCTCATATTGCCATACTTTTCTTTTAGGAGTTTTTCTTTCACTGAGTGGTCGGAGTACGAGAATTTAGCTGATACGATATTAAGGTCAGACCGACCTAGATTCGCTAAAACATCAACATACCTTCCTTCGGGTGTTGTCTGGCCAGAATGTTGAAGCCAATTCGAATTGTGTATATTGAAAACGCCCGCAATGATGATTTCAGTATGAGAGCGCAAGGAGACAATTCGAGTGATGGAATCGGACAGCGCATCAAATTCATCAAAGTTGAGTTGCTGTCCGCACTAGGTCTTCTGTAAATAAAGCAGTAGTGAATTAATTGCTTATGGGCGGTGAATTTTAGCCATTTGAAATTAAATTCCGGGTTGGAACAGTGGCCATACTGAGGTGGAACTTGGTAAGCAATATCTCTACGGACATAAATAGAGCGTGGGGGGAAAGAATAATCGGAAGATTCTTCCACTACCTGTGTTTCGCTAAGTGCCAAAACAGCTGGTTTATGGGAATGGGCATGGGCGTACACATCGAAGAAATTCATTCGAAGCCCACGAATGTTGGTAAAATCCACCTTAAATTCCCTCATCACTACAACATAGAAACACAAAAAACACAACTCTGATGTAACTAAGTGAAGCTGAGAAGTGAAAATCCAAAGAATAGTTTCCAAAACAAACTGCCGCAGGTGCTATGCCCAAACGACAATCAGCTAAGGTCCGCTATTCGGATAATCATTCACAGTCCGCTATGCATCAAATGTTACTCTCTCAGTCATCGCAACTGGAAGTACGAGTATGTGCATATAAGTATAGCACATGCTCCAATTGCGATAATGAAGAACCGCAACAGCGAGTGAGTGGGGGTGAAAGGATGAATTGTAATTGTTTCTTTATATATTTTTTTTTGTTTTTCACTGCACTTCACTGATTTGAATTGGCGAGCGCGATCGATTTTTGATGGAATGTTTTTTAGATGGAAATTTGCAGAACGTTAATATCGCGTGTGCGCACGACGGCAGGCAAAAGGCAACTTTGTACATGTATTTAATTGTGATTTAGACAAAGAGGAAACTTCCTATGCAGTATCGCGACCTCGTTCAATCAAAACGAGACCTTAGATAAAACTAATAATATTTCTATAGGTCGTTATGTGCTGAAATGTCTGAGATATCTCAGGAAGTGTAAATCATACAGGAACTATATATTAGGCTTCGAAGTGAATGAATGATTTAAAACAACTTATAAACCATCTCAAAGTGGTTTTGAAAGATTTGTATTTTTTGACCCAGTCCATAGAACAAGATTCGAATCATTCTATTCATCTCAATACTTTTGGTTCAAAAGCGTTTCGTTATTTTCTCGTAAAATCGTGTAGAAACAAGATCAAATTACTTCATCAGATGTATCCTTACCTACTTACATATGTACTGAAAGTTACATATGTCAAGTTGGGAATGAGTGGTTAGTAAAATTATTTACGAGCTTTAAAAGTCCCTTTCGTTCTAAAATTGCATTTACGTACACAATGTCTTATATAGTTATGACGGGTTTTATATAAGGTATCTTTTTTTTTTAAAAAAAAGCCCATTTTATTGGTCAAGGTCGTGATTCAAAAAATCGAATTTTAAAGTTCTCATTACATCTGCATAGGTATACATATGTTCCTTATACGCAATATTAGATTAAATTTTTCTATATAATACCTGTGGCGCCAACTGAGTCATCACTAAGGCGTATATTCTGGAATAAATCGGTACTTTGTAGTGCAGTAGTATATGTAGGTAGTTATACGAATACACTACAGGCAAAAGTTTTAGGCCATATATGTAACCAAGGTTAGGTTAGGGTAAGTTAGATGGCTGTCAGCAAAAAGCCAACACACTTAGACCAATAATAGATCAATTGCGATACCACATAGGCTTAGGAAGTGGCCTCTAGCCTACTCGTTGACAAATTTGGAGCTTCTGATGAACGTAGAAGGTCCCTAACGTCTATTTTATTCAGATCATTCAGGTCGTTGAAACAGAAGGCTCCTAAGTGGAGCTGGGCAGGTGCAAAGAAGGTGAGGAATAGTCTCCTCCTCTTCCTCGTCCATGTAGCTTCTGCAGAAAACGTTTGAGAAAACGCCAAGCCTTGTTGCATTCTTGCCCATTAGACAGTGTCCAGTAATGACACCTATAACAGCGCTGATATGCATTCTATTGAGAGAAATCAAATTTTTAGAGCTTTTCAGATCCAGCTTAGGCCAAATCTTTTTTTCTCGCTAGACAAGTTGTACCACTTGTAAACCTAGAATTTGTCTTTTCGATAGCATCCAGCTTTAATTTAAGTTTGCATGTAGCGATAAGCATACCCAGTGACCTTTTGCCTGGGAGGATGGGTATTTTTGTTTCGTGTCTGGCAAGTTCGTCAGCCTTACAATTCTCGAATATCCCTATGCCCCGGCAAAATTAGGTGAATATTAAACTGCTCCGCCATCTCTGTAAGAGACGATCGGCAGTCTAGAGCTGTTAATGGATTTATTGAGGATGATGCCAAGTATTTGACTGCTGCTTGGCTGTCTGAAAGATGCGCATATCAATGGACGATATCACGTTTTCCTTTAGCTAAGACAAGAGTTTCCATATTGCCACTATCCCTTCCTGGGGTACGCTACTGTGGTTTGGGAGACGAAAAGAGAAGTTTAAATTAAGCCTATCAGGGAAGACACCACCACCCACCCCGTCGTTAGATTTTGAACCGTCGGTATAAAAATGTACCGACTTATATTCCGTAAAACCACCTTCTTCCCAGAATACTCTGGAAAGAATAGTAACTTGGAAGATTTTGTCAAAATTTAACTTGGGTATGGTGTAATCAATGTCTTCAGGGAAGATATTAAACTTGTTTAAGGTGGAGGCGTTGCCATATACTTTTTTGGACCACTCTGAAGTAGCTTTAAGGTGAATAGCTGTGTTAGCTGCCATTTGCCTGCTATAAATGTCGAAGGGTGTTAAATGAAAAAGAGTGTCCATAGCTGCGGAAGGTGTCGTTCGCAGTGCTCCGCTAATGCACAGGAAAGCTAAACGTTGGACTTTGCTTAATAACTTCTGGTTTATCGCCTTATCCAAGGCAATCCACCAGACAACTATCCCGTACATAAGGATCGGTCTGATGACCGAGGTATAGAGCCAGTGAGTTAATCTGGGTTGTAAGCCCCATTTGTTCCCAATGGCTTTTTTGCAAGAGAAGAATGCGACAGTGATTTTCTTAATTCTTTCTTGTATATTAGGTTTCCAGTTTAGTTTCCTATCCAAAATAAGTCCCAAATATTTTGCTTGTTCCATTAAGGGATGATGGGTCAATTGGATTTTAGATTTCCTTGAGAAGAGGACTAGTTCGGTTTTGTGGGAATTCACTCCTAGACCATACCGAGCTGTCCACTTAGATAGCTTCTTCAAAGCGTTTTGTAGGTGCTCTTTTAAGGTAATGAGGTGTTTACCAGAGAAAAACCGCTTAAAAATCAATGTTTCAAAATGTAGAGTTGAGAAGTAATTTTTTTTCCTAGCCCATGAAACAATGTACCGTTTTTTTTTTTTTTATTTGTGTGCACACACTTCACAATGAAGCAGTGCCTTGAAGAAGGAACCTTTCCCGAAAAATGGAAAACGCAGCATTTGGTCCTACTGCCAAAAGGAAAGAAGCCCCCAGGAGAACCATCATCCTATCGCCCAATATGCCTATTAGACACCATGGGAAAGATCCTCGAGAAGATAATCTATAATAGATTACCCGCAGTAGTAGAAGAGAAAGGAGCCCTCTCAGATCACCAATTTGGCTTCAGAAGAGCACGATCTACTGTTGATGCCATAAGAGCGGTAGTCGATATCGCCAAAGGTGCCATCGAAGGAGAAAGATGGCTCTACGGCACAAAGGAGTATTGTGCAGTAGTAACGCTGGACATTAAAAACGCATTTAACTCTGCGAACTGGTCGTTTATTAGAAGGTCACTTGCCAGGATGGATACGCCATATTACCTGCTACGGATAGTGACGAACTACTTCAACAACAGAAAGCTGAGGTACAATACCGATGAAGGCGTAAAATACTACAACGTAACTGCGGGAGTTCCACAGGGTTCGGTTTTAGGGCCACTATTGTGGAACATCATGTACGACGGAGTACTACGATTAGCGTTACCTGGGGGAGTAACGATAATTGGATTCGCCGATGACATTGCAGTCGTGACAGTAGCTAAACAGATCCGTGCAGTAGAATCAGCTACAAATGAAGCAATTGCCCGGATAAAAGATTGGCTAGTATCCGCCGGACTAGAACTAGCTGACTATAAAACAGAAGCTGTTCTTATAACCAGCCGGAAAACTGTCGAATTTGCCAACTTTCAGGTTGGTAACCAAACCATCAGGTCGAAAGAGGCAATTAAATACCTTGGAGTAATGCTGGACAACAGGCTACGGTTTAAAACGCATGTTGATTTTGTTACCAAAAAAGCATCGCAAATGCAGGGAGCTCTCTCGCGTATCATGCCTAACATCGGTGGACCTGGATATGCTAGAAGGATTCTACTCTCTAGAGTTATCACCTCAGTTCTGTTATATGCCGCCCCAGTCTGGGCGGAGGCACTGAGGACGAAGGAGACCAAAAGGAAACTATCGTCATCATACAGACTCTGTGCGCTACGGACAATCAGCGGCTTTCGAACCATCTCTGACGAAGCTGCATTTGTCATAGCTGGAATGGTCCCCATCGATATTCTCGCAGATGAAATGCTGAGGATATATAACAGAAGAGCATTGAGTCATCACGACGCCACTGGTATCAAGGTGATAAAAATTGAAGAAAGGGCAGCGTCAGCAGCTATGTGGCAAGCTCGTTGGGCTAATACAACAAAAGGCAGATGGACATACAAACTTATACCGACAATCCAAGATTGGATAAGTCGAAAGCATGGAGACTGCAACTACCATCTAACGCAGTTCCTGTCTGGCCACGGTGGCTACCGCAAATATCTACACCGATTCGGACACGACAACTCACCATCCTGCCCGGAATGCCCAGGTGAAGATGAGGATACGGAGCACGCAGTGTTTTACTGCACACGTTTCACGGCATGGAGAATTACTCTGCCAAGTCCGTCATTACTCCTCGACCATATGTTACGGTTGGAAGAAAATTGGATGGCAATATGTTCTTTCGTAACAACTCTACAAAAAGAGCTGCGGAGAATAGAAAAGCTAAGAAGAGCAGCAGAAGCAACAGAAGCATCAGAAGCAGCAATACAAGAAGCATAGCATGAATTGCTAACCAGCCCCGCGAAGTAATACCTAACGGCAGTCCCGCGGGGAGAGTGGTTGAAGTGTGTAGGGTGTGTGTTTAGTACGTAGGCGTATTCCTGGCATCGAGTACTCAGGTTTGCGAATCGTGCATGCTAGTAGCACTCGGGCTACTAGTATCTATGAAGATTACACATCCCTGGCGCAATCCAAAAAAAGTATTACAGCATCAGTTGAAAGTCGTCGATCATAGGCTTGGATTGTGAATCTGTTGATTTGTGTGAAAAACCTCACTGCTAAATAATTAAGTTTTTATTTTTGTTTTATAGGCATATTGTGTACAAAGTTTTTTGTTATGGAGGAATCAGCTGCAGGTGTGTACTTTATTATGAAGCTATTTTTATGATCATTTGAGCTTTAATTTAATAGATATTGGGTTTATTTGAAATTTGTGCAAATGGGCATCTTTTTTTGTGGACCTTTTATTATATATCATAATTCGGTGTTATTCTGAAATTTTTTTGATATCAGCTTATGGAGTAAGATATCAAGGAAAAACTGCCCCTCTAGATTTTTTCGTCTCTGATGTGTGTCTAGTTTAATGAAAATTCGAAAACTGTTTAAAGTAAAATAAATTCTTCAAAATGGGGATGTGATGATTCGCAACAAGCAAAATTCAAGCAAAAGTTTGAAAACAACTCTGATTCAGATGCAAACATCTTCCAATGTTCATTTGTACCCTTACGTTTGATTTTCATTTTAACCAACAAAATCCAAACGCCATCCTCGCCAAGCTTTTGTCGACCAATAAAAATAAGTTTTGTAAAAGAAACTTTTGATATTACGCAAAGTGAAATAGCCTATATTGAATCCAATATAAATACATTGAACAAAACTGTCATAGAAGGCGATAGAATATTGGAAGTAAAACACACGTTAGTTTCTAGTGTGGTCAATGGCAAAGTTTGTAACGCAGCAACTAACACAAAATCTACTACTACTACTACGTCAAAAGATTTTAATGATCTTTCCAGAACAAAAGAAGTTGATAAAGATGCGATAAAATTTGGATTTGTCAATTTTGCATGCCAGGGTACGGATTTTCGAAAGCATTCTTCAACTTGCCTACAAGATTCCGTTAAAGAAATGGCAGCTAAGAAAAAAAAAAAAAAAAAAATTATCTTAAAAGAAAGAAAAACTGAGCTCTAAGAAAAGTTTAAAACAAATCTAGCAGTCATTGTTGATGTACTCAAACCTGGTTTCGGAAACACTAATGATGGTAATACAAGCCGCAGGTTTTTTAACAATCCAGAAGTAGTTGCTGAAATAACTGGTGTTGATGTGAAACTTATTTTTAGATCAAAAGTCATATTAGAAGTACTTTTAATTGGATTGGAAAGAGATGCCCTAAAATTGTAAGCATTTGCTTACGATACGGCTAAGTTGTATGTTGAGCTCTATCCGTGGCATCCCATGACTCCAACGATGCACAAAATTTTTTTTATCTCGCCCCGTTTAGGAGGTAGGGTAAAAAATGCTTGTTTTTGACCTCTCTACAAAAAACCGTTATCAATTTTTGGCGCCAATAAAATCTAAATATATTAAAGATACTTTATTTATACCATTATTTGACTTAAATAAGTTTAATAACGGTTTTAAAGTTATTTCAGGCAAGAATTACTTGATTAGGACAAACAAATATTTTTGATTTGTTTTTCGAGGCAAATACCCCTATGTGCGTAGTCCGCATAGGCAATGATATCACAATCTTCAGCTACCAGAATTAACAGTAGCTCATTGACCACCAGATTCTATAGATGTGGGGATAGGATGCCCCTTGAGAGGTATCCCTGCTGACATATCTTCTAACAGATGTCCAAACCAGCTTTAAGTTAATAATCCTATTAAGCATAAATTAATCAGCTCGCCAAGTGAGCTATTTATCTTCAGATTTTAAAGTGCTTTGATTATGAATAGACGTTGCTAAGAGCGCTTTAAATGTCTAGAAAATCGACCATAGTGTACTCCTTATGATACATGGAGTATTCTATCTTATTGACGAATGAATGCAATGCTGTTTCTACTGATTTTCCCTTACAGTGTGGATGTTGAGCCGCGGACAGTAGTTCTCTGTCAATACTGTCACATAAATGGATATCAATCAATCGTTTTAATGTTTTTAGAAAGAATGATGATAGAGTAATAGGTCTATGATACCAAAACAAGAAGAAAAATATTTTCATTTTGTTTTTAACCTAAAGGAATTTATTAAAATGAACAAAAAAATATAATACTTAAACCGATTTTTCGTCGAAAAAGCCACCTTTACATTTGTTTACTTTTTTGTACAATTCTTGGCATTCTAGCTATCAGTTTTTGAATTGTTGTCTGTGGTATATTGCTCTAGCAATCCAATAGTATATTCCACAAAGCAGATTCCGATGAAGGGCATTGATCCTGGACCCTTCTATCCAGTTCCTCCAACAACAGCTCCATATTGTTGAAATTTAGTCATTGCGATATTATGATTTGTAAGATTTCTTCAACTTCCTTCTGTTTCAGGTAGTCTTAACAAAAACTTGACGTGTGTTTAGGCTCGTTATCCTCCTGAAATACGAATGCTTCGCCAATTAACCTTAGACCAGTAGTCACAGCGATTTCTTCCAATATTGTTTTGTATTATTTATTTTTCCAATCACTCGAGCCAAATCTCTCACTCCACTTGAAGAGAAACATCTCCAGATCATAACAGAACCGCCTCCATGCTTGACGGTTGGAACCATACAGACTGGTAGCATCTTTTACTCAGCGCTGCATCGAATGAAAACTCTCCGTTTTGTGCCAAATACCTTGAACTTGGATTCATCGCTCTATAAAACTCTTCTTCCGCTTTTTGGCCCATTCTAACCTTATTTTGTGGTATCAGCAGCGGTTTTTGAACAGCAAATCTCCCAAATAGTCCAGCATGTCTTAACCTTGGTTTGACCGTTGTTAAATACAGCGGTTTATTCCGTGTTTCATTTATTTCGATGCATATTTCGGGAGCTGTTTTTCGTCTACTTCGTTTGCTTGTTGTGACTTTTAGCCGATCCTCGTGCTTAGTTGTAGCTCTAGGCCGTCCTGACCGTGGTTTATCCTCAACACTTCTGATTTGAGCGTGTCGTTCAATGGTACGTTGAACGCAACACCGTGATACCTTCAACTGCGAAACAACTTCCCGCTGGGATTTGACTTTTATTTTAAGGGTGATGATTGCAGATCGTTTCCCTATTGCGTGTACTAAAGACGTGAAAAAAATTGTTATGAATATTGTTATTCAGTCATTTGGAGACAAATAAAATATGAAAAGAAATATATTTGGTATTATACCTTTGTCATCTGCAGAAATTAATATTCGGTAAATGCTTTAAGGTTGGCATTCATTTTTTATTAACACTGAAATACATATTCATCTGATCGAATTCTTTCCTTTTTTTAATTGAATCCATAAAAGACTTTTTTTACGTGACAAAAATAACTAAGTTTCGATCCAAAATCCTTTTAACAGTCTTCCAGCGAAGGCGAAACAAAATCCATTTATCGAATGCAAAAACGCATCAGATGATTTATATACCATCCCTTCTAATGGAAGACTTATTGTAGTTACACTCTGCATTAAAACACTGTTTGATGGTGAAAAAAAACCGAACGCACTTACAGACATAGTGAACGTGCCCTGGCATCAAATTGGTTACTTATATCGCTTACACGGGAGCTTACCTTTAGATTTGCATATAAATGTGTGCGAAGAGATGTATTTCAACGTCTATTGCTTACGGCATAATACACAATATAATAATAATAAAAAGTTTTAAAAAAAAACTATTTTTTTTCTCATCACATAGAACTAAGACATTACTCGATATTACATCCATACATTATCTATCTTCTCACTTCCTCAAAAAATCAAACTCCGGTAGTTATCAGTTGAGCCAAGCCTGACAAGTGAACTTACGTCTGTTTAGCCTCTTAACTGCCTTAAGCCTTTTTTTACATTATTTGCTCGCGCCAAAGGGGATATGAATACCCTTATAGAGGGCTTGGGTGTTTTTGTAGATAGACAGAGAGAGAGAAAGAAAGATTGGTGCAATGGTTTGAAACTTAGGTCCAGATAACTGGGGAGTATTTTCGTTTTGCTTTTATTGTCGTTGCTCATGATTCACAGTATTTTTTTTCCGTCAGAGATAGGGTGGATCAGTATACGAGTATGGTGTTAGGTTAGGTCACCAAAACCTTTATTCTATTCCATTCAACATTGAATTAATACAGAAAATTGATAAACTAATAATTTTTTTCTCGACAAAACTTTTGCAACTCCAGGATTATTTTACGAAAAATTTAAATTCCAATGATGTCTTAATCAAAATGGCTGTCGTTTTGTACATCTATTGCAGTAAGAAATGCGGTCGGAATCTTTATTTCTTCTATATCTCGAAAAACGGTTTCGATTTGAAGAAATGCCACACCCAAAAGAATGTTTTTTCTCAATTCTACACACAAATCTAATTCTACACACAATCAAATTTATGTTTGGTTCCTATCTTAAAAGCGAAGGACAAACAAGGACATTCAACGTCACCATCCAATTTGTCCTTAAACGTCCTTCACATTTGCTCATATGTACTTTGCAAACCTTCTTCCTTGGATATCTCAGAAACGGTTAAGAAATAAATATTTCTTTGCAATATGTTATCAGTTTTTGATGCAATTTAGGTTAGTCATATCAAAAGTACCCATTCCCATTTAAAAAAGGTAAGTTTGTTCACCTCTAATCATTTCCGAATAAAACGAGATGAACTTTTTAAAAACCCAGTATGTATGTACAAGTAGTACATATCATCACACGATTGCTTCATAAAGTGCAGAATAAATATGACCATTAAATCCAATCGATAACCATTCTCAAATTTTCAAACAAATGCAGATCCGAAAAATGGAATAAATCACACACTTCTTTTTGAATTACAAGAGGGAGGCATTCAATAATCCTAGGAATGCAACTGACAGCTTCATTTTTACTTCACCTACAAGGGAAGTATTGGTTCCCTTGAAATTTTCGAACTCGAAATTGGATAGAGGAACTCAATAGAGTGGGTCTCTCAATTCTGTCTGTCTGTCTGTATGCATGACTGCATCCTAAATGGCTGGACTCAATTTTCTTCAAACTTCATATCTGGTGTCTGTGGGGTCACAATTCGAGATGAAATCGGAATTTTCATTCTAATCATTTGATATAAATTAAAAATAAAAAATACAATTTAATTTTAACGGATTAAAAAAAAGTCAAATCTGAGTTTTTGCAGACACACACCATAAAAGTGCAAGTACGTGCGACCTAGTCGTGCACTTTACTTTTTTTTTTTTTTTTTTGAACAGAACTTTACGAATAGTCCGGCTCTGGCTAGACTGAAACCAGACTAGTTGGTATCCTCTGGGTGAGGACAAGATGTGAAATATAGAAATCGGAAAAACACAGCAGAGAGTCGGAGATTAACAACGAATACGGAAAAAACGAATTCGATTACTGCGATTTATTGGACAATCAATAAAATTAAGGACATGCAGAAATAAAATGTGGTAGGTTTTTTTTTTTTTTTAAATTCGCGCGCGCCAAAAGGAATATGAATACCTTTATACTGTTACAGGGCACGGGCTTTTAATGACAAGGGGAAGAGGAACAGAGGAGAAGCCTATGCACGTTGGCTTTAAATGTTTGAAGGTTGTAGTGATGGGGAAATACAGAGCTTGGTAGATCATTCCACATTCGTGTCGTTCGGCTTATAAACGAATCCCTATATTTAACAGGACGACCGAAGTTAGGCTTTAGGGAAAACTGATGTGCATTCGAAGCATGTCGCGTATTGCGGGTGAAATTTTGAAGGGGAGGAATGCAACTGGCTATTTCGCTGGAGCATTTTTTATGGAAAAAACGATAAAACAGGGAGAGACAGGAGACATTTCTCCGATGTTCTAATGAATGAATGGAATTCACAATGTCTCTATCACCTATAAGTTTTAACGCGCGATTTTGTACCCTATCAAGAATGTGCAGAACGGTCTTGGGTGCACCAGACCAGATATGGGTGTTATATTCCAGCTTAGGGCGGATGAATGCCTTATAAATTGAGGCTAGATCAGACGGGGTAAAATATATCTTGCACCGTTTCAGGAATCCTAGACATTTTGCAGCATTTTTGGCGACCTCGAATATGTGATCATTCCATCGAAGATGGTTATTAATACACATACCGAGAACGGCAAGTCTTTCGGATTCAATGATGCAAGTACCATCCATGGATAATGGTTGAGGGTTTTGGTTTCGCTTGAGAGACAGAAGACAGCATTGAGTTTTGGAATCATTAAATTCCACGCGGTTGGTTGAACCCCATTTAATTATGCTGTCCAGGTCGGAATTTAATGTGTTTAACATACGTTGCCGTTCCCCTTCTACGGCCGAAGAGCAAGGACGTGAGTTAGGGAACGAATATGAAAAACTGAGGGTACTGTTATCAGCGAAGGAATGGATTGGAGTAGAAGTTGCAGACAAGAGATCATTTATAAAAATGAGAAAGAGAGTCGGAGACAAAACAGAGCCTTGGGGAACACCAGCATTTATTTGGTGAATTACAGACTTGAAGCCGTCCAAAACAACTTGTATTGAACGCCCCGAAAGGTAATTTCTAATCCATTGAAGAAGAGACTCATCGATGCCATATGCACGCATTTTCGACAAAAGAACCTGATGCCAAACTCTGTCAAATGCCTTTGAAATATCAAGCGCAACCATCTTGGTTTCGCCGAAGTGATGGAGAGATTGGTTCCACTTCTCGGTGAGATATGCCATCAAATTACCAGTGGGCCTGTTGCTACGAAAACCATACTGGTCATTAAGGAGTTTTCGTGAATCGAGATATTTCATAAGCTGACGATTTATCAGCGTTTCCATGACCTTGGAAAGAAGGGACGTAAGTGCAATGGGTCGGTAATTGGACGGGGAGGAAGATTCGCCTTTTTTAGGGACGGGCTGGACGAGTGCTGTTTTCCATCTACTCGGAAAGAGCCCTGAAAAGTAGGATAGATAGAAAAGCTTACGCAGAGGTTTTGCCAGCGTAGAAGAACACCTCTTCAGAACTGTAGGGGGATACCATCTGGACCAGCGGATTTGTGTATGTTAAGACCTTTGAGTACTCCTGCAACTGTACGAGTGCGAAAGTGGACTTGTCCCATGGAAAATTTGACGCTCTCAAATACAGGTGGAGACAAAGCAATACTAGGCAGCGTGGAGCTCGCTGCAAAGTGAGCAGCAAGCAGATTAGCTTTGTCTAAGGAGCTGACAGCTGGAATGTCATTGTAAATGAGCGTGGGGATGGCAGACGAGGCAGAATTTTTTATATTTTTGTCGAATGACCAACAATTTTTACTACCTTTGGGACATTGTAGGATTTTTTGCCTCAATTTTTGGTCATGTAAGAATTTTACACGCCGAATATGGGCATTGCAGTATTTTCTGGCTTGTTTAAACTTCTTTCGATTTTCCTCAGATTTATTGGCTTTATAAGACCGAAAACTTACTTCTTTCAACCTGATAGCCTCTTTACAGCTCTGGTCAAACCACGAGTTTGCCTTAGGTCTAATGCTCTTTATTCTGTTAGAAATAAAGTCATTCATACCTAAGAGTATAGTGTTAGTGATCATATCAGCAGCGGCATCCACGTCGCTATCGAGGAAGCATAGCGACCAGTTAAAACTCCTAAAGAAGCTATTGAGGCCGCTCCAGTTGGCTTTCTCGTATTGCCATACTTTTCTTTTAGGAGTTTTTTCTTTAACTATGTGGTCGGAGTATGAGAATTTAGCTGATACGATATTGTGGTCAGACCGACCTAGAGGCTCTAAAACATCAATGGTGTATTTATCAGGGTGAGAAGTAAGAAACAAGTCCAAGGTGTTGGCGGAATGACTTACAATGTCCGGTATACATGTAGGCTCATTTACAAGCTGAGTCAAATTGTTAATCTCAAGAAAAAAGTTCAACATACCTTCCTTCGTTTGTTGGCTGGCCAGAATGTTGAAGCCAATCCGAATTGTGTGTATTGAAATCGCCCGCAATGACAATTTCAGTATGAGGATACAAGGAGACAATTCGAGTGATGGAATCGGACAACGCATCAAATTCATCAAAAGTTGAGTTGCTGTCCGCACTAGGGCTTCTGTAAGTAAAGCAGTAGAGAATTGTTTGCTTACGGACGGTGAATTTTAGCCATTTGAAATTAAATTCCGGGTTGGAACAGTGGCCATACTGTGGTGGAACTTGGTAAGCAATATCACTACGGACATAAATGGCGATGCCACGGTGGGGAAAGAATAATGACACTAAGTTATATCCAGGCAGTTTCAAATCAGAAGATTCTTCCACTACCTGTGTTTCGCTTATTGCCAGAACAGCTGGTTTATGGGAATGGGCGTGGGCGTACATATCGAAGAAATTCGTTTGAAGCCCACGAATGTTGGTAAGATCAACCCTAAATTCCCTCATCACTACAACATAGAAACACAAAAAGACACAACTCTGACGTAACTAAGCAAAACTGTGAAGTGTAGATCCAAAGAATAGTTTTCCAAAACAAACTGTCGCAGGTGCTATGCCCAAACGACAATCAGCTGAGGTCCGCTATTCGGATAAACATTCACAGTCCGCTATGCATCAAATGTTACAACCTCTCAGTCATCGCAACTGGAAGTATGTACATATATAGCACATGCTCCAATTGCGATAACGAAGAAGCGCAACAGCGAGTGAGTGGGAGTGGTAAGATGGAATGCACCGGCACTGAATTGTGTTTATGTTTTTTAATTATTATTTATTATTAAAATTGGTTAAAATGCAGATTTTTTTTCAAAGTGCTGTGATTTAAAGGATCGAACTATCTGTCATTATGCAAATAAACTGTAAGAAAGTTGAAGTTGCATAAATGAAAGGAGAGAAAATGAAAATACGCCTTTCATGGTTTTCCGTAGATAAGTTATTAATTAGTTTTTTTTTTTTTTTTGTTGCGCCTGGAGGTGCAGGAATCTTGAAAAGATAAGGGTATTCATATCCCCTTTAACACGTGCAAATTATAAAAAAAAAAAAATGGCCCATACCATTGGTTATGCCCGATTCATATATCTGACCTGATGATTCATAAGTGTCGGCCAGTATATGCCTACGGGCTAAACCTCACCCACCAGAGAGGCACTATGAGAACCGGCCGCTCGTGCTCATAGTAGGAAATTCGTTCCTCTCATTTTTTCGTTTTGTGGTGACTTCGACTAAGTTACCTTAACAAGTAGTTTACGCTTCTGTAGTGTTAATCGCGTTAGGTAGGTAGCTTTCCAACGAAGGCACCTACTAATACCGTCATTACATGCGGTTTTCCCTTACTGCGCCAGATCGTACGGTCTTGTTCTTTGTAGTCGGCGCTCGAGGTTTGTCACGTCCAGGGTACGGATTACTTCATTATTGCAATGATCATGAAGGCGAGTACGAAGTTTGTGAGCAAAGTTTGTTACTTCATCCCTCACGGTAGCAATTCCTAGATCTCTGTGAATATCACTATTCCTTATATACCATGGAGCATTCACAATTGCTCTTAGTGTTTTGTTTTGGAATGTTTGCAAAACAGTCACATTGCTTGGCTTAGTACAACCCCAAAGTTGTGTACGGTATGTCCAAGATGGTTTTAGCACTTGCTTATACAGAAGCAGTTTGTTGTATACGCTTAACTTCGAGTATCTCCCGAGTAGCCAGTACATTTCTCTAAGTATGATTTCGAGCTCGTCGCGCTTCTTTTTAACATGTGGCTTCCACTTAAGTTTTGCGTCTAGTGTCATTCCTAGATATTTTGCCTCGTTTGCGTACGGTATTTGTACCGAGTTAATGGAAATAGGTAAGTTGTTTATCTTTTTGTACGTAAAATTGACATGCGTTGACTTGGTCTCGTTAAGGACGATCTCCAGGTCTTTGTCAACTCGCATACTTTGTTTAAAGCTCGTTGGAGTTTTCCAGTTGATAATTCGACTGATTCATCTGTTGCGAGGATAGCCGTGTCGTCTGCGAACGTTGCTACGACAGTCCCTTCATCTTGTGGTATATCTATTGTGTAGACCAGGAACAGGATTGGGCCAAGAACGCTTCCCTGCGGAACACCGGCATGAATTTCTTTGAATTCCGAATATTCTGCCCCATGTTTAACACGAAAGAGTCTGTTATTAAGGTAAGATTCCAATATTCTGTAGAATGTATCTGCTTATATCTCAGGCCTTCGTGCCATACCTTGTCGAACGGTTGCGATACGTCGAGAAAATTGTAATTTTAATAAATATACTTGATGAATGTTAATATTTGCTTTCTTCACCTTTTTTTCACACCCTTTTTCACACCTTTTTGTTGAAGTATCAATTTTATATTTAATTTATATGGTTATTAATGCATTCGACACTAGTTATTTATAACTACAGAATGCATCTTTTTATTTTTATTTTTCAATTAATAATGAGAATGTACACACTGCTCAATATCTTTTTATGTTAAGTAATGTATCTTCCTCAAATATTGTAAATGCATCTTATATGAAACATGTAGTAATTTATTAAGTTTTGTTACTTGAAAAATAAATAATAAAATAATATTACAATTACAAATTTGAAAAGCGGTAGAGCATATCTTTTTCCCTTCCAGAGCTTTTTTTCAATATCATTTGTTATTAGATACACCTGATTGATTGTGGAATGTTTAACCCGAAACCCGAATTGATGATCCGGGATCAATCGCCTCTCTTCAATTACTGGGTGCAATCTTTTTAACAGAAGTTTCTCAAAGACCTTAAATATTGTAGCATAATAATAACTACGCCCCCTAAAAATATGACGCAACAAATTCCGAAGTGACTTCATTCTGGCAGAATTTTGGTTCGTACTGTCCTTTCATTCGAGGTTCGTGTCTGGGACGAAGTCTCCACAGCTCATGTCAACGAAAGAGACGAATAATATCAGGGATAAAAGGGAATTATAACTGCAAGAATTATTTCTCTTATTCCAGTGGTCGAAGAATTTGCTAGAAGTTTCTGGCTATCAGAAACTTCTGCTATATAAGGACAGATGGCGGTCAAAAAAAAACACAGTTGGTTTAGAACCGTGGCGAAGAGATTGGAAAAGTGATAATGGGCGAAGTTGTAATTTGGTGATAAATTGAAAGTTGAGAGTGAACAAGAAAAAGTAATTAGTTTGGATTTGTGAATTAAGTAATTGAAAGGAGATAAAGTGATTTGAGAGGAAAGAGACCTTGTAAGAAAAGAATTTGCGAAGAATAGTATAGTGTGAACTTGAATTGTTCTATAGACTAGAAAATAAAGAAATAAATTTCACAGAATATCGTTTTATCTACTCGAGCCGTAGCTTGCATATTACATTGGTGTCAGAAGCGGGATAAAACTTATTCTGTGAATAACTATTTCCGTGGTGTGAAATTGCACAAAAAAAAAAAAAAAAACGATTTCTGTGTTGAGTTAATTAGTTGCGCAAAATGGGTCGCAAATTGGGAAAACTAACTATAACTCAACTAAAGGCAGAACTCAGTAAGCGGAACCTCGACACAACTGGGGGAAAAGATGCCCTGCTGATTCGTCTGGAAGAAGCAGTAACGCAGGAAGGTGAAAATCCGCACGACGTAGAGTTTGACGTGGAAGAGGAACCAGCAAGTACAGCAGCCGACCCGGGTATAACAAGTCTGCTCCTGCAACTTAAGTTAGTCATGGACGAACAAAAGAAAGCAATAGAAGATCAAAGGAATTCTCTAGAACTTAAGCTGGACGAACAAAAGAAAGCGATGGACGAACAAAAGAAAGCAATGGGCGACCAAAGGAATTCTCTAGAACTTAAGCTGGATGAACAAAAGAAAGCAATGGACGAACAAAAGAATTCTCTAGAACTTAAGATGGACGAACAAAAGAATTCTCTAGATGCTCTGGAAAGTAAACTTGATGAGCAAAACAAGAACTTGGAATCCAAATTCGAAGTGATCGAAGAGAAAATCGAGAAGGTCGAGACGCAACTCGAAAAAGTCGAAACTAGATTCGATGAAAATTTTGAGAAACATGAAACTCAGTTCGGGAAGATAGAGACTCAGTTTGAAAAAGTAGAAAAGCAAGTCGAAAATCTTGCTAAGGAGCTCAGCAACGTGAAGAGACAGAAAGCACGGGAATATTCCACTGACGGTCTGAGAAGAAAGGAGGTGCAGCCTCCTATCTTCGATGGTCAAACATCATGGCCAATTTATAAGAGGCAATTCGAAGCGGCCGCAATGACCAATAGCTGGGACGATGAAGAGAAGTCTATTGCACTCACGCTTGCACTGAGGGGTCCAGCTGCGGAGCTCTTGCAGACCATCCCGGAAGATAAACAGCAGAACTACGACTCTCTGGTTCAGGCTATCGAGATGCGGTTTGGGGATGAACACATGCAGCAGGTGTACAGGGTTCAGCTGCGTAGTCGAGTCCAGAAAAGGGGGGAAACGCTCCAACAGTTGCAAGCGGATATAGAGCGACTAGCCCATCTTTCATACCCTAAAGCCGGTGAGGAGCTTATCAACGAAATGGCGGTGGAAGCTTTTATTCAGGCCATAGAGGACAGACAACTGCAAATGGCTGTAAGGATGGCTGAAAAGCGAACACTCCCCGAGGCATTGGCATTCGCTTTGTCAATGAAGGCTGCGGACCAAGCATACCAGGGAATACACCGTGTCAGGGAAATGTCCGTCGTGGAATGCTCATGCCAGAGAACAGCCGTCAAAGCTCGCGGAAGTCAAATCCGTTGCTGGAATTGCAACCAAACCGGACACCTACAACGGCAGTGCAGGAGTGCACCTAGACGAGGAAATTGTTCACATTGCGGAAGTAGGAGAAGCAGAGAGGAAGCATCTGGCGGTGATAACATCCATCCTGTCAGTCAGACTTCCCAAAACCAGCAGTCGGGAAATGCGTAAGGACCAACTTCGCGGGGCAGAAGTTGGTTACTGGAATCGAGGCCCCCAGGACCACCATTCAAGTTTCGCAAACCAAACGGGGTAACAAGAGCCTGACAGTGGAGGCACTAATCAACGAGAAGAAGTGCGTAGCCACCATCGACACAGGTGCCACTGCCTCCATTGTAAGAAGAGATATCGTCAAAAGCTCCTGGCTGCACAACACCAACAGCTACTGCCTGAAGACTGCAACAGGGGAAATGGCGAAGGTATTTGGAGAAGTTCGTCTTACGATTACTCTGGCAGGACTGACGTTCTCCCATGCGTTTCTGGTGGCAGATATATGCGACGAGTGCATCATCGGAGTAGACTTCATGAAAGCAAATGAAGTAATCTTGGACATCGGGATGCAAGTACTGAGGTATCGAAATGTGGAGATTCCGATGGTGTACGGAAATGAGAATGCCGTAACTCTCAGGACAGTCATCAGCAAAGACGAAGTTTTGCCGCCGTCTTCAGAGACAATCATTTGGACGAAGCTGGAAGGTGATCTTGGGAGCCACCGATTCTACATAGTAGAACCAGACCCAGAGAAGAATTCTCAAGACTACATCGTGGGAAAGACGTTAGTCGAACCAAAGAACACCATGGTTCCAGTGAGGGTTTTGAACGCAAGACCACACACTGTCAAACTAAGGCGAGGGGAGGTGACTGGAAAATGCACGCCGATTACCGCCGTCGCAACAATATCTGAACGTGATGCTCCAAAACTTCTCCCATCACCTTGGACAGCGGAAGCGAGAGAGACGATTCTCCAGTCCAGTGAGCTGAATCAGGAGCAGCGAACTATGGCAGAGAATCTTATCAATGAGTACGCTGATGTATTTGCCTCACAGGACGGAGAATACGGCCGAACACACCTGGTACAACATCGAATAGACACTGGTGATACTAGACCAATTCGTCAGCCTGCTAGGCGCCTTCCATTGGCAAAGCAGACAGAAGTTGCAGAGATGGTGTCGGCAATGGAGAAAGAAGGTCTGATTGAAAGTTCCAAAAGTCCGTGGGCATCACCGGTTGTACTGGTTAAGAAGAAAGATGGCAGCACGCGGTTCTGCGTGGACTATCGGCAGCTCAATTACGTCACCAAGAAAGACAGCTACCCTCTGCCACGGATTGACGACACGCTAGACACACTATCAGGAGCCCGATGGTTTTCCACTCTCGACTTGAAGAGTGGCTACTGGCAGGTACAGATCCATCCAGAAGACCGGGAGAAAACCGCCTTCACCGCAGGAAATGGGCTATGGCAATTCACGGTAATGCCATTCGGGCTGTGCAATGCTCCGGCGACTTTCGAGCGATTGATGGAATGTGTCCTGCAAGGGTTAACATGGAAAACCTGTTTGGTATACTTGGATGATGTCATCGTCGTAGGAAAAACGTTTGCGCAACACCGAGACAATCTAAGGGATGTGTTTCAAAGGCTTCGAAGTGCCCACCTGAAGCTCAACCCCAAGAAGTGCGCCCTGTTTAGAGCGGAAGTCAAGTACCTGGGACACATAATTTCAGCGAAAGGAGTGAGAACCGATCCGGAGAAGGTCGAAGCGGTGAAAAACTGGCCAGTCCCCAAAGACAAACACCAACTAAGGAGCTTCCTGGGCCTAGCCACCTACTACAGACGGTTCGTGAAGGATTTTGCCGGGATCGCAAAGAACCTGCACCAGTTGACGGAAAAGGGAAAACAATTCAAATGGTCAATTGAGTGCGAGAAGAGCTTCAAGGCACTTAAACAACGGCTATGCGATGCCCCGATACTGGCTTACCCCACTCCCGGGGAAACGTTCGTTGTGGATGCAGATGCTAGTAATGTCGGGGTAGGAGCCGTACTCTCCCAGGTGCATGACGGCCAAGAGAAGGTGGTTGCGTACTTCAGCAAGGTGCTCTCTAAGCCAGAAAGGAACTACTGCGTGACAAGGCGGGAACTTCTAGCTTTGATCTTGGCTACGAAGCATTTTCACAAATACCTCTACGGGAGGAAGTTCGTTCTTCGCACAGACCATGCAGCCTTAAAATGGCTATTACAGTTCAAGAGTCCTGAGGGTCAGGTCGCAAGATGGATCGAAAGGCTGCAAATCTACGACTACGAAATACAGCATCGTAAAGGAAAACTCCACTCTAATGCGGATGCACTGTCCCGGAGACCATGCAGAACGGATTGTAAACATTGTGCGCGTCAGGAAGAACGGGAGCTGGTTTCAATCCAAAGAATGAGAGCCGAACCTATCGTCGGCTGGAGCGTAGATGAGATCCGGAACGCTCAGAAGGAAGACCCGGATATCGAGCCGATTCTGGCCTGGAAGGAGAACATGGAGAAACCGGATCATCAGGACATCTCTCACAGAAGCCCGACCTTAAAGGCATATTTTGCGCAGTGGGACTCCCTCCATGTCCAAGAAGGTGTTCTGAGAAGAAAATGGGAATCCTCCGACGGAAAGTCGTTTGTAATGCAGCTTGTCGTACCGCGGACGAGGGTCAAGGAGGTGTTACAGGAAATGCATGGCGGGGCGACCGGAGGCCACCTGGGAGTGAATAAGACGCTAGAAAAGGTACGAGAACGTTTTTATTGGTTAAAAGCGAAGGAAGATATAGAAGACTGGTGCAGAAAATGCGACGTGTGTGCAGCTAGCAAGGGTCCGAGAATCAAAACTCGAGGTAAGATGCACCAATACAACGTGGGAGCACCTTTTGAACGAATCGCCATTGACATCGCAGGACCCTTTCCGGAAACCGACAATGGTAATCGGTATATCCTCGTAGTGATGGACTACTTCAGTAAGTGGCCGGAAGCGTTTCCGATCCCTAACCAGGAAGCCAGAACCGTGGCGGAGCAGATCGTCTACAATTGGGTTAGCAGATTCGGTGTGCCCTTGGAATTGCATTCTGACCAAGGGCGGAACTTCGAGTCAAGAATCTTCCAAGAGATGTGTCAACTACTCGGAATCAAAAAGACAAGGACAACCCCGCTTCATCCACAGTCGGACGGTATGGTGGAGCGTTTCAATAGGACTTTGGACGAACATCTCTCGAAGGTCGTAGGTGACTACCAACGGGATTGGGACCGGCAGATTCCCTTGTTTTTGATGGCCTATAGAAGTGCCGTGCATAGCACTACTCGACATACGCCGTTCGAAATCTTATTTGGTGGAATAGCTCGTTTACCCAGTGAGGTGAAATTTGGATCTCCTACCAATGAGCCCAGAAATGAAGAAGAGTACGTGGCGGACCTTAGGGAAAGGCTTAGGGACATACACCAAAGGACCAGAAGCCAGATTAAGATGACGAGCGACCGCATGAAGACCAGGTATGATGCCAAGGCAACAACGTCAGGATTCCAGGAAGGAGATCTGGTGTGGCTGTATAATCCCCATCGCCAAAAGGGGAAATCACCTAAATTACAGCGGAACTGGGAAGGTCCCTACAGAATAATAACCCGCATCAACGATGTTGTCTACCGCATCCAGCGAGGACCGAGGGCCAAAATGAAAGTGGTTCATGTGGACCGACTGAGTCGATACAATGGCCGAAATGAGGATGCACTTGTTCGGGACGAACATGTCTAAGAGGGGGGCAGTGTAGCATAATAATAACTACGCCCCCTAAAAATATGACGCAACAAATTCCGAAGTGACTTCATTCTGGCAGAATTTTGGTTCGTACTGTCCTTTCATTCGAGGTTCGTGTCTGGGACGAAGTCTCCACAGCTCATGTCAACGAAAGAGACGAATAATATCAGGGATAAAAGGGAATTATAACTGCAAGAATTATTTCTCTTATTCCAGTGGTCGAAGAATTTGCTAGAAGTTTCTGGCTATCAGAAACTTCTGCTATATAAGGACAGATGGCGGTCAAAAAAAAACACAGTTGGTTTAGAACCGTGGCGAAGAGATTGGAAAAGTGATAATGGGCGAAGTTGTAATTTGGTGATAAATTGAAAGTTGAGAGTGAACAAGAAAAAGTAATTAGTTTGGATTTGTGAATTAAGTAATTGAAAGGAGATAAAGTGATTTGAGAGGAAAGAGACCTTGTAAGAAAAGAATTTGCGAAGAATAGTATAGTGTGAACTTGAATTGTTCTATAGACTAGAAAATAAAGAAATAAATTTCACAGAATATCGTTTTATCTACTCGAGCCGTAGCTTGCATATTACAATATTATCAGCAGAAGCGAAAAGGGTCTATATGATTTCTTGTCGTTTGCACATTTCCCCGGTTTCGGAACCATTATTACTTCGGCGACTTTCCATTGCCTTGGAACATATAGAAGTCTCAATGAAGCATTTATAATGTAGAGTAACTTAACTAACGCTTTTTTCAGTAGCTCCTTCAAAACTTCGCCAGTGATTAAAACATATCTTAGAGCCTTGTTATTTTTCAGTTTTCTTATTGTCATTCGAAGTTCGGACAGGGATACAGTTTTTAATTTAAAATTGTCGGGTGCCGTATTTGCATTCAGATCTTGGATCAATGGTTGTCCATCGAATGGCTTGAACGTTTCCTCTAAATGTTCGGCAAATAATTCCGCTTTCTCTTTGTCTCCTTTTGCCCATTCGCCGTTAGCTTTCCTTATTGGTGGCGAGTGCATTACGGGTTTCCTTATGGACTTCAAGGCTTTCCATAGAGAGTAGTTTGAACACTTATCAGCGGTCAAGCTCTCGAGGTAAGTAGAAGTCTCGCGATTTCTTAAGTCCTGCAGCACATTTTTTAGCTTGTTGCAAAGGTGGTTAAGATAAGTTTTATGCGGTGGTGCGTGGGATTGTTGCCATCTCTTGCGCGCTCTTCTCTTTTCTCGTATGAGGTCTTCGATATCAGACTGGTATTTGACTTTGCTGTTCCGTGTTGCTGTTCTTCGAAAAGGGGTATTTTTCCATGCTGCGCACTGAATGGCTTCCACGAGCTTGTCAATTTCGTCTTCTATTTCAAGTGGTGTCTTTAGCGGCACAGACTTCCACCGATTTTCAGAGTGACTGCTGAGTGGTCTGAGCATAAATCATAGCATTCTTCTACTTCCGTTAGATTTTTAGTTAGCGCTTTTGCGATAAAGAAGTCGACGAGGTCAGGGATTTTATTATTGTCAGTTGGCCAATACGTTGGCTTTCCCGTCGAAAAAAATTCCACACCACGTTTCATACTGGCTTTGTACAATAATCTGCCTTTCGTTGAATTACATATTGAACCCCAGAAAGTGTGTTTCGCGTTAAAGTTACCACCGATGATAAAATTAGGCCCGAGTGAGTCAAAGAGGCGAACGAGGTTGTCGTCCACCAGCCTATATCCCGGAGGGAAGTAACATGATCCGATCTGGTAGTCTAAATGATTTATTTTTACGGAGACTGAGCTTATTTGCATAGAATTCAGTTCTACTTTTATGTTTTCGGAGTGCTTAATGTATTCTTTAATGTACATAGAGGAACCGCCTCTCGCATTTTCCGAAGGATGATGCGCGTGATAATCACTGTAGCCTTTTATTCTGGGTCCAGGTCCTTTTTTAAGTGGGTTTCCGATATCAAGCATATATCAATATTGTTTTTCCGCAAAAAGATTTCTAATTCGTCTATTTTTGCCAGAATGCCGTTTGTATTCCAGGTCGCAGCTAGAGGACTTCATCCATCATGTGCTAAAGAAGACGTTATAGGTGATTTACGCGATAGAGGTTATAACATTCTTGACGCTGTGAACCTTTTAAAAAAAGAGAGAAAACGACCCGATCGTGGAGAAGAAGGTATAGTGAAACGTAAACTTCCGCTTTTTGTGGTATCGTTTGATAAAACGGAAAGACAGGAAAAGATATACAATATTCGTACAATCATGAGTAAGGTCGTTAAAATCGAGCCGCTACGTGTCAACACGAAGACAATCCCTCAATGCAAGCCTTGCCAAGAGTTTAATCATACGCAGGCGTACTGTCGGAAAGAGCCGCGCTGCGTTACGTGCGCTGGAAAACACTCTTCTGAAAACTGCAGTCTAAGCAAAAATGAAAAAGCAACTTGCGTTAACTGCAAAGGAAGGCACCCAGCAAATTATCGCGATTGCGAGGTCGCAAAGGAACTACAGATGCGACGGAGAAAATTTACAACGCCGACTGAAAGGACGCTCGAATCCGCAGTGCAGACACATAAACCAGTCAATCAGCCCTCTAAGCTGATTAAAAGTACGTCGAAGTCGTCCCCTAAAAAGACTGAATGAAAAATAACCTCCGATAAGCCAACGAATCCCAGTTTTCTGACATATTCTCAGGCTGCAGTCAAAGCAACCAGACAAAACGACGGGCCACCCTCTGATCCGTTGAAAGAAATTCTGAACTGCATTTACGCTAAGTTCAAGGAACAATGTAAAACGAACAAAAGAATTCTCGAACGACTCAGTGACGTCGAAAGCTTCTGTAGGGCTAATCTTATATCTAAATCTAACCTTTGCTTAAAATTATAACACGGAATGCAAACGGACTCCTAAAAAAATTTAACGAATTAGAAATTTTTCTAATGAGAGAATATATCGACATATGTTTGATCTCTGAAACACTTTTAACAAGGGAATCGCAAATAAAGATAAGAGGCTACGCTGGTTATCACGCCTGTCATCCTTCTGATAGAGCGCGGGGCGGTTCGTCCTTATTCATTAAAACTAACATCGAACACTCGGTCGATATAAACATAGAGCTCGGAAAACTTCAGTTGTGCGCGGTAAGGGTTAAAAATAAACACTTGAGCTACATCATAGCGTCTGTTTACTGTCCGCCGCGATGCTCGCTTGAAAAAGACGACTACTTTCGTGTCTTCAATGCCCTTGGTTCAACTTTCCTTATTGGTGGAGATTTCAACGCGAAGCACACCTTCTGGGGTTCAAGATGTACATAATCTAAAGAAAAATTCTCTACGAAGTGGCAAATGAATTCGGTTGTTGTTTTTATTCGACAGGAAAACCCACCTATTGGCCAACCGACAAATTCCCGATCTTATCGATTTTTTCGTTTCAAAAGGTATTTACGATAAATTTATTACAATCGAAGAAAGTTTTGATCTCTCTTCTGATCACTCTCCGGTAATTTTATTACTTGGTGAAGCGTTGATCAAAAAAGAAATCCCTCCAAGACTTACTAGCAATAGAACAAATTGGGAGGGCTTTAGAAATGATTGCAAAACAAATATCGCCTTAAATGTATCACTTAAAACACCTTGTGAACTAGAGGACGAAATTGATCGTTTCGTGGAAGCAATCCAAAGAGCGGCATGGAGAAACACTCCTTCTAGAAGCTATAAGATTAACCGCAACAAAAAGTATCCAAGTGAAATCATTGAACTAGTGAGGGAGAAAAGAAAAGCACGAAAGAAATGGCAAATCACTTGTGCACCGCAGCATAAAAAGATCCTTAACCGACTATGCAATCGCCTTAGATATAGTATTCGGGAATTTAAAAGCAAAAAGATAGCGACCTACCTTGAAAATCTCTCCACTGGAAGAGAATCAAAGTATTCACTTTGGAAAGCGCTAAAAGGCAACTTCAAGTGCAAGCGCCACCAATTCGGAAAAACGATAGAACTTGGGCCAAGAGCGACAAAGAAAAGTCGGAACTTTTTGCTTTGCACTTAGAAGATACGTTTAAGCCATTCGACGGCAATTTGATAACGTCCGACTACCCAGTCACGACATCTGACAACTTTAAAGTAAAAAAAATTTGCATTAATTGAACTGAGGGAAGTGATTAAAAATCTAAAGACTAAAAAAGCACCGGGTTACGACTTGATAACGGCGCAGGTGGTCAAGGAATTACCGAATAAAGCTCTTATCAAACTGCTATATTTGATTAACGCTTCGTTCAGATTGCTCTACGTTCCGAGACAATGGAAAGTCGCAGAGATTATAATGGTCCCGAAACCAGGCAAACCTTTGAATGAGAAGAAATCATATCGGCCTATTTCCCTATTGCCGGTTATCTCTAAAATATTCGAAAAACTACAACTTTACCTACAAAAAAATGGACAGATTACCCGTATATTTAAACTCGGCTCAAATACCATACGCGAACGAAGCAAAATATCTAGGAATGACTCTAGATGTTAAGCTTAAATGGAAATCGCGACGAGCTCGAAAACAAATACCGACAAATGTACTGGCTACTCGGAAAACATTCGAAGTTGAGCCTACATAACAAACTGCTTATCTATAAGCAAGTGCTAAAGCCAGTGTGGACGTATGGTCTACAACTATCGCGTTGTACCAGGAAAAGCAATAGAAACAACCTACAAGCTTTTGAAAATAAAGTTCTTAGAACGATCGTTAGCGCACCGTGGTACGTACGTAACGAAGATATTCATCGGGACCTGGGAATTCCTAGCGTCATCGAAGAGATAACAAATTTTGCTCGTAAACACAAAAATCTTATTCACGGCCATTGTAACAGTACCGTCATTCAACTACTTGACGCAAACAATTCAATTCGTCGTCTGCAAAGGACAAAACGTTTTGACCTCGCGTCATAGTATATGCCGGTCGTGAAAACAGCAGGAACTTTCATTGGAATTTAACCTGTCTAAAGCGCTACATTCTTTTTAAATTACATACGAACATCTTTTTACAAAAATCACGAGTCTCGTAAGCGAAAATAAAGCTGCTGGATAAGCGACGGCTTAGTTGTAGTATTAATCTTGAAGAGTGGTGTTTTTAGTGAGTAAAAATCTCACACTACCATAAGCACACGCGGTCGGGCCTTATGGTGTCTTTAGAAGATTTTCACCCTCTCGGAAAAAAAAAAAAAAAACCTTAATATCTTAATTAGGTAAACGAAATTTCTAAAATAAGTATTAAGCATCCAATTTCATATACCAACTACATTCATATATGTATAATGTACTCGTACATATGTACAGGGTTTTCCAATAGGGACTTTGGACCTTTGACAGTTGATAGCGGCCATATTGTTGAAGCTACATCTGTCAAATTGATTGACTGAAATCATTGGAGAGATTGATCGGATTACTAACGCTCTTGTAAGACTGAACGTCGAAGCTTCATTTGAAGTGGTAATCAATCAATTACTTACAGGCAGGATTATTAACACAAAAAGAGCTTCGACTCGAAAACTTGTAAGCTGCGGCACACCTAAAGATATAGTCTCATCCCCTCTTCTTTTTAATCTGGTGGCTGATAAACTACTAGACGACCTGGAAAGGACTGAATGCAAGGTGATTGCCTATGCAGACGACATGGCTATTGCTGCCTCGGGGAATCACTAACACCCACTCTCCAAGTTATCTACAAATTGTGGCTTTGGAGTAAATTCCAACAAAATCGAACTGGTCTGCTTCAATGGAAAATACAAAGTTCCTCTTGTAGACCCTCCCACTATAAATAGCACCAGTATTGCCTTCACAGACAAAGATGAATACTTGCACCTTATTTTGGATAGGAAACTAGACTGGAAAGCCAATTTACTGGAACGTTTTAAAAAAGCCAGTGCTGCTCTTTACTCCTGTAAAAAGGCCATCGGAAAGAGCTGGCATATGCAACCCCGTACCACTCTCTGGATATGTCCAACTTCTTAGCTGGCCACTCCTCGATCCTTAATTCACAAAATTGATCATATGAAACTGAGATTTGATACTAACTGCCGAGCATCAATTCCCGCCCGTAGTGAGTGGGAACACGTCCGTCGTTCACAGAACTTCATGGAGTATACACGCTTGTTTCAACTTGCAGTAAGTGTAGATTAATCTCTCAAGTAGTGGAAAAGACTTTTAACAATAAGAGCCAGCTTGACCTAGTGGTAGTGTTAGTGGACCGTCAGGCGTTGGTCCCGGGTTCGATTCCCGCAAATATCGGATTTTTTTTTTTAAATTAATAAGAATGAAAAACAATCTCGTGATGGGAGGCAGTGAAAAGTCCACACTCCAAGTAACGAACAAACAAATATCAGCCGATGAGGCAGCCAAGTAAGGCCACCCACCAATGGTGGCTAAAGAAGTAACTGGGAAGAGCAGAAAATTGAAATCAACTCCCAAATTGGTAAAGTGCCCCTCCAAAATAGCTTCATCTGCAAATCCTAGAGGGAACTCACTATTTAATTGGGGGGGTCAACACAAAGTCGAGTTTCGGCTCGACTTGAAGGCTCCGTCATTTCTCAAAAACTGCTCCTATCTGGATCTACTGCTATTCGACGAACGGTTATTATTATTATTATTATTATTATTATTATTATTATTATTATTTGTACAGGTCTGTTTTGCCAAATCACCATGGACGGATATAGCGTTCAACAACATGTGCAAATAATAAAATCGTTTTACCAAAATGGGTGTTCTGTTCGGGCAACGTTCCGCATGCTTCGCCCATTTTACGGTCACCATAATCGTCCTTCCGAGAGGACTATTCGCTGTGTGGTGGATCAATTTGAGTCCACTGGTTCAGTAAACGATCAACCAACACCCGTACGTCGACGAAACGCAAAATCTGCCGAAAACATCGCCGCTGTCCTTGAGAGTGTGCGGGAGAATCCGAGGCAGTCGATTTCGCGTCGCTCACAAGAACTCGGTCTTTTGCAGACCACAACTTGGCGAATTTTGCGTCGTGACTTGGGCCTGCACCCGTACGGAATTCAACTGATGCAGGAGCTGAAGGTAAACGACCATAGACAACGACGTGTGTTCGCTGAATGGGCTCTGGAGCAGTTGGAAACTGACCCTAACTTTCATCGAAAAATTATCTTCAGCGATGAGGCCCATTTCTGGATGATTGGGTACGTCAACAAACAAAATTGTCAAATTTGGGACGATACCAATGCACATGAGATCTAAGAGCGTCCAATGCATCCCGAAAAAAGTCACTGTTTGGTGTGGATTTTGGGCTGGCGGCGTCATCAGTCCATATTTCTTTGAGAACCACGTTGGCCGGGCCACCACCGTCAACGTCGAGCGCTATAGGTCCATTATTACCAACTTCTTTTGGCCTGAATTGGATCATATGGACACCAACGACATGTGATTTTAACAGGACGGCGCTACGTGTCACACAGCTCACGCCACACGATTCGAGGGTATGGTCATCTCACGTGGAGGTGTTGTGAATGTGACCCCGTTAGACTTTTTCTTGTGCGGTTTTCTGAAGTCGCAGGTCTATGCGAATAAGCCACAAACTACAGCGGACCCCAAAGTCAACATAACCCATGCCATCGGTGAAATTCAGCCTGATTTATGCGCCAGAGTCATGGAAAATTGGATATTTCGGTGCGCGTCACCCAGAGAAGCGCCGCGGCTTCACATTTGAACGATGTTATATTTCATACATAATGGCATTGATAGGCCTTTCAAACGAATAAAAAAATGTCGATGATATCTCACACACACTTTGCTTTATTTAAATTTAAAGATAGGAAGCGCTTAATGAAAGACCCTTTAGGACTGTAGCATTGTTAGAAAAATAAATAACCAAAGACGAAGATTTTGGTAAGTCATAATGGGGCGAGCCGATTAAGATGATGCGAATAAAAAAGAACAACTTTTTACCTTTCGTAGTAGACGTTACATTGCAATTTTCAAATGTCAATTCAATCAAAAATAAGTATTAACTATTGTGCGTAAGCTATAAGTAGAGACGAGTCAAATTGTTGTAAGAGAAACAATTTAATATTTACAATATTTTTAATTTTATTCTTTTTTTTTATTAAATTCAAGTATTTATTCAACACTTAATTAATATTACAATCTAGTTACCTGGACTAATAAGCAATTTGAATCTAGCCTAATTTGCTAAATAAAACATTTATCCAAGAAGTTCACATAATAGCGTATCTTGGCATCTGGTATATTGCAGGTTTTCATCTACACCAGCTCAAATGGTTTAATTCGTTTGAGTCTGCGTACAATGAACGTGTTGTCCAGGAGCTGTGATGCTTCAATATTTACATGCTGATGAAGTCTTCCTTTGTGTCTTCTAGCATTTTGTTCTCCTACGTTGATGACAAGATCCACTTTTAGGTCCGCATGGAGGTCAATATTTCTGATGTACCAGGCTGTATTGACGATGTTCCTTAGTACCTTGTTTTGAAATCGTTGGATAATTTTCATGTTGGTCCTTTTGGTACAGCTACAAAGCTGAATGCCATAGGCCCATACCGATTTTAAAATTTGCTGATATAGTAAAATCTTGTTATGCGTTGAAAGGACTGGATTTGTAGCTATTAGCCAATACAACTTTCTGTATTTAATTCCTAATTCCTCTTTTTTCTTCTTGATGTGCTCTTTCCAACGAAGCTTAGCATCTAGGGTCATGCCAAGGTACTTCGCTGTGTTTGCATATGGTACTATTTGTCGGTTGACAGCGATTGGTAAATAGTTTAATCTTTTGTTAATGAAGTCAACATGAACCGACTTAACTTCATTTAGTTTAATTCGCCATTGTTTTGTCCAACTATGAATTTTGTTGACAGCTAGTTGTAGGTTTTGTGTTGATTCCACATTGTCTTTACCAACTGCCAGGATCACAGTGTCGTCAGCGAAGGTAGCTACATTGTTATTTTCTAGCGTTGGGAGATCACTGGTGTACAATAGGTATAGAACTGGCCCTAGTACACTATCTTGTGGTACTCCCGCTTTGATTTCCTTTAGTTTAGAATAGAAGTCTTCTTGTTTGATTCTGAAGTATCTATCTTTACGATATGATTCTAGAATTTCGGCATATTGTTTTGGAATGAGAATTCTCAGCTTATGCTTTAGTCCCTCATACCAAATTTTGTCAAAAGCTTGTTCCACATCCAAGAAGATCGCGGAGCAGACTCTTTTTCCTTCTAATGCCTTTTCAATTTCTTGAGTTATCCTATGGATTTGATCGATCGTCGAGTGTTTGTTTCGGAAACCGAATTGGTGATAAGGAATCAAGTGCTTTCTTTCTATGATTGCATTTAACCTTTCTAGTTCTCTCTTCAAGCAGTGCGGTTGTGTTTTCATGATGTCAGGCGATAAAGCAAAGTTAAAGTGTGCTAAGTGCTCTAATGCTAATCTTGATGATGGAATTAAGTGTGGTTTGTTTTGTGGAAACTCTTTCCATCAGATTTGCGCTGCTGTTCCGGAATTGTTTTATGGAGAATTGGGAAAATCAAATTCCAAAATTGCTTATCATTGCTCCGAGTGCTCAAAGTGTCCGATTAGACAATTATTCACCAAAGTCAATGACTTAGTCTCTGTAGTTGACACTCTCTCAAAGAAATTGTGTGATTTCAACTCTTTGCAACGTATTTCGAGTGAAACTTTAAACAGTGTTGATGTTACTGCAAAAACTTGTGGTACTAGTGACAATCATACGTGCAAAGATAAGTCCAAGCAATCAAAGAGCAATGTTTCTATGGACATTAATTCTCCAGCCTCGACTCAAAATCTTATTCCACCGCAACCCAGAGTCTCGAAAATTACTAACACAAAGTGTACCGAGAATTCTGCTTTGCATATTTGTGATACAGTTTGTCCTGGCGCGGTAAATAAAGCTGACTGTGGTCTCATTGACACACCCACAGCTAGCAGCAACGAGATTGAGTCAAACTGGCAAGTGGCTTAAAACAAACGTCGTAAGAATCGCTCTCTTATCATTGGGGCCGATGCTTTGCTCGATGATATGGATGTAATCTCGCGCATTAAGAGGTTGATCTGGACATATCGAGCCTCAAGTTTATCAATTTCAAAGTTGAGGTTCCTGTCCACAAATTTAATTCGGCTTTGAATGCACACATTTATTCATTCATTTTTAGTGCATTTTTATTAATTCATTTATTAATTTACATGCTAGACAAAACGCTTAAAACTAGCTTAACTAACTTAACTATTCTTATTCTAACTTACTGGCCCTATGCGGGCGCTCTAAGCTAAACCTAGCACTAAAACTATGTCTTTCGACGTAACGAACATGAAAATTGTATATTTATTTCATTGTCTTAAATTTAAACTAAGAAAATTAGTCAAAAAACTTAGTGACTGAACATTTTTTGTATTCTTATAAATAAAACTTATAAACTACCTTAAAATAAATCTTAAAACTATCTTATTCTAAATTAGCCTATCTTATTCTACCTTACGTATTCTATACGTAAATTTTTTTTGGACGTTGGACGTCCTCAATATCGCGACCCGATATCGCCCTACTAAACCGGAGACGCTCCACACTGCCGTGTGCAACGTCTCTGTCGTAGTTGAGTCGCCTATCCACAACTGTCCGAGCAACGTGGAAGATCAGCGGCACCGCCAATCTGTCCTGGATCAGACCTTTCTCATCAAAATAGAGGAACGCCTCTGGGGGAACAAAGCCTTTAAGGCGCACTCTCTCGTGATACTCGTAATTGGGGTAATAAGCCCCGGAGATCAGGTTGTTCGTCGAGCTCATTGCTCTTGCAATGTGCCTTCGAATCAGCTTGATAACGAAATTATCCACTCTAATTAGGTTAGCCCTGTTGTATAGGACCTCATTGGGATAGAATTTTATGTACTGGGACTCTGGTGTTCTGTACAAATGAAGGCAAGCCCGAAGGCAAGCCCTCTCAAACACCCGAATCTTTTCCAACAAGCTTGCTCCCACGTTGAACCACACGGGGCATCCATATACGAGCATGGGCCTAATGAGGGCCATGTAGCAGATTACCTTTACCCTTGCATCGAGTTGCTTGCTATAAAAAAGTCTCTTTGTAAGGGCAAAAGCACCTTTGGCTCTGGCCAGAGCAGCATCTATATGTTTGTTAAAATATAGATATTGGTCTAACCAGAGCCCCAGGTATCTGACTACACTTCGACTCGCAAGTGGCTGTCCATGCGGTCCAACTATTGAGAACTTTCGCCAATTCTTTCTGGTATCCCTAGAGGCCCCAGACAACGGCGTCCTAAAAAGAATGGTTTCCGATTTCTGGAAGTTGATCTTCAACTTCCAGTCATCGCAATATCGCTGAATCTTATCGAAGTCACGTTGCAAGAGAATTGCAATGACCTCGATTTTTGGTCCTGATCTGTACGCGATCAAGTCGTCTGCGTACGCTATGGCATGGTGAAGTGATCCTATGAGATCGCTCGTGTAAATATTGAAAAGGATCGGTGAATTAACCGCACCTTGTTGCAGACCGTTTTTAATTAGAAATGTTCCAGCAGAAGTCACATTGCCATTTTTGACGATGAACTGTCTACTGGTGAGCATGTTTGCTTATGCCCAGCCTGCTTAGCTTGTAGAAGAGTCCCTCTAACCATATGGTATCGAAGGCCTTCTCCAAGTCAATCAGGCAGGCACCCGTGCATTGGTTCTTGCTTTTGTTCCATTGGATATCCGATACCAGTTTAGACGCGGCATGTATTGTATCATGCCCCGCCTTAAAACCGAATTGGTTATCCGGAATTATATTACTGTTCTCAGTCCACTTAAGCAGGGCTCTATTGATCACTTTTTCGAATACCTTGCTGATGTTCGGAAGGAGACTTATCGCCCGGAGATTTGCCGGATTGGAAGTGTCCTTACCCCTTTTGGGGATGGGTTGTATCACTGCTGTTTTCCAATGCGCTGGATAATGTGCATTATTCAGCGCATTGTTAAACAGAGTGGTGTAAATGTCCATCGCTTCTAGAGGGAGATGTCGAAGCACAATGTTCGACACTCCATCGATTCCTACAGATTTCTTCCTCCTCAATGAGTCGAAGATCGCTTGGAGCTCCACCTTCGATATGTACGGGGGATGTACCCTTTCATCGGCGATGACATTATTTGCCATGTTATCGTCATTGAACTCGGTAAAACCTATGTTCTCGGATCGCCAGTGCTCTATATCATTTCGAAGGTAAAAGTTGTGCACAAGGACTCGATTTTCCAGGTCGTGGTTCGGGCAAATGGTATCATTCACCTTGTACACTTCCTGGAAAGTCGCTCCTATAGCCTCTACCTTCTCCTGCGGATCTTCGATCACAAAGAAGTTGTCATCCTCTACTGCGTTATCTGGATCTATACCTGCTGTTATAAGTATTCGTCCATTGTTCGTCGTTCGGGGGATCTTAAGACACGGAAGGTTGTTTTGATTATTCCTCCGAAATATTTTATTTATTTGCGGGAACATACTCGGGTTGTTGGATTTTACAGCCCGAATTTTGTTGTTCCAATGCAAATTTACAGAAAGTCTGTAATTTTCTCTAATTAATTTCTGGAGGTTTTTAATCAACGACTTCAGTGTCCTAACCTCCGAGTTTTGTCTGTCAGTAAACTGTCTGTACAAGGTTTTTAGTCTCGACAGCAGTCTACTTTTGTGTTGGTGTAGTGCGTTAATTGTTGCATTGCGGAATATGTCTGCGTTCTCAGTATGTTGATACCGAGGTATCGTATTGTCCATAGTTCGTTTAATTGTCTCGTCCATTTGTTTTAGGTACCAATCAATCTCCTCGTTTGACAGATTCCTATTGGACGGTGGGTAGAGCGAATTCGAGGAGAGTGCTCTTGTCAAAGTTCTTGAGAAGCGAGCCCAACGCGTCCTACTATAATTGTAGGAGTACGTTTGGACAAACTCCTCCAACTCCGCAATTTCGTTGGGAATCGTTATTTTTGAATGCACACAGTTGGCCTTTACATGTTTATGTGAGACATTTTAGGTCTCTTTTAAAAAACAGTGGGTCAACGCACACCAACATTATGTCTTAACACCAGTTCATATTACTTCGCCATTTGCTGAGAGCGATCATTTAACTTCCTCGTCGAATCTCCACTCGTACAATAATAACGTGCTGAGTATTTATCATCAAAATATGGGAGCGCTTTCTCTCTCTATTGATGAGTGTGATTATGACATTATCGCTCTCACCGAAACCTGGATGCACGACCACCATATGATCGAAGAACTCTTTGACACCTCTAAATTCTCTGTTTTTCGTCTCGATCGCTTTGATGTAAACAAAACACGCGGAGGTGGCATTGTAATGGCAGTACGTCGATCTATTATCACATCAGCTGTTGAAATTGACATCGCATTCGAAGAAGGTCGATTGAATATTGACCAGTTATGTGTTCAAGTGGGTGTTGCTGGTACCGGTTTGCTGATTTTTCTCAATTACGTTATATAAGAATTTCAGTTTATGTGTCATCGGTGATTTTAATCTTGCTGATCTAAATTGGGTTCGATGTACTTCTTCTAAGCTTATCCCAATATCGTTACGTTTCGAACAAGAAATTTTTGTGATAGATTCGCTATTTGCTCTTAATTTAAATCAAATAAATGATATTCCTAATTCCTTTAACAATGTATTAGATCTAGTTTTTGTCTCTGAAGATCTAAATGCTATGGTAATAGAATGCCATCCTTTGTTACATAAATCTATTTTTCATACAGCTGTTTGTATTTCAATTAAAAAATATAATTTTAATAACTTTTGCAAATTTAATAATTCCATTTTGTGTGTTCGTAAATCCAATTTAAATAATTTAAATACCATGAATTTTCTATTTAACTCCATTAACTGGTCACATGAATTTCTAAATAATTCTTTATCCGAAAACTTTTTAAAATTTAAAAACATTCTTAATGATGCTTTAAATAATTACGTGCCTGTAGTTCGCAAAAGGGTAAATTCTCGGCCGGCGTGGTATAATTTTAGATTGATTAAATTAAAAAATGCAAAAAATGCAGCTCATAAAAAGTTTAAAAGATCTAACTCCACTATTGATTTTGCAATTTTTTCTCGTCTTAGAAAAGAGTTTGTATTTCTCTCTAGTTTTCTCCATAGTAGTTACGTACAGTCTTTAGAGCTTAAACTTAAAACGAGCCCAAAACTTTTTTGGAGCTTTATCAATTCTAAGCGCAAAAGTGTTGGCTTTTCCACGTTGATGCACCTTGATACGAAATAAGCCGGTCAACCTAAAGAAGTTGCGGACATGTTTGCTGAGTACTTTCAAAATATTTACCAGTCAACAAATGTGGTCCATACTGATGAAAATTATTTCAAGTCCCTTCCATCCATTGCTGACTGCTCTCAAGTTTATTTTAATGTTGATGAAGTGCATTTGCTCCTAGATCAGTTGGAACCTAAACGTAAGCATGATTTATTGGGAATTTATCCAATCATTCTTCATCATTGTTCCAGATCTCTTAGTTGTCCGCTAACTCCATTGTTCAATCAATCCTTATCCAGCGGCATCTTCTTAGAGGAATGGAAAGTAAGTTGTATCACTCCCATATATAAATCTGGAAGAAAGGACAACGTATCAAACTATAGACCCATAACGAAGATGTCAGTCATACCTAAGATCCTGGATTGCCTAGTAAAGGATAAGTTTAATATTTTAATAAGGACATACATAAGCGATTTCCAACATGGTTTTTGGAAAGGCAATTTTACGAATTTCTGTACTACTGCCCTAGAAAAGCACCAACAGATCCATGTCATTTATACCGATTTTATTAAGGCCTTCAGTACAGTTAACTTGCTTATTCTTGTCAGAAAACTTAAAGCTTATGGCGTATATGGATCATTGCTCAGCTGGTTTAGATCCTATTTAAATGGACGAAAGCAATTTGTTGTTATTGGTGGTCAGTTTTCAAAAGTGATTAATGTAACTTCGGGAGTACCCGAGAGCAGTCATCTGGGACCGTCTCTTTTCTTGTGGGTCATCAATAATCTACCTGGCATTCTGAAACACTGTCACTGTCTTATGTATGCTGATGATGTTAAGATTTATTCCATAACCCCAACAGTTCGTGATAGGCTTTTGATGCAAAAAGACATGGATATTTTCATAATTTGGTGTAAATTGAATGACTTACAATTGACTTATAAATAAGTGTGCTTCCATGTGCTATAATAGAACACTGCACCATGTTTTTCCTTTATACTGCTCAGATAATATACCTCTTAGAGTGGTGAATGATTTTAAGGATCTTGGCGTAATTTTTGATAGCAAAGTTACATTTGATCTGCACATAAATTCTATGATTTCTAAAGCCAACTTAATCCTGGGATTTCTTAAGAGAAATTCTTCTGATTTTAAGGATCCTTACACACTGAAATCTTTATTTTGTAGTATTGTTCGTTCCATCTTGGAATATGCTTGTGTTGTTTGGAATCCTATTGCCCAAAACGATATTGATAAAATTGAAAGGGTACAAAAGAATTTTTTACGTTTTGCTTTGCGTCACTTTTTTCGCGATAATGCTCCCAATGTTCATCACTCTTATCGAAGTAAATGCCTTTTATTAGAAATGTAATCTCTTCAAACAAGAAGAAAAACATTCAGTTGTATGTTTATTCGTGATTTGTTATGTGCAACGGTCGATAGTTCAAATTTGCTTAATTGTATAAATTTATATGCTCCTTCTAGAGCTCTTCGACAGAGGCCATTTTTATTTGAAGTATCACATTCTACCGTTTATGGTCTACGTGAACCTATTTCCCAGTGTTGTAAGCTCTTTAACTTTGTATATACCAACTTAGATATTTCTGTGACCAGATCTCAATTTAAGTCATCACTATTGTTAGTCTTAAGTTAAGTCATGAATGTAAATTAACTATTGAATTTGTTATGAATTTTCCGAACCTGTTGATTGTTAAAGTCGTAGGTAAATAAATAAATAAATAAATAAATAATAATAGTTTCAGGATGACCTTAAACTTAATAGGCAGTAGCGAGATTAGTCTATATGATGCTGTTTCGTTAGGTAGTTTACCTGGCTTTAGGATCATTATAACATATGTATATAAAAAAATATTCTTACAGACCAGTCGCAGTCTGGCTCTCGTAGCGCAAACTTCTTCTTTAATTTTCTCTGTGTCGTGCACTTATGACAAGTCTCTCTAATTCAAACTTTTTTTCAACTCTTTAAATCTTCCCAAACCCCGTGGGTAATTCTTTTTGTAAACTGAGTATTTGTAATAACTTCAGGTATGGGCCCATCGTCGGGGCTGAGGAAAAAGCACAATGGCTACTACGACGAGCTATCTGATTACGCATCATTAGAGCCTCGGGCAAAAAAAAAATAAAAAATTTCTAACTTCGAGGGATTCCCTGAGTTGCCAACCAACTCAAACCTCAAAAACCCTAAATTTGAGGTCATTTTGCCGAAAACACCAGATACACCATCACTTTCGTGAGTATATTTTTATTAAGAAAAGTTATAGTGACCGAGTCTATAACTTTTGTTATGTATGATAGTATCTCGCAACTCAGTGATGGCAGTATTCTTATACTTCCTAGAAGCCAAAAATCTGCAGACAAGTTTCTCAAGATAACCAACTTAGTCAACCAATGCCCCGTGAACGTAACGCTTCATAAAACTCTAAACTCTTCAAAAGGCATAGTATATGCCCCTTGTCTCATTAATGTAAAGAACCAGACATTCTCTCTGAGATGAAAGCACAAGGCGTGATTGATGTATATAAATCTACAAAAGAAATTGATAATAAAATTCAACCAACAGGCCTAGGCCTATTCACTTTCGATTTATATCAAATCCCACAAACAATATAAATTGGTTGGTATAGGTTAGGTTAGGTTTGATGGGTTGACGTAGAGTGTGAAACAATCTACGCCACACTTAGATCAGTATAGATCCATTGTGATGCCCAAGGAGTGAAGCTTACCGATACATTTGAAAGTTCTTCTAAGTCTTGGAAGAAATATTTCCCTAGTATTTTGAATCTAAGGTGGTAGAGTCCTGGACAATGGCACAGGAAGTGAGGTGTATCTTCGTGTACGTCCTCATTGCCACAGCCTCTACATATACATATGTATTTTCTTCTATAATTCCCAATTTTTTTGTGTGATAACGTAAAAAGTTGTGTCCAGTTATCATCCCCACTAAACCAGATAAGATATATCTGTTGAAGTGTAGGATTTGCTCTGTACGATTTATATCGTAGAGCGGCCAGAGTTTTCTTGTAATTATACAGAATTCTAATGATCTCCATCTACTATTTGCTATGGCAATCATTTTATTTCTAACTTCTAGGTTCAGGTTGCAGGGTGGTGTCTTAACTGACGGGTCAGCTCGTTCCGGATTTAGAGCTGAACTCTCCCTCGCGACAACAGCGCACAAGCTTCGATTTTATTTGTGTTGCGGAAATCGCTCTTATCGCTGCCTGGCTATCAATGAAAAATGTAATATCATCTGGTGGCATAGCTTTCATTGCAGCGTCCCGGACAGCAGTTGCCACCGCCAAGACCTCCGCTTGAAAAACACAGGGGCATAGTCCGGAAGCCGAATTGACTTGTTCAAATTGAGTTTTCCAGAAAAAATCCCTACACCTACTCCCACGTCCATCTTGGATCCATCAGTGTAGATGGAGATGGTGTTGTCATTTAGCGGGATATTAGTTTCCGGGGTTTCTGGATTGCCTCCGTCTGGCCGGTAAGCAGTCTCCGTACTCATTTCGCATGATGAGCTATGGCTCAGGATGCTTGATGCGTGCGGGTTCTTCTACCTGGGAAACTACTTCACCTTCCGCCAGACCTGTACAAGTTAAAGACTTGTTGCAGTGTCTGGTCGAGCTTAGTAGCTTCCTCGTTGACTTCTGTTGTCCTTTGGCCCCTAGTTGCGTCCATCGCGTTTTTGGGGCTCGTGGTCTATCTTATCCTGCCTGAGATGAATTCCCCATCACCCACTCACATGATGAGCTATGGCTTAAGATGCTCGAGGATGATGAATCCTTCTTACCGGCTCCCAGAGATACTTCATTCTTCACCAGACCCGTACAAGCTAAAGGCTTGATGCAACGTCTGGGATTTGGTATACTCTCGGCTGAATTAGACAGACCTTCTGCCCCAGTCTTGTCCTGTTCTGGCCTCTCTAACCAGCTTTCACCGATCAAAGAGGTCGGCGGCCCCATCGAATCTTCCTCGCTCTGCGTTAACCGGAGGGCAAGCCACCGGCTTGTAATCTGGTCCGAGCATCTCCTTCAGGTATGCATGTGCGTTCAGTAGTCTTTGTTTGTTTTTGTCATTTAGTTCGTTCCATGTCTTTGTACCCAGTCTCCTAATCGTCAGTTTATAGTTTGCAATCCCCCTACGTCTTGAGCTGGCTGACAATCCTGAGAGTGCCGAGCTAGCAACGGAACATCTGTCACTGTCATCGAGAAACAGGTTTCCTATACCAGCGTCAATCGTAGCATTGCTTTCTGCACAAGAGTCAGAGGGATTTTGGAAACGCTTTTCGTCCTCATCCGTTAGGGTTTGTTTTGTTGTGTTTTTGTTGTTGTTGTTATTCATGTTTGAGTCCCACGAGTAAGGGGGAAGAACCGTCCATCTGCATTCACCCCCTGCATTTTGCCACCAATTTTTAAATTTTTCTTTTTAGTTGCACTCGAAAAATTCTAAATTATACTCCTTTTAATAGGTTTTTCAAATCGACCAGCTTCAATACTACACTCAGATATAAATGTTTTACGTAAGTCATCACCTCCTTGTTCAATGTTTAATAGAAAATTTGTCTCTGGTTCGGATGCAGCTCTACCTGTGCTACCTACCTATTTCTGTCAATCTGAATTAGATCAACATTTATTGAGAGCACATTATATCTCTGCAATATGGAGTAATGTTTTTTTAAAAATCCAACCACTTTACGTCCACAGCAGTGTGGTTGGTTAGAAAAAGATGGAATATATGCTAGAAATATTTAAATTTTCACTTCTGTTCTGCGGATCTTCTGCACGAAGGTCATTTGAGCACACACAGATCAATTACGTCAATATAATATTGTCTCTTTCATTCATTGTGCTTTCCTGATCGTTTCATGCGAATAACTCACCCTTCAAAATACCACACAGAGGGACCTAAGCACAGTTCCACCTAAAACTCGGTCAGTGTATCTCAATACTCTTAGTCTCCACTCTAACATATATATGATTTTGTTTGGTTCGAGGGTGACCAATTTCCAGGGACAGTCAATGATATTGTTATTCAACCGTCAGATAACGATGATAGAGAGTGTGCATTAGGTATGCATGCAATTCCAAAAATGACGAAATTATGTTGAAAATGTTTTTACAATTTTATAGGTGATGAATGCAGTAAATTCAGCGACAATGATTCTGATTATGAAGACTTGGGTAATGAAGAGGAATCGTGCAATGAACATTAGGATCATATTATTACCATTATGTTTATGTTTATAGGGCTCAGTTCTTAAATTATAGAATGAATTTATATAATTTTTTTAACATACATACACATTATTACCTTTTGCAAATTAAATATGATACTAATTGTGTTCAAATTTAAAACTTTTTTGATATGGTTTACGATTTTTGATTGAACAGACTTTTTTTTCAAATATGCACACATTTCAATAATAAAATGTTGTAGCTTATGTACTTGTCATAATAGATATGTACTAATGAAGACGTTCAACTTAAGTAATAAAATTTATGTTGGAGTGAAATATCTCAAAAAGAGTAAATATTATAATGTTGAATTTTTTAGAGATCTACTTCTAAATCGAACACATATTTTTGACGATGCAGCTCTTTTTGTTTGCACTTGTCATAGGAAGATGCGTAGGAGGAGGTAATGTTTATTTCGTTCTGCCAAGGTCTTGCGACCGCAATATCGCTCTGCCATTTATAGTTTCAGGTTACTCAAGACGCATTTAATAATGTGCCAAATTTTCAGCTTGAACGAAATGATTTTAAAAATCTACTTTTAGTTACATGTTTATGTCGCTCTGCCAACCCTTTGCGACCAACATATCGTTCTGCCAATTAAACCATATATCATATAATTTCAATGACATCCATTTCATAAAAAATCATACGGGACGAAATGCCATATTTTTTTCAGTTTTTTTGCAACTTCGCGAGATCTTAACCCCTAAAGCGACCGCCGTGACCTCGGCAGAGTTCAACTTTCATGACCTATGGACCTAAAGCAACAATTTAAACCAACAAATTTTGTGGGCGAAATAACTCGCAAAAATGTTCACTGGCTCTCCGACTATTATCTATAACTTTCTCCGAAAGCTACTGAAAAACCCCATCAAATGCCTTCCCACCTTAAACCAATTTCTTCCCTATCTCCAGCCGTTACTGTCGCTACCTCTCAGCCAAAAATCATCTTGTAGACTACAACATAAACCATCATAACATACTGAAGCTAATTCAAATCCAAACCACAAAAATATTAACTTATTAATAAGCTACTATACGAGTACACACAATTAAAACTAACCACAAAAAAATATAATGCCTATTACTTATTATTAAAATCAATTGTTCCATACGCCTTATCCTTTAGCAGAAAGTGTTTTGATGCTAGTGCTCTTAAAACTTTTATTAATAGCTAATAGATTTTAATTTATTGTTGATGTTTATAAATAAATAAATAAATAAATAAATAAATAAAATAGGTATACACACAAATGTACACAAAAAATGCACAAGCAGGATTTTGTCTTCGACAAATTATTTCCAGGGGAATTTGAATCCGATTTATTAACAAAGGTCTAAAAGATAATAATATCTACAAGTGTATAAGTTCGGACTTAGAGGTGCCATAGCTTATTCACACCGAAAATTGCATTCTTTATTTAAAAATGTATTTTCCGTTAAGAATTTGAATTTCGTCTTTTGTAATTTCAATATACGAGTATATACAGCCCGGACAAATTGAAAGGAAACGAGCAAAAAACGAGTTACCTACGCGGAATTCGTTATTGCTTCCACAAAAAATCTTAAATTGGCATCTAATTTTTTCAGTTTTTCTTTATGTATTACAGGCAGAAAATTTTAATTTTGAAACGAATTCGTCTAAATTTTTAATTCTAGTCCGACTTTTTTAAGTACATATATACGCTATTAACAAATTGTTTCAACCTAATTGACCATAGATGGTGCTATAAAATCTTGGCTGCAACTCCTGCTAGAGCCAATACACTGAGTGGATCAAATTATTCCGAATATGCCAGAATATTCCGATTGTTTGGTTACTTTGCTATTCTTTTCTATTGCTACTTTGACGCAGAACTCATCTGATTTCGGCAACCAGGTTACGCCAATGGTTTTTATGCTCCTCAGAATTGGCTTCAAAGTTCAGCTAAATTTCTAGGTTCTAAGACTTGAGAACCGAGAGGATAGTGATCACTTTGTCTCTGTCGTCAAGTTTAATTTGCCTGTAAATCTTCTCAATATCAGCAATGAATGCGATCCTGAGTATTCGAAAACGTAGTAATATAGAGAATAGATCATCTTGAATTGTTAGTCCTGTGGCCAAAATATCGTTTAACGAGAGATTTGTAGATGATTTGGCAGAGGCATCAAATACTACCCGCAGTTTCGTAGTACTACTGTCCGGTTTTAGTACTCAGTGGTGAGGTAGGAAGTAATATGGTGCATTAAAATTGTTAAAGTTTACTTCCTCCATGTGCCCCTAATCGCAATATTCTTTCATAAATTGTACATACATATTGTGATTTCTGATCTTCATGTTTGGAAAGCTTTCACTCCAAAGAGAGCAATCGTTGATAAGCAATATCTTTGGATTCTAACAATTATATGCGATCCTTGAAAAATAACAGCCGAACAATGAATCTTCAATCGACATTCTTCAATTGTGGTTTGAGTGAAGTGTGGTTCATATCGCTGTTCGGCCAATGTGAGATTTCGTGAAGATGCTGAAACCTCTTCCAAATGCTAAAATTGTTCAATTTGATGATTGAGAGCCTCATCGTTACTGCATATTCTTTACAATGATGCTCTTGTTTTGCTGCCAGTTGTTGTTACCTTCCCTGTGATTTTTCACCCAAATACAGTGTTTTCTAGTAGCGGAAGGTCATTTGCCAGCCTTATTTTTCCAACAATATTCGACCAACAACAATGTTGTTCGGAATCGGCCAATTTGAAGTCTTAAATGGTCGTGATGGTTAAGGGAAAATAACTGTTGGCAATGTATGCCAATATTAGTGTAGAAATCGTTGATTTTAGAGTGTCCCTTTACGCTCACTCTTTGATGGGTTTCTTCTTTCATGTTTCATGTAGTCATAATGTCTTCACCAAATCTTCTGTTATTAGGTTAATCTGTGATCCTGAATCTAGTAGAGCTCTGCAATAGACTTTCTTCTAGCGTGATTTTTCAACTGGACAACGAACTAAGCAGGATGTTTGTGATTTCCTGTCGAGCGCTGGTCATGGAAGAAGACGATTTTGCTGTGGAACCAATGGAATTAGTTGGCTCCCTTAGGGTTTGTGATTCCCTGGCTGGTCCATATATGTAAAAAAGAGTGTTATGTTTTTTGTGACATCTTGTGCATGATCTGGGCTGGCAATCGTTTGTATTGTGTCCCATTTTAAGATAGTTTTTGTAGCATTTTGATTTCTTCACCATATTAATGCGATGTCTTGGGCTTAGTTGCAAAAAACTTGGGACAGCTGAATAGTTGGTGGGCACCTTAATACTCGTAAGATATGCATGCTAGCCCCGCTAGAGTAATTGCAGCTGAAGATCTTGATGTCAAATGCCTTTTATGATGATCCTCAGAGCTAGCTTTGTATGCCTTTGATCCTAGAGCTTCTAAATATTGAAAACGTACTTCTAAGAACGCAAGGAATAAAAGGGAATCCCAATTGGTAGTACCTCATCCGAGATTTTGCAGACTCAAATGGCACTCTTGTGTGATGTGGTATAATCCCTTAATTTCATTCTGAATAGTTGCTTGGAACATTAATTTATTTAGCAAAGTCACCACCAGCGAGTGGGTATTTCTATACCGACCAGTTATGACCTTCCGACCAGTTATGATCTACAGGCGGCACTGTAGTTGGTATCGGAAGTTGAAAAGTGCCGAATTAATTTTCCGGCTCCCCTGTAAGAATTGTCTAAAAATACCTAATTTTTTGGCATTCTGGTATTGCTTGATTGTGTACCAATTCCGTGTATAGATCACGAAATTGCTTCTAATTTAAGTGGTCGTCATCGAATTTAGGCAAACTATTTTGGGTAACTTATATGTCTGGTTAATAAAGAGTTGTGGTGCTTGTTGTATCAGTGATGAATGTACATCAATGCTCTTTATCCGATAGTTCAATAAGGGCACTTTGTACCTCCTCCTCTATCATGAAGTATTGCTCCATATCGTAGGTTGTTGGGTTTGGCTCTTCTATTAGGTTCCAAATCTTGTAGTGAAAACCTTGTGCAGCCAACCAATGTTGTTCCGTCGCTCTAATTTTGATGTCTTAAAACTTTATTAACGCATCTAGTGTGTTTCGTATTGTACTGGTGATTGCAGTTTTTTTTTTTATTAGTTCGGACAGCTCATTGGGAGTGGTGTCTGCTTCAACGCTGATACCGAAAGGTCTGCGATCACGTTTGATCTCCCCTTTGGGAATAGCGATTTGGCCTATGTGTGGATCATGGTTTGCCTGTCTGGGAACTTCCACTATACTTCGATCGGAATTGCCTTGATCATGTTCGATGATTTCCACGGGCACATAAACAAATACAAAACGAAGTTAAATTCAATGATAGCAACTTGATCACCGTTGAAACAGAAGTGAATTTTTTCTATATTATTTCTACTTTTATACAAAATTCAATTACAACTAAATACTAAATAAATACCACAAAAAACTTAAAAAATAACGTACGAAAAAACTTATTCAAATTTCTTGAAAGCATATAAATTTCGCGACGTCACCGCGTAAGCTGATATCGGCTATATGATAATGAAAAAACATTTATTATGGAAAGAAGCTTACGTCGTGCATCTCATAATTGGAAGCAGAGGCAAAAATATTTTCAACATTAGTGAAAAATATGATAGTGTGGAAATCTTTACGATTACGTGCAAAATATGATGATTCTTAACTTTTTAGGATTAAATGCGAATTACTATAGTATGCAGAATTTATAATTTATAAAAAATATGTAATGTGGGAACTGCTACTATAATTGAAATAGCTACTTCACACTTCATCGAAACTTAATTAGAATTTGTAAATTTTGTTCCTGAAATTTATATTTTTTGAATTGTGACATCGTTCTTCTAGGGGTGTAACATGGGCAACACTAAGATCTATTTAGGACTTGGAAAAAACATACATCTTACATCTCATTGAAAGATACAGTGAGCAGCAGACAGCTAACCTTGATCCTTTTTCAATTGTCTACAGCCAGCATGAAGCCTTTTGACTTGCTCGAAGTGATAATTAGTCTATATTGTGAGAATACCGCAATTATGTCTCGGCGAGACTATAAGGCATTCCTCCCATTAATATCTATACTGAATTTCTGCATGTACGGATGCATACTTATCGTGTGTATAGTGTGCACACATACAAACCTGCTAAGCTCTAGGACTTTTTTATTGTTCCCATAATGTAGTGCTGTAGTGATTCATTATAGTGAATACCTGCAGTGCAATAAAATATTACTTAGGTGAAATACTATTTTTTTTTTTTTTTTTTGTTATTCGTGGTTTTATACATTATTCGTGCATTTACAATCTAATGACTGTCAAGTAAGAACTGACACTGACGTAAAGAATGATCCGATGATGACAAAACTAAAAAAATTCACCACAGGGAATGGTTTGATTTCTGATTTTGTTCCACTAGATTTCACACCTGGTTATCTCAAAAAGTTGTCCCCTAATTTCGTAGACTATAAGGGATCCAATATATAATACATAATCAAATTGAACATTATATCACAGATCTAGGCAAGTGCCAGGTTACTTACAATAAAAATAATTGAATATAGTTAAATAGTAAATCATAAATAAATAAATGCATAATAAGTAAATAGTAAATAATAATAATAAAAATAAAAAGATGTGTAAATAGTAAGTTACTAATTAAATCCGACAGACATTTAAAAATCAAAAACTATTAATTTATTACATTTTTGTTAAATAATATTGAAGTTTTATTATGAAATAAAGAACCTTCTACTACTACTACTACTACTACTACTAATAAACAAGGAAAACTTAGACAATAAATAAATAACTACATTATTAATCAATGATAAGAAATATACGTGAGTGCATATATCAATACATACATGTTGCACATTTGCATCTTTATATTATTTTGACAAATGGCTAGTTTTCAGAAGTTTAGCTATTCTAATTGCAGACGTCGAACCAACAGATCATCAGTCGGTAGGAAACACTAACCCCCACTTACTTGCAGTTCTTACTCTATGGCCAACACTCGACCACCCAAACAGAAGGAATAAAAACAGTATCAACCTTTGAACATCTAGGTGCGATTATTTTACACGACGGTAAATGCGGCCAGGGTGTGCTTATTCGCAGCAAATAGCAATGTTGGCATACTTTCCAATCAGCGCAATATTAGTAAACAATAGGAAAATTTCAACAGAAGTAGAATACAGCATACTAGCGCCAATCGCCCTATGTATCATATATGTATTCGAGTCACTGCTTTGCTCTATAAACATCTGAGCCGTTTTTGCGGGAACCAGAAGGCACATAATAAGAAACAGAGACTGAAGGAAGAAGTAAAACAAAAGAAGTCGATTATAACACAGGCGAAAAAATAAATAAATAAATAAAATGCTTCGGAAACATACGAGTATGTACAACGAATGGAAGACTCAAGGATACCTACACTAAATGAATGTAACCGATCAAATCCCAAGATATAGAGCGCTGTCCAAATGTGAGCCTTCTTAAGATATATTAAAAAAAATTTTTTTTGTTTTTGACGCAAATAACTATTTAGTTTGTACGGATATTCTTTTCATACCCAACACGTTCTGATTACTTATGTGAAACCATACTAGTATTATACATTTCTTTTTACCAAAGGTACACTTTTTTTTTCGATGCGCCAATGGATGTGGTAATCTTATAAAGATACTAATAGCACAGATAATAAAGTTACCCAGATGTCGCATCCCCATACAAAAAAATGTTGATCTTTTTTGCGATGAACAAACCACGATGGGCAAACAAAAAGCTTTTCTGCTTCGCAAAGAAAAAAAACGGAAAATAAATTTTCTGTGCGAAAACCTTTTTCTTTTGCTTTGCGAAAAGCTTTCACCACCAGCATAGAGTTTGTGGCATACCCACAGCGAAATATATTTTTTGTTTTGTTTTGTATTCGGGTATTTTTTTTCCTGGCCTGCGACTTTGGCACGGTGAGGAACAGACAGAGCTGAAATATACCTACATATGTATGTATACATACATATGTACATTAAATTAGGGTAGGTTACGAGTAAGATCAGGAATAATTTTAATACGATCTGCGATGATGTTAAGAATTTGTAGGTACGGTACAAAAAATTTAAATAGTAGGTACTTAAGGTATTGTAGGCTAACTTTATTTTACTTTACTTTATTCATAGGTATGTACGTATTATAAGATTGAGGCTGAAACAATTAATTATGTTTATTTATTTAATAATTGTTTGAATACATCTGTCTTTTACAAATCCTTGTGGTACTCCTACTCTCATTTACAGTATGTTTGATTTTTGGTCCTTACATTTTACATAAAAGAAGAGGTCTGATAGGTAGCCATAGCCGCTCTTTTATTATTTTTTTGTTCATGCACGTTAAACAATAGGAAACAAAATCAACTCAGCTCTTAGCCCACTTTAGTTAAAGGCATTTATTTGAAAATGCATTTGCAAAATATTTTTGTGTTTAGACATTTACAAAATACATATTAGAAGTATGATTTTTAGCTGTTCACAGTGCCTTAACCAAAGTGGTTTTCAGGGGACACGAACGCGGACGTGGCAGCCCCCACCACCTCCCTTACCACACCACCGCCTTAGTTTTATTTTTTTTTCAATCGTTCACACATGGATTCCTTTTCTTGTTTATGGTCTTGTGAATAAACAACTTACAATTTTTCCAAACCAGAACTACCAAAAGGAAATTGACTTTATCAATTTTGTGCTAATAACATTTATTTGTCGTTTCAAACCAATTTGGATAGTGCAAATTTGTTTTTGAGATACATTGATTTACTATATTTTCTCTAAAATTTGATGCAATTGTAGGAGTAGATAAAACGATATTCTGTGAAATTATTTCTTTATTTTCTAGTCTATAGAACAATTCAAGTTCACACTATACTATTCTTCGCAAACTCAATTTCAATTACTTAATTCACAAATCCAAACTAATTACTTCTTCTTGTTAACTCTCAACTTTCAGTTTATCACAAAATTACAACTTCGGCTGTTATCACTTTTCCAATCTCCTCGTGCGGTTCAAAACCAACTGCCTTGCCTCGATCGCCATCTGTCCTTATATATCAGCATTTCTGATAGCCAGAAACTTCTAGCAAATTCTTCGACCACTGGAACAAGAAAATTCTGATGTAATAATTCCAAGATGACAATAATTTCTTGCGGTTATAATTCTCTCTCAATTCCGCGACGTTGTCTTAGATATTATCCGTCTCTTGTCGTGGACACGAACTGTGGACACTAACTGCAGACACGAACCTCGAATGAAAAGACACTTCGAAATTATGCTCGAATGAAAAGACACTTCGGAATGGGTTGCATAGTTGTAGGAGCGTAGTTATTATTATGTTACACTGCCCCCCTCTTAGACTTGTTCGTCCCGAACAAGTGCATCCTCATTTCGGCCAATGTATCAACTCAGTCGGTTCACATGAACCACTTTCATTTTGGCCCTTGGTCCTCGCTGGATGCGGTAGACAACATCGTTGATGCGGGTTATTATTCTGTAGGGACCCTCCCAGCTCTGCTGCAACTTAGGTGATTTCCCCTTTTGGCGAAGGGGATTATACAGCCACACTAGATCTCCCTCCTGGAATCCTGACGTTGTTGCCTTGGCATCATACCTGGTCTTCATGCGGTTGCTCGTTATCTTAATTTGGCTTCTGGTCCTTTGGTGTATGTCCCTAAGCCTTTCCCTAAGGTCCGCCACGTACTCTTCTTCATTTCTGGGCTCATTGGTAGGAGATCCAAATTTCACCTCACTGGGTAACCGAGCTATTCCACCAAACAAGATTTCGAACGGCGTATGTCGAGTAGTGCTATGCACGGCAATTCTATAGGCCATCAAAAACAAGGGAATCTGCCGGTCCCAATCCCGTTGATAGTCACTTACGACCTTCGAGAGATGTTCGTCCAAAGTCCTATTGAAACGCTCCACCATACCGTCCGACTGTGGATGAAGCGGGGTTGTCCTTGTCTTTTTGATTCCGAGTAGTTGACACATCTCTTGGAAGATTCTTGACTCGAAGTTCCGCCATTGGTCAGAATGCAATTCCGAGGGCACACCGAATCTGCTCATCCAATTGTAGACGATCTGCTCCGCCACGGTTCGGGCTTCCTGGTTAGGGATCGGAAACGCTTCCGGCCACTTACTGAAGTAGTCCATTACTACGAGTATATACCGATTACCTTTGTCGGTTTCTGGAAAGGGCCCTGCGATGTCAATTTCGATTCGTTCGAAAGGTGCTCCCACGTTGTATTGGTGCATCTTACCTCGAGTTTTCATTCTCGGACCCTTGCTAGCTGCACACACGTCGCATTTTCTGCACCAGTCTTCGACATCTTCCTTCGCTTTTAACCAATAAAAACGTTCTCGTACCTTTTCTAGCGTCTTATTCACTCCCAAGTGGCCTCCGTACGCCCCGCCATGCATTTCCTGTAACACCTCCTTGACCCTCGTCCGGGTCTTCCTTCTGAGCGTTCCGGATCTCATCTACGCTCCAGCCGGCGATAGGTTCGGCTCTCATTCTTTGGATGGAAACCAGCTCCCGTTCTTCCTGACGCGCACAATGTTTACAATCCGTTCTGCATGGTCTCCGGGACAGTGCATCCGCATTAGAGTGGAGTTTTCCTTTACGATGCTGTATTTCGTAGTCGTAGATTTGCAGCCTTTCGATCCATCTTGCGACCTGACCCTCAGGACTCTTGAACTGTAATAGCCATTTTAAGGCTGCATGGTCTGTGCGAAGAACGAACTTCCTCCCGTAGAGGTATTTGTGAAAATGCTTCGTAGCCAAGATCAAAGCTAGAAGTTCTCTCCTTGTCACGCAGTAGTTCCTTTCTGGCTTAGAGAGCACTTTGCTAAAGTACGCAACCACCTTCTCTTGGCCGTCATGCACCTGGGAGAGTACGGCTCCTACCCCGACATTACTAGCATCTGCATCCACAATGAACGTTTCCCCGGGAGTTGGGTAAGCCAGTATCGGGGCATCGCATAGCCGTTGTTTAAGTGCCTTGAAGCTCTTCCCACACTCAATGGACCATTTGAATTGTTTTCCCTTTTCCGTCAACTGGTGCAGGCTCTTTGCGATCCCGGCAAAATCCTTCACGAACCGTCTGTAGTAGGTGGCTAGGGCCAGGAAGCTCCTTAGTTGGTGTTTATCCTTGGGGACTGGCCAGTTTTTCACCGCTTCGACCTTCTCTGGATCGGTTCTCACTCCTTTCGCTGAAATTATGTGTCCCAGGTACTTGACTTCCGCTCTAAACAGGGCGCACTTCTTGGGGTTGAGCTTTAGGTGGGCACTTCGAAGCCTTTGAAACACATCCCTTAGATTGTCTCGATGTTGCGCAAACGTTTTTCCTACGACGATGACATCATCCAATTATACTAAAACAGGTTTTCCATGTTAACCCTTGCAGGACACATTCCATCAATCGCTCGAAAGTCGCCGGAGCATTGCACAGCCCGAATGGCATTACCGTGAATTGCCATAGCCCATTTCCTGCGGTGAAGGCGGTTTTCTCCCGGTCTTCTGGATGGATCTGTACCTGCCAGTAGCCACTCTTCAAGTCGAGAGTGGAAAATCATTGGGCTCCTGATAGTGTATCTAGCGTGTCGTCAATCTGTGGCAGAGGATAGCTGTCTTTCTTGGTGACGTAATTGAGCTGCCGATAGTCCACCCAGAACCGAGTGTTGCCATCTTTCTTCTTAACCAGTACAATCGGTGATGCCCACGGACTTTTGGAACTTTCAATCGGGCCTTCTTTCTCCATTGCCGACACCATCTCTGCAACTTCTGTCTGCTTTGCCAATGGAAGGCGCCTAGCAGGCTGACGAATTGGTCTAGTATCACCAGTGTCTATTCGATGTTGTACCAGGTGTGTTCGGCCGTATTCTCCGTCCTGTGAGGCAAATACATCAGCGTACTCATTGATAAGATTCTCTGCCATAGTTCGCTGCTCCTCATTCAGCTCACTGGACTGGAGAATCGTCTCTCTCGTTTCCGCTGTCCAAGGTGATGGGAGAGGTTTTGGAGCATCACGTTCAGATATTGTTGCGACGGCGGTAATCGGCGTGCATTTTCCAGTCACCTCCCCTCGCCTTAGTTTGACAGTGTGTGGTCTAGCGTTCAAAACTCTAACTGGAACCATGTTGTTCTTTGGTTCGACTAACGTCTTTCCCACGATGTAGTTTTGAGAATGCTTCTCTAGGTCTGGTTCTACTATGTAGAATCAGTGGCTCCCAAGATCACCTTCCAGCTTCGTCCAAATGATTGTCTCTGATGACGGCGGCAAAACTTCGTCTTTGCTGATGACTGTCCTGAGAGTTACGGCATTCTCGTTTCCGTACACCATCGAAATCTCCACATTTCGATACCTCAGCACTTGCATCCCGATATCCAAGATTACTTCATTTGCTTTCATGAAGTCTATTCCGATGATGCACTCGTCGCATATATCTGCCACCAGAAATGCATGGGAGAACGTCAGTCCTGCCAGAGTAATCGTAAGACGAACTTCTCCAAACACCTTCGCCATTTCCCCTGTTGCAGTCTTCATTCAGTAGCTGTTGGTGTTGTGCAGCCATGAGCTTCTGACGATATCTCTTCTTACAATGGAGGCAGTGGCACCTGTGTCGATGGTGGCTACGCACTTCTTCTTGTTGATTAGTGCCTCCACTGTCAGGCTCTTGTTACCCCGTTTGGTTTGCGAAACTTGAATGGTGGTCCTGGGGGCCTCGATTCCAGTAACCAACTTCTGTCCCGCGAGGTTGGTCCTTACGCATTTCCCGACTGCTGGTTTTGGGAAGTCTGACCGACAGGATACTTCCTCTCTGCTTCTCCTACTTCCGCAATGTGGACAATTTCCTCGTCTAGGTGCACTTCTGCACTGCCGTTGTAGGTGTCCGGTTTGGTTGCAATTCCAGCAACGGATTTGACTTCCGCGAGCTTTGTCTTCATCCATGACGGCTGTTCTCTGGCATGAGCATTCCACGACGGACATTTTCCTGACACGGTGTATTCCCTGGTATGCTTGGTCCGCAGCTTTCATTGACAAAGCGAATGCCAATGCCTCGGGGAGTGTTCGCTTTTCAGTCATAATTAAAGCCATTTGCAGTTGTCTGTCCTCTATGGCCTGAATAAAAGCTTCCACCGCCATTTCGCTGATAAGCTCCTCACCGGCATTAGGGTATGAAAGATGGGCTAGTCGCTCTATATCCGCTTGCAACTGTTGGAGCGTTTCCCCCCTTTTCTGGACTCGACTACGCAGCTGAACCCTGTACACCTGCTGCATGTGTTCATCCCCAAACCGCATCTCGATAGCCTGAACCAGAGAGTCGTAGTTCTGCTGTTTATCTTCCGGGATGGTCTGCAAGAGTTCCGCAGCTGGACCCCTCAGTGCAAGCGTGAGTGCAATAGACTTCTCTTCATCGTCCCAGCTATTGGTCATTGCGGCCGCTTCGAATTGCCTCTTATAAATTGGCCATGATGTTTGACCATCGAAGATAGGAGGCTGCATCTCCTTTCTTCTCAGACCGTCAGTGGAATATTCCCGTGCTTTCTGTCTCTTCACGTTGCTGAGTTCCTTAGTAAGATTTTCGACTTGCTTTCCTACTTTTTCAAACTGAGTCTCTATCTTCCCGAACTGAGTTTCATGTTTCTCAAAGTTTTCATTGAATCTAGTTTCGACTTTTTCGAGTTGCGTCTCGACCTTCTCGATTTTCTCTTCGATCGCTTCGAATTTGGATTCCAAGTTCTTGTTTTGCTCATCAAGTTTGCTTTCCAGATCATCTAGAGAATTCTTTTGTTCGTCCAGCTTACGTTCTAGAGAATTCTTTTGTTCTTCTATTGCTTTCTTTTGTTCGTCCATGACTAACTTAAGTTGCAGGAGCAGACTTATTATACCCGGGTCGGCTACTGTACTTGCTGGTTCCTCTTCCACGTCAAACTCTACGTCATGCGGATTTTCACATTCCTGCGTTACTGCTTCTTCCAGACGAATCAGTAGGGCACCTTTTCTCCCAGTTGTGTCGAGATTCCGCTTACTGAGTTCTGCCTTTAGTTGAATTATAGTTAGTTTTCCCAATTTGCAACCCATTTTGCGCAACTAATTAACTCAACACAGAAATGTTTTTTTTTTCTTCTTGTGCAATTTCACACCACGGAAATAGTTATTCACAGAATAAGTTTTATCCCACTTCTGACACCAATGTAATATGCGAGCTACGGCTCGAGTAGATAAAACGATATTCTGTGAAATTATTTCTTTATTTTCTAGTCTATAGAACAATTCAAGTTCACACTATACTATTCTTCGCAAACTCCTTCCTTACAAGGTCCCTTTCTTCTCAAATCACTTTATCTTCTTTCTATTACTTAATTCACAAATTCAAACTAATTAGTTCTTCTTGTTAACTCTCAACTTTCAATTTATCACAAAATTACAACTTCGGCTGTTATCACTTTTCCAATCTCCTCGTGCGGTTCAAAACCAACTGCCTTGCCTCGATCGCCATCTGTCCTTATATAGCAGCATTTCTGATAGCCAGAAACTTCTAGCAAATGCTTCGACCACTGGAACAAGAAAATTCTGATGTAATAATTCCAAGATGACAATAATTTCTTGCGGTTATAATTCTCTCTCAATTCCGTGACGTTGTCTTAGATATTATCCGTCTCTTATCGTGGACACGAACTGTGGACATGAACTGCGGACACGAATGTCGAATGAAAAGACACTTCGAAATTATCCTCGAATGAAAAGACTCTTCGGAATGGGTTGCATAGTTGTAGGAGCGTAGTTATTACTATGTTACAATATTCTTTCAATTTGATCAATATTTCCGTGATTTGATCAATCTTTGTTTTATTTTCAGTATCCAACATAGCATTCCAATCTAACTGTAAATATTCAGAATCTTATTCTTCACAATTTAAAAATTTTGACTTAAACAAAAATTTTAGAGCCGTTTGGATTATTTTTATTAAAATTTCTTCCTCTTATTTTTCCAAAAAGGTTTTCAAGTTGGTCCTGATTGAACTTGTTAACATATATATAATGTAGCGCACAGTAGTCATTGAATAAATCTTTTTTTATCATTAAAATACTTTCAATTGTCATAATCAGGCGCTTAAAGCAGAAGGGTTTATATTTTGCATTGATTGGCTGAATTTGTTTTAAATATGAATGCATTTCTTTTAAAAATCCAATATTTGCGTCATTTCGAATAAGTGCAGGTTTTCCATTCAATAAATCAAATATTTTATTGATTTTATTTATAAATTCTGCTGTTGGTTGCGCAAACTGTGCAATTTTCTTTGGAAATATATTCAAACGCTGTAATGCATTAATTGCGCAAGCCACAGATCTGCTAAGTACTTGTGTCGCTAGTTTCACATTCATTTTTTGAAATTCTGTGGGATCTATATGAGCACATTTTAGTATTGGACACATTTTTGTGGTATTATTTCTTTCTGTATTATAGATATACTCAATTATTTTCCATCTTACAACTCCATCCAGAGTTTGTAAGTCTGATCTTAAAAGATTGTTTCTTACACATTTGATTAAATGTGGCACATCATACATTCCATACACTTTTTTTTCTTTATAAAGAAAGGAACTGTTGTCCTCATCCAGCTTTAATTTATTGAAAAGGCTTCGATTTGTAGGGTTTTGGTCACAGCAAATGCCTCTTACGTTTAGTACCAGATTTCTACATATGCCAATACAGTTGCATACTCCAATTTCGAGCTGCTTTGTTGGTATATTGCTTGGACAGGTCACATGATAAAGCACTTGTTTATCTTTACCACATATACCACGAATCATGAACATGCAAACTGATTTCGCAAACAAATCTAATCTTTGATTTTCTCCATAATCAACGAAGCTCTCGATTATGTCTTTATATTTGCTGTATGTTAAATTCGTCTGGATACTCATCTCATCGAATATTAAAATGACTTCTTTGTCTTTTGGTTCCAATGTTAAAATATTTTTTGTATTTCCTCAAAAACATTTTCGTTTAGACCAGGAGATAAACTTAAGTTTTATCCATCTATGCAATGAAGCTGGGTGTGGCAAGTGCAATTGCAGCTGATCGCGAAGAAAATTATATCCAGACGACGAGCGGAAAAATATACATCTTTTTTTAGCCTGCGGACATTAATTGCCAGCATATTTCTGAATTTTAGACTTTTTTTAGCTCTTTCTTTGAGGATTTTGTTAATTTTTTGTGTTTGCTTCGCATTTCTTGCATACAGATTCTATGGAATCTAGAGATCTGTTGCAGTCTATAAGTGCTGAAACTTAATTTAGTTAATCAATGGATATATCGGTACTCGTTTGCACTTTTAATCTTTTGTGATTAGAGTAGTTTATTTTGGTTTTCTTCTTTCTTAGGATCAAAAGCAAGTTCATTGTCATTAGATTCCAAAAACATTTCACTCCTTTTCTTAAAAAGTGTAGGAACAGCGTCGTGTTTTAATTTTTTTTTCTTCCAACAAATTTCAAATCGAAATGTTTACTACAAATGTATGGCCGTTTATGATTTTCATCATTATCACGGGATTCTTCTGGCTGTGCTAGCCAGTCATTATATTTCTTAGTTCCCTTTTTAAGAAATCTAAGAATTTTCCTTTCTGGAAATTGGGCAGTTGTTGCATTGCAGTATACAATAGCGCACTTTATTCGCCACGACATTTCCTCTAAGTCGATTTTTTTCGCAACTTTTTTGTATTAGTAAGTACCAAGGTACCTAATCAACCTGAAATAAACTTAAATAATATATTTTACCTTTCCTAGATTAACTCTTCAAAATTTTTACAGGACACAACCATTAAAATATCACTTTTCACTTCGAAAAAATACAATTTGAATATTTTTTACCACACCACAGATCTACACAGATCGAAACTTCAGTCAATATAGCAAAATGAAAAGGGAAAATGCGTGCCTACATATCTTATTACATACATATGTATGTATAAATGAAATTGTGTCTCGCAGTCGCTGGTCGCAGACGTTACAAAGAGTAGCAAAAGAAAAAGCTTTTCGCACAGAAAATTTATTTTCCGTTTTTTTTCTTTGGGAAGCAGAAAAGTTTTTTGTTTGCCCATCGTTGTTTGCTCATCGCAAACAAGATCAACATTTTTTTGCATGGGGATGCGACATCTGGATAAGTTTATTATCTGTGCTAATAGCCTGGGATACCAGCATGCAAACCCGAATAATCGATGCCAAGAGGGCACCTACGTACTAATCCACATCCTGTACACTTCTATCGCTCTCCCCGCAGGACTGCCGTTAGGTATCTGCATCTGCATTTGCCGTTTCGGCTCTTCTTAGTCTTTCGATTCTTGTCAGCTCGTTCTGTATGCTCATTATGAAGGTACAGGTCTCCAGCCAGTCGTTCCTGACCTCGTCATATGACTTATTAGAAACTGTGGGCTTGGCAGGTTCATTCTTCCCTCTACGTCTTCCTCTTCATCTGGGCATTCTGGACCCGGATGAGCTATCGTGTTCAAACCTGTGGAGATATTTTCGGTAGCGGCTGTGCCCGGACAGGAACTGCGTAAGGTAGTAGTTAGGTTAGGTTAGGTTTTATGGGTTGACGTAGAGTGTGAACAAACTACGCCACATTTAGATCAGTATAGATCCATTGTGATGCCCAAGGAGTGAAGCTTCCCCACTCGTGAACTCTATGGGTTCTTAAACCAACCCGATGCATTTATAAATTTGGTAATCTTATTTACCTATACATTTGAAAGTTCTTCTAAGTCTTGGAAGAAATATTTCCCTAGTATTTTGAATCTAAGGTGGTAGAGTCCTGGACAATGGCACAGGAAGTGAGGTGTATCTTCGTGTACGTCCTCATTGCCACAGCCTCTACATATATCTTCTTCGCTAATTCCCAATTTCTTTGTGTGATAACGTAAAAAGTTGTGTCCTGTTATCATCCCCACTAAACCAGATAAGATATATCTGTTGAAGTGTAGGATTTGCTCTGTACGATTTTTATCATAGAGCGGCCAGAGTTTTCTTGTAATTATACAGGATTCTAATGATCTCCATCTACTATTTGCTCTGGCAATCATTTAATTTCTAACTTCTAGGTTCAGGTTGCAGGGTGGTATCTTAATTGACGGGTCAGCTCGTTCAGTATTTAGATCTTAACCCTCCCTTGCCAGCTCGTCAGCTTTCTCGTTTCCTGAAACGTCATTATGTCCGGGTACCCAGCAGAGCTTTACATTGTGTTGCGTGCCAAGAACCCGCAGCTCTTCGCGACAGCAGCGCACAAGCTTCGATTTTATTTGCGTTGCGGAAATCGCTCTTATCGCTGCTTGGCTGTCAATGAAAAATGTAATATCATCTGGTGGTATAGCTTTCATAGCAGCGTCCCGGGCAGCAGTTGCCACCGCCAAGACCTCCGCTTGAAACACACTGCTATAGTCTGGAAGCCGAAATGACTTGTTCAAATTGAGTTTTCCAGAGAAAATCCCTGCACCTACTCCGACGTCCATCTTGGATCCATCAGTGTAGATGGAGATGGAGTTGTCATTTAGCGGGATATTAGTTTCCCATTCCTCTCGACTCGGAAATGAACTAGAAAACAGCTTATGAAAGTCTAAATAGGGCACTATGTAGTCTGTGCTAACATCTCCGCCCATGAATTTGCGTAAAATCTGCGCATGCCCCGTCAGGCTTGACCTCCAATCTTCAGATTGGCTTAATCTTAGAGCACTTCTAGCTGCAGATTCCTGCACAAATAGTTCTAAAGGTAATAGATTGAGTATGGTCTCTAAGCCTGCAGTTGGTGTGGTTCTCATAGCTCCTGTGACACCAATGCACGCCATTCTTTGTACTCTGGTTAATATCTTGAGGTTTGTGCCCTTACTTGCGGCTGGCCACCATACTAGGCTACCGTATATCAGTATATGTCTCACAACTGCTGTGTAGAGCCAGAAAATGACTTTTGGTTTGGGCCCCCAAGTTTTTCCAAATATTCTGCTACAAGTATAGAGAGCTATCATAGCTTTCCTTGCTCTCTCCCTTGTGTTTAGTCCCCAGTTTAGTTTCTGGTCTAGTATTAACCCTAGATATTTAGCTCTGTCAGAAATTCTAAGAGGAGTGCCTTCGATGGATGGAATTTTGAATTCCGGTATTATCCTCTTGTTCGTAAATAGTGTCAGCTCCGTTTTTAGTGGATTTATTCCGAGTCCACTTCTTTTAGTCCAGTTGCTGACTTTCTTAAGGGCGCCTTCCATTTGGTCGCTTACGGTTGGAAGGAATTTACCCGTGGCCAGTAACGCCACATCGTCTGCGTATGCTACGGTCTTAACCCCACTGAATCTAAGTTTTATTAGTACTTCATTTAGCACAATAACCCAGAGTAGAGGAGAGAGAACACCTCCTTGCGGAGTGCCTCTGCCAGCTGATACTCTTAGTCTCACATCACCTAGTTCTGAGTTTATGTACCTATTTCTTAGCATAGAAACTATCCACCTGATTAGAGTGTCCTCAATATTCAGGTTTTTTAAGGCACCTTCGACTGAATCTGCCGTGACATTATTAAAGGCACCTTCAATGTCTAAGAATGCAGCCAGAGTGTACTCTTTACCATTCAATGATTTTTCAGTCGTACTGACAACACTATGAAGTGCACTTTCAACACTTTTACCTTTCGTATAAGCATGCTGTGCCGGAGATATGATACTGGGGTTCAGCCTGCTGCGAATGTGTATATTAATAAGTCTTTCAAAGGTTTTCAGAATAAAGGATGTCAAGCTTATTGGTCTAAAGTCACCAGCGCAGGTATGACTAGCTTTACCTGCTTTGGGGATGAAAACAACCTTAACTTCCCGCCACTCCTTTGGTACATGACCCCATTCAATGCTACCAAGGAACAGTCTCTTTAAAAACGGCGTTATGTCTTTTTTGGCTGTTTGTAGCATCATCGGGAAAATTCCGTCTGTGCCTGGGGATTTGTGCGGTAAGAAGGAGCATATTGCCCACTCGATTTTTTCTTCCGTAACCAATTCAGACGGCGCTATTTCGTGTCTACTACTGCTGCTGCCAGGGATGTCATCTCTAACTACTATATATCCTGGAAAATGAGCACCTAGTAGAGTTTCTAATGTCCTTTCATTGGAGTCAGTCCAATTGCCAGACGTGTCTTTTAGGGAGCCTAACGCTACCGGCTCTTTGGAAAGAACCCTTCTGAGTCTTGCAGATTCAGCGGTACTTTCTATTTCGCTACAGAAGGCTTGCCAAGAGTTGCGCTTAGAGCGCTGTGTCTCTGTTTTGAATTTTCTTTGACTGGATTTATAATTTTCCCAGTCTTCGTCTAACCTTGTTCTTTTAGCCATATAGAAAAGTTTCCTAGTTTCTTTCCTAATGTTAGACAGTCCTTTAGACCACCATGGAGGTGTGTTCTTTTGTTTCTTTGTCCTCAGCGGACAGGCGTTTTGATAGGCTTTACCCAATATTTTTGATAATATTGACGTTTCCTCGTCAATTTCTGCAGGTCCATTAAAAGCGTGGTCCTGTAGATTCCCTTTCATTCTACTAACCTCCCTACTAAAAAGATTCCAGTTAGTCTTCCTAGGGTTTCTATATAGTTTAGGTAATTCCTTCCCGATTTTTGGGGTGAATTCTATCATCCTATGGACGGAGAAGGTTTCTTCTTTCAGAACCTTCCATTCTTCTATTTCTACACTTTTGGAGTTACTAGTGACTGTAACGTCAATAACCTCTTGTCCATTTTTATCTACAAACGTTGGTTCATTACCTTTGTTACCTACTAACAGGTTATGTTCGATTAAAAATTCGAAAAACAACTCACTTCGTTTGTTGATGTCTTTACTGCCCCATTGGAAGTGATGGGAGTTCGCGTCGCATCCCATCAGTATATCCCACTTTTCCTGCTCTATTTTACTGACGAGTGATGCAGTAAGTTCAGGGGGTGGTCCCTCTGTCGCATTAAATGGCATGCACACAGATGAGATAATTAGTGGAGGAAAGCCTTTCCTTTCATATTTAACCACTGTATTGTCAAAATCGCTGTATGCAGATAGAAAGAAAAGTTTTATTTGTTTTCTAGCTACGATACATGTTCTATATTTTTTATTTGGGTTTACCTCTGTCGTTTTATACAATACCAGATCTTTGGTATGTAGACCCATAATTTTGCCTCCTGATACCCAGGGTTCTTGTATAAGGGCGATGTCTATGTGTCTAACTCCCATGAGGTAGACGAGGTTTGCGCTGGCAGCTTTACTGTGGTGAAGATTTATTTGCACTATCTTAATCATTTAAATTTTTAACACCACCTACACACCTCTTTCTTTCCTTTAGTGCCAGCTGTCCCCGCGATCGGCCTAATTTTGCATCGGGTTATACCGATACGATCCTTATAGTTTATGGCTCGCAGTAATGGCATTAAATGGTGGTTGAGCAGTAAGACAACCTCCGTTCCTTCCTCCGTATGTTCACCCATCTCTAAAAGTTCCCAGTTACGGCTAAGCATTTCCATATTGAGATGCTGAAGGTTTCTCTCCAGTCTGTCTTTTGGGATGTATGGACCCGGTATGAGTAGACGCCCTTTGGGTCTGGTTAGGTTTACTAACTCCTGCCGTTCGATTAATCGAAGTTCGGCGTTCGGCCATGGGGCTTCCGTTTTTCCGATGAATTCCTTTAGCCATGTGAGAGTGAACTCATCTTCACATGCCATCACTTTGAATCCTCTTACGGTGGTTAGCTGTCCGAAATGTGGGATTGAACCTGCGCATTTCAGGATAGCATCATTCACACCATCGAGAATTCTTATCTCTAAGAGTCTCCACTGATCATTAGTCAGCTTGCGCTCTGGGTTACCGAAATCTACCATCGCAACCTGACGGCCTTTTACAACGACCAAGGAGGTCTTAGCTCTCTTCACTGCCCTTTTTGTTTGAGGAGATGGCGTATTGTCCGTATATCGGTATCTTTTTGAACATCCCGTAACCGGTTCGGAGTTGGATTGAGAGTCCAGCTGCGGGTTGGTCCGGATACTCTTAAGTCTATCCGCGGCTAAGGTGGAGAGTGTATCACCTTCCTTCCTTGCTACAGACAGCTTCTTGATACTGTCCAGGCCTTCATCGTTGTCTTATTTGTATTGTTGTTTGGTCTTGTCTCGTTTCTGTTCGTGGTACTGGGCAGCGATTTCAAGAGACATTTAGCTCTCTCCAGAGCCTGTTGTTCCTTCACCGTGTAGGTTTCAGGATCACGTCCGCTTAGCCTTTTAATGCATCTGGTCACGTTGCGTCGTCTTCTGTTTTCTATCGCTTTCGGTCCCATAGAACGCTTCGGTTTGGTTGCTTTGGTAGGTTTCCTAGTGTTAGTAGTTTTGGAGACGTCCAGATGAGCCTCCCCAAGTGGGAAAGAGGTTCTCACATCTTCCTTGCATGATGAGCTACGGCTCAGGATGTTCGTTGGATTTGAGTTCCCCTCCTCCACTCTCCGATGAACTTCCTCCCTCCTCTCTCCCGTACAAGTTAAAGACTTGAAGCATGGTCTATGCGACGAGTTCAGAGAATCCCCGGTTTGGTTTGGAAGTCCTTCAATCTCGCATGTCGTTGTCGGGGTTTCTGGATTACCTCCGTCTGGCCGGTAAGCAGTCTCCGTACTCATTTCGCATGATGAGCTATGGCTCAGGATGCTTGATGCGTGCGGGTTTTTCTTTCCAGCTACCTGAGAAACTACCTCACCTTCCGCCAGACCTGTACAAGTTAACGACTTGTTGCAGTGTCTGGTCGAGGTTAGTAGCTTCTTCGTTGACTTCAGCTGTCCTTTGGTCCCTAGTTGCGTTCGTCTCGTTTTTGGGGCTTGTGGTCTGTCTTTTGCTGCCTGAGATGAATTCCCCATCACCCTCTCACATGATGAGCTATGGCTTAAGATGCTCGAGGATGATGAATCCTTCTTATCGGCTCCCAGAGATACTTCGTCCTTCACCAGACCCGCACAAGCTAAAGGCTTGATGCAACGTCTGGGTGATGGATTTGGTATACTCTCGGCTGGATTAGACGGACCTTCTGCCCCAGTCTTGTCTTGTACTGGATTATTTGATGATATCGATTTCCTGTCTAACCAGCTTTCACCGATCAAAGAGGTCGGCGGCCCCATCGAATCTTCCTTGCTCATGCATACCGCGGGAACTGCGTTAACCGGAGGGCAAGCCATCGGCTTGTAATCTGGTCCGAGCATCTCCTTCAGGTATGCATGTGCATTGAGTAGCCTTTGTTTGTTTGTCTCCTAATCGTCAGTTTACAGTTTGCAATCCCTCTGCGTCTTGAGCTGGCTGACAATCCTGAGAGTGCCGAGCTAGCTACGGAATATCTGTCACTGTCATCGAGAAACAGGTTTCCGATACCAGCGTCAATCGTAGCATTGCTTTCTGCACAAGAATCAGAGGGATTTGGGAGACGGTTTTCATCCTCTTCCGTTAAGTTCTGTTTTGTTGTGTTTTTGTTGTTGTTGTTGTTGTTCATGTTTGAGTCCCACGAGTAAGGGGGAAGAACTGTCCCGGGGTGTGTGCACTCACCCCCTGTATGCAGATAAGGCAGGGTGCCTGACCTCCGAATACTCCGTTCGCGACTGAGCTATTTTGGGCGAGCTCTCAGCCAGGTTGATTCTCGGCACGGGTCGTATAACACCTTAATCCAGCCCGGGGGAATAATTGGAGGGGTAGGGAAGAATGAATGGGAAAAGGGTGGGTTAGGATGACTACCCTTTAGTTTCAGGACTCCTCTGGGGGAAGTCCCCGAGGGTCATTGACCTTACTCGGCCCCTACACCACGACGAGGTTGGCAGTCAGGTAGGGGAAGGTAGTAGTTGCAGTCTGTGCCGTAACATAAGGCTTTGTCGAAGGATGTGTCTTTCCACTTCTGCCCTGTTAGTTTTGGGCGCTGCCTGTGCTTCTCTTTGTCGACGTTGAATATAATCGCCTGGTGGTTACTGTCCGTATATTCCTCGCTGACCCGCTATTTTGTTTTGCTCAAGAGCGAGTTACTCATAAAGGTATTGTATCTATGATGGATCTTTTGACTGCTTTGTGGTAGCCCATACGTTAAAATCGCCATCAATAACCGACTCTTTCTTCCCTCGTTATTTGTGCCAGCAAGTCCTGCGAGGCCGCAAAATAGTTAAGGTGTCTGCACGACTGGTGAGGGCTACCGGACATTTGGTACTACAGGCCAAGTGCCCAGCGTTCTTTGACTTGTCCGTTTTGCACCAAATACATAGTGGATCTTTTGTGCAGTTCTTGGTTATGTGACTTTCTTCTCCGCATCTTCTGTACTGCTTGAAGCGGTCATGCTCGCTCTGGTAGTAGCCCGCCATGTGCCTGAATTCTAAGCACCTAAAGCATTTCGTTACCGTTATGAGCACCCGAATGCGGCAATTCAACCAGCGAATCTTTACCCTAACCTACTTCAGGATTTTGTTTACACTGTCTGCCTGCAAACCAATCGCAGCGAATTTCGTGCCACCGTAAGCCTTCCTTAAGTTTATGACGTCTGCTTCGCATACCCCGTTCAATTGGAACTGAGATTTGATCGCTCCGCAAATATCCCCCTTGGTGGTGACCTCATCGATGTCCTAAATTTCCGCCGTGGTTCGGTGGGTCTCTTGAAGTGCTCGGTCTTTTGGCCTATCTCTTTCTGTTGTAACAGCAGGTCGCCTTTCTGAGTCCGTCTGATCTTTGTTACCGATTTATCGAGATTGTCGAGTTTAGGATCCGCCTTAACTCTGTGGAGTATTTCCGCGTAAGAGAGATTTCTCTCCGCTGCCACCACAATTGCGTCGGGTCGGGTTTTCTCCTTAATATGCCTATGTTTCTTCTTATTACCGGTGGCTTTTGACCAGACGTTGTTGTTGTCGCTTATAGCTTGCCTTTTAGTCGCGACTTTCTTGGCACTAGCACCAGGTTTGGATCCTTTGCCAACCTCAATCCCGGTGATTTTTCATAATTTGCCCTCTTTTTTCCTTCCGCCTCGTGCGTATGGTAACGTTATCCCTTTCATCCACAGTTCTCGGGGTTTTAACGTCAGTCGCTGCGTCCTTGTCCTTGATTTTATCCATCGTTGGGTTTTTTTGTTTCCGCTTTGGTTCCGGAGTCTCGCTGTCTGTGGCCTGCTACCTCTTAAGTTCGAGGATTATTTTTAGCCAGAGGGATGTTTGTGAGGCATTCTTCTTCCTGATTACCTCCTTCGCTCCTTATCGTCGTTCAGTTGGATCACTGAGATTTTGCAGAGAGTTCTGATGCTTTCAATGGCGTCTCGCATTGCATTTGTTATTTTCTAACGTTTGAACTAGCCCTGTTATCTGCTCACCTAATTTGAGGAAATCAAATTGCTGGGATGTTGCTCCGATGTCTCCTTTCTTATTGCGGACGACTCGCGTCTTTCTGAGCTCCTCTGTGATTCTACTATTTGGTCAGCTCAGAATTCCTCTGAAAGGAGTTCTCTCCGTTCCCTTCTATCCTTCCGTCGATGTTTTTGTTTGTGTTGTGTGTATTCATCTCTATTGGATTCGCACTCAAAGCCGCTATCAAAGTTCGGATGTGTTGTCACCCTAGGATCTCATGGTTATCTATGCAAGCAGTGAGGCCATGCAAGGGTTGGCCTAAGCCCTTATGGGGTCTTGTGTCAGAGTCAGATGAGTGCTAAACAGGAATGTTACATCTATTCCTACACTACCAATTTAATGGCGTCGAAATATTTTCAATAATTTAAGACAAAATCTAGAAAAATTATTTAATTACTTCCTAATGAGTGTAAAATCTTTTGATGAGTTGGCCGTAAAAGTTTCAGCAAAAATGAAGTCTCAAGATACACGTATGAGATTGTTCATACCTCCACTTGAGAATTTCAAGTTCAGTTCAAGCTGTTACTCTGAGGTAAGTGATTTTTAAGTAAAGTATATATTAGTATTAAGTATACAAAATATATTTTTTGTACAGAATATTTTATATATATATTTTTTTTTGCATTTAAATTTCATCTCTAAAAATGTCCATACTGTATTTTTGCTGTGCGTCTGGTTATCTAAAGTTGTGGAAGTCGAGGGGGATGGAGATATTGGATTTAAATTTATTTCAGGGCTGAATGTTTGAGAAATTTGGAATTGTTCGAATCTGTGTTGTTGATTGAGTGAAGTTGTTTTAAGTTGAGATGAACTTCAAGTCTTAAAAGAATCAGCAGTGCGTGATTTATTTTAAATGAAAAAAGTGATATAAATTAAAAAGTGTACTGTGGGAGGAGTGTAGTTGGATGGCCAATCCAATAAAAATCATATCCGATCAACGACGTACAGTCAATCGGCCACGATATCCATTAAAATAAAGCGGATCCAACGGATTAGTGAAGCGCAACAGTGCAAGCAGTTTATCCAACGATGGTAACAGTGCAAGCAGTATATTTAACGGTGCCAATTGTGGAGTAAAGACCAATCCAAAGGTGCAGAGCAGCAACGACCAACAGTTTTTAGGAATTCAACTGTATCCTGCGACCGCTAACAGCAGAAAAATTTCAGCATTTTCAACTAGGAAGAAATAAGGTAAGAATTTCATTCCTTTTTTCTGCTTTAGTTTGTAAAATTACATTACCAACATAATATTTTAAATAAATCTTCCTTGCAATATACTATATACATTAAATTACAAATTCCATAAAGCCCATATCGAAGTGTGATAGTTCAATACATACAACTAACATCGCCAAAAATATTGAAAGACAAAATCTTTTCCTAAAAGAACTAGAATCGGACCTTGAAGAGTTCAAAAGACAGATCGAAGCGCCTAAGTCAAGGGGGTATGTGAACGCGTGTTTAATAGATATTGATGAAGTCTTTAAACGAACCAAGAAGGATCACGGTTCGATCGTCGGTAGTGTGTCTGATGCTATTAGAGACAAATATTTGGAAGTAGAAACGTTTTCTAAAATAAGACAAGGGATAAGAGTTTATTTCACGTTTATGGATATGTCAATCGATGAAATGGATAAATTTACATAGAAAAGCAATTACAATTTAGATATTTCTCGGTTAAACGCGGTATGCGGTTTCCATCTTCCACCCATTCAAATAAATAAGACATACAAGAAGAATGGTGGGAATTTTTTTAATTTATTTGAAAGCATGATTGATCAAAATGTCGATCTGTCTGAGATTCAAAAACTCCAATATCTCAAAACATGTGTGTATGGCAATAACCTCCAATGCGACAAAAAAAAAAAAAAAAAACCTATGCATCTGCGTGGGGAATGTTGAAAGAACGGTATCATAATAAACGCAAACTAGTGAACACGAATCTCAGAATTTTAATGCAGCAACAAAAAGTTACTCACGAATCCGCGGAGTCACTCAGGTTACTACACGATACGACCAATGAATGAATACATGCGCTCTCGAATTAAGGGATACCGGTTGAAGCTTGGGATTGCATTTGGATTTATGTGATTTATCATAAACTTTTCCTTCAAACGCAATAGGCATTGGAAGAGAAATTAGGTACTTCAAAAATTCTTTCGAAGTGGAAGTCATTTGCTACCTCCATTGAAACCAGATTCAGCTCCCTGGAAAATATCATGGAGACAAACGGGGGTGCAAGACATCAGGGAGGGACAGGTTAATTTCAAAAGATCGTGCCTACAGCTTATCATGTTACTTCCTTACTGGAAGCAAAAAAATTTCTCTGCGCAGTGTGCAAAGCTTCGCATGGAATTCATTTTTAGAATGAACGGCAAGGAGCGACATGAGGTATTGAAGAAGAGTTGCAATAGCAGTAACAGATACCAACAATGTGGAAATAAACACCACACCATGCTACATAAAGATGCACAAAACCACACCAACAAATTTCCATTAACACACTCCAATTGGAATAGTGAACACACATGGCTTTCCTCTTCCCAAAATCAAAACATCCATTCGCATTTCAACCAATTGCGATCCCAAGCTACAGCTTTAGTTAAGGTTTTTTCTGCTATCTTGAGAGCCTTAATAGACTCAGGGTCAGAGGCAACCTTTATAAGAGAGAACGTCGCACATGTTCTCAACTTGAAGAAGCAGCGGACAGAGGCAAGTGTGACAGGCTTAAGAGAAACATCTACAGGTACTGCAAACTATCAGGTCGAATTTACAATATTTACTTTCACCAATCCCTCATTCTGCGTCAATGTCAGAGCGTTTGTCTTATCAAAATTGAACTCTGTTTTACCAACCCAGATGATTAAAACTTCCTCTTGGAGTCATCTGTCAAAAATTCCTCTGGCAGATCCCTCGTAGAATTCTCCCGGGAAGATTGATCTACTTATAGGATCGGACTTATATAGGTCTATCATCCTTGAAGGATTAATTAAGAGTTCAAATGGTTGAAGAAAGAGTACATCAAATGCCTCGACGAATATGTTGCATTGGGGTGGTCATGGTGTAGTGGTAACATCATCGCTTGTCACGCTGCATGTTCACGGTTAGACTCCTGATCTCAAGAATCATCCAATTATTTCGTATAAAATAAATAAAAAAGTCAATCAACTGCGAAAGCTTATGTCAACTCTACTGCGAAGGCATAACACTGGCGGTAGGGTGGTCATATGGCTAAAATGCAACTTGATCGTGATGATGACATCAGGAGAACGAAAAAAAAATGCTCTGAATCATAAGCAACGAAAATAACAGCAAAACAAAAATACTCCAAAGTTATCTGGACGCCACCCTTGAAGTTCACTGGAACTTAATACCACCTGAGTTTCAAACCATTCTGCCTTTCACTCTCTCTCTTCCCTTTAATATTATTATATTAAAGGGAAGAGATTTATTTAATAAATAATAAATAATAAAAAATAAATAATAAATAATAAATAATAAAAAATAAATAATAAATAATAAATAATAAATAATAAATAATAAATAATAAATAATAAACAATAAATAAATAAATAATAGATAAAAACAATACATTGACAGACATAGTTAATGACATATTGTTCCTATCCAATAATTTCGTAATCCTACAAAATACTTTTTCAACATTGGATAGCAAATGAAACTCGTCTGTTGAAAAATGGCAAGTAAAATTTAAGAGCATTTTTAAAAGTTTGTTTTGCGCGATTTGTAGTCGACGGATATGGCTTATTGCACACATTCCCCAAAGAGGTGACCCATAAGGTTAGGTTAGGTTGAGGTGCTGTCAACAAAAAAAGCCAACACATGGGTTTTTGACACGGCCTCTAGCCTACTCGTTTTGAGCTTCTGATGAAGCGTACAAGGTCTCTATCGTCAATATTATTCAGATCATTTACTTCATTGAAACATAAAGCTCCTAAGTGGAGTTTCCTTCTTTGTGAGAGAGCTGGGCAGATGCAAAGAAGGTGAAGAGTAGTCTCTTCCTCCTCCTCTTCCTTGCAGCTTCTGCAGAAATCGTTTGAGAAGACGCCAATGCTTGCCTATTAGACAGTGTCCAGATGTGACAACTATAGCAGCGCTGATATGCTTTCTATTGAGAAAATTCAAATTAATAGAGCGTTTCCGATCCAGCCTAGGCCAAATCTTGCTAGATAAGTTGTACCTCTTGTCCACCTAGAATTTGTCCTTTCGATAGCATCCAGCAATAATAGACGTCCCATAACAAATTTTGCTCGTAAACACAAAGATCGTGCTCACGGCCATTGTAACCGTACCGTCATTCAACTACTTGACGCAAACAATTCAATTCGTCGTCTGCAAAGGACAAAATCTTTTGACCTCGCGTCATAATATATGCCGGTCGTGAAAACCGCAGGAACTTTCATTGGAATTTAACCTGTCTAAAGCGCTACATTCTTTTAAATTACATACGAACATATTTTTCCAAAAATCACGAGTCTCGTAAGTGAAAATAAAAGTGCTAGATAAGCATCGGCTTAGTTGCAGCACGAGTATTAATCTTGAAGAGTGATGTTTTTAGTGAGTAAAAATCTCATACTACCATAAGCACGCGTGGTCGGGCCTTATGGTGTCTTTAGAAGATTTTCACCCTCTCGGCAAACAAAAAAAAAAAAATTTAGCAGTAATTTAAGTTTGCATGTAGCGATAGGCAACCGAGCGAAGTTTTGCCTGGAAGGAGGGGTATTGTTGTTCCATGTCTGGCAATTTCGTCAGCCTTACAATTCCCTGGAATATCCCTATGCCCTGGCTCCCAAATTAGGTGAACATTTAACTGCTCCGCCATCCCTATAAGAGACGATCGGCAGTCTAGATCTTTTAAAGAATTTATTGAGGAAGATTCCAAGTATCTGATTGCTGCTTGGCTGTCTGAAAAGATACGGACATCAATGGACGATATCACGTTTTCCCTTAGCCAAGACAAGACTTCCCTTATTGCCACTAACCCCTCCTGGAATACGCTACTATGGTTTGGAAGACGAAAAGTGAGGTTTAAATTAAGCCTATCAGAGAAGACACCACCACCGACCCCGTCATTCAATAACCACCAGATTTCAAAGAAGGGATGTCCCACCCAGCTTTGAGTTGATAATCCGACAATTAAGCTGCAAATTAATCAGCTCGCCAAGTGAGCTATCTGTCTTCAGATTTGACAGTGCTTTGATTATCGCAGATGAGTAGACGTGGTTAAAAGCACCTTCAATATCTACCATAGTGTATGATTATGCAATGCTATTACTACTGATTTGCTCTTACAGTATGCACGTTGAGCCGTGGACAGTAGTTGTGTGTCAATACTGTCACGTAAATAGATATCAATCAGTCGTTCTAGTGTTTTTAGGTTAGGTTAGATAACTGGGTGTTCTTTTTGACAGGGTTGTCAACAGCTCACTTAGACCACTATGAGTCCATTGTGCCCAATATTTAGAACCCTGGGAACAAAAAAATTACGATTTTCGACCTAGCCTAGCAGTCCCAGATAAATATTTGAATCTCAGGAGTTTTCTTAGCTCAATGCTACCTAGCTCATCCAACTCTGAATAGAAGTATCTGCCAAAGGCAAGGCTTCTTTTGTAGGCCAGAGCTGGACAGTCACACAGGAGATGATGAACGGATTCTATTTCCTCTATGTCCCTGCAGCTTCTACAGTAGTCGTTATGAGGTAACCCTAGCCATGCTGCGTGATTGCCTATCACACAGTGTCCTGTCACGACATCAACAGCTATGCAGATATTCCTTCGACCTAGTTCTATAAGATTGATAGATCTCTTTTTGTCGTAGACTGGCCATAATCATTTAGCTGTAGCGCATGTATCTAATCGACACCAGCGTTCATTAGCTTTCTCATAAGACTCGATGTCTATCTCCCTGTTTATGGTGCTAAGCGGTACACTAGCCTCGGAAAGGGCCCGCGAAGGGCTTATAAGTGAACCTACTCTAGCTAGTTCGTCCGCCTTTTCATTACCGGAGATATCCATGTGGCCCGGTACCCAGCACAGGGACACCTTGTTGGCCGCTAAGATAACATCCAGTCGTTTTGTATAAATTTTTACGAGCTTGGATCTTTTTTTTTTGAGCTTTTATGAGGCCTTGGGAGTTATTCCAATGGGAAATGCACATATTGCGTTTAGGGTTAGTTTGAATGCAGAATCAGATGTTCCGCAAAAGGGTTCAGGTCCAATGAACAACTCAGAGGAACCTTTTCTGACTAGCAGGTCTGCAGTTTCATTGCCTTCAACACCTACATGACCCGGTACCCACCATAATTTCACTTTATTGTATCGGGCCAAATTTTGTAAACTGTCGAAGCAGCTTAGAACTGATCAGTGCTTTAAGCGCCGCTTAGCTGTCGGTGAGTATGTGTATAGCGGCACCTTTGATTCCTGATTGCAAGTTAAGCAAAGCTCGGCCTGGAAAATACTAGGACTTTTTCCAAGTGATTTCGTAATCTATAAACCGGCGCCAACTCCTCAATTCATTTTTATCCATCAGTATACCAAACGATTGCTTTTGGATCAAGCAACGGTCCGCCATTATACCATATATCAACGCTTGGGATCTCAATCTCAAACCTTCTACCAAAGTAGAGTGATTTGGACGTAAAGTCAGAAACCGTACTTGGCTTATCTAGCCCGGGGAAGTCGGTTAATAGGTCCATGAGATCCACATGATCCTACGCACTGTTAACAACCGATTTTCGAAGATTAACTGAACTACGAATTGCTACTTTTGTTATAAAATTGTGTAACGGAGTAAGTCCGATTATGGCTTCTATGCCTGTTGTGGGACAGGTGTTCATAGTATCTGTAATTCCGAGGCAAGCTAATATTTGAAGTTTGCTGAGTTTGCTGATGGTTGTGACCTCCTTGGTTTTCGTCCACCAGACAACGGACGAGTATGTAAGGATGGGTCTTACCACCGTGGTATATATCCAGAATATGACCTTTGGGGACAGACCCCAGGTTTTGCCATACATACGGCGATAGATCCACATGGCAGTGGTTGCCTTGGCAATTTTATGCTTAACATGGGAATTCCAGTTAAGTTTCTTATCCAGGACATTTCCTAGATATTTTACCTAGTCGGAAAAGTGAATGGTTGTGCCATTTAGAGTCACTGAACCAATGTTATCCTTCTAGTAAACGGAACAACAACTGCTGAGGTTTATCAATAAGCCCTCGCCAGCACACCAGTCCGAGACTACACGGAGTGCATTTTGCATGAGTTGACACACATTGTCTTCATGTTTGCCTTTGATGATGATCACAAGATCATTTGCATTGTTGTTGTTGTAAAGCCTAAACTATTAAGTCTACTCAATAAGTCATCCACCACGAGCGACCATAAGAGAGGCGAGAGGACGCCACCCTGGGGGCAGCCTTTAGCCGCGGAGATCGTCACAGAAACATCTACTAATAAAGATGTTATTATGCGGCTATCGAGCGTAGATCTAACGCATCTGGTAATAGGTTCGTCGATTCCCCTGCGTCTCATGGTACTAGTGATGGACTCATAACCAGTGTTATCAAAAGCACCTTCTATGTAAAGGAATGCGCAAAGGGTGATTACTTTGCCACGATAGGCTGATTTCATCTCTGTAAGGAGATGATGAAGGGCGCCTTCCGTGGATCGACCTTTCCTGTATGCAAATTGACTAGAGTGCAGAGGAGTAGTCTTTTCAAGAATACCTCTAATATGGATGCCTAGCAGTCTTTCCATGGTTTTCAAGAAAAACGATGTCAAGCTGATTGGATGGTAGGATTTGGGTAGATCACTGGATTTGTTTACCTCCCGCCAAGTTAGTGGAATGTATCCCAATTTAAAACTTGTTCTAAATGCAGCTATCAAGGTGGGCAGGATGTATTCTCTAATAAGGGCTGGAAAAACACCATCCCTGCCGGGTGCCTTAGAGGGATTAAATGAGCCGATTGCTCATTTAATTTTATCTTGACTTAATAGATTTCCAGACAAGCATGTGGTGCCTTCAGGAGCAACAGGTTCGTGATTACTTAAAATTGTCGAACCAGGGAAGTGTACCTCGAGCAAAGTTTCCAGAGTTTCCCTTCGACCGGATGTATAGGTGCCATCAGATTTGATGAGCAATCCCAATCCGTTGGTTGGAATGATCCCTAGAGAGAGCCTTTTGGAGACGGGCTGCTACTGGAAGAGATTCAATGTTTTCGCAGTTCTTTCTCCATGCTGTTCTCTTGGATTTCAACTCTATGTTGAATTTAGTCAATGCGGACCTATATTCACCATTACCGGCAGTCATTTTGGATCCGTCAGTAAAGATGGCCAGTTCGTTCTCGAAACAGACTCTTCCCCCATCCCATTCCTCCCTGCTAGGAATTCAAATAGAGAACTTTCGGTTGCAGTTTGGAATGGGGATGATGTAGTCCGCTTCCATCCGGAGTCTCAATACATTCCATCGGTTTAGAATTGAGGTATAATCGTAGGGTTTAGCTATCCATAGACCGGCTTCCCTTAGTCTTAGTGCAGTTTTGGCCGCCGTGTTCACGCAATATACATATGTCAAGTGAAAGAAGATTCAATATTGTTTCCAGAGCTGCTGACGGTGTTGATCTCATCGATCCCGTCACCTCCAGACAGCCTGCCCGTTGAATCTTTGTAACGCTTTCAAGTTGGTATTTCTTCTCGAGCGCTTTCCACCAGACAATCGAACCACAGGTCAAAATGTGTCTTACTACCGCAGAGTGCAGAGCCAGTGGTTCCACTTTAGGCTTAAAACCCCAAGATTTCCCGAAGGCTCTCCTGCATGCATATAGTGCAACATATGCCTTCTTGATTCGGTTATCAATGCTAGCTTTCCAGTTTAATTTGGAATCCAATATTACGCCGAGATATTTTGCAGTTACTTGAGGTATCAGCTCGACACCATTCATACGAGTGTAGTTGGATTCTCGTATCGATCTTCTCATCGTGAATAACACTAACGGGGTTTTCACCCGATTCACTCCCCGACCCCTGCCCTTGACCCAATTATTCACTAATTTTAATGCATAATTGAGTCGCTCGCTGAGTACCGGGAGGAACTTTCCGGATACCAAGATGGCAACATCGTCGGCATAGGCCGCTACGTTGAAACCATGATAGACTAATAGGTCTGACGTCTTTTAAGACTGGCGTTTGAATATTTACCAGCTTTATTTATGAATACCGCATTATGGACTAAATTCAGACAGCTCCAATAGTTGGAATTTTATATTTGAGAAGAGGACTAGTTCGGTTTTGTGGGGATTCACTCCTAGGCTCCACCGAGCTGTCTCCACCTAGATAGCTTATTCAAAGCGTTTTGTAGAAGCTCTTTTAAAGTAATGAGGTGTTTACCAGAGACTGCAATAGAAACGTCGTCCGCATTGACAATAACATCGCAACCCTCAGTGTCCAGGATAATCAGTAGTTCATTGACCACCAAATTCCAAAGAAGTGGGGATAGGACGCCCCCTTATGCGGAATATGGACCAGATCCAGACAACTTTGAAATATATTTTTTAGAACTGGCAGGATAATGTCAGGTGACATTTGTAGTTCAGCAGGTGTTATGCCAACTGGTCCAGCGGATTTGTATGGTTTGAAGCTATGTAGCGTCTTGCGCAATCAGACTTGAGAGGTTGGTTTTTTGAGTATTTGACTTGATAGGGTCAATATTGTCGGCAGTCAGGGAACTTCTTGGGAAGTGTTTATCAATGTGTGTAATCAGTGTCCAGCTGTTTTTAATAACAGCTGGGCACTGAAGGATTTGTTCAGAGGATTTCTGTCAGCCTGAACGCCTCAGAAGATTCTTCGATTTTGCCACAAAAGAGTCTCCAAGAATTACGTTAGGCTTTCCTCAATTCTTTTTTATATGTTTTTAGGGATTCTTTGTACGAGTCCCCGTCAGATGCATCTCTTGTGCTTTTGCCTTTGTTGTTACTGTAAATATTTCTGAGTGGTCCTAGATCAGAGATCCACCAGTGTGGTTATTCCTTGCCCCTAACTCTAACCAAAGGACAAAAGGAAGACAATGCTTTATTGAGGGCCAAGGTGACCCATAAAATATAATCGAAAAATTGTCTTGAACATAGTTAGTTTATTTTTGTTATTTAAATTGGATTTTTCTTGATTGTGAAATTTATTTTGTTTATGATTTCGTTGATGTGTTAACCAAAAGTCAAAGTCTTGTCAAGATGAACCCAAAATACTTGGCGCTGGACTTTCACTCAGTCTGAACATCACCAACTATAAAATTTCTGCATGTATCATTCGCAAACATAGTGGACGTGGAAAATCCGAAGTGTAAATAATATAAAGAATAGGATCTAAGACAGAACCTTGGGGTACATCAGCATTGACATACAACCTGTCAGATAGCCAGCTATTTATGGACACCTTGAAGGATCGTTCCGATATGAATGACTTAATGATTTTAATCAAGCAAGGTGGGAAGCTCCCAAATAATTTGTGTAATAATCCCTCTTGCTAAACCGTGTCAAATGCTTTCTCTATGTCTGGAAAACCATGGCTGTACTTTTATCTTGATTGAAGTTGTTTCGAATATGCTTCGTAATTGGATGAATTTGATTTACTATGTTGTGTTGTGGTCTAAACCCAAATTGTTCCTGTCGTAGAATATTATTTATTTCACAGTGTAGTTGCAGTCTTATTTTGATAATCCTTTTAAAGCTTACTTAGCGAGCTAAATAAGCTTATAAGCCTATAATTACAAAGCATGCTGCCGATCTTTCCTGGCTTTAAAATGGGAACAATTTTTAAGCGAGCTAAATAAGCCTATAGGCCTATAATTACAAAGCATGCTGCCGATCTTTCCTGGCTTTAAAATGGGAACAATTTTTGCTTTTTGGAAGAAGGAAAGTTTGAAACAACTGTTAAATAGTACAAACAAGAACCTTAAACCTATTTGAGGCAGTCACTTCTAATATAGGTTTTTAACTTCATCAAAACCAGTAGACTTGAATGCTTTCAATGAAGTTAAAATATTGTGTAGATCAGTTATCGAGACAGTTATGTAGTCCTCATTTGCTGGAAGTAAGTTTATTAAACTCATTGAATGGTTTATAGACAATTCTGTGCTTGTACAAGCGGAAATGTTGGCTGTTGTTGAACGATTTGCAAAAAATTCGTTAGCCAAGGCTTTAGCTTTTTCGTCACTAGAAACCATAATTGAATTGCCTATTTGTAGTGCTGGAATAGCCAAATGCTTCTTTTTACGACCTTAATTATGTTCCAGAAGAGTTTACTGTCCTCCTGTAGCCTTTAAAGTTTGTCATTCCAAAGTTTATTTCTAAAGGCAACAAGTTTATCTTTCAGCATTGCACTTAAAATTTTGCTCACCGACAGATAATAATAATTACGGGTCCTAGTCCACACAGATCTATAACTATTCCTGAATTTGATCAGTTGCAGAATACTTGATGGTAGCTTTATTGTCTGCCTATTATTAGTTGGTCCACGCTTTCCAAGACGCTAGAGGTGAAGAAACTAACACGATCTTCAATTTGGGACTCCGATGTTCCTTCTAGAAAAACTCCGCGAATTGCTCTCAATTTCGATATTAGAATTTAAAAATATTAAATCTATTCCAATTCGCATTTCTATAGTTATATCTGGTGTTTCTATATTCCTGTAGTGCTAAATTAGTAGAGAACTTAACCGGTAAATGGTTTGAGCTCAATTCATTACCACCAAGGGCTGACTGAAAAGGTCTTACCTACGGAATTATTGTATGGTGCAATAGACAAAACCAGCTAGCTTAAAATACTCACAAAGGTACAAATTAGCATGCATAAACATAACAGGAGCACAGAGATCTACACCACAATATATCCCTCCCCTAGGTGAGTACATACGATGCACAGCTGCCAAAAGTGCGATTCGTCTCAAACAATCGGACGCATGAAAGCAAAGCTGCTATGGACACGGATCTATACTCAACAGGTATAGTATAACCGATCTCGACAGAACAACAGATTACGATCGTAAATCCGACCCAACATAGATTTCAACAAGAACTACTCCACTTTTATTCTCGAAAGACAAGAGTGCGACTCCAACACAATAATTAATGTACAGGAAATTCAGCTCTACACCGACGGGTCTAAAATGGATATCGGAACTGACTCCGGAGTTTTTTGCGAATCAATTAAATTCAACCACTTGTACAAACTCCCGGATGATTGTAGCTTCTTTCAAGCCGAGGTTTTCGCCATTGATAAGGCTGCACAGACTATATATAGCAAAAAACTAAATCCCTCAAAGATTATAATTTTCGTGGAACTAGGACATCAGTAGAAACTCCAATAGGTGAAGCAAAAAGGAAAATAGACCTAAAAGCAAGAGAACTGATTAACTCCGCATGGTTCGCCAGAAGCGACTGTGTCATATCTCGCAGCTTATGGCCTACAGTGGATGAAAACAGAACAAAAAGCCTACTGGCGATGAATAAGAAAGAAACTCGAATATTGATAGGCGTGCTAACAGGACACTGCGCGATAGGGGAAATTGCTGCCAAACTAGGCATCAATACACCCGACCACTGCAGAAGCTATCAAGATATAGAGGAGACAGAAACCATCAAACATTTGTTATGTGATTGCCCAAATCTTCGAAACCGCCGCCTCCAAAGGTTTTAAATATAGGTTCCACACAACAAAAAGGGAAACACAACGGACCGTATGCCCCCCGTGATAAGAACTTTAGTAGTTTAGTGTGACATGTTTGCACATGTGCAGACGAATTGGATTAGCAGCTCATCGGATCGGCGCTGATGTAAGAGGGTGTAATACAATTCGGTAACTGATATCACGAAGTGACGTGGTTTGAAACTCTGATAGTGTTAAGGTCCAGTGAACTCCAAGGGTGGCGTCGAGATACCTGGGGAGAATTTTTGTTTTGTTATTATTGTCGTTGCTTATGATTCACAGTATTTTGTCAATCCTTCTGTGGCAACACTGTAAAAGCTCTAGAAGAAAAAGATTTAAAACGAACAAAGATAAAAGAGGAGAAAAGGAGCTACCGCTGGTGAAATACTTTTCCCATTTTTGTACATTAGGGATGATTTTTATTCTTCATCCGATCGTGAAAGAGGAAAGTCCTCATTTCTGTGCGAAGTCAAGTAGTTTTTTAGTATTTGAATATACATATACATATATATATAAATAGTGTGGTGTTGTTTTATTTCGAACGGAGAATCTACCCCTTACAACTTCAGAAGTGGGATTTGGTGCATAATATACATATATACACACACGCAATGGCAGAAGTGGAAAAATATCGGCTATATACTGCGACGCAACTGAGAACATGGCTAGAGAGGATCGGAAAAAAAAACAACAGGCAGCAAGGGTGAGTTGGTGCTAAGAATTATGTCGATTCCAGCAAAGGAGCGTGGTGAGTCACCAGGGCGACGTGACGGCGCCTCACGTAGGCAAATGAACGACGATGAGACATCGGATGAAGAAGATTTTCACGACAGTATGCAGCATGGGGAGACAACGATCGACGAAGGACGAGGCGATGAAAACGTTGAGCAGAACAATGATTGTGACAATGAGAGCAGCCACAAACGAGATGAACAACGAGACAAAATCCAGAATGATAGACAAAAGAAGGAAAAAGGAGAGAAAACGAAGGAGAGTTTTGAAGAGAAAGAGTGGAAGTTGTTAAAAAGAGAGCTAGAAGTATTAAAGAGGGAGGTTGAGTTACAAAAGAAAGAGAACGAGCTGCTAGCAAAGGAAAACGAGTGGCTGAAGAGAGAGCAAACTAAAGAGCACGGTAGCAAGGATAATGACAGAAGCAACAGTAGAATGAGGGAAAGCATATTCAACTTAAAGGATTTGGTGGCTGATTCTCGGGCGAAGACGACGACTGTTTTTCGCATGACGCAATCGGGACGATTGTAAGTCAGGATGGTCGAGTTGTGGCAACACTGTAAAAGCTCTAGAAGAAAAAGATTTAAAACGAACAAAGATAAAAGAGGAGAAAAGGAGCTACCGGTGGTGAAATACTTTTCCCATTTTTGTACATTAGGGATGATTTTTATTCTTCATCCGATCGTGAAAGAGGAAAGACCTCATTTCTGTGCGAAGTCAAGTAGTTTTTTTATATTTGAATATACATATACATATATATATAAATAGTGTAGTGTTGTTTTATTTCGAACGGAGAATCTACCCCTTACACTTCTAATATCATCATAACGATCAAGTTGCATTTTCAAGTGCATGACCACCCTTTTGCCAGTGTTATGCCTTTGCAGTAAAATTGCCATAAGTTTTTGCAATTAATAGACTTTCTTATTTATTTCCTGCGAATGATTCTTGACATCAGGATTTTGAACCGTGAAACTACAGCGTGACAAGCGATGGTGTTACCACTACACCACGGCATTCATAATTTTGGAGAAATACCCGAGTTAGCTTTATATTTGTACATATGTATATGCAGGAGTCGCTATGTGCTTGATTTCGAGATATAGTCAGAAATGAAAACAAAAACCTTTGGTGGTTCTTATTAGTCCATTAAAAAAAACTGTTATTTCTAATTTTTTACGATTGCGATATACTCGTATGTAATTACAAATACACGTAATTCTCGTTTATTCTTGACTCATTTTGGTGTAGATCGCTCGGTCCATCTGTACCATCTGCGTTAGTAATTTCCATTTTAATTATTTGTGCTCCTGTAAAGGCAAGTATTGTTTTTATGTAAAATCATTTTTATTTGAAGAGCACAAAGAACAGCAAGAAAAGCAACCTCGAGCGCAATCTCGTCCACCCCCACCAATTAACATCGTCGGGTTAACGGAATTTAATAAGTTGCAAAGCCTTCTTAAAGAAACTTTAACATCGAAATATAAGGTCACGTCTTTGAAGGACAATGCGTGGAAAATTAACGTCGATGAATACGACGACTACCAAGCAGTGTCGCAAAAGTTAAATACCGAAAAAATTGAGTGGTATACTTTCGAAATCAAGTCAGAAAAGCCACATCGTGTTGTTGCAAGGGGACTCCACCCCTCATGTACCAAAGAAGATATTATGACTGACCTTCAAGACAAAAGCTTTAAAATTCTTGATGCCGTTAATATCATCAAAAAAGAGAAGCAACAAACGGAAATAGATAAAGACATTTTGGTAAGGCGTGGAGTTCCACTCTTTATGCTTACCTTCGATAAGTCCGGCAATATCGACGATACCTACCGAATTAGGACCATACTAAATATCGTAGTCAAAATCGAGCCTATGCGTAGAAATATAAGAATGATTCCGCAGTGCAAACGTTGCCAAGGATTCAATCATACGCAAATGTACTGCAAAAAAGAACGGCGATGTGTGAAATGCGCTCGAAATCACCTCTCCCAAGTTTGTGGAGTAAACAAACAAACCTCCGCAACCTATGCTAATTGTAAGAGAAAGCACCCGGCAAATTATAGAGGCTGTGAAATAGCTAAAGAGTTACAAAACGAAGAGATGCGCTCCTAAATGCAGAATCAAAACCGCAAACTAAGCCAAAGCGTAAGGTCGCGGAGGAGAAAGAGTGCAAATCAAAACTACCGGGTTCAGATCACAAAAAGTTGAGGGAAAGAATGACGAAAGAAAAGCCATCGACCTCTGTTCCTAAAAGAAACGGTACAGAAAAGTTACAATTGGAAAAGCGACCGGGTAATGACCTTCGAACATCAGGAGTGCAGACTTACACTCAGGCTGCTGCATCCGAAATACCAAAAAATATTGAAATTTCGAAGGACCCTGTTTCTCATGTTTTTTCAGTTAGTCTAGAGAAACTTGAAGAACAAAGCAAAATAAATAAAATTATTCTAGATAGGCTGGCTAAGCTCGAAAGTAATTCAGGGAAAACGCGTACTCCAACTAGATTATGAATGAAAAACGAATGTTAAAAATATGTGCTTGGAATGCAAACGGACTTTTGCAAAAACTTGACGAATTGGAATTATTCTTGCGTGAAAAAGATATCGATATTTGTTTGATTTCTGGAACCCACGTAAAAAACGAATCGCATTTAAAAATAAAAGACTATAATGATTACCACGCTTGCCACCCTTCGGGAAAAGCGAGAGGCGGATCATCGTTGTTTATTAAAGACTGCATCGAACAATCCGAAGACCTAAAGATCGAGCTTGAAACTTTGAAAATGTGCACGATTCGAGTAAAAAATAGTCAGCGTACTCTTAAAATCTCATCTATCTACTGCCCACCGAGTTCCGCGCTTGAACTTGTTTAAATTGCTGAACTTGTTTAAATTGCTGAAACATAATTTCATTATTGGCGGCGATTTTAATGCGAAATATACATTCTGGGACTCAAGACACAGCTCGCAAAAAGGCAGAATGCTCTATGAGGCAGGTATGGAGTACAGTTGTGATTTCCATTCGACGAGTAAACCGACATACTGGCCAACTGATACTTCGAAAATACCTGACCTGATCGACTTTTTCGTCGTGAAAGGAATTTCTACCAACCACATTAAAGTTGAAGAGAGCTTTGATCTATCGTCCGACCATTCCCCAATTGTTTTGACATTGAGCGAAAAACTAGTCTATACCCTAGAGCCAGCGAGATTAACCGGTAGAACAACTAACTGGGAAGGCTTTAGGAACGAAATTGAAGATAATGTTGAACTGAGCGTTCCACTTACGACACCCTATCAACTTGAGGTTGAAGTTGATCGCTTCGTTGAGATCATACAGCTCGCCTCTTGGAATAATACTCCCAAGGAAAACTCCGGACAAATACGGTCTACGATATCCTACGGAAATAAAAGAATTGGTCAAGGAAAACAGAAAAGCGCGTAAGATATGGCAACAGAGTCGTGCTCCGCAACATAAAGCTCACTTGAATCACCTATGCAATTCGTTGAAGAAGACTATAAAGGATTTTAAGAATCGTGCGATAGGCTCTTACCTTGAAAGTTTAACAGCGAAAAAAGATTCCAATTATTCACTTTGGAAAGCTGTAAAAGGCATCAAAAGGCCCAAGGTCCTCGCGCCGCCTATTAAATTAAATCACAATGAATGGGCAAGGGAAGATAAAGAAAAAGCGGACGTTTTTGCGGCCCACCTGGAAGATACCTTTAAACCGTACGATGGTCAAGTGTTTTACGACAATATCAATAGGCCGAATTTACCATCTGACGATTTAGCACTTACAAGTGCAACGCTGAGGGAACACAAATATGAGATCGGGAATCTAAAACCTAAGAAAGCTCCTGGTTATGACTTGATCACCGGAGAAATTCTCAAAGCTTTACATAGAAAGGCATTGATTAAGCTTCTTCATATTGTAAATGCTGCGCTCAGATTAAGACACGAGCCTAACCAATGGAAGTTGCGGAAGTTATAATGATTTTAAAACCGGGAAAGCCGCCAAATGAGGTAAAATCTTATAGACCAATATCGCTACTTCCAGTCATATCCAAAATTTTCGAGAGGATATTGCTAAGGCACCTCCAACCGGTTATAGAAGGAAATAATCTTATCCCTGACCACCAGTTTGGGTTCAGAAGTAAGCATTCGACGATTGACCAGGTGCATAGAATTACTGATGTAATCGAGAAAGCTTTTGAAGAGAAAGAGATATGCTCAAGCGTATTTCTTGACGTCTCGCAAGCCTTTGATAAGGTGTGGCATGATGGCTTGAATTGTAAATTACGACAAATTCTCCCTGTATGCCTCTACGATATTCTAGAATCATATCTCGGGAATAGACTCTTCCGTGTTAGACATGGAAATGAATACTCGGAGCTAAAAGAAATTTCGGCCAGCGTACCGCAAGGAAGCGTTCTTGGGCCACTTCTCTATCTGTTATATACTCGAGATATACCGAAAGAAGATGGCACTATCCTGGCTACGTTTGCAGATGACACCGCTATCCTAGCCGTAGGTAAAACAATCGAAGAAACGACTGCAAAACTGCAAAACGCACTGAATAAAGTAAATGAATGGACGAGGGACTGGCAGATCGCCCACAACGAATCTAAATCTGTTCACGTGAATTTCACTTATAAGAAAACTAATGTCTTGCCAATTTTCCTAAACTTGGCCCGAATACCTTTTGCAAACGAGGCCAAATACTTTAGTATGACACTCGACGCAAAACTGAAATGGAATTCGCATGTTAAAATGAAACGTAAAGAACTCGAAATCAAATATAGAGAAATGAACTGGTTGCTCGGAAAACACTCCCAGCTCAGTACTGAGAACAAACTGCTTTTATACAAGCAAGTGCTAAAGCCGGTGTGGACTTACGGTATACAACTTTGGGGCTGTACCAAGAAAACAAACGCCAATATTTTACAAACTTTTCAAAATAAAGTGCTAAGAGAAATTGTCCACGCACCGTGGTATACTAGAAACGATGATATCCACAGGGATCTCGGAATTCCGACAATCGAAGCTGAAATTAGAAGCTTCGCGAGAAAGCATAGAAACCGACTAATCGGACATGTCACCAATACAATCCAACAAATTCTGGATGAAAGCAATTTATTGCGCCGACTACAAAGGACGAAACCTTTCGACTTGGCGAGATAGGAATCAACCGCGCCTAGATTGTGGAACGTGCAGGATCTTTCAGTGGAAAGTAACCTTCCAAACGAGTTTTTTCATGATAGAAAAATTGCTTGATGGACCTTCTTAGTTGCAATATATAACAAATTAAATCGCAGGGTGGTTTTTTTTAGTCAGTAAGAATCTGACACTACTATGAGCACACGCTTGCTATCCTCATAGTGTCTATGAAAGATTTTTTCACCAACCCTCGGAAAAAAAAACTTTTATAGAATAACAAATGAAATAGAGAAAACCTCAGAGGAGAAAAGGTATGTTCTAGCGCTTTTCTGGACGTCTCTCAAGCCTTCGACAAGGTAAGATAGGTTCTTCCGGAACAATTTTAGAATACTACCATGCGAACAGACTATTCCGTGTTAAACACGGATCGGAATACTCCCAATTTAAGGAAATCATTGCCGGAGTACCGCAAGGAAGTGTTCTTGGTCCGGTTTTGTTCTTATTGTACACTAGAGATATACCACAAGAAGAAGGCACTGTCGTAGCTACGTTCGCGGACGATACGGCTATATTAACAACAGATAAATCAGTCGAGTTACCAACTATAAAGCTCCAATGAGCTTTGGACAAAATTTGGCGCATTGCTCTCAATGAGACCAAATAAACTCATGTTAACTTTACTAACAAAAAAATAACAACCTACCCATTTTCATTAACTCGGTAAAAATACCGTATGCAAACGAAGTAAAGTATTTAGGAATGACACTAGACGCGAAACCCAAATGGAAGTCGCACGTTAAAAAGAAACGCGACGAGCTTGAAAATAGATTCAGACAAATATATTGGCTACGTGGAGCATATAGGTATATGTAACAAACTGCTTTTATACAAGCAAGTGCATAAACCTGTTTGGACGTATGGTATACAACTTTGGGGTTGTACCAAACGAAGCAATAGAGATATCCTACAATCTTTTCAAAACAAAGTGCTAAGAGTCATAGTAAATGCCCCATGGTATATCAGAATCAATGATATCCACAGAGGCTTAGGAGTACGAGTAACTACCGTCGATGACGAATTAACGAACTTTGCTCGAAAACTTCGTATTCGTCTTCATGGTCATTATAACAACGATATACTCTAAATTCTGGACGAGGCAAACCTTGTACCCCGACTACAAATTTATAACAAATTAAATCGCAGGGTGGTTTTTTTTAGTCAGTAAGAATCTGACACTACTATGAGCACGCGCTTGCTATCCTCATAGTGTCTATGGACAATTTTTTCACCAACGCTCGGGGAAAAAAAAAAAAAAAAAATTTTTATTTGGCAATCCATTCAAATTAAATTTAATAATTTGCAAAAACTTGATATCCCATTATATTGCATATGTTAAATATTGCTTAAATATTGACTGTGAATAAAATCGATGGAGCCATGATCGAGAAATAACCAATTTTAAAGAACCAATTAATAGATAAATTACCGTTATATGTATTTTGTGCCAAAAACCTCGTACGTATTGGCATATGTCCACAGTAATTAAAATATCAAATTTGAACAAAATCTTTAGTGCGAATTATGGTCCCACATATGAATATCCCATGTGAAGTTTGAAGAAAATCCATTCAGACGTTTAGGCTGCATCCGACAGTACATATTCTTACATACACATTATTCACCTTTTTTTGGCAATAAATATGTACGTATAAAGGTATTTTAGTTGTTTTTTAAAAATGACTATTTCTCTGCCATTATTTAGTCTATTTTATTCAGAATCAAAAAAAGTTTCAACAATGACGTAACAAATGTTGTTGGAAAATAACCAAAATAAGTTTTTTTTTTGCTTTTTAACGTTTCCAGAAAACCTTCTAACAAAATTATTTAAATTTCAAATAAGTGAGTTTTCAAATGGACGAAATATATGTATGTATATGCGACCCAGTCGTGCACTTTATTCACCATCTTTTTAAATTTAACGACTTTCTTCTCAACCACACTCTGTGAAGCCACCTAATCCTCTAATTCCAATTCAGCGTGTTACTAAATCAAAATTGTTTCTATTGTATGTACATGTCTTTGTGTTTGCCCATTTTAAACATAGAATCCCGAAAACTTTTTAAAATTCATTTGTTCAGAAGGAGTTATCGTTGAGGAGCACCATCTGTACAAAAGTTTCCTCATACGGTACGCGATTTGGATTTAAATAATAATTACACGCCCAGGATTGATTATATGGTTAGGCGATGCTAAACGACAGCTTTTGGGGTAATAAAGTTTGACTAACATTAAATCACAACAATCCAGCAACACAAAATACGGCAGAAAGGATGAATGATATCGGTAGAAGGGTGCGCGGTAGACATTATTCTGCTCTGAGTGCGAAAGTGTGTGATTAATTGTTTTTGGCTGCATTTAATTGCCAAAGTAATTTGCTAGGAGTTTAATAAGGGATTTAATTTCAGCTCCCACTACGCTTCCAATACATAGCAAATACATCATCCTTGTTTAAACTACTGGTAAAGGATTTAACAATCTAATGTTTCACTTTATCTACACCTCCTGATACACTGTCTGAACCAAAAACAGATTTTCGACACATGCAGAATTTCCCAGCTGCAAAACCGCACATCCTCATATGGGGTTTAACTTGGTAACTTCTAATAGTCAGCTGATGCTGCCATTTATCAGAGTTTTTGTGCATCAGACTTGAAAAACGACAAACGGAGCTAACAACCAGACAACCACAATTAGTATTCAGCTGCATAACGCAAAATTCTAATTACATCCGGAGAAGACGGTAACGTAATTCCGCTGAGATCAACTTCAAGGATAACCGCAAAAACTCCCTCAATTTGTTCCAAACTAAAAAACTTTATTTCGGCTACTACTACACGTTTGGGACTGGGATGGCATGCATTTTGGTTCAAAGGATTTTGTGGTTTCAATGATTTTTTTTGTGCGTTCCATCCATCATTTTTGTTATAATTAGATACCGTGTGAGTGTGGCAGTGATGATATTTAGTAAAACTTTCGAGTACTAGATAAAGCGAGAAGAGAGTATTAGATTCAGAAATCGTAAGTAAAAGTAAAATAGAGGTAAAAAATGATTACTGAGAGTCAACGCTTAGATGAATACATAACTGTATCAATGTAATTTGTTAAGCAATATGAATATATGTAAATATTAATGACTGCGGCAAATGATCCTTAATGTGTTTTTGTTGTTTCGGGGAAAGTAACTGTGGGTTTACTTTTCCAAAATGAGAGTTGATTAGTAAGTCCAGAATATCGGTTTGAACGCCGTTAATGTACTTGTGCTATAATCATAGACTACCTCCCAAATCCCGGAGCACTCAGACTCAATATTCTGTGTCCATTGTACTACCAGGCACAAAGTCTACTCGCCGGAGTATAACAAATTATTTTTATTCTGATATATATTTAATACTAAAACAAAATGGCGTTTTTAAGACTTTAAGGGACAAAATGTTGCTGCCCCTTTTTACTCTCGTAGCCCGCCTTTATTTTGCGACTTTTCGGAATACTTTAACGGTAGCCCTAAGTAAGAGCTTCAGTCATGTGAAGCTTATGGCATCAGCATCTACCACATCGGCTCCAAACATGGCAAGAGCAAAGGCAGGACAATCGCTGAGGAATTGTTTCGCATTATCCTTGCTCTCATTCGTTTAGTCTGGAGAGTTATGTCACCCACGACTATGATCTGTGAACTGGCACCGAATCAAAACTCAGTGAGTTCATCTCTGCGACTGAATTCAGAGAGTTCTTGCATTTTCGAACTAATTTGGTAGTGATTATAGGGCTGGATATTGCCTTAAGTGCAACCTGGCTGTCACTACAGACGAAGATACTCCATCCCCTCCACCTAAGAATAAATAAGTAAATATTTTGGCGCTATCAGCCCATGCAGGTACTAACCTAGATTCTCGCAGCATTTCGTTCTGTGCGCCGGACGAATAGTTGGGATATACAGTTTTATATTATAGTTCGATTGAGAGGAGCTTCTCAGGAGAATTTTACCCTAGGGTGTGTGCCGGATGTGCGAAAATGTGTTTTTCTTTTTTTTTGTGATTCTTGCCTTGAACCTCCTGCTCTATGATCGCGCAATTAACCACTTGTCACGGTGCCCACCCATTCTTAAAGTAACAGTCATTAGGATTGCATAAGTCTTCACTTGAAGAACAGATACATATTTGCCTCACCGGCACCAGACCCAGATTAGTTTTTGAGCCGTCCCTGAAAACTAGAATACAATTTCTTCGTGGTTCAAATCCAGTCCTGAGCGTGAGGGAAGACGACTTTAAATTTACGAATCAGTTGGAGCGGCATTGTGTCAGATGGCATATCCATAACAGGCCCACGTAGAGCCGAGAGAAACTGTTCTTTGGAGGCTAGTGAGAGAAGACTGACATATTTAGAGCTTTTTCCACCAAACTACCTACGCATACGCTAAGAAAAGTCCTATCACTGCCGTGTAGATGTAGGACCTTTTTTTTGATGATAAGCCCCATGTCTTGCCGAAAGCACCCTCACACTGCTTGAAAACTGAGAGCACCTTGGCTGTCTTTGACTCAACATATAGCCAGCCTTACGAGTACATCAGATAATCTTTCGGCAAGATTTTACAGAAAGTACGGCAACATCATCCGCGTAAGCCTGTTGGAGCTATTGAGAGTGTTTAGAAGAGATTTGACCAACATGACTTCATTTATGCTGAAAAAGCATAATGAAAGCATGGAATGATTTGTTGAACTGCATGTGCGCAAAGCTGCTTTGATACTCGTATTGCATCCTCTATCTGAAATGTGATATGCCTATCAACGCGAAAAATCCTGCGATAAATAGAATTGATTGCGCTCTTAATGCAAATGAATAAGTAATGGGTATTTTCATCGACATTGAACACACAACACGGCGTAGATGAATTATTAGAATCGTGGATTAAAGCAATGCTAATGAATACAACTCGTGATTCTTAGTACATCATGTCAATGAAAACAGCTTCTGATTGCAATCTTCTATCAAATCTACTGCAGAGGCATAACTCTATAATAGTTATATGCGGAGGATGATTTCAGTTTTGAACTATCTGTACATTATCGCGTGAAATTGATGTTTCTGAGCTTGCGTTAACCAATATTCGTGGGCTAAGGAATAACTTTCTTGATGCAAATTATGAAATAAATGAGTGCGTGTGGCTTAGCTTTTTAGAAATACTGATCCCAGTGAGTTTGCTGTAGAATTATACTCTGATGCCATTATTTCCAGCACATATATATATATATAGGTACACATACATACGAATTACGTTATGTATGTGTATAAGAAATGAAACTGCGGCGATTGTAATCCACTTCTGTCTCCTGTATAGAAGGGATGGGCTTCTTATTGAGAAATAACCGGATATCGGGTAATGAAAAAAAAAGGTTATTAATAAGTTAATAACTGCTACTAACTACCGGTTATTTTGCTCAACCCCATATTCACTGTATTGATTAAGATTGCATAAACAAAACCTTAAAAATTCCTCATCCAATCATTTAAAATACAGTGGCTCATGCACAATGAAACATTAATTCAATAGAATTTTCAAGAGTTTATCGACCTCAATAATCAGTATAGAAATTATTTAGTGTTTATGTTGTCGTTACATATGTATAATAACTTGACACTTTTATTGTACAAGTAAATATTGGATAGGATTACAAGATCGTGGCAATGCAGATCGATTTAAATATGTATAATTAAAATTCAGCCGAAAATCCTTGAAGCATGCTGTAAAACAAGATACCCTTGGTGGACCAGCCTGTTTCTCCTGCTGTTGATGTATCAGTTGTTCGCTGAATTTGAGACAGTGCGGCAGAATATGTTCTTTTTTAGTTTTGGATCCAGTATTGTTGCTGCCGATAACGAGATATTTTTTTAGATGGTTAAACTAAAAGTGTGTGCCCAAAATAACTGGTTATTTTTCTTGTAAATGGTAGGTTATCTGATTAACCGGAAACAAAAAAAGTGATGTATATTCGCTCTGCATGTTCTAACCATTTCAGTGAATTGAACCGGTATAGTTCGTCGTTGCATTTTCTCCTTCATTCCTCGTCAATACAAACAGGACCAGAAATCACTCGAAGAATTTTTCTTTCAAAATATCCAAGGATGTTTTCACCGACTTTGATAATGCCCATGCTTGGGGCTTATATAAAATCACCTTAGTTGTCCATTAGAGGGTTTTGCTACTTGATCTTTACGCTGGTGTTATTTTCTGCATTTACAGTGGAGGCTAGGTACACAAAGTCTTTCGCTACCTCAAAATTGTGACGTTCTCTCTAAGTCGTCGATATCGACTGTCCTTTTTTGATGACAGCATATACTAGTATGTACTTTGTTTTGCCATTTTTGCCGCTTCTGTTTCAATACTCTTTTGGTCATTTCAAGTATGATGTTAAGGAAATCAAATTACAGCGAGTCCCCTTGTTCTTTTCTGACATCAAAAGCTTCGGTGATATTGTTACCGACCTTGATGGAGCAGCGTGTATTGTCCATCGTTGTCTTTGCTAAGAATGTCAAAACTAGACACGACTTTATAATCGATGAAACGGTGGTTTGATTGGTGGTACATTGATCCTGCCGGAATACGGATTAATCAAATTGTTGACAAAAGGATTAAGGTGTTCCAAAGGCCTCCTTTATTGGGGATAGGGCAAACTCGATCTCGTGTTTTGCATATTTGCTTATCTGCGCCTAGTGTTGGTGACATTGGACTTCTTGAAGGGTTCGCGGATACTCGATCGCTGGAGCCTCTGACAGTTTCTTCCGATTGTAGCCGTTGGATGTTAAATTTTCTCATAGTATTTCTTTGGTAGTGCGGTATTTGAGACATCCGTATATGTGCCTTGGCAGCAACAAGGTTGTGATCCGAGTCAATATTCGTGTATCGATTATTCAGAATTTAAAGATATAGCGGCTGGGGTGCCGTAAGGAAGTGTTCTGGGTACGCTCTTGTATCTGTTGTATACTCGTGATACACCGCAAGAAGAAAGCATCACATTAGGCACATTTGCCGATGACGCCGAAATTTTGGCGGCAGGGAAATCTATAGAAGAAACCACCAAAACCAAGTTGCAAGAAGCACTAAATAGGGTAAATGAAGGACACAAACTTGGCGAATTGCGCTCAACGAAAACAAATCTATTCATGTGCTAGTAAGTTTTACCTATAAAAAAGAAAATATTTTACTTATCTTTGTCAATTCCATTCGATTTCCTTTTTCAAAAGAAGCTAAATACCTCGAGATGACACTTGGTCAAAATTGAAGTGAAAGCCGCACGTGAAAAAGAAACGCAAATAACTCAAAATAAATACTTAGAAAATATTCCGAGCTTAATGTAAAGAACCAACTGCTTTTATACTAACAAGTGCTTAAACCGGTGTGGACATATGGCACGCAACTTTGGGGTTATACCAAAAAAAAAACAATTATAATATTTTACAAACTTTTGGAAATAAAGTGCTAAAAGGAATTGTCAGTACCCTGTGGTATACGAGAAACAACTTTATCCGTAGAGATCTTGGAATTGCCACTGTTGAAAACGAAATTAAAAACTTTGCGCAAAAACACAAAAATCGATTATTAGGACACGTGAACAATACAGTTTTACAGATTCTAGATGAGCCAAATTTATTTCTCCGTCCACAAAGAATGAAGCCATTCTACCTAACTCGATAAATCACAAGCGTATTAAAATTGCAGAACAAGCACAAACTTTCGATGGAGAGATACCTGCCAAACGTTTAAATTTCGTTATATGAAAACTGCTTGTTAAGTCAAACTTACTCGTAGTTGCAGTAAGAAAGAACAATTTTGAATTGAGGTTTTTTTAGTGGAAAAAAATCCCACACTACTAAGTGCACGAAAAAAATAAAATCTTTATCCGATGCCTGTGGTTGCTTTGTAACCAGTTTTTTTTTCATGGTAGGGCAGTTAACCCGACGCACAACCTCAACCTGGAAGGCCAGATACTTAATTAAAATCCCTTTCCCGCAGTCAAATTAATGAAATCATTGGCGCGGAAGATTTCAATGTCTATAATACTATAAGCAGACGGCTTCGGCAACCTGGTTCAACAACAGCTGACTGCATTTACACGGAGATCATTGATAAGTTGCTTGTAGACACAGCTCCACGCATTCATTATTTTAGCAATCTTGGCCAACACACTCTAAACCTTTTCCTAACCTTTCTTACGTACAAATATTTGATTGCAGCTTTTGATCTCTTGAAAAGTTGGAACATTTTCTGGTGTCAGCAAAATGATCGTATTCACATCAGCATCCAGTTAAGTTCTTCTTATTATGTTTATTAAACTTTTAAATTTATAACGCGAATTACTCGTGCATCTTATGTTAAGTATTTCTCCCATGTACCTCAGTTCTGGAAAGACGGGAGACATCGGGTCCAGGTGGCTCCTGATTCTTATCTCCAAACTTATGAGCAGTGATCCAATGCCTGATCAGTGGAGGGAAAGTTATCTTCTTCCTTTGCACAAAAGGAAGGGCGATACGCGAAACTGCGATAACTACCGTTCTGTCAAGCTGATGTCACACACCATGAAGATCGTTGAACGGGTATTAGATGGCCGACTGCGGAAAATAAGAAGGCTATCCGATGACCAGTGCGGGTTTGTCTCGGGTAAATCAACAACAGATGCAATCCAAAGTATAAGGGAAAGGAAAAACATCGTGATTCCTTAAAGCACTATGGTGTTGGTTGATTTTGAAAAAGCCAAGAGATCTCTTATGGGTGGCGCTAAGCCAACGAGGAGTTCCAGAAACCTACGTGTGCATAATCATGGACATGTATGAGGGAGCAAGGACATGAGTAAGATGTCCCGCAGGAGTCACCGAAGAGTTCCCAATCAAAGTCGGTGTACACCAGGGAAGCGTCCTCAGTCATTTGCTATTTATTGCAGTCCTTGATTATCCGCTTGAAGGAAAAGTGACGGATCCCAAAGTGCATCAGTTATTCTTTGCTGACGGTGGAGCTATCATAAGTGAAGATCAAACGTCCCTGCAACGAGCACTTGATGTATGGGTGGATGTTTTGGAGGGAAATGGGTACCGCCATTGTTCAAAAAAGACAGAGTACCTGTGCTGCCCGTTCTCTGATCCACAGCGGCCTATTCCAGACATTTGCTTGAATGGAAAAGTGCTTCCCAAATATCTGGGATCTATGATCAATAGCGAAGTAACTTGTGATGATGACATCAATCATCGCGTAAGTGTAGGGTGGATGAAGTGGCTCGAAAACTCCGCTATCTTCTGTGATCGAAAAATGCCCCGTAAGCTTAAAGGAAGGCTCTACACTCCAGTTGTACGTCCGGCGTTCACATACGGTTCAAAATGCTGGACAATGTACAAAAAATATGAGGGCAAATTAACGGCAGCTGAGATGAAGATGCTTGATAGAATGGTAAGTTCAAAATTCGAGGAAGGCTTTATGTAAAAGGACCCATCAAAAGCAAGATAGAATACAACCGGCTCAGTTGGTATTGTCATGTTCAAAGGAGAGATCCTTTGAACCCCGTCAAAAAGGCTTTAGCAATTAACGTTCCTACACAATCGCGCAAAAAAAGCAGACCAAAAACAACTGGATCACACAAATGCCAAAACACCAGCATTTGATTGGCCTCAGTTGGCTAAGTTTGCAGGCCTCAATATCATTCTACATGCCTCTCTATTTTACATTATATAATCACTGAGGCCAAAAATTTACCATTGTTGTTGCATTTGAGTGATCCAATTATTTTATCTTCTGCCTCTTCTTCGAGCTTCGGCTGGAACTTGAGTCGATATTTTTATTAGGAGAACAATTTGAAAAAAAAGACGACTGCGTAATAATGTCTCCAAGGTTAATTGGCATTCACTAGTTATGAGACAAAGGGTCGCACGTACTTGCACCTATATGTTGTTTATCTGCAAATCATTCATTTAAAATTTAAACAAAATCGTTAAAACATTTTTTTTTCTTAAATCCGTTAAAAAAAAATATTTTGAAAATTTTCTAAAACAAGGTGTCATAATCTTGCACATATTAAATAATGTTGAAATATTGATTCGGAACAAAATCGATTGAGTCACTGCCTACTATAACTCAAATAATAAAGTTGAATATCGATTTTTTTTTTTACAAAATCAGCCATTAGTAAAGCACCGTGGTGGCCGTGGTGTAGTGGTAACATCATCGCTTGTCACGCTGTTGATTCACGGTTTGAATCCTGATGTCAAGAATCAACTACATATTTATTTCGCATGAAATAAATAAAAAAGTCGATCACTTGCGAAAGCTAAGTCAACTCTACTGTGAAGGCATAACACGGACAGTAGGGAGGTCATATTGTAAAATGCAACTTGATCGTGATGATGGCATCAGGAGGATGGAACAAAATACTGTGAATCATAAGCAACGACAATAATAGCGAAAACAAACAAAATACTCCCCAGTTATCTGGACAGCCACCCTTGGAGTTTACAGAAACTTAATACCCCCTGTTTCGGGCTAAGTTTAAGCCGAAAATTATTTATTATTATTTTTTTTTTAATGAAATTGGCACTAACTCCTTGCAATTCAATATAAAAACTCAATCTTTAACAACGTTATAAATTTATTTGCACTTTCCTTTTCGCTTGACTGTAGATGAGTGACGGCAATCTTTTTGTCATATTACAATGTAGCCTCGGTGTCTAACAGCTGTTAAGCTTTACATTCTATATGGGGTTGGTGACCCTTTTACATAATTGTATAATCAAAATTTCTCCTTTAAATGAGTGAAATATTTCTCCTTTACTACATTTACATATTAAAGCCCCCTATGATAAGTATGAGGTTAGAGAGAGATGCATGTCTTAATTTCTTAGAGCTTTACATGCATGCTTTCTCTTTCTCCAAGTCGGCCATTAATAAGGTTTTAGCATAAATTTCATTCTAATTAGCTAGAGTGTCTAACTAGCTGATTCTTATGAGTTTTGTTACTGTTAGAAAGAGACAGCATGCATAAGAACGATCTAGCCTTGCACATTTGACAGTTCAGTTTTCGATGTTTAATCGCGCGGTGGTTGTTTTGTGATTTTTTTTGTGTACTTTATAAATTTGGTGACGAAAGTGATATTTTTGTTATATATCGTGTTTATATGTGCGTTGTTATTAGATATCGATGATATGGAGGTTGCATCTGCAACTAAATATATCTTTCCTATCTCGATATTTAATTCAATGTGCTAAAACACTTTGCATCGCTCCTGAGGTGTCAAATGTGCTCGGTTCGTGTGAAGTTTGTAATTCAAATTGGTTGCGTGAAGAAAAATTGTGTTGAAGTGAAGTGATGTTGTGATATCCATTTGTTGGGAACCAACATGCTCCCCGCCTCTGAGATGTGAGTTGTGATGTCCATATTTGTTTGCAGTGCCCTTGTCATCTTTTGCTGTGATTTGTTTCTATCTGCTTTGAATGGAGTTTTATTCGCTCGTGCATGTAACGAAAAAAAAAAAGCATTAGATTGTGTTAACATGAAAGGAGCATAATGTTGATATATATGTATAATGCAAATAAAGTATTTAGCTGCAAGATTTAAGGATCATCTATGGTGAGGATATGCTTCAGGTGAGTTTGGTTTAATGATTTGATTTAAATTTTATGTTTCAGTTAATGTTTGTATTATGACTAAGAGTTCTATTGGATTAACTATTGGTTGTATTATAAATAAAGTTCATTAGGGTTAATATAGTTCATTATTTTGGTTTCAGTTCATAGTTTATAGTTCAAAGTTTTTTTTTTTTTTACCACTTGTGGGACGGAGTCGAGATTGGTAAGGGGGATAGTTTCCCGATCGGGCGTTTTAAGATCGTCGTACCCGTCTTAATGGTCACCACGCGCGTCAGACCATCCGAACCGGCGTGTAGCTCTTGCACTCGAGCAAGTACCCATAATGATGGAGGAAGGTTGTCCTCCTTTACCAGTACAATATCTCCGACCTTTATGTTCAGCTGTTGTCGACGCCATTTTGGGCGCTGTTGGAGTAAATGAAGATAAGTTGCACTCCACTGCTTCCAAAAGTCCTGCGTCAGTCTTTGAAGATATCTCCATCTATCTAAGTTGTTGATGTTTCTTTCGTTCAAGTTTCTGTCGGGAAGAGTGGTGAGTGGGGCTCCTACGAGAAAGTGTCCAGGCGTTAACACTGTCAAATCATCGGGATCAGCTGTCATGGGACACAACGGCCTTGAATTCAAGCATGCTTCAATTTGCGCGAGAAGCGTTGCATATTCCTCGAACGTCAGTTTAGAGGCGCCAATGGTTCTCTTCAGGTGGTGCTTGATTGATTTGACTCCTGCTTCCCAAAGACCGCCAAAGTGTGGTGACGATGGAGGGTTAAAGTGCCACGTTGTATTTTGGGAAGCAAGACTCTGGGCAACTTCTGCTGACCATTCCGCTGATATGAACTTACTGTCCTTCCTTAGCTCGTTGTTCGCTCCCTTAAAGTTTGTGCCACAGTCGCTATACATATTGGCACAGTTGCCACGTCGGGACACAAATCTCCTGTACGCCGCAATGAATGCTGCTGCGCTGAGGTCACTTGCTAGTTCGATGTGAATCGCCTTGGTTGATAGACATACAAACACGGCTATGTATCCCTTTGAAAATCTGTTGCATCTACCTTTCCACATTTTTACCTCTACAGGTCCAGCATAATCTACGCCAGTGTTTGTAAATGGCCTGGAGGCAATGACTCGTTCTGTTGGAAGGTTGCCCATTAACTGCATCTGCATTTTTGCGTTGTAGCGATGGCACCGAACGCCTTTGTGAATCGTTGACTTTACTACTCTCTTTAGGTTCGTTATCCAGTCCGTATTTCTTATTTCAGCCATCATCATTTGCTGCCCGCCGTGGAGTGTACGTTGATGCACCTCATTAACAATCAGTCTTGTAAAGTGATGTGAATCTTTCAAAATTATGGGATGTCGCTGAGTAAATGGCAGCGCTGAGTTCGCTAACCGGCCTCCTACCCTTAATAGTCCATCCGAGTCGACGAAGGGATTCAGACTGAGAATCGCACACCCCCTAGGAATAGGTTTTTTCTCCTTCAGCGCCTTGATGTCTTCACCAAACAGTTCATTTTGGATGATTTTAATGAGCTGGTACTGAGATGAGATCAGCTCTTCGCCTGTGAGTGGATGCTTATCTAAAGGCATCCTTTCCCCCGCACGTACGTTGTAAAAGTACCTTCGCCATATTGCTGCGATGCGGATAAGACGCTTAAGTGTTGAAAATTTCTCAACAAATGCATCGTTGATGACAACGCAGTGAGAAATAATGTGAGCGAAATTGGTATGTAAGGTTTTGATTGCATTTTTAAAAATATCTGATTTAATTTGATCATTTCTATTTACCTTTCTAGTTTCCTCATCCGTATCGATTAGGATTTCAGCTGGATTGGTGTTTAGTGAAAAATTTCGGAGAAATGAGGGCCCGCTCCACCACATCTTGTTACTCATCAGATCTTCTGGTGACAATCCTCGCGATCCCATATCTGCTGGGTTGTCCTTGGTACCTACATGTCGCCAAACACTAGGACTCGTTAGAGTTTGAATCTCGGCAACTCTATTTGCAACGAATGTGGTACGTATCGCTGGGTCTCCCTTTATCCATGCTAAAGTAACCGTAGAGTCAGACCATGCAAAACTTTCTGCGTTATCAAATTGCATGGATCTTGAAATTTTATGTAAGAGCTTGGCTAACAGCAGAGCCGCGCAAAGCTCTAAGCGTGGTAAAGATACACTCTTGACTGGAGCTACTCTAGTTTTAGAGGTCACTAAGCATATACTCTCGTGATTGTTACGAGTAATGCGTGCATATATCACGGCCGCATATGCCCTTTCAGAGGCGTCACTAAAGCCATGAAGTTGCACCTTTGCACCATTTGCATATCCGATCCATCGTGGGATATGTATCTCCTGCAACCCTTTCAATCCATCTCGTAAATCGACCCAAAGCCTTTCAATTTCTTGGGGTATTGGTGAATCCCAAGAAAGATTGTTGCGCCAAAGTGTTTGTAGTAGCAACTTGGCTTTGACAATACACGGGGCTATCCATCCAAGAGGATCAAAGAGGCGAGCGATATCTGCAAGCACGGATCGTTTTGTGTATCTATTCACTTCAGGTAAATTGATTTTGAATTTGAAGACATCATTCGCTGGATGCCATTGTATACCCAAAGTTTTGATGACATCTTGCGAATCGAAATTTAGAGGAAGATTTACTTCTCTTTGATTTTCAGGAACTTGCTCCAGAACCTTCGGCGAATTGCTCGCCCATTTGCGCAGCGGAAATCCAGCCGACTGTAATACGGCTACAACGTCTCTTTGCAGGATAATTGCATCTTCTTCGTTGTCTGATCCATATATCAGATCGTCTACGTAAAAACCTTCGGTAAGTACCTTTGAAACCTGTGGGTGGGTCTTTTCCACATCAGCAGCAAGCTGGTGCAAGGTCCTCACTGCTAAATAGGGTGCTGATGCGGTACCGAACGTCACTGTGTTGAGTGCGTATGTTTTAACAGGATCTTCCCTTTTGGATCTCCACAGGATTAGTTGATACGACGTATCCTCTTCTGCCATCCATATTTGTCTGTACATCATCGTTATGTCTGCCGAGAATGCTACTTTGAATTTCCTCCATTTAACTATGAGGTCTACTATGTCTGGTTGTAAACGCGGTCCAACCATTAATTGGTCGTTTAAAGACTTACCATTAGAGGTCTTGCACGAAGCATCGAAAACCACACGAAGTTTTGTGGTGGTGCTCGACTCCTTAAGTACCGCGTGGTGCGGCAGGAAATAGTTCTCTCCAATCAGGCGTTCCTCATCGAATGATACCGCTCTCATGTGCCCTAAGGTACCATATTCCTCCAGGCAGTTTTTGTAGTTTTCCCGGAACTTAACATCGGTAGCCAGACGCTTCTCAATTTGATATAGTCTTGCCATGGCGGCTCTTTTAGAATTACCTAAGCATGGACGCATATTTTCTTTGAACGGGAGCCGAACCTCGTATCTGCCATCACTTCGTCTTCTAACGTTTTCTCTATAATGTTGTTGACATCTATCCTCCTCTGCCGTCAGCTTTCTGTCACCGAAATCTTCCTCTATCTCCCAGAATTGTTTTAGTTGATCATCTAAGGAGTTATGGTGATTTTGTACTGTGAGACTGTTTCGTTGTGAAGTCGAGCTGGTGCTTCCTGTGAGAATCCACCCCAGTTCAGTCTGTTGTGCAACTGGGGAACCCATTTGACTCCTTACCAGCCCTTCCAGGATAATGGATGCATAAACATCAGCACCTAATAAAATATCGATTTTTCCTGGGATATTATATGATGGATCTAGTAATGAAAGTTTCGACAAATGATCCCAATTTTCCCTCTGTACCTGGTGAGATGGCAACAACGAAGTTAAACGAGGGAAAACAAAACCCTTGATATCCAGGGAGAAAGACGGATTGGATAGCGAGAAAAGAGTAAGACTGACCTGATAGTTTGAAGTGCCAGTGGACGTTAGACCTAACCCAGTGACGTTCGCTGATATTCTTTCTTTTCTAAGTTTAAGTAATTGAACTGCGCTTTCAGTGATGAATGTGGCCTCGGAACCTGGATCAATTAATGCTTAAAAACATGACTGGTTCCATTAGAGGCAAAAACCTTTACCAGCGCGGTAGCTAGCAATGCCTTAGTTCGCATTTGGTTGAAATGCGAATTGAAAGTTGCCTTTGATGTGGAAGAACCATCGCGTTCACTCTGTAAGGAGTCTGGCGTTATGAAATTATTTGGATTGTGAATTAAATGGCTCTGTGTCTCGTACTGAGAATTATTACGGCCTTGGAAATTTGTATTTTGTTGAAATCTTTGATGGTTACGACTTTGCTGTTGCACATTTTCTGTCTCTATGTGCAACAATGTATGGTGTTTATGCCCACATTTGTAGCATCTGTTGCTGCTGCTGCAAATTGAAGCATGGTGATCATACCCTAAACAATTAGAACAAATTGCGTTTTTTCTTGCAGCATCTGTACGATTCCTTACGTCCATGTTCAAAAACTTTTTGCAATGCCGAATGCCATGAGAAGCATAGCAAAGTCGACAACGGAATTGCCTACCCATTTGTGGTGAGTTTAGGTGAAAGGTATTAGTTTTCCTAACTGAGGTAATAGGTACAGTCAGCTTTGGAGAAATATTTAGTTCCCGAATATTTTCGAGAGAACTGAACTTACCTTCAATGAAAGATGTAAATGATTTCCAGTCCGGAAGAACCTTAGATGTGCCTAATTTATCTTCCCAATCCCTTTGAGTTTGATGAGGAAGTTTATTTAAGATGACGTATATTAAAATACTGTCCCATGCATCTACTGTTATCCCCAAGATTCGCAAGTGCATGGACACATTCTATGCTTGTATCGTGCAAGACTTTTAAACCTGCAGCGGATTCATGAGCAAGCTTATTTTGTTCCATTAGAAGCCTTAACTGTGTATTCACAAGCTTCCGTTTGTTTTCAAACCTTTCGGTTAATATTTCCCATGCTGATATATAATTTTTACCATCGATGGGAAGGTGCTGAATTAAGCGCGCAGCTTCGCCGCACACATATGTTTTCAGATAGCGTATTTTTTGAACATCTGATAGATCAACATTATGATGTATCATGTTCTCGAATAAATTATGAAATTCACTCCATTCTTCGAATTTGCCAGAGAATGGCTTTATTTGAATTGGAGGGAGGTGTATTTCACAAACTGAGGATTTAGTTGTGCTTAACCGAGAAATTTCTAAAGTCGACTCAGTTGTTTCCGCGAACTTGTCTAATTCGTCACGCAACTGACCAACGAAAGTGAAATAAATTTTCTTTATTTTTGAAAAGGTTTCATTCTCAAAATATTTTTCTTTAAGAGCATCTGCGGTACTATTAACAATCGCGTGGTGTTCTTTTTTTGTCCGTTTAAACACTTCCTCTAAGTCTTGTAACCGCGCACTCACGTACCCCCTTAACTTTCGCGACGCGATATCTTTTTGGAAGTCATTGAAGTCGTTTTGTATTTCCTTAAGCGCTATTTCTTGCGCTTCGATATTTTTAGCCACTTTAGACATGGCGTGGAAAAGAGTTAAATTCACAACACTTGTTTAAATATAAAGGTATTTGGTAAAAGATTTATTGGTGCTTTATTCAAAGATTGTTAAATTTTTTGTTGAAAAATCGAATATCTTTAAGCTCACCTTGTTATGTGATCTATCCTTTGTTCCTTGATGAGGAAAATTGTAGTAGCACCGCTGATGACCGTTTGCCAACCGTTGCTCTGTTCGATGTCCGCTTTTCAACCGCTAGGCCACTGTTGATCTTGCTGAGACCACAATTCGGTCCGTTGTATCCACTTGACACCGGTTGGATAGCTGTATCAGGATCCGTTTGTAGTTTCTTGCCGCTGCTAATCCGTTGTATCCGCTTGACACCGGTTGGATAGCTGCATCAGGATCCGTTTAGAGTCGTTACTTGCCGTTGCTAATCCGTTGTATCGGATTTGTTCGGTTTTACGCACTGATTTTCACTGGTTTTCACTGGTTTAATTATTTTGTCGAAATAATTGCTATTTTACACTGGTCTTTTATTAAAAAAAAAACTCGAAGGACCATGTTTCGGGCTAAGTTTAAGCCGAAAATTATTTATTATTATTTTTTTTTTAATGAAATTGGCACAACTCCTTGCAATTCAATATAAAAACTCAATCTTTAACAACGTTATAAATTTATTTGCACTTTCCTTTTCGCTTGACTGTAGATGAGTGACGACAATCTTTTTGTCATATTACAATGTAGCCTCGGTGTCTAACAGCTGTTAAGCTTTACATTCTATATGGGGTTGGTGACCCTTTTACATAATTGTATAATCAAAATTTCTCCTTTAAATGAGTGAAATATTTCTCCTTTACTACATTTACATATTAAAGCCCCCTATGATAAGTATGAGGTTAGAGAGAGATGCATGTCTTAATTTCTTAGAGCTTTACATGCATGCTTTCTCTTTCTCCAAGTCGGCCATTAATAAGGTTTTAGCATAAATTTCATTCTAATTAGCTAGAGTGTCTAACTAGCTGATTCTTATGAGTTTTGTTACTGTTAGAAAGAGACAGCATGCATAAGAACGATCTAGCCTTGCACATTTGACAGTTCAGTTTTCGATGTTTAATCGCGCGGTGGTTGTTTTGTGATTTTTTTTGTGTACTTTATAAATTTGGTGACGAAAGTGATATTTTTGTTATATATCGTGTTTATATGTGCGTTGTTATTAGATATCGATGATATGGAGGTTGCATCTGCAACTAAATATATCTTTCCTATCTCGATATTTAATTCAATGTGCTAAAACACTTTGCATCGCTCCTGAGGTGTCAAATGTGCTCGGTTCGTGTGAAGTTTGTAATTCAAATTGGTTGCGTGAAGAAAAATTGTGTTGAAGTGAAGTGATGTTGTGATATCCATTTGTTGGGAACCAACACCCCCTGAGTTTCAAACTACACCACTCTGTCTTTCTCTCTGTCTCTTCCCCTTTCCACAAAACGTACGTGTTCTAAAAAATCGTATAAGGGTATTCATATCCCGTTTAACACGTGCAAATTATAAAAAAAAAACGTTAATTTTAGGGTTATAATGAAAATTCTAATTTCGTCTCGAATTGTGAACCCACCGACCCTAGATATGAAGTTTGAAGAAAATTCGTCCAGCCGTTTAGGCTGCAGTCGGACATACAGACTGACAGAGATAATTGAGAGACCCACTTTGTTGAGTTGCTCTATTATAGTAATGTTGTGCATTTGCCTGAATGGATGAATTAAAAATCATACTGGAGAATTCTGACTGACAACGACGTACCAACTCCTATGGGTTGTCAAAGCTACGCATGTGGGTTTTTTTTCTAATTCCGGCACTCGCACCATCCGCGCTCGTTTCTTTGCAATTTAACCAGCAAAGACGATCCTAAAACTAAAGCGTATTACGATCTGGTCAAACTAGTTAAAGATCATTTACACCCACCACCTAGCGTAATTGCTGAGCAAAATTGTCTCTAGAAACGTATTAAATATGAGGGGGAAAGCGTGGTAAACTTCGTCAGAAATTTAAAAAAAATGTGCATAAACTGCGATTTCAAATGTGCCTCGCGGTCTCCGAAATACATACATACATGGTTAGAGAAGCTAATTCAGTCGGTTGTGTAAATACCACGTTGGCGATGGAATCCGCTCACAAAGATTTCGTGTAGCGAGCGACGGATAGTTATGGAAATGCGGATGCGCTATCTCGCTTACCCTTAGAGTCAACAACTGCGGAGAATGAAGATGACGACGTCACATATTATCAAATGCAGCAAATCAAGACTGTTCCAGTTACCGAGAGACAAATTGCCAGGATCCAATACTAAGGAATGTGTACAACTGCTTGTATTTAGTGAAAAAGCAGGATACGAAGGTAAAGAATTTCAATTCACAATTCTCTCTCTCAGATGGTACCATCCTTAGGTATAATCGAGTGTTGATTACAGAAATTCTGCGGAAAGAGGTACTAACAGAATTACATGTGGCTCAGGTCGGCATAGTCAAAATGAGAGCACTTGCAAGGGACTACGTCTGGTGGGCAGACATTGACAAGGAAATGAAAGAATTTAGCCCGCAAATGTTATGCATGCATGTGTGATGAATCAGTCATCGAAGAAAGTAGACCATCCATGGGAATTTCCATCTGTTTCATGGCAGAAAATGCATATAGACTTCGCAGGTCCATTCCTGAACAAATATTTTTTGATTGTTGTCGACTCTCATTCGAAGTGGCCAGAGATTATACCGATGAATGGCATGGCGGCATGGAAGACAATTGAGGCCTTACGCGAGATATTTGGCCGCTACGGGTTGCCCTCCACGTTGGTTAGCGATGACGGGCCTGCCTTTACGTCGGAGGAGTTTACGGTTTCATCAGAAGAAATGGAATTCAGCGCAAGTTCACTGCTCCATATCATCCAGCCACGAATGGCCGGGCTGAAAGTTTTGTGCAGAATATGAAGACTGCACTCGATCTCTACAGTCCAAACTTCAAACTTACCAGCTACATACCTTATCCGATACACGAAAACACCAAATGCTACAACGGGAGTGCCGCCATGTGCATTGTTCCTGCAACGGGATATTCACATCGTTCTGGACTTAGTTCGGTCCAACATCAAAGATATCGTCCAGGAAAAGCTGAGGGCAGCATACCCAAGTAATAAGGACGCAGTACCATCCTGGCGTTACAGTTCAAGTGAGAAATTACACCAACAAGGACAACAAATGGGAGTTTGGCAAAATAGTTCAAAGAGATGGACTTCTTCATTATTATATCAACGTACAAGGGAAACTCTGGCGAAGACATACTAATCAAAATTTGAAGTGCAGTGTAAATCCAGCCGAAGTGAGAACAATTCCGATCTAGAGACATTTCCAGAAATTCCTCCAGTATAACCCACTGTCCATGTGTCGAAATGAACGGCTACCCCACCGTCAACAAAGAAGCTCCAATTATCAAAACCGATACAAGATACCATTCGAGCTCCAGCTCCAGTTCGCGAACAAGAAGGTGGTATCACCAAGAATACCAGTGAGAAACCAGAACAAGGAAGCTGTTTCGATCAAAACACTAGTGACACGTCATCATTACGGAGGAGCTCTCGCCTTAGGAATCCAGTGGAGCGCTATACTCCAAATTAGTGGGGAGGACTGTTGTGTATTTGCTTGAACGAGAGAATTAAATAACAGCAGCGCACATACTGGAGAATTCTGACTGACGCCACGTACCAACTCCTGCATGTGGGTTTTTTTTTCTTCTTCTAATTCCGGCACTCGCACCATCCAGGTTATCTTCCCCTTTGGTATTTTGTTATAAGTCTTATTAAATACAATGTAATATGCGAGCTACGGCTCGAGTAGATAAAACGATATTCTGTGAAATTATTTCTTTATTTTCTAGACTATAGAACAATTCAAGTTCACACTATACATATCTTCGCAAACTCCTTCCTTACAAGGTCTCTTTCTTCTCAAATCACTTTATCTCCTCATTCATTTCATTTTTAATGCATTTTTTTATTAATTAATTCATTATAACTTACATGCTAGACAAAAAACGCTTAAAACTAGCTTAACTAACTTAACTATTCTTATTCTAACTTACTGGCCCTATGCGGGCGCTCTAAGTTAAACCTAATACTTAAAACTATGTCTTTCGACGTACCGTACTTAATTGTTTCATTTGTCTTTTTGTTTAATTATTGATAAATACTAAGAAATATTTTTTATAAAATTACAAAAAACTTAGTATATGTACTATTTTTTTATTTTGTTCTTATAATAAAACTTAAAAACTACCTTAAAATAAATCTTAAACTACCTTATCCTATCTTACTCTAATTATGTAATTAAATACATGCTTTTTTTTTTTTTTTCAGTGCTGTTAATTTTTTTTTTTTTTTTTAATTTTTCAAAGTGCTGTTTATATATATATATATATTTTTTTTTTTTTCTTTAAAAATACCTAAAAATACCTACAAATACCTTATACTATGTAAGTCGGCCAAGACCAAACAGCCAACTTTAAACAGGTTACCCCGGATTGTGAGAGAACGACGAAGGAGTTCCCTCTTTTTCAGTTAGCCACCAAAATTGTGAGAACTGACGTTCAACGTCCTTCATATCGCGACCCGATACCGCCCTACTAAACCGGAGACGCTCCACACTGCCGTGTGCAACGTTTCTGTCGTAGTTGAGTCGCCTATCCACAACTGTCCGAGCAACGTGGAAGATTAGCGGAACCGCCAATCTGTCCTGGATCAGACCTTTCTCATCAAAATAGAGGAACGCCTCTGGGGGGAACGCCTTAAACTATGTAAGTCGGCCATGGACAACAAACAGCCAACTTCAAACATTCAACAGGCTATCCTAGATTAGGAAGGAGTTTCCTCTCTTTCGGCTAGCCACCAGAAATGACCGTACTGACGTTGTACGTCCTGAACATCACGACCCGATACCGCCCTACTAAACCGGAGACGCTCCACACTGCCGTGTGCAACGTCTCTGTCGTAGTTGAGTCGCCTATCCACAGCTGTCTGAGCAACTGAGCAGACCTTTCTCATCAAAATAGAGGAACGCCTCTGGGGGAACAAAGCCGTTAAGACGCACTCTCTCATGATACTCGTAATTGGGGTAATAAGCCCCGGAGATCAGGTTGTTCGTCGAGCTCATTGCTCTTGCAATGTGCCTTCGAATCAGCTTGATAACGAAATTATCCACTCTTATTAGGTTAGCCCTGTTGTATAGGACCTCATTGGGATAGAATTTTATGTAATGGGACTCTGGTGTTCTATACAAATGAAGGCAAGCCCGAAGGCAAGCCCTCTCAAACACCCGAATCTTTTCCAACAAGCTTGTTCCAACGTTGAACCACACGGGGCATCCATATACGAGCATGGGCCTAATGAGGGCCATGTAGCAGATTACCTTTACCCTTGCGTCGAGTTGCTTGCTATAAAAAAGTCTCTTTGTAAGGGCAAAAGCACCTTTGGCTCTGGCCAGAGCAGCATCTATATGTTTGTTAAAATATAGATATTGGTCTAATAAGAGCCCCAGGTATCTGACTACACTTCGACTCGCAAGTGGCTGTCCGTGCGGTCCAACGATTGAGAACTTTCGCCAATTCTTTCTGGTATCCCTAGAGGCACCAGACAACGGCGTCCTAAAAAGAATGGTTTCCGATTTCTGGAAGTTGATCTTCAACTTCCAGGCATCGCAATATCGCTGAATTTTATCGAAGTCACGTTGCAAGAGAATTGCAATGACCTCGATTTTTGGTCCTGATCTGTACGCGATCAAGTCGTCTGCGTACGCAATGGCATGGTGAAGTGATCCTATGAGATCGCTCGTGTAAATGTTGAAAAGGATCGGTGAATTAACCGCACCTTGTTGCAGACCATTTTTAATTTGAAATGTTCCAGCAGAAGTCACATTGCCATTTTTGACAATGAACTGTCTACTGGTGAGCGTGTTATTAAGTATGTACAGCAGTGGTTTGCTTATGCCCAGCCTGCTTAGCTTGTAGAAGAGTCCCTCTAACCATACGGTGTCGAAGGCCTTCTCCAAGTCAATCAGGCAGGCACCCGTGCACTGTTTCTTACTTTTGTTCCATTGGATATCCGATACCAGTTTAGACGCGGCATGTATAGTATCATGCCCCGCCTTAAAACCGAATTGGTTATCCGGAATTATATAACTATTCTCAGTCCACTTAAGCAGGGCCCTATTGATCACTTTTTCGAATACCTTGCTGATGTTCGGAAGGAGACTTATCGACCGGAGATTTGCCGGATTGGAGGTGTCCTTACCCCTTTTGGGGATGGGTTGTATCACTGCTGTTTTCCAATGCGCTGGATAATGTGCATTATTCAGCGCATTGTTAAACAGAGTGGTGTAAATGTCCACCGCTTCTAGAGGGAGATGTCGAAGCACAATGTTAGATACTCCATCGATTCCCCCAGATTTCTTCCTCCCCAATGAGTCGAAGATCGCTTGGAGCTCCACCTTCGATATGTACAGGGGATGTACCCTTTCATCGGCGATGACATTATTTGCCATGTTATCGTCATTGAACTCGGTAAAACCTATGTTCTCGGATCGCCAGTGCTCTATATCATTTCGAAGATAGAAGTTGTGCACAAGGACGCGATTTTCCAGGTCGTGGTTCGGGTAAATGGTATCATTCACCTTGTACACTTCCTGGAAAGTCGCCCCTATAAACTCTACCTTCTCCTGCGGATCTTCGATCACAAAGAAGTTGTCATCCTCTACTGCGTTATCTGGATCTATACCTGCTGTTATTAGTATTTGTCCATTGTTCGTCGTTCGGGGGATCTTAAGACACGGAAGGTCGTTTTGATTATTCCTCCGAAATATTTTATTTATTTGCGGGAACATACTCGGGTTGTTGGATTTTAAAGCCCGAATTTTGTTGTTCCAGTGCAAATTTACAGAAAGTCTGTAGTTTTCTCTAATTAACTTCTGGATGTTTTTAATCAACGACTTCAGTGTCCTAACCTCCGAGTTTTGTCTGTCAGTAAACTGTCTGTACAAGGTTTTTAGTCTCGACAGCAGTCTACTTTTGTGTTGGTGTAGTGCGTCAATTGTTGCATTGCGGAATATGTCTGCGTTGTCAGTATGTTGATACCGAGATATCGTATAGTTCGTTTAATTGTCTCGTCCATTTGTTTTAGGTACCAGCCAATCTCCTCGTTTGACAGATTCCTATTGGACAGTGGGTAGAGCGAATTCGAGGAGAGTGCTCTTGTCAAAACTCTAGAGAAGCGAGGCCAACGTGTCCTACTATAATTGTAGGAGTACGTTTGGACAAACTCCTCCAACTCCGCAATTTCGTTGGGAATCGTTATTACGGCACTGAGTCCGCAGTGGTCACTGTCATACACAAAAGTGTGCAGGCAGTTTATAGTTTGTCGGTCCATGTCGGTCAGTTGTAACTGTACGTCGAACAGCATAAGATCCAGATAGGAGCCGCTTCTGGGAAACGATGGACTATCTGTAGCTTTCAAATCAAGTTTATGCTCGACACTGTGCCGACCCCACCAATTGAATAGTAGGTTCCCTCTAGGATTAGGTGTGTTATTTCCCCAATCTCTATGTTTGGCGTTAAGATCTCCGGCCATGATAATTCTCCTCCTACTCCAGCCTTAGGCATCGAAAAAGTGTCTCGAGCTCTGAAATAAATAAAGTAGATTGAGTAGCTTCAGGTGCATAGAGTGCGACCAAGTACATCCTCTTTCCACTACGGAGAGTAATGCACACGATACACGCTTTCAGCTCCTGGAACCTTCGCACTTTACCGCTGTACATAACTTTAAATTACAGTTGTTTGCGTATGAAGATCGCAACACCTCCTCCTTGTGTGGATTTGGGCCGGTCTCTTCTGACAATATTGTATTTATTGTGCCCCAATTTGTGCTTCTGGGATAGCTTTGTTTCGCTAACTATAAGTACATCAGGGGTTTGGTCTTCTAGCAACTTAAACAATACGGCTCTTCGCTCGATCCTAATCAGTGAATTCACATTCACTGCAAGAATTTTCAAGGATTGCTCCTCCATGTTCGTACCCATTACGACTGGAGGTGCCTTAGGCCCGGCAGAAGTGCGTAGATCTGGTCCACCCGCTTCGCCTGCTCCTGTACCTGACGTTGAAGCTGCTCCATCTTCCCTTAGATAGAGAGCAAGATGGCCAGCAGGTCAGTTTGAGAAGTAACCTTCGGTCTTTTCTGTCCCGCGTTTCCCCGACCTGCCGCCATTTGGGCGTAGGTCACTTGGGGAGTCACGGATGGTGTTTGAATTGGAGCAGGTGGACGTTTCACTACAACCTTCTCCTGACGAAACAGATTTACTGCGACCTAGATAGCAATAGCTCACGTAAACTCACAGTTGCTTTCAATAGTACAGTACGATATGTCTATAACATCCGTAGATATGAACATATTTCGGAATATGCGCGTGAATTTCTTGGGATGGAGTTCAAAAAATATCTCGATTTTAATGTTCTAACTTTCCTTTTTAATCTTAAAGAATCAAAAGCTCCGTCATATCTTTTTCATGTTCTTCAATTTGCCTCATCCGCGAGAAGTGGAGCATTTATTATTCCGCGTTTCAAATATTATTCGACTCAGAAACAGTTCTTTATTTACGCTGTAAGACTCTGGAATTCACTCCCAGCCAGTTTAAGGAGATCTAATAGCAACGGTGACTTTAAAAGGCGACTTAGCGAGCATCTAAGCATATAAATGTGCAGACACTGAACTTTAATTTCTTTTTTATCTTTCTTTCTCTGATTTTTGAAGCAGTTTTGATTTGACAAAAGGATACTAAAAATCGTTAATTACTTATTAAATTTTTAAATTTTAATTTCCTCAAATGTATGTATATATAAATATTTCTTCTTTTCCTTATTTTCTTTCTTTTTTCTAATATCTTTCTTAATTTTATTTTTTTTTTAAAAAATAATTATTATCAACTATTTAAAGTAGCTTCACAGCTTAAAAGATTTGTATCTTACGTGTAAGCCTTATAGTTTTAAATAAATAATAATAATAATAATTTACTTTTTTAATATACTGGAACTTAGGACAACCCCGATAGTTTGCGGTGTGTCCCGAGTTCCTGCATAAAGCACATGAGGGCTGGCTCTTATCTGCCACTCCATCCTTACCCAGAGTGCATTCTTCTGCTTTGTGGTTCTTTCCACACTTGACACATCGAGGCTGCATTTCGCAATTCGACGCGGCGTGGCCGAACCTTTGGCAGCGAACACATTGCAAAATGTTTTCGCTCCTTCTTAATTTTTCCCATGCGACAACCTGGTAGTCTAGGACTTTAATACTCCTTAGACCATCCAGCTTGCTATTGGGTGAAAGCTGAACTAGGAAGAACGGCAGTTTCCTTTTCTCCCTTTTTGCCTTAACTGTGGTGAATGGCTTGACCCCTACAAATTCGAGCTCGTTGCACTCTTTCTCTTTAAGCAGCGCAAGGAGCGTCTCCGGATCAGTAGACGGGTCTATACCCCTCAGCAGCATTGTTTGCCGCTTTTCCCCCTTCGGGGTGAAAGAGAAGAACTCCGTCGTCGTATCCCTAAGTAATTCTTTCATTTTTTTATAATCTTCCACTGTATTACAGTGGATAGCATGCCTATTTTCATTTAGTCTTTTAATATTAAAATTATTCCCTATGGCCGACTTACATAGTTCGATGGTATCCTTCAGCTCAATCTTGTACGTATTGATTGGCGGCACCCTCATCTTAGAAGTCGTCGTCTGTTGCTGCTGCGGTTGTTGATGCTGTTGTTTCTGCTGCTGTTGCTGCTGTTTCTGCTGCTGCTGCTGTTTCTGCTGCTGTTTCTGCTGCTGATGCGGTTGTTGTTGTTTTTCTTGCAGCGTTTTCTGCTGCTGTTGTTGCTGCTGCTGTTTTTTCAGCTGTTGTTGTTGTTGCTGTACTTGCGGCTGTATTTGGCATTGCCGCTGGCTTTCTGGCGGCTGTTGTTGTTGTTGTTGTTTCGAGCGCTGGAGGTTTTGTTGCCGCTCCCTCTCTCTTCTGGCTATTTGTTTAGCCTTTATAGCACGCACCCTTTGTTCCAGCTGTCTGATGCTGCTGGTCAGACTTAGTACCTCCTCGTCTTCGTCGTCCGAATCGGAGGCCGCCAGAACGGCGAAACTATTGTTGTTATCTCCATGTAGCGGCCTTCCCCACCGTAGGAGATGTATGTTAACTCGACAGAGTCATCCGACCTCTGCCGCTTCTTTTCTGCTGTTGCTGTACTCTGCGCCCCTTCGGTCACTCCACCTGGCAGCTGTTCAGCTGAAGCTACTGTGGAGGGACGCTTTACAACGTTGGGAGAAGGTTTCAGTTTTCTTCTCCTTTTCCCCATACTCTCACTAGCCACTGTTGCTGCGTGGCCAGATTGAACTGCATCGGCTGATGTCGTCATTCCACCAGCTGGTCCCGCTGTTGGGAGCGCGGACCGCTCACTCTCCATCGCTTGATACTTGTTTTTATTTATGTAGTTTACTAATTTAAAAAAAAAAAAAAAAAAAATAGTCCAGAATTTAATTTTCCCCCGTCCGGAATTGACCAGGGTCACTGGTTTGGTAGCACACCACCACTACCACTAGGCTAACACGCCACTTGAAAGTGTGCTGACTAACTTTTTACTTTAATTCACACCGCATTTAAATGAAAAGCCGAAACACGTGCACACTCTTTGAAAGTCTGTGAACGACGACACTTTATCTCCTTTCTATTACTTAATTCACAAATCCAAACTAATTACTTCTTCTTGTTAACTCTCAACTATCAATTTATCACAAAATTACAACTTCGGCTGTTATCACTTTTCCAATCTCCTCGTGCGGTTCAAAACCAACTGCCATGCCTCGATCGCCATCTGTCCTTATATAGCAGCATTTCTGATAGCCAGAAACTTCTAGCAAATTCTTCGACCACTAGAACAAGAAAATTCTGATGTAATAATTCCAAGATGACAATAATTTTTTGCGGTTATAATTCTTTCCAAATTCCGTGACGTTGTCTTAGATATTATCCGTCTCTTATCGTGGACACGGACTGTGGACAATAACTGCAGACACGAACCTCGAATGAAAAGACAGTTCGGAACAAAATTATGCCAGAATGAAAAGACACTTCGGAATTTGTTGCCTGTTTGAGGGCGTAGTTATTATGCTACATTATGTTACACTGCCCCCCTCTTAGACTTGTTCGTCCCGAACAAGTGCGTCCTCATTTCGGCCATTGTATCGACTCAGTCGGTCCACATGAACCACTTTCATTTTGGCCCTTGGTCCTCGCTGGATGCGGTAGACAACATCCCAGTTCTGCTGCAACTTAGGTGATTTCCCCTTTTGGCGATGGGGATTATATAGCCACACTAGATCTCCTTCCTGGAATCGGCGTATGTCGAGTAGTGCTATGCACGGCACTTCTATAGGCCATCAAAAACAAGGGAATCTGCCGGTGTTCGTCCAAAGTCCTATTGAAACGCTCCACCATACCGTCCGACTGTGGATGAAGCGGGGATGTCCATGTCTATTTGATTCCGAGTAGTTGACACATCTCTTGGAAGATTCTGGACTCGAAGTTCCGCCCTTGGTCAGAATGCAATTCCGAGGGCACACCGAATCTGCTCACCCAATTGTAGACGATCTGCTCCGCCACGGTTCTGGCTTCCTGGTTAGGGATCGGAAACGCTTCCGGACACTTACTGAAGTAGTCCATTATTACGAGTATATACCGATTACCATTGTCGGTTTCCGGAAAGGGCCCTGCGATGTCAATGGCGATTCGTTCGAAAGGTGCTCCCACGCTGTATTGGTGAATCTTACCTCGAGTTTTCATTCTCGGACCCTTGCTATCTGCACACACGTCGCATTTTCTGCACCAGTCTTCGACATCTTCCTTCGCTTTTAACCAATAAAAACGTTCTCGTACCTTTTCTAGCGTCTTATTCACTCCCAAGTGGCCTCCGGATGCCCCGCCATGCATTTCCTGTAACACCTCCTTGACCCTCGTCCGCGCCACGACAAGCTGCATTACAAACGACTTTCCGTCGGAGGATTCCCAATTTCTTCTCAGAACACCTTCTTGGACATGGAGGGAGTCCCACTGCGCAAAATATGCCTTTAAGGTCGAGCTTCTGTAAGAGTTGTTCTGACGATCCGGTTTCTCCATGTTCTCCTTCCAGGGCAGAATCGGCTCGATATCCGGGTCTTCCTTCTGAGCGTTCCGGATCTCATCTACGCTCCAGCCGGCGATAGGTTCGGCTCTCATTCTTTGGATGGAAACCAGCTCCCGTTCTTCCTGACGCGCACAATGTTTACAATCCGTTCTGCATGGTCTCCGGGACAGTGCATCCGCATTAGAGTGGAGATTTCCTTTACGATGCTGTATTTCGTAGTCGTATATTTGCAGCCTTTCGATCCATCTTGCGACCTGACCCTCAGGACTCTTCAACTGTAATAGCCATTTTAAGGCTGCATGGTCTGTGCGAAGAACGAACTTCCTCCCATAGAGGTATTTGTGAAAATGCTTCGTAGCCAAGATCAAAGCTAGAAGTTCCCGCCTTGTCACGCAGTAGTTCCTTTCTGGCTTAGAGAGCACCTTGCTGAAGTACGCAACCACCTTCTCTTGGCCATCATGCACCTGGGAGAGTACGGCTCCTACCCCGACATTACTAGCATCTGTATCCACAATGAACGTTTCCCCGGGAGTTGGGTAAGCTAGTATCGGGGCATCGCATAGTCGTTGTTTAAGTGCCTTGAAGCTCTTCTCGCACTCAATTGACCATTTGAATTGTTTTCCCTTTTCCTTTTCCTTTTTCCAACTACATTAATCTGTCTTTCTCTCTGTCTCTTCCATATCATATCGTCCCCCTTATGCCAGAAACTTAAATGTGCAAAAATTTAAATTTTGGGAAATCATGTTTGAATGTTAATTGCTCTCGTAAAATTAGAAGGTTTAGTTTCTGAAACAAATTTTGATTTGTAAATTACTTCCTCATTTTGCTTTTTAAGCTGATATAGTTCCTATGTTGGCACTCCTCCCCTTCCCCAACATTTGGCACATTCATCTTTCTGGCACAAAAAATAAACAAAATAATCAATTTAATTTTTTAATAAGAATGACTTTCCTAGAGGTAAATTAAAAAAAAGACCTCATTAAATTCAATATTATGAATGTTTTATTTAATTTTAAGTTTTGTTTGCACAGCAACAAATGATAATTATCATTAACTTATCACTTAGTTCACATTTTCGGAATCAGAATCTTCTGAAAAGTTCTGCTGTCCTTTAGAATTTTATAAAAAGGATGGTATTACCATCGTCTCACACATTTTATTTAAACCGTTGAGTTTTGCCTCAGCGATAGGCAGTACCTCCGAATAGACGCGCGTGCCTACAATTGGAGAGCGACGACCTTTTTTTTTGGGAACCTCGGTTACTAAAAACTCTTCATCAGAATAGTTTTTTTTTTTGAAAAAAATCTTATAATGTTCATCTTTTCTGTATCTCAACCAGCAAATACTTCGCAAGGGCAGTTTAATCGCTCCTTGGCTAAAATAATTAATATTCAAAAACTCTCCATATAGCCATTTGTGAACTTCATAAGGTTTTGGAGAATTACGTGGCCCTCTGATTATCTGCGCCCATCTTTCAGAGACGTATACGGGAACATTCTTTGATTTTTTTCGATTTTCGAATGTATGGAGTCACATTCCATTTCTGTGTGCCCGGTTTCAAAATATTTGCGGTCAATTGTTTGACCGTGGCATGATTCTGACAGAGAGCCATGCACATTGCGACAAACGTTTTATTTTTTTGCTGTCCTCCACATCCGTTTAACATCATTCTAACTGAAGAAATGTTACTTTGAGACATAACATAATTGTAAACACAGAATGAAATCTCCGCACTGCAACTATTTCCTTGTGTTTCATCCCAAAGATAGCAGTGTCCTCCTGCGTTGCCTGTGTTATAAACAGTCAAGTTGTAAACCGCCAATTTCCTTAAATAAAATATTTGTCCACAAAGACCTTTTAGCGTATTTAATACTGCCTGCAAATCAGAATTGAAAGCCAGAACTGTCGGATCAGTTTTGCCAATAGTTTTGTCTAAAATAATTACTTTAATGTAGGTAATTATAAAATTAATGTAAACACCTGCACTGCCATGTGGGTTCTCATCACATTTATCGTCGTCAATAGGAAGGTTTTTTAATGGATCCATTTCACTGCACGTATTGATATCGGCGAATAAGAACAGAATTGTTAGCTTCTTTCTCCTGAATCAATCATATTTTAAATATTTTTATGGCTTACCAAATACCTCTTATAGAAATCAATGCTTACCTCACATTTCTACTCGTTAATGATAAATGAATTACAGCTAGTTGGTCTATTAATAATTAATTTTAATACCGTTACTAAAACAGTCAAGGAGTATCAAAAAGAGTACCACCAACGCAACTTTTTAAATAACGATATTGGTAAAAATGAGTATGAATGTGAGCTTTTTCCATCTATCGGACCTTTAACAAATGGTATTATGCCAGATCCACGAACGAGGCACATTCACGGTAACTGTGCTGTGATGTTTATACATTTCAGTTGGGAACCAACTGGTATGCTATGGTACGCTATGCTTCCTCGATAGCGACGTGGATGCCGCTGCTGATATGATCACTAACACTATACTCTTAGGTATGAATGACTTTATTCCTAACAGAATAAAGAGCATTAAACCTAAGGCAAACCCGTGGTTTGACCTGTAAAGAGGCTATCAGGTTGAAAGAAGTAAGTTTTCGGTCTTATAAAGCCAACAAATCTGAGGAAAACCGAAAAAAGTTTAAACAAGCCAGAAAAGACTGCAATGCCCATATTCGACGTGTAAAATTCTTACATGACCAAAAATTGAGGCAAAAAATCCTACAATGTCCCAAAGGTAGTAAAAATTTTTGCCCATTCGTCAAAAATATTAAAAATTCTGCCTCGTCTGCCATCACCACGCTAATTTACAATGACATTCCAGCTGTTAGCTCCATAGATAAAGCTAATCTGCTTGCTCACTTTGCACCGAACTCAACGCTGCCAGATAATGCTTTGTCTCCACCTGTATTTAAGAGCGTCAAATTTTCCATGGGACAAGTCTACTTTCGCACTCGTACAGTTGCAGGAGTACTCAAAGGTCTTAACATACACAAATCCGCTGGTCCAGATGGTATCCCCCCTATAGTTCTGAAGAGGTGTTCTTCTACGCTGGCAAAACCTCTGCGTAAGCTTTTCTGTCTATCCTACTTTTCAGGGCTCTTTCCGAGTAGATGGAAAACAGCATTTGTCCAGCCGGTCCCCAAAAAGGCGAATCTTCCTCCCCGTCCAATTACCGACCCATTGCACTTACGTCCCTTCTTTCCAAGGTCATGGAAACGCTGATAAATCGTCAGCTTATGAAATATCTCGATTCACGAAAATTTCTTAATGGCCGGCAGTATGGTTTTCGTAGCAACAGGTCCACTGGTGATTTGATGGCATATCTCACCGAGAAGTGGAACCAATCTCTCCATCACTTCGGCGAAACCAAGATGGTTGCGCTTGATATTTCAAAGGCATTTGTCAGAGTTTGGCATCAGGCTCTTTTGTCGAATATGCGTGCATTTGGCGTCGATGAGTCTCTTCTTCAATGGATTAGAAATTACATTTCGGGGCGTTCAATACAAGTTGTTTTGGACGGCTTCAAGTCTGCAATTCACGAAATAAATGCTAGTGTTCCACAAGGCTCTGTTTTGTCTCCGACTCTCTTTATTATTTTTTATAAATGATCTCTTGTCTACAACTTCTAATCCAATCCATTCCTTCGCTGATGACAGAACCCTCAGTTTTTCATATTCGTTCCCTAACTCACGTCCTTGCTCTTCGCCGTAGAAGGGGAACGGCAACGTATGTTAAACGCATTAAATTCCGACCTGGACAGCATAATTAAATGGGGTTCAACCAACAGAGTGGAATTTAATGCTTCCAAAACACAAATGCTGCCTTCTGTCTCTCAAGCGAAACCAAACCCTCAACCATTGTCCATGGATGGTACTTGCATCATTGAAACCGAAAGACTTGCCATTCTCGGTATGTGTATTAATAACCATCTTCGATGGAACGATCACATATTCGAGGTCGCTAAAAATGCTGCAAAATGTCTAGGATTCCTTAAGCGGTACAAGAAATACTTTACCCCGTCTGATCTGGCCTCAATTTATAAGGCATTCATCCGCCCTAATCTGGAATATAACGCCCATATCTGGTTCGGTGCACCCAAGACCGTTCTGCACATTAGCCGAACAACACGAATGTGGAATGATCTACCAGACATTAGTGTTTCTAGCTTTACTTGATGAGACTAAACACTACATTCATGTAATTGACATTGTAAAAAATTGTGGTTTCCATCCTAGGTTTTAGTATAACACGCAACACCCAAAGGTTAATCAAAAGAATCAATTAACTCAAAATCGGAATATTTGCACATTCATGCTTCTGGCATGAGGAGGACGATATCTCCGCGGTAATGAACCGATTTACGCTTGACCAACGTTGCGAAATGTTGAAAACTTATTTCTAAAGTGAGTGCTGCGTTGCTGAAACAGTGCAATTTTGAAATGGAATTTCAGTCAAAATAATGCACCAACTTTGCCTGCTGTCCGCAAGTCTGTTTAGAAAGTTCATAAGATTGGGATCCTAATTGATAACACAAGTCATCCTCGTGTTCGTCATGTGCGCTCAGCAGAGAATATCGCTGCTGTTGCCGAAAGTGTGCGCCTAATGGAATGGCGGCATTATTGGCCCATTTTTCTTCGAAGATGAAGATGGCACCAACGTTACGGTCAACGGAGAGCGCTACACACTCATAATAATCGATTTCTTTTGTTGCCATAATCTGAGGAAATGAACTTGAATGGACGATCTCTGGTTCCTGCAAGATGGCGCTACGTGCCATACAAGCCGTACAACAATCGATCTTGT